>OU452306.1:12425000-13625000 GCA_911728475.2 Pterostichus madidus
TGGTTTTAGGGAAACCATAAGCCGGAACAAACTTCCGTAACAGTTAACTTGATTAATGTAAACTATAAGAGCAGCAAACAAAGGCAGAAATGTAATATTATAGCTCCTGTTATACTATTAACCCATTGTTATAACATACATATCTCTTAAGCTTGGGAACACTTTAATAACCTATTTGTAGGTGATATTATTCTACTTTTGAATACTTAGCTTGAAGATTTTTTATGACATCTAAAGGAACGTTCTTTAACACCTGTGTCGCGACTGCTTGAATGGCTAGAATATCATCATAAAACGCTCCTTTCATGGCAATTTTCAGTTTTGGGAAAAGATAATAGTCACATGTTGATAGATCAGGCGCGAATGCGGAGGGTGGTCGATGACACAAATATGTTTTTTCATCAAAAATTCGTTGACTTACACGAGCGACTTTTTGGTCTTCATTTAATTCATGTGGAACAAAACGTGAACAAACCTTTCTTTTACCCAAATCTTCAGTTAGAATTCTCGAAATAGTATTTTTATTCGAATTTAATTCTTCACCCAACATTCTAACAGTAAAATTCGCATCGACAGCAATGATTTCACGTACTTTTTTGACTAATTCAGCACGATTTCTGGATCTTTCATCATCATTTAAATCTTCACGATCATTTTTAAATTTTGCAAACCACTTATAAACTTGTGAACGAGATAAACAATCATCACCATAAACTTTTTTCATCAATTCGTATGTCTCAGCAAATTTGTTCCATTGTATTTTTACTACATAAACACAGAAACTACTGTCTTTAAAATGGGCGTAAATTTTTAAACTGTCACCTGACTACATGAAGTTGTGTGCGTTCGAAAGAGGAAAGATGTATCTTTCTAACAATGTGTATGTTTAATAGATTGCGCTACGTGTTCTATGATTTAAATTAAAAGTTTCGTTATTTTTGGGACATACTGTATAGGTACAGTGAAATATCGATTATTTGCGATAATCTGAGGTAGATTTATTTATTTATTTATGCTATTCTGAACAACAGAAACTTAATTCCAATTACCGTACAATGTTCGTACTCACCGAGCTGCAATGTGGTAGTTTATATATTTTTAGCTTGTGTGGGATTTTAACTTGGAATCTTTGAATTCGAATGTCGTACGCTAACCACAGTATCATTCTGCCGGACATAAGTATTTCCCAATCAACTTTTATTTGAAAAAACAAAACTATTTTCAATTTTAAATGCCTATGTCTCTATTCATTCGAGAGAATCTCCAATGTTTAGTATGTTTTTTTTCATAAAATTTCACGAGCGGTGGCAGTGGCCAACTAAAATATTAAAATGGGTATTCAGTAGCATTTGTTTTCTTTCTTCTAGTATCCTGCACTCAAAACAAAAATTTAACAGGCCACTAAATATACAGCTACATCTCCAACGAAAACATCTTCACTGTCCAGTTCCTTTCAAACAAAAACGATATCATAACGGCACGTGTAATGTGGCCATTCACCAGGGTGTGATGGTTGAGAACCTCTTTATAATGCACCCTCCTTGAGCAACCCTCGTATCTGACAGAGATGGAGAACTATTTCGTACTTTCTCCCTCTTGTTGTCATCTGACGTAGAACGCAGTTCGCAGGGTCAGCATGAGCAAAGTTATCGAACAAAATGATCCGTCAGGGAATTGTGTACGAGTGTACGTACATTCGAAAGAGAAAACGCAGTTTTAATGTCTTTGTTTGGCAAATAGCAAACGTTTCAACGAATGAGCGTAGGCATTGCCCTTTCGCTTGTTTTGTTAGGGATTAATCGGGGAATTGGAATACTATGACGCTGGACATTTGAAAGGGGTGAACAAATGTAAATGTGTTTTAATAACGTATTTTCGATATCTTAATCCCTTTGATCCTTCCAATTTATGTATTGTTTTTTTTTATTTACTTTGCTTCACGAAAGTAAATTAATCCCAATTACAGCTACAACTTGTTATGGAATTACAATCACTCGGACGCAGTTGAATTTCTGTTTTGGTTTTGTTACTCTGCACAACAGGAATTTAATCCCAATTACTGTATAGGAGACCTACTGCTTATAGTGGAATTCAAACCACTCAGACACAATCGTATTTTTTTTAATTTTAGTTGACGTCAGTGAGTTTGAACGTACGACCTTGTTAATAAACCCAAGTTATACGTTGAAAACAGTAAGGTTTTAATTCACGAACTCCCAACTTGAAACCACGAATCTATAATGGTGCTACAAGATCAGGTAGATTGTTTTGTATCTCAAATATTTATACGAGGCTTCATATTCGTAATTTTTCGTTGCGGTAATATTAGTAATTGTAATTTACAAATTATTTTACAATACATACGAATATTTCAGTTATTACATTATCGATCTGCATGGGCATTATTGTCACTAAAGATTTTATTTTACAGCAGCAAAAATTTTTATTTTCCACAAAAAGTTAATAATTTCAAATGCGTTTTTTAACTTAATACGTAGTTCAAACAAACTAATAATACGATGAATATTACTTTTACTAATTTTTATAATATTAAGTGAAGGAAATAGAATCATGTTGAATCTTAAGACCAAATATAGGGTTGTTGATTTTACGAATATACGTGACTTCGATTATTCGGATTTATTGAACCTTCGAATTTAGGTTCGAATTATTCTAATTTTGGAATTTTCGATTTTTTCGAATTATTTGAAATGTTCTAACAAGTTCGAGGACAAGTCAGTCAGACTGCAAACTGAGCATCGAGGGTTGAATTCTCGTCTTAGTCATTTTAAAATCTTAGCCTCATCACAATTTATACTAGGGACATGTTAGATATTATTTTTTGGGGAATTCAATTCACTAACCATATTATAGGATAAAAAAGGCATGGCACATTAGTAAAACAACTTCAATGCATTTGTTATACATAAATTTATATATTATTATTTATTTATAATTAATACAAATTATAATTAAGAGAGTAGATGTCTCAATTAAGATGCCTAACCTTGCAGAGTTTTTGCAGGATACTTCACCGAGTTTATTATTTAATTCGTGGCCGACAATTCGCGAATTATGCGCGAGCATGTTTGGAGATGACAGATGGCGTTAATTCAGTGGCAAAAAAAGTGAAAATTCGAAGCTTCGAAGTTTTTTTGACGAAGTTCAAAACATTCGAATGTACGAACGTTCAGAAATTCAAACTTCGGTGGAAATCAACGACCCTACCAAATAATAAAATAGTTTATGCAAAATTATAAAATTTTTATCAATTGCTCATAAGTTTAAGTTATATTAATTTTTGCAGACCTTGATAATTAAGATTCTTAGGAGCCCTTAATCAGTTTTGGAATATAAAGACAGATATTCAAATTGCATATTAAAAGATAGCAATTTGTTGAATGTATGCTTTGATTTCATACAATAATTTTTCAGTTATATGAATGATCTATCATTTTATCGCAACATTTATAAATGGTCCCTTATTTGATAAAATATAAAAAAATATTTAATTAGTAAAGATAAATAAAATGTGCATGGAATTATAAATGTGGAGACACTTACCATTCTTCTAAGACACTTAAAGCATCCTGGCATTATTTTTTTATTTATTCTCTTCATTCGACCCAAAGTTCATACCAAATTCACGATATACTAAACAAGCCATTTTTATGTGGCAGCCATTTTGTTATAATTCTGCGTACTCAACAGGTGTTCCAATTTTTGTATTTACTGTTTATCAGCTCTTATAATTATGTTTTATTTCATATCAACAATAATATCAAGCAAGTTTGCACCGACTTAAACAATTTTGAAGCTTTCAGCATATATAAACAAACACTGCGCACAACATGTAAGAAGTATAACATTCAGTAGTAACTATTAGTAATTATATTACCGATAATGTATATATATTTTTAATTACAGTTTAAAAACTGGAAGAGTAGTAAACATTGATTTACAAAGCGTGTAAAATGTATAAATATCAATAAAATGTTATTAAATATATGATTAATAAAACAGTAAACTAGCTTAATAAATTTCGACTACATATCACAAGTATAAAATTTGAATAAAAAACAGTTTGATCTTGAACTCTGCATTAATGACACTAGTGAATCTTCGCGGGGCGCGATCAGTTGCGGAACTGTGCACCGGACGGCGTTGAGAGCGCCACGCTTTCCGGCGACGCCTAGTGACGTCACCGCTCAATACGAGCGTCGCGGCGCGCACGCCTGCATGCACCCCGTCTACCGGCGGTCTGAGTGCAATCACGTTGCCAATGCCACCCCCCCTGCACCCTACCTAGAGCTGGAGAATGCAGGAGATTGTTACATTGCACTGAGCATCGAAAGGTTAGCGGCTCACTGATTACACTTCCGGATTTGTGATTCTGACCTTTTTGGTGGAGGTAACTAGGCACTTGTTGCAATTCGCTCTAAGTTTGCTGACGATGAGAGAAGTTCAGGATACGTGGAATTCTTTCAGTGTTTTAGTGAGCGGGGCGGTTATTGCATTCCGGTCACATACTACCTATACTACTATGTTATTCGGTATTCTCTCTTTTCTGAAAACCACGAGATCGATTTTAGCTATTCCGCAAATTTATATTATTTTTTTAATTTCACGGATAGTTAACCAGAGACCTGAAACAATATTATTTTTATTTCGTTTCGGTTTAATCCCGGTGAAACTAATTTATTTTCGGGTAATAACGTTCCTGCTTAAAAAAAATTGTTTTCTTTGAAACGAAAAGCAAATATTGTTTCGAATCGATTATTTAGTTGCAAATATTGAAAAAAAATCATTTAAATTTATCACATTTTTACAAAAAAATAAGTTCTTCCAATCTAATATTGTGTTTAGCAAAAAAAAGGTAATATAGTTACGTCATCAATGTTCGATGAACGATGCATTTTTTTACTTATTTTATGTACTTCGTGGTGTGGTGGTTCGGTAGAATTTACTGACTTTAAAATATGTATGAACATAAACGATCCATTTAATTAAATTCTTTAAAAATAATTCAACATAAAGTATGTATTGACAACGAAAAAAACCAGAATTTATATATCGATTTCATTTTTTCACTTTTTGTTCTATTCCGGTTTACTAGTTGTAACTTCATAGTAGCGCTGTTACTTCATAAGAGAGAATTCATGAGTTCAATCCACGCTAATTTCAACTTTTAATTAAAAATTCAACTAATCAAAACCATTTTTTTGTTTAAGTGCTGTAAATTTTATTCAATTCAACGTTTCGGTACCTACACTTAGGGCCAGTTTTTCAATCACCGATTAATGTTAACCATGATTAAATAATAATAGAAACTATGGTTACCATTATTATTTAATCATGGTTAGCATTAATGAGTAAACCGGCGATTGAAAAACTGGTCCTAAACGTAATAAATAACAAAACGTAACTATAAGTTATTTATTATTTTCAATTTTTATACACGTATAAAAAATTGTTTTATTTATTAAATATGAGTTCTGAAAACATTGAGATATGTCAATAATACAACTGTGTATTGATCCCTTGAGACGAGAAATAGCGAACTCTTGCCGATCGTCAAATTTACGATACTGGAAATCAGTTTTTTGTACTACCGTTTGAAAAAATATTTGATTTAAATACTCATTAGAGTTAGGAAAAGTTGTATTTTTCCGCACTAGTGCGGAAATGTAACTCAGTTGTATTTGTAATAAGGTATGACATCGTATCTGTGGTTACACGAAAGCTTTTAACCGTTTTAAATAAATTTCAAAACAAATTTTGAAAAATAATTTTGAATTTTCAAAAGATTTTAAACAGTAGTAGAAAAAAATCTTTTGTACAATATGTAGGATAATGATACTTTTCCTTACTTACTGCACAAATAGCTATTGTAGTTTGAAACATATCTCAAAAATTCATTTCTCGTCTAATATCCATAGGTGAAAAATAGACAATTGTCGTCTCTTAATATTGCAGATATCTTTCTAAAATATAATAAAAAATGTGGTTTCAAACATAACACATACTAAGTAACTATTTTTTCTCTACTTGCAAATTAAAATTTTCTTTTTCTCCTGTCTCATGTCAACAAATTTTTACGACACCTCAAATTTTCGAGACGAGAAATTTATGTCTCGCATGATTTTGGAATGTGTAACATTCTCCATATTTTTATCAAACCACGCATGCCTGTAATCTTAAATATTTCAATATTCTGCTAGGCTTTTAACAATCACAAAATTAATAAGAAGATTAGACAATCTTTATAAATAGTCCAATATAAAAGCAGAATCATGCCTGCAGGTAATAAAGAACAGAATTAACCCTGAACCTTGACCTTAATGCCAAAGGTACAAAATCATTTTGTATTAATAGCAGATAAAGCTGTATTTTTTCGTGATTAATTTTCAATGGTATTATGTTATTGTATACTAATAGCATTACAAACAATAAAAGGTCTCGTAGTTAATTGAAAATTTAAATTAACATAATTATAAAATTTAATTGTCATTAAAAACTTTCTGTTGAAAGCTTTTATATGTCTCTCTTAATTTTTCACGCAAATTACATTTCACATCAGCTTCATTCCTCCTTGACCTCTGAACTTTATCAGGGACTAATTGTACTATGGCAAACAATGGCAAACCATTACACTAATTTCGTATATAGAACGTTGGAAAGAACCACAACCAATTTTATACGCTGCACCAAATGAATGAGAAAATTCTGGAACCGATGCCAACAGCAAACATTCTTCTCATGTTTTATAATTGTCAACAGTAAACATTGCGACGTTGTCAAGTGATTAAGATGTGTTGACAGTTATCATCTTTCAATTAATAATCAAAATATTGTTATTTTTGTTTGAGTAGTTTTATTATATAAATGTAAATTTCAGGAATTATAAGACGTATAGGGGTAGAATATGAAGGTACAAGGGTGAAACCTTATTAAAATGATCCCCTCTTTGTCAGTTACGTGCAGATTAATTTGAATTTATTAATTATTAGTTTTGTTATCTCAAACAACAGACATTTTGCAAATTATTCTTAATGAAAGGTATGAAGTATATACAGAGTGCTATACCCAGTAATGAGTGTGATGCTATATTTATTTTTATTTATTTATTTTATTAAAGTTTCGTGCATAGGTATATAAGAACCAAATCCTTATTTTATTAGTGCTTTTAAAATAAATACGGTCATATTTATATGGGATAGATAGCTGAGTGGTATTGAGTTGGCCTGTGGATCCTAAGAACCTCACAAACAATTTTCACAACATTAAAATTACTCCTGTGGCTCTCCCTCTACTAACATCTTTGAGGGCCGTGATTTGACGGCTGGTAACCGCACTTCACGCGCATAAAGATATCATTTAGCGAGATCTGCCCCGGTAGAGAGCCCCAGTAATGGGTAAAAGGCGTGATGATATATTTATATTTTATTTTTTTATATATCTGACTAATGCAGCGCAATTTTAACACGTTAAATTTTGTTTGGTAAACGCAAATTATATCCACTTGAGCTACGATCTCTGTTATATTTATATGTGCAAGTTTGTTTTTACCGTATTATCGATTTGTCTATAAAAAGTAATAAAAAAATCATATAAATTTGTTAAAGAAACAGGTGCTTAAGCTTGTGGATTATATATTTTTTTCTTACTTTTGACAGTTCTGTCTATATAAGAAATGTGACTCCAGTTGTGTTATATCGTCTCTTTTAATGAAATCCGATTCTTCGTAAAAAGCCGGCTTTTAGTGTTTAACAGATATCGCTTCGCTCTCTCTTGCGCATTAAACAATCAAATCCTTATCACCCACAGAACACACATACGACAAAGTCATGTCCAACTACTAAAGATTAACTTTATTTTCAAATACTCTAAAAGTCAGCATTTCATGAAGAATCTGTCTGTCGAAGAAGATACGGATTTCACAAAAAAACTATGACATATTCTATTCACGCTGGATACTGCTTACGTTTGAAGTTCGCCGAGCCCTTGAAGTGAATATTTTTTCTTCAAATTCAACTCAAAATCAATATTCGCAAAAACATTCTTATTCCAACGGCGAAGAACTTTTTTCTCATCCATATTCATGATTATCCTACCTCTTACAAGCTCTGGTGCAGATACTGCATTTTATAAATTCATAATAGATCTAAAATATGTCTATCTGGCGCTTATGTAGTTGTAACTCAAATTCCAAGATTTCTTTTACTATTCAACTTTAAGAATCTTAAACTGTCAGCATATCTGTTCCTGACAAGCTACTTGACGTAAGCAACGATCTAAAATTACTTCGAATACAATAGCGAATCTAAGGGAAGCCGCTTCGCTCCATTCCACGCCAGATTTTATTTTTCAAATAATAAAAATATATTGTCAACTGAATTTGCTTTGTAGTACGAAACATCATACATAGCTCATTTTGTTTCAATATTTCTCAAGAAAACAATACTCATATATTCCGTTTATTATTACATTCAAACAATGGTTTCAAACTTTAAAACATAGCCTGGCAATTGAATTATATCAGTCATTTGTTTTTTGTACAAGACATACGTTGATTTTCAGTATTTATTAATGAGTAACAAGGTATTTAATTTATCATTGCGTTGTCAAAATTTCAAAAATGACGTAATTATTAACCAATTTAATATGGCATATATATAAGTGTCCCAGATATAAATGACCTAACTTAAACCATGGATTAGGCATTTAAAAATAAGGTAATAAATTCATCGGAGCAAAACTCCGTAAATACTTTATTCCAGAGATATTCCTACTTTTCTAATTCAGTGATGTCTGGGTAAAAATGAACAGTATTAGTATCAAATTTATTGTTTAAAATAAAGTAAAACATAATATAAAACTTCATAAACTATGTATTATTTTTATAACATTTGTTCTAAATATTTACATATTGTGTAAGAACGAGAAGAAGAATTTCGTTAAATTGTTACAAACAAAATAAATTTTGTACTGAAATTAGCTAACCATTTTAGTTTAATTAAAATAAATATATCATCACGCCTTCTATCCATTACTGGGTGTGGCACTCTGCCGAAGCAGATCTCGGTAAGTGATATATTTATGCGCGCGAAGTGCGGTTACCAGCCGTCAAATCACGGCCCCCAAAGATGTTAGTGGAGGGGGAGCCACAGGAGTAGTATTAATGTGGTGAAAATGTTTGTCGCCAGTGGGAATCGAACCAGGGTTCTCAGGATCCACAGGCCGACACGATAACCACTGTGCCACCTACTACATTTTTAGTTTTATTAATAAGATAATATTTGGTACCTCGTCATAAAGTTGATATTTTAAAGTCGCGCTGATCAAATTAAAAGATATTTGCGCAAATAAACTTGTTACCTAATCTAATTTCTATTTACTGATCCAGAGCACTTATTTATTTCGCTGGATTACTTCACTAACCTTATATTCTGCACTAGAATTACTTATTCTAATTTAATTTGAAGTAATTCACCCAATAAGTGCATCAGTTTGCATAATTCAGTTCATTTAGTCAAGTTGTCGAATTTATCTGAACTGATTTAAGTGAATCAAATGGCAAATGGAATACAGCTTATATTTTTAGATGTTTAATCCATGGTTTAAGTTAGGTTACTTAAATCTGGGACATTCTGTATAGATTTTAAAATATACAATGACATATTCTAGTTGGCACTGGGCTCCTTTATTTATATTTATATCAGTTCAGTTAAAATCACGTTGCGAAAAATGAAATGAAAAAATGTATTGATCTAGGAATGACGTTAACTTAAAGTTGAATCTTATTCAATAATGGCCATTGGCAACACTAAAAACTAATTTTAATCAACTTAGTTTAAATAAAGCAAAGCAAAGTTACATATCATCTGGCATAATTGACATTACTGTCAAACATGCATTTGCTTTTATTTATTTAAACTAAATTTAAAATTTAACTTGGCGATGCAACTGGCCATAAATCTGGTAGTGGGAGTAAAGTAAGCGAAGTAAGCCAAATGGAAAGCTATGATAAATGAATATACCTAACAATTGTTTTATGAAATTTAAACGTCAAGTGTTTTTTTATTGATTCTGTGCAGAAAATGTAATAAATCACCCTAATGTTCTATATATCACCTTTAGAAGGGAGGAAAGTTACTTGAGTGTAATAATTTATGAAAAAGGTTTCGCACAAGTTTAACTTGTTGCACAAAAAGGTGGAAACCCATCTAATCCGATTGCAAGTCAGTCAGCGAAAGCGGGAGAACATGTGCGCAAATTACTTCTAGCCTTGTTTCTCCTTAGACTTTTCGAAAAATCTCTACACATCAAAAGGGTGTCCTTGTATGAATAAAATATTTCGTGTGCTGTAAGCTTGGCTTTAAGCGAAATAAAATTCGATATAATGAATTCTGAATGTAAGTACATACATAAATCTGAAAAGAAAACGATCTTATTCATGACTGACTTTATAAGCCTGTAAAAATTGTTCTTTTCGAGATTGTAAAATATGAATCTGAATAGCTTTCAGATTAAAGAGAATAATGCATAAAAAAAATGAAAATCTTAAATATACCTTTCTTGCTTCTAATAGGGACTTAAACAATTCAAATTTTTCGGTTGCCATCTAGTGAGTGAAACAGAATTTAATACTTTGTTATGTAGCAAACATGGTATAGCTTTACAGTTTGACGTTTATCACGTGATCCAAACGTTAAACGTCAAATAAATATGGGGATCTGAGGGCAGAAGTGCTGACAGGAGAAAGCAGTTGTTCGACTCGGCGTCACCTCGCTCTTTCTACTTTGTTGTTTCACACAAAATTGTGTCGTGGGGGGGCCTGCTGCATGTGACGTCAAAATTGTAAGTCCCTATTGGATTCTATTCCAAAATAATCGTACTGCTAAATAACAACTTAAACACGTGTTGGAAAATTGTGGCTTCGAACGTTTTAATCAAAGAGTGAAGTTAACAACCGATGTATTAAGCACGGGCTGAAGTTAGCTTGCGGCGAGTGAAGTGCGGTTACCAACCATCAAATCACGGCCCCCAAAGATGTTAGTGATGGGGGAGCCACAGGGGTAATTTTAATTTGGTGAAAATTGTTTGTCGGCTGTGGGAATCGAACCTAAGTTCTCAGGATCCACAGGCTGACTCACTACCACTGAGCCATTACCCCATACTACTGTAATAAATAAATAAATAAATATATCATCACGCCTTCTACCCATTACTGAGTGTGGCACTCTGTCGAAGCAGATCTCGGTAAGTGATATATTTTGCGCGTGAAGTGCGGTTACCAGCCGTCAAATCACGGCCCCCAAATATGTTAATGGTGGAGGAGCCACAGGGGCAGTTTTTGAAATTATGAAAATTTGTTTGTCGCCTGTGGGAATCGAACCAGGGTTCTCAGGATCCACAGGCCGACTTCATACCACTGTAATAATTGTTTTTAAATATAGAAATAATATTGTTTAAATAAATCTAGACATCTATCCTCTTAAACTACTTACAGAAATACAATTTTATTCGATAGAAATATCATCGTTTTATATGCATTGAATTTTAAGTTTGCTTTTATAGGTCATAACTGTAGGTAGTTGTCTGACTTATCGCCCAAAATTTAAGCATTTAATTAACGTGCAAATTCCAACTACTTGATAGGTTAACACCACCAAGGATTTATTTGACTGAACCCTGGTCGGATGTTTGTCTAGTCCACCCAGGAAACTTAATTAACGCCTGTATTTGTATTCCAGAACAACACAACACTCTCCGGTTCAGGATTCAATTTGGTGCGTCTGCTGCTCGTGCTCCTGAGTTCAAGGATTCGAGAGAAAAATTGGGACTAAAAGAGGCGTCCTAACCATTAACCCTCGGCCTACGGGTGAGTTCATATATATTTCCTTTGCTCCTTTTATCTTTGTTCGGGATTAGTCAACTAAATCTTATTTAATGAGATGAAGGATATGAATGAGCTGCTGGTTTAACTAAATTAATTTACGGGATAAAAATATATAAACATTCATGTTGGGCTCACCAATTTATTTTAAAAATAGAAATGAAATTCAATCATACTCGTAGAAGAGTTATTCATACATTGCTTTTGAATAACTTCATTTGCAAAGCTCCTTTCAACTGAAATAATTTGTAGGAATACGTATCTGTGCTTTCACTCGGTACTCGATAAAATATTTTCTATGGAGTCTTTATATTATATTCTCGAACTCCTTTCAAACTGATGTTGTAATGTAACATCTATAAGATTTTATATTCGATAAAAGTATATCGTGCCATGTGCCACACATAACATTGTACAAAAGAAATTTATCATAGTGATATCAGAAATAAATGTTTTCGTTTATTTTCGATGGCAATAGCGACGATTATATTTTGTTCTTATCACACGATGTGTTTCATCTGATAATCTATAAATGACTTTAACATATGATTGATTTTTGAAATAATCATAAAAAGTATTCTTATTTATTCGATTTAAAATTGACCTGCGTACTAAATAGTCATTTGTTTAACTAGATTGGGATGAGTAATATCTACGGTTAATATTACGATGCCCAATATAGTATATTTTTTTGTCCAAATCACAGATCATAATATACTACTATAGATAAGAAACTGCCATGTTACGCACTGGGACTGTATTTTGCGCCATCTGAGTAGTGGAAGTCTAACTAAAGTCATGTATATAGGCAACCCGATATGCATATTTTGGCAGCTTGTATTTTTTATTATTATTTTATATTTATTTAAACTACATAAAATAAAAATTAATTATTACAATATAAATATTTATTAAAGTATTCTTCTGTATACAATTTATTTATAATTTGAACTGTTTCAATCGCAGTTTTATCCAACTCTTGTGAACTTGAAAATATATTATGACTTCCTCATCTAAATATTATTTATTATATGATCACTTACTTACCAGTAACAGTGCAGTTTTTTTACACAATAATTGATATTAGTTGATGACATTATTTATAAGAAATTATTTCACAAATAAAAATTAATTGGATATTTGACAGATGAAAAAATTTGAATATGTACAAATGACAACTACAGGAACAATCTAATAACCAATGATTGCCGATATAGTAGTAAACTAAAATCGATGTCTTCACCTAAAGACTATTAGCACCATTCCTTAGGTGGAAGTCTAACTATAAACACAGTCCCATGGTTACCTATATAACTTTCCGCTGCCTGTCCAAATTAAACGTATTATTATTTTTACCCACTTATCTATCAAATTCCGCTGATCTATATAAATTTAAAATGAAACAAATTGACATGATATTAGGCATATTCCATTTGCCATATGGATCAGATCTAACTTTATTTGGGTGGCTTACTTCGCTCAGTTTCTTTGTAGTACTAGATTTATTTATTACGATTCTTTTTAAAGTAATCCATTCTAGTAAATGCATCAGTTTGCTTAGTTTAGTTCAGTTAGACATATTGTCTAATTTTTCTAAACTGATTTAAGTAAACCAAATGTCAAATAGAATACAGCTAATAGGCGCATTCCTTTTGCCGTTTGGATCAGATTTAGATTACATTTACTGACCCAGATCACTTATTTATTTCTCTGGAGTACTTCGCCGACTTTATTTTCAGTACTAGAATTACTTATTCTAATTTACTTTGAAGTAATTCACCCCAATAAGTGCATCAGTTTGCTTAATTCAGTTCATTTAGTCATATTGTCTAATTTATCTGAACTGACTGAAATGAAGCAAATGGAATATAACTATAAATATACATCACCATGGATACGTCATCTATTTTTTAGACGTAGATCTTTTTGGTACATTTCTGTATAGTTACCATGGTGTGAAATAAGCCCGAAATTGCGTACTTTTTTAACCGAAAATAATGAAATAATAGTGTCATATTTGAGTGAGTAAAAAAAGTATATTTTTTTAAAGGTTCAAGCAAAAGAATTTTAAAATCCTGATTTTGTTCTGAGTCAATATTTAGGTAATTAATAACTAAAGAATTTTGAATTGCATCACCCATGTAATTTACAATTAAAAAAAAAATATTTTGCCTAATTCTGTAATATTGATTTCATCTTTAGAATAAATTAAATTCAGAGTTTATATTTAGCTAATAAGTTCCATATGAACATAGGAACATATGCTATAGTGAATCATGCATAGATCAAGGGTGAATATAAATTTCCGTAGAATGTAATTAAAACTTCCTGCATTTTATGAAATCCTAGTTCCTACATGCGAGGAAATGAAATAAAGTTATGGCATAGCAAAATTATGTTCTGCAAATTCTATTTGTGTTACGAAGGTTCATTTCGAGTACCACTCCAAGAAACTTTATATTATTAAACTTCGAACTTCTGTAATTCATAACTTTATCAACCTTCAACTTCCACCATACATGCATTGGTACTAATATGTACAATTTCATGAAAACACTAAGAGAAATGTAAGTTATAAAGTTGTTCATAGAATAATTTGTTAGGAGCGAGAATTACAGAAATGTCAAAATATTTGTGTTTGTCAACGCGCATGGTATATTGATTTTTATTTTTTTTCGTGTTGTTTATCAGTGTGATAAATTACAGGAAATTCGTACAAACTATATTACACTTCATTTGAAGTTCATGTATTTAAAATCTCATTATACTTTTTTGTTTTCCTAGTCAATTTTTGTTTATTAATATCATACATTATTTAGTTCATTAAAATCATAAACAGCCCAATTCTCAAAAGAGTTTCAACTAATATTCCATTTTGGGTTAGTCAAATTAAGCTAAACCATATTCTCAAAAAAGTTTAAACAAACTCTATTATAATCTTGTGACCTTTTGGTTGTCGGAAAGTAATTTGATTTTTTTTAATTGGTCTAAAATAATATTAGTTACCTAATCCAAAATTCAGGATTAATTAAAACTTTTTTGAGAATCGAACTGTATATGATTTTAATAAGCTCTAAAGAATTAAGGGTGACGGTACTATGGTAATACTGTCAAAAACTGACATTTCTTCTATTAATTTAAGGGGTGGCTAGCTCAGTGGTATGAAGTCGGCCTGTGGATCCTGAGAACCCTGGTTCGATTCCCACAGACGAAACACAATTTTCATAATTTCAAAAAAACTACCCCTGTGGCTCCTCCACCACTAACATCTTTGGAGGCCGTGATTTGACGACTAGTAACCGCACTTCACGCGCAAAATATATCGCTTGCCGAGATCTGTTTCGGCAGAGTGCCACACTCAGTAATGGGTAGAAGGCGTGATGATATATTTATTTATTTTATTTCATTGTTCTCGGTAATCCATTATTTTTTATTTAGGTTTAGGTACTAGTAAGACATAAAATATTGTATGCACCACGGGCATTACTTCATGTTTATATCTCTCGTGCGACTTACAGGTTCTCGGGCCAGAGGCCCTCAGCCTTGTAAGCATCGCCCTTCGAGGACATAAACATCTTCATAATACCTTAGGTACATAAACAAATATTAAAACTGTTTAATTACTTTCATAACTTATTTCAGGTGCCTAGTACTACTAACTGAATTGAAGTACAAAACTAAGTAGTTTAATGTTTATGTACGACATATGGGAATATAATTACATCATTATTGAATCTCGATTACGCAATACGCTGTTGTTTTCTTGATATACATTAAACATATTCTAAACTCCATTCCCTGTATAAAAACGATTACGTCATATGTGGATGAGGTTATCATAGATACGATGAAATATAGCTATCTTTTTTTAATCATATTCGTACCTATGCAAATGGCATTAACGTGTGTCTTAATAAGTAAAGACACACGTTTCATGTTTTTTCACGTTCTATCACATTAATTATTTTAATGAAAACGTATGACAGTTCTTACTAATACGAAAATGTATATTTACTTTGTTCACAATTGTTCATAAAATAAAAATAGAGACCTATAGCCATGATTTTGTTATTTTCTCACCTGTCATTACTAAGTTTGTGACATTTTTTATACATAAATAAAAACTGAGAAATAAGAAATGGTTTATAAAATTTTGGGTAATCAAATGCAGAAATGCGTTTGTCATCTTAATGATTATTTTGCGCTGGAGTTAATCGAGGACCTTTAATTAATTTAACTGTAGTACAAGAGGTAATGTACAGTGTATTTCGTATTTTCATATATTATTTATTAATATATAATAATAATACATATAAAAATTTATATTCCTTTGAGTTTTATTTTACAAAATTACATATTTCAATAAGGTAGATAATATATTTCGTGGGATAAGATAAATTTATATTTGGTTATTATTTAATATATGCAGTATTTGGTTTCATTTATAACCTAATTAAATTGTATACAGTAATAAATATTTTAATCTGACATTTAAATTTTAGGTTATGTTTTAAAAATGTCAATCCAATACCAATGTAAATGTTTTAAGTACAAAATCTTGAATCACACGGATACCGAATGTGACGTAATCGTAATCGGAATGAAGTTTATTACTGCTTGTCACAAAGTGGTATTAATTAAAAATAATTTTGCATATTATTTCGACACAAACGAAAAGAAAAATTTGCTGCAGTTGTGGAGCCTAGATTCAAGTTCCAGTTCGGTTTGTAGCTCTATTTGAAACACAAACAAATTCAATATAGGAATTGTCTTTCCATCTGATATGACCTATATCTTAACGATATTTTCCAATGTAAATTTAAGATAAATATTTCTCCATCAAACCGTTTACTAATGCGAAAGCAATGTTCCGTTCGTATTTAAAACACACCCTTGTACCACTTACAAGAAATCAATCTGCTACTTGCGTGTCTGTAACCTTTAATCATTTTCTAATGAGTGTTTCATGTTTCAACTTTTGTTGTTCATTACTATTCTTCCTTGTAATTCATTTCAAATTACTTTTTACGATGAAAATTTAAATTTAGAAATGTATATTCGATAAAAATGACTTGATAAATATTGTCAACACCACTCCATCATTTTGAAATTGAATTTCAGCGTTTTCGATTAATGGAATGTTGGTAATTGTAACTGATTGACACATCGATTGATTTGTGTGCGCTCTGGTAATGATAAGTTATGCTAAACTGCATGCATTGAATTACCTGCTAACGAGGCTACTGGAATTTGATAGTATAGGTATTTCATACGAATATGTTCCATGCTCGTAATACCACATAGATATCACTTCGGATATTGAACAATTCAAGGTGATTGCAAATCAGACGATGTAATGTTAAGATAATTCTAAATATATATGTCGTCGTTTCAACAACGTCAGTTAATTACAAATGTTATTATTTGCATTGTTTAAATTAGTTATAAATTCTGATATATGTGTAGGTAGTAGGTACGTTGAACAAATTTTATAATGAGAAAAATAGGAAGCTTAGTCGTACGACAACTTGCAATTGACTAATTTTATTTTTTGGCCATTATTAATTTGATGTAATTAACAGTTCAGTATTTAAATTTCTGTTAAAAATAAGTTACAAATTTTTACTACAATCGCGCAAAAAGTGAATAAATATGTACTTATTTTCAGTGCAAAAAGTGACTATTTATCGCACAGTCTGGGTAAAAATGTTTTAACTCCCGCTGCTAATGGCAACTGTAAAAAATAAAAAACTTACTATGAAACAAACTTACCTACGTAACCTACAAAATAACTGTTTTTGATGTTTGAAATATCATTAGAAAAATTAGTATTAGTTAAAACTCAACCATAGAAAAAAAAAATGTAATTCGTGTTAAAAGTGTCTTTATTGCACTCATGGATTAGCAACACTCGCCTATGGCTCGTGCTGTAAGCTTCCCACTCGTACCATAAAGTGACACTTTGAACACTAATTGCATAAAAAACATTTAGTTGGTACATTTTATAATAATTATTTGGCCGATCGAAAAAAGATCAATTTTTAACAAAAAAATAAATTAGTAAAATAAAAATATAAATAAATATATCATCACGCCTTCTACCCATTACTGGGTGTTGCACTCTGCCGAAACAGATCTCGGTAAGTGATACATTTTGCGCGTTTTGCGGTTATCAGTCGTCAAATCACGACCCCCAAAGATGTTAGTGGTGGAGGAGCCACAGGGGTAGTTTTTGAAATTATGAAAATTGTTTGTCGCCAGTGGGAATCGAACCAAGGATCCACAGGCCGACTTCATACCACTGAGCTAGCCACCCCATAAATAAATAAATAAATAAATAAATTAGTGGAATATATTTTTCATAAAGTTCACTTCGGTCATACTTTTAAGAATCCAACTTTGAATTCATAGAATTCTCGTCGCATAAACTAAAGTTTTAAACACGATTTTAATTAAACACAAGTCTAGATATTTATAGAAATATAATTAATACTTCAATAACAAAATTATTTCTTTTACGCACAATATAAAGTAAATGTAAATATTGATCACAAATTATATTTTACTGAATATTATTTTAGCAAAATTTAAATACCGAACAAAAATTATATTTTAGGAACATTTATTATAAATTGACTACAAATTTAGTCAAAATTCAGAACAAGTAATTTTTTCTCTATTTGATATTATAATGTTGAAATTTTCTACGAAAACAATATAATATAATCTACAAATATTTTAAGGCGCAGTTTCGTGTATTTGTTTAGTTAGATATAACAATGAACAAACAAGTATTGATTATACATTTACCTTTATTCCACTGGAAAATATGCATTTTTATTGATTATATGCACTAAATTTTTAATTTTGACCGAGATTTCCATATCAGTTAGAAAACTGTGGTACATTTGCTTAATTCATACATATTTTATAAGTGGATAAAATTAAATTACTATATCAATATTTCCTTTTATGTTAATGAGGGAGAAAACCATATGTAAGTACATTACAATTTCCTTGTTTATAGGTAAATGACACGATTACGCAGAGACCTACAAAAAAATTACGCGTTTATTACAAACTCGATAAAAATAAACTGATGAGAAAATTAGAACATTCTAAATTAAACGGTATACACAACGACTGATGGTGTCATTGTGATATAAATGAATATTATTTCACATGCATACATTGGCATGAACATAAAATTATATTACTCGTACCGGTCCTGCCTATCTTATACTGTCACGATTTAAAAATATTCTTTATGTAACCATATGACCAATTATATTTATTAAAATATTAAATCAAAAATGGTATGGACTTCTAATCTAATAATTATACATATTTCATGATTTTTGTTCATTTTTATGACTTTTACTACTGACTGTACTTTCGTGCTAGAATTTTGTATTGATACCTACTGATATTAGTGGTTTAATTATACTGTTTTAATTGTGTTTGATATTCAATACAGAAATCTGTACAGGTGTTCCAGTTTATTGTAAATGGCGCACCATTGCTAACTTCTTTGTGTAAATAGTCGATTAAGGTGATTCATACGACTAATGGTGTCTGAAGTTGGCATCTGAACATTGATCTTTTGGTACAAAATATTATTATAATTATAAATAAAACATATTATGTATTATATATAGTTTTTAAATTAAAGGTTGAAAGTATTGTATTGAATTTATATGCAAATAATAATAGAAAATTAGTTTCAAATTTTGACTTAATTTCTTAAAAAATGTTGGACTGATTGCAAGAAAAAAATAAAGAGCTCTTTAGTTAAAGAATTGTTTATCTAGCAACAGTATCAATGGCGATTTTCTGAAATTTATTGAACCGTTAGTTGCTAATGAACCGATAAAACTTTCATGCAACCCAGCATGAAGGTAATAAAAAAAATTCAATATATTTATAAATATATCAGTATTTCAGAAAATTCCGTTTCAAAGCTAACTAGGCACATTTTAAATGAACAAACGTGTTATTCTTTCTACTAATTTTGACATTATAACTCCATTAAATTTGTATATTCAATCATATCTTCAAATAGAGAAGTTCACTATGATGAGCCACTTACAATCTGTACAAATTCGATTACTACTATGATTTACACGTATTGTAGCAAATCTGTAGCAAACGTTTTCATATCTTCAATGGAAATAGTAATGATTCTATTTTTTTTCTTGTAACATGACATCTTTTATCGAACATCGAACAGAATCATACAGATGTGACAGCAGCTTGGAACATAGATACATTTGATTAATTCTGAGCATATTTCATACAATTTATTTACTGCTTATCTTATTATAATTTAAGTACTTATACTTAAAGACTCTTTTTTTTTGCATATCACTTTCTGTCACCATAGTCCTTATCTTCATAATAAGTGAAGGCAACTGCGAAATTTCTCTATAATTATCGGTATGATGATCGACGCATACGAGCAGGTACATAATATTAAATTTATACAGTTAAATTAAAAATTTGGATAAAACAGAAAGGACTTTTCCAAACGGTGGTTAAATTAGACAATGGCCAATATACGTTTTGCAATGAAATCTACAAAAACTACGGAAAGAATTATAAACTAGAATAGTGTAATTTAATTCAGAAGTGTGAAAACGAGTGTAAAATTGGCAGTAGCGCAAATTACGTAACAGGTGCAATAGGTCAGCGCCGCAGTATCTCCGCACTCACCTGACCAGAATTTTCCGTCACCATGGCGAACGCCTGCAGGTTGCGAGTCACCTGAAGACCTGGAGGCTATGTCGAACGCGGAACGCACCACTAACTAACTAACCCGTCCACTAACCCGGAAACCGTATTCAGGGACGCCGCATAGTCTGGCTACTGACTCAACAGAGACATCGCGAATGCGGTACGGACACGCGCCCTCCGTATCGAGCGGAAGGTGGTTTTGATAGCTTGGCGACGGTGCGGTGGTTCGCACCCCCGATCGCGTCGGCGGCGCCACCGGCGCTGCGACGAGTTCGCCCATTCCCATCTCGGACACAGTTGTTTTTAAATTATTTCAATCCAATCATGCCTACACGAGGAGAATATTTTAAAAACATTTTTCCAATTATTTTTTTTAGTATTTATTCAATATTTATTCTACTGTTTTAATTAAGGCTACAATCTCATCAGAAGATATATTCTTTGATCAGTATAATAATAGGACTATTTTCCAATAAAATCCTCTGATTTTCTAGAAATTCGATCAAAAACAAAATAAATATATCATAGTGCCTTTTACCCTTTACTAGGTGCGGCTCTTTGCCGTAGCAGATCGCAATGAAAGATATATTTATGCGCGTGGAGTGTGCTCACCAGCCGTCAAATTACGCCCCCTCCCTCCAAGATGCTAGTGAAGGGAAGCTACAGAGGTTATTTTAATGTGGTGAATATTGTCAGCTGGGGGATTCAAACCCGGCTCCTTAAATCCACAGTTCAACGCAATACCACTGAGTTATCTACCCCATATAAAAATAATGAAATATTGCCATGGTCCCATTAATTTATAATTTGGTTTAAGAACAAATTCCACAAATTTTTCATGGTAGCGCCTTTTACCCTTTATTGGGTGCGGCACTTTGCTGTAGCAGATCGCAATGAAAGATATATTTATGCGCGTGGAGTGTGATCACCAGCCGTCAAATTGCGCCCCCTCCCTCCAAGATGCTAGTGAAGGGAAGCTACAGAGGTTATTTTAATGTGGTGAATATTGTCAGCTGGGGGATTCAAACCCGGCTCCTTAAATCCACAGTTCAACGCAATACCACTGAGGTATCTACCCCATATAAAAATAATGAAATATTTCCATGGTCCCATTAATTTATAATTTGGTTTAAGAATAAATTCCACAAATTTTTCATGGTAGCACAACTCCTTGGATGATATTTCGTCAGAAGTTCTGAAACAAACCTATAGACGATATAACCATATAAAATTTACGTTTGATGTAGAAATATATTTTAACTGGTCCTAAAATATAGGTATACAAGACAATTATATTTGTTCTAGAAATTTAGTCCTTTTCTCGGGAAAGAAATACTACAAAAATAAACTTTTAACTTTAAGATTTATAATCAATATTTATTTATTTAATACTTTAATAACTAATTAATTTTAATATTTTAAATAAAAACTATATTTTGTAAATCTCCATAATTGTTTTGATTTCTAAAAGTAAAATTATAGAACTCTGAATATTATTATTTGTTTTCTTAACTATATAACTTTACAAGTATCATTCATTTCGAACATTCTTTAACGAGTAATCAATAACCATCCAAGTTTCCAATAAAACAAATATTAAAATACTCGTAATAAATAATAATATATCATCACGCCTTTTATCCATTACTGGGTGTGGCACTCTGCCGAAGCAGATCTCGGTAAGTGCTATATTTATGCGCGTGAAGTGCAGTTACCAGCCGTCAAATCACGGCCTCCACAGATGTTAGTGGTGGAAGCGCCACAGGTGTAATTTTAAATTGGTGAAAATGTTTTGTCGGCTGTGGGGATCGAACCAGGGTTCTTAGGATCCACAAGCCGATTCGAATACCACTTAGCCATTACCCCAAAATATTAAATATTAAGTTTAGATAGTTTGTAATTATTAAATACTAAATTTATTGGTAGGTTTGTCATCTTGATATATAATTGAAGTAGCGAATAACTTATCTCAGATAAATGAAAATGTTGTATCAATAAGAATTGTATATAATTTTTGTAATTTTTCACTTTATTAAGGTGGAAAAATTATATCTCAGCTTATATTCTTTATAAAAAAATCAATTCTATTGTTAACTATTGAAAGCAAGTTTTCATTTACTTTGCCCTAAATTATAATGTCTCAAAGAACAACATGCTTTGAAATATTTAAATTAATTTCTAATTTGATATGTCATGTTATAGTTATACCTTCATACTAACTTTTTTAGATTGCTGATAAAAGGCCCTATTCTTGAACAAAAATAATTTTAAAATCTTCGATATATGTCAAAATTTAACATAATTGTTATGGTGCAATCATAGTTCAAGAATGCGAGCCCTGTTTTTCCAGCAAAACATAAATATTAAAATTGATTTAAATTAAGGAAAGAAAAGAAAATGAAACACTTAAAATTACTGCTAAATTTTCGATTCGATATTATACAATTAAAACATATTTCAAATTTAAGGTTTGTGAGTGCAAGTGTCTTATTGAAACATAGAATAATCATCATAGATTACGTTTATCTCGATGTTTACAACAATTTGAAATAAGTAAGTCCCGTTTTGATCTCCGAAATAATAATTTAGTGTTGAAGTTTCGCGCGGCGCCAAACTTTCTAGACAGTCTCGAAAAATACTGGGGTTCAGTGCTGTTGAAGTAAACACATAGTTAGTATCCACAACAAATATGTCATTCCATAAGTTTTTAATCTCACTAGCAGAAGTAGGAACAAATGCAATTACTATTAGTGGTCGAGATGGAAAGGGATGAAGTGTAAGGACATCGTAGCAGCTATTACAAACAGTGTATGATTATGCTGACGGATTGCAACGAATCATTCCAACTTGACGGAATCCTCCGAGGATTCCTACAAATTTACATGCTGCTGATGAATCTAAATGACAAGGGATTCCATCTGAGATTATATCGCCGCCAGCTGTGTTCTTGTCGGGATATTCTTGCCATGAATATATCATTATTACATTTGTAATGTTACAACGCTTTAGGGCACTGTATATTATATAGTTTCATTTCATTTACTTTCTACATCCTGATTACTTCCTCTTCTATCCAACTGTGAAAGCGTTTATTCGCGATATTTTACATTTGAATACTTTTATTAAATACCCTGAATTTTTAAAAAATATATAAATAAATTTTTCTCTCAAATTGATGATCAATTTGCATTTAATCTTTTGAAAATTGAAGATATTTTCGAACTGATCTCGCTCAAATGGAATTTCCATATTTATTGAGAGATACGAAAACGTATTAAATTCCAATATAAAATAACGAAAGGTGAAAAGATCAAGGGAAGCAATTCTCCCGTGTGCCATGCGCTGAATGTAGCCACTTCTCCGCGCCTGCTTAGATCAATACTAGCTGGGGTGGGAAGTGGCCCATTGCAGTAGTGAGCGTGTAGGGAACAGCTGTACGGCGGATGTTTGGTTGGGCGACTGTGCCGCGGTGCTAGCCGCATAGGCGCCGTCGCCCCCTGCCCCGGGTTTGCCCTGGATTGCCCCCTGACACGGTCGTGCGATTTCGTGCCTACATTTGCATTTTCCTCTCCTTTTTATAGGAAATCAACTTTAGTCTGAACCACTCTAACGATATAAATTCATATTTTATGTTCGCCGCACATAACAGAATTTTGAATGCTTGCCAATTTTCGACCTGTTTCATGTTAACCTGATTTAGACGTAGGAATTCACAATTCCTTGTGTAAAGGTATTTTTTGTGATACTGCAGTATAAATATTATTTTAGCGATAAACCAGCGGCGTAACCACGAAAAGCGCTAGGGGTGCTACTGCGTCGCCCGTACAAAGAAAATATAGTCAAAATTGTCCTTTTACACGTAATTTTAAATGAATTCAAAATAAATATTGGCTCTTCAGTTCAATATAAACTGACAATATCGAATACGAATCGTATGTTTGACAACAATTTAAATGTCTTTCTATCACCTTAATTTTTTTTAAATAAGCCGAATTGAATAATATTTTGAATATTGGTATTAAATGGATTACAGGCTTAAAGTGGTAATAAAATTGCAAAAAATTGAACCAATTCTTGGTTAAATTTGATTAAATCAGCAACATTTCGGCTCAAAATTTTGGCCATTATCAAGCAAATTTTTAAGAAAAATTAAGAATAGCTACATTTAAAAAATTCAGTAACGACAATATAATTAAATATAAAACCATGGTTCAAGGAACCACTTAGTAAAATTCTTAAAAAGTTGAAGTGAACATCTCAACAGTCAACAAATACTGAAGTATACCTCAGTATTTGTTGACTGTTGAGATGTGAGATAATGGTCAAAATTTTGCGCTGAAACGTCGCTGATTTAATAAAATTTTACTAAAAATAGGTTCAATTTTTTTCCATTTTATTACCACTTTAAACCTGTAATCCATTTAATACCAATATTCAAAAGTCTTTTTATCACGACATATAAATATAAAATGTAACAGCCCAATTCTCAAAAAAGATTTAGCTAATCCTGAAATTTGGATTATTAAATCTTATTCTAGTCCGATTTTAAAAAGCTAATCCAAATCATTTTCCAAAAACTAAATGGTAACAAGATTAGAGTTTATTTGAACTTTTTTGAGAATATGGTACAACACAATTTAAGCCAATTATCAAAGTGCCATGAAAAATTAAACAATAATTATTTGTTTATAGTTTCTGACATATCTAACAAATTCAATTATTATTTTTTAATTTTTTGTTATTAGAATCTATGATTAGAAATTGGGGAGCATAAATTTTGCTAATATCTGAATGACTGCTAGTTATAAATATATAAAAAATAAAACAAATTCGCTCAATCAAAAAGTTTAATATTCACGTACCTATAGGTCGATATTTCGGCCTTCTGCAGGACAATACAGTCGCTGTCTATACTGATCGTTAAATTTGTTGAAAGCATAACTTTTTGTTATTTCTTTACAGAGCTGGGCAAAATCACGAACAAAAGGAATTAAATCACAATTCACAAATCAAACAATTATTTTTTTGTGACAATTCACAATTCCACTTCATTTTCAAAGTGAATTAATTCACAAATCTAAGTGATTTGTGCTTTATTTATGTGAATTATAAATCACAAGCCTTTTTGTGAATTGGGGCTTGAGGCTTGGGGCTTGGAGCTTAAATCACATTTACAATTACTAAATATTATCAATTTATTTAATATTTATTTTTTTTAAATATTAGGTGCATTATTATATGCCAAACATATGTGCACAACCGAATGAAAACAGATGTAAGTAGATACGAGATGTGGCTATTAAATAATGAGACTGACGTTGTTTTAACATTTCATTTTGATTTCATACCTATTTACTCATTATCACCTTCATTATACACCCCTCCTATCCTTACAACGCTCCATGCGAATTTTCCATTGTTCGAAACAGTGCTGAAAGTCTTCTTCTGTCAGCTCCTTCAGAACGCGTGCCGATCTCTCTTTCAAAGCTCAAATCTTGTTGCTATTAAGGCAAATTTGAATTAAGCCCTTTCATTTGAATTAAGCCCTTTCAACTGAATTAAGCCCTTTCATTTGAATTAACCCCAGAGAAATGATTTAAGCCTTTTTTTAGCTCTAAAACAATTCACAAGCCCAAATCAATTTCTTTAAAGGTCTTAAGTCACAAGCCTGATTTGCGAATTTAAAAAAAAGGCTTAATTCACTTGATTTAAATCAAGAAATATGATTTAAATCAATTTATAATTCCTTTTGATTTAAATCATGCCCAGCTCTGTTTCTTTATAATTTTTTTTAATCCTTTCGATCTACTTTTAATCATTGTCTATGCTATTTTATTTAACTACAATATCCGGCAGTACGGTGGTGTGGATAGTGTTACGGCATTTGTATCCTGAGTTCGAATCCCATCCAAGCTAAAAATATATAAACTACCACACTGATACTGGGTTGCAAGAAAAAAATAAAGAGCTCTTTAGTTAAAGAATTGTTTATCTAGCAACAGTATAAATAGCGATTTTCTGAAATTTATTGAACCGTTAGTTGCTAATGAACCGATAAAACTTTCATGCAACCCATCATAAGGCTCTGTGAATCTAAATCCTGTACTGTAATTGGGATAAAGTTCCTGTTGTACAAAGTTGTGTGAATAAATAAATAAATATAAATATATCATCACGCCTTTTACCCATTACTGGATGTGGCACTCTACCGAGGCAGATCTCGGTAAGTGATACATTTATGCGCGTGAACTGCGGTTACCAGCTGTCAAATCACGGCTCCCAAAGATGTTAATAGAGAGGGAGCCACAGGGATAATTTTTAATTTGCTGAAAATGGCTGTGGGGATCGAACCAGGGTTCTCTGCGTCCACAGGCCGACTTGCTACCACTGAGCCATTATCCCATGTGTAAATAAATTAACAAATATCGTATTTTTTAAAATTTTAACTCTATTTGTCGAACAAGGCCTCAATAAGATCAAAATGACAATCGATTACTATAAAAGTGATTATAAAATACAAACTTTTAATAACATCCTGCATTCGCAAAATCCTACATCCTATTTTCTGCGTCATTCGCCGACCACAATATTTCAAAAAGCAATGAAATGTTATGCTTTCCGTGTTAAATTGAAAAATGTTTTCATTTCATACCTATAGATATTGTTCAATATAGTATAATACAAAGTTATTTTTAAATATTCTAAATATAAAAAATATTGGATGGCTAGCACAGTGGTATGAAGTCGGCCTTTTTCTTTCAATTCTGAGACTGTGAGGGTATCAGAAATATTTTGTATTTTCAAGTTTAGAACATATTTATCAGAAATCAAATGAACAAATTAGAAAATCGAATAAAATTGTCCGTTTCTTTGCAAGTGAAAATATCATAGCAGGAATAAAATTATTAGATGTCTTGAGTTAAAAACTAAAAACTAAAAAAGTTTAAAAAATTGTCTCAATTTCTCAATAAGATAATATTTGTGAATATTAAAATATAAATTGCATCGAACTCCTAGTTAAAATTATTTAATTTGTACAAATTACTATTTGTATTTAAATATGTTTCATCCATTAGACGTCAAATAATTTATTCACTATCGTACCTTATTAATGTATAGTTTATCAACTGAATATTAAGTAAATGTTAATTAACAGCAATTATAATTATGGCGTAGGTGGCTGAGTGATATCGAGTCAGCCTGTGGATTAGAAAACCCGGGTTCGTTTCCCTCAGCCAACAAACAATGTTCACCACATTAAAACTACCCCTGTGGCTCTTCTTCCAATAATATCTTTGGAAACCGTTATTTTACGATTGGTAATCTCACTTTAATCGAAAAATATATCACTTTCAGAGATCTGCTACGGTAGAGTGCCACACACAATAATAGGAATACCGGGTGATGATATATTTATTTTTTTTTATGAATTTATAAATCACTTTTTTATGGGATGGCTAGCTCAGTGGTATGAAGTCGGCCTGTGGATCCTGAGGTCCCTGGTTCGATTCCCACAGGCGACAAATTTTCATAATTTGAAAAAGCTATCCCTGTGGCTCCTCCACCACTAACATGTTTGGGGGCCGTGATTTGACGACTGGTAACCGCACTTCACGCGCAAAATATATCACTTACCGAGATCTGCTTTAGCAGAGTGCCACACCCAGTAATGGGTAGAAGGCGTGATGATATATTTATTTATTTATTTTTTTTTTAAATATTGGATTGAAAAATATTGTTCAAACGTTTATCTGTTTTATACAAAAAATACAATTAAATGTCATATTATTCACAGTCGGTTAATCAATTTACAATTCATTTAGTAAATATTTTTTATTGTCTTCTGCAAACAATATAAAGCTATTATATGTAACGAGCTTAATAAAATGATCAATTACTTATCATATTTTCCATAAATATTATTTTATTATCTCACAGAAATGGATTTTTCATCGCAATAAATTATAAAATATAATAAAAGATATAATTATAAATTTTAATTACGAATAGATACACGAAATATGAAATGTTTTTTTTTAATTTTCTTATCGTTCTGGGCTCAACATATATTTTGAATTCCTATCCTGATATTATGTTAACGAAGCACAAAAAAGGCACAATATAAACTCATTCGACATGTTTGGTTGCGTGTTCATTTGAACTTATCGTATTTTCATATCACAAGTTAGAACTTTCTTTATGGTTAAATAAAGTGCATAGTTACAGGCAGAACAGTATTCCGAAGTATTCATGCAATTTTTATTATTTTTAACTTACTGTGGTTTTGTGGTTATGAGGTTTCTTTACAACGACATGCAATTAACCAATAACTTGTAAAGTCTTTCTTTGATTTTTTTTTCATTTAGTAGTTTTTATCTGATTTTGTTCTTAAGGTAGTACTAGTGTGACGGAGGCGCCAACGGTTGTCGAGTGGCGAAACTGACACTCAAAAAAATATAAAAATTGTGTTTTATAACTATTATGATTTAAATATCATGAATTGTTGACAGGTAGGTGGTCTAGTGAATTTTCAAATACCATACCACCGTGTGGTTCCCATTATAAATTGGGATTCTAAATTTTTCGTTAAAAACAAGGCTTTGCATGGCTATATATCCATTACTAAACGATAAAAAAACTTTCTCCTTCTGATACAATATACATGGATAGTTCTAGAACATCATACTAGTTTTTCAAATGAAACTGCAAAATTTTAGAGGTACACAAACCAAATATGTGCGATTCTGAGTGATGATCGCCATAAGCCCCGTGTATAAGAACTCAACTATACAAGCGAATATATTTGTTTACAGACGATGAATGTGTTCCATATTTTAACAGGATACGTATGACTATCCAATGTTTACGTGCGAAAAATTTCATTCAGATCTGCAAATTTTTTTTTCGCGCTAGTACTACCTTAAACTATTACGAATTGATATTTTCTATAGATATATTCAAAATATTGATTAGCTACTTATATAATTTACTTTACTCTTTTATTCATAAAAGAGATTTCTCAATTTCTCTATTATTTAATATCTTGTATCCAGTATCAGTTCTCTTGTGAAATAGAAACGTCACAGAACTATGCACCCATAGAAATCATATATCACATTTATTGTCATATAAATTCATAAGCGTCGATATTTTTAGTCGAACGTGACGTCTTTATACGCAATATCAAATATTGAACAGCTTTTCCCGAAATACGAAAAGTGACGTGTCCACAATTTAGACCATGTGGTCATTCCGAGGGGAGCACTATACCAACAGAGCCGGATTAAGATGAAATTTATTTTTATAGCATCATTTATTGTATTTTCTTATCCTTAAATCTACAGATTTCGATTTTCGCAAGATGTTGCATGATCCTATTTAGATATAATTTTAAATTAACTGAATTTAATATTTTTTTGTTTTCACTTTTAGAACATATTTATCTAAAATCAAATGAACAAATTAGAAAATCGATTAAAATTGTCCGTTTCTTTTCAAGTAAAAATATCATAACAGGAATAAAATTGTTAGATGTCTTACCAAATATTAAGGCTTGAAATGAGTCAAAAACTAAAAACTTAATTTTATGTAGTTAAAAGTTTAAAACATTGTCTCAATTTCTCGATAAGTTAATATTTGTTGATATTAAAATATATATTGCATCGAAATCACAGTTAAAATTATTTGGTTTGTACAAATTACTATTTGTATTTAAATATGTTTCGTTCATTAGACATCAGATAATTTATTCACTACCTTATTAATGTATAGTTTATCAACTGAATGAGTGCCACACGTAGTATTGAGTAAAAGGCGTGATGATATATATTTTTTTTTTTTTTTTAATTCATGGGGTGGCTAGCTCAGTGGTATGAAGTGGCTCCTTCACCACTAACATCTTTGGGGGCCGTGATTTGACGTCTGATAACCACACTTCACGTGCATAAATATATCACTTACCGAGATCTGCTTCAGCAGAGTGCCACACCCAGTATTGGGTAAAAGGCGTGATGATATATTTATTTATTTATTTTTTATTTCATTTCATTAACTTTGTTGTCTAGTCTCGTCTTTTTGTGATTTTTAATATGACGACTCTAAATATGTATGTAATGATTTATTATTGTTTCACCGAGTCATTGGATTTCTTACATTACTGTAAGTTCGACGTTTGATAAATTAGGTGGTGATAAGATAGTCAGTGGTTTTATTAGAGCATAATAGAGTTTCGAGGGCTATTCAGGATAGTTTTGTTGAGGTGAGTTCCTCCTTCCAATGAAGAGGGCTGAAAGAGGGTATTGTAGAGATGTTCCAATTGTGAACACTTAGTAAGGTTGAGGCCATGTGTGAGTAGATAACGACTTTTTGCTGAAATAATCCGTGGGTTGGATTGCGACAAGCAGCTTAGTGCTGTAATATACTACTTTACAACGAGCATATTTGGACTGTAGTGGTACCTTAATCTAGACCTCCAAAGAAACAGCTAACAGCCTGCTTTGCTGTAATAGAGTATTTTGGGGATAAATCTTTAAAAATGATCCCTCACTAAGTTTTGCCAAACTGTTGGTAGTTAGCATCAACTTCCTTTCGATGGATAAATCTTTGACTTAATTTCGTTCGTATAAAATCATCCATTATAATATATGCTTAACAGAAGGCTAACAGTAATTTAATAACTGTTTATAACATATTAAAATTACAAACGTCAAACGTCAATACTAATTATGGTAATAGTTTAAAGTATTTTAATTTAACAATAATCTTTAGAAACTGCAAATTTATCGCATTTCATATGCAGTTGTATTGAAACAGCATAATATCATAGCAAAAGCATTTCATGTTACTTATATTAAAATGTATTTTAAATTATTGATCAAATTTAACAAAAATTATAAATCCTGTCCTGCGCGAGGGTGCGTCGGTGGCGCACGCAGTACTTTATTCCACTTGTTCGTTGCGGGTGCAGGTCGCATGCACCTGAACCAGCGGCCCCCCTTCATCACAGCAGACCGGCGTCTAGACGTTCATTTATTTATACACAATCAGCTATTTACGCGTCCCGCTCTCTTGTCATTGGTTAGAAAAATAAGAAAGGAATTCATTTCTAGCTAGTGGTACAATATCACATGCACGATAAACCAAAAAACAGCACCGGCTTTAGGGAAGCGTCATCAAAGGCCTATTTTTTAAACTTAAAACAAAAATTGTAGTATGAATTGAAATTTATAATTTCTATATTATTATTTATTACTACCAATTATTGTATATCATGTTTCAAAATAACATCAGTGTAAATAAATATTAATTTTTTAAATGGTTTAAACAAATACATAGGTAATATGAATCAACTAAAAGAAGTATAGTATATTAATGTTTCAACACTTCAGGGAAAAAATAAATGCAAGTAGCAGATATTCCATGATAAGCAAAAAAATATTTTTTTAAATTCACAGAATTATTTGCATTTTATTTGAAGTACACATTTTTAGGGTCACTGATTTCAATTTAACACATTAATAATATGACAACAATTTTATATTTTAATATTATATTTCGTGTTTCAATATTGAAAAAAATTATTTAATTATTTATACAGAAACTTTTTATTACATTAAAAATATATACTTGAAGTGACAATAATTTTGGGAATTTAAAAAAAAAAATTTTGATCTGGGATTATTATATCATGTAGTATCTAATTCAATATATTTTTTTTAATCATGCTATATGTCTGAAATAATTAACCCAGAAATGTTGCTGTTTCCAATTTGATCAGACACCTGAATAAATTATTAAACAATGAGCAGTTACAGCAATAAAATTTATATTTTAAAATGTGTGCTTCAAGTAAAATATGCGCATAATACCGATTTTAGTGAAACAAAATATTATTATTATAACTCAAACATATGTATTTTACACATTTTTAAGTTAAAAGTTGAAAGCTCAATAATTTTGAGAAGAAAAGCAAAAAAAACTATCTTAAATGATTCAAAAAATCATTCGAGATCTGCGGCAGAGTGCCGCATCCAATAACGGGTAAAAGGCGTTATGCTATATTTATTTTATTTTATATGATTCAAAATAATCGGGTAATGGCTCAGTGGTATCAAGTCGGCCTGTGGATCCTAAGAACCTTGGTTCAATCCCTAAAGCCGACAAAACATTTTCACCAATTTAAAATTACCTCTGTGGCTCCCCCACCACTAACATCTTTGGGGGCCTCGATTTGACGACTGGTAACCGCACTTCACGCGCATAAATATATTACTTACCGAGATCTGCCTCGGCAGAGTGCCAGACTCAGTAATGAGTAAAAGCGTGATGATATATTTATTTATTTATTTATTTAAAATGTCAATTGTTTAACATTCAAAGTAAACTATTTAATTTGATAAGTAATTTTACTTTGATTTATTTAATCTTTAACTTAAAATTTAAATTTTGTTGCTACAACTGGCCACAATCGGGATGAAAAGCATGACCAGGGCCGGATTTAGGTACTACGGGGCACCTAAGCACAACATTTTATGAGCCCTTACGAATCATTTGAATTTTTATAAGTTGTAAACCAATGAACAATGAACAAATATAATCAGTTTGAGAATTTGGAGAACGCTGTAAACAATTAATATATTCAGTTACAAAATTTAATATGTATTAAATATTTAGAATAACTTAATATTTATTAATGTTTTTAAAATTAATATTTGTTAAATAAATATTGTGTAATACAATAAAATATTTAATCAGAAATTTATTTTGCAGATACAAATATGTTATGACTCTTTTTCGAGGCCCCTAAGGCGTGGGGATCCTACTACTGCTTATTTTGTTTCTACGTAAATTCAGCTCTGAGCATAACTACAAATTTCCCGGCCAGTTTTACTTTCGTCATCAATTTCATAGACAGCAAACCATTATCACAAGACTAAAGTGACAAAAATATTTAATATTGTTTTTTAAAATTATTATACAAATACGATTACGTATATGCAACAGCAACTACAATACAGGAAAAAATTCCATTTTCAAACTATGTAAACTAAATTGAATGTCGTGCAATCAATTATCCTGTCATCCAAGTATTTTATTTATTTACATAAAACCTGATAAATCAGTATTGATTTATAAATTGGATGGAATAATCCTTTGTTTTTCCAATATGAATAACTTTGGTCTATAGTTTAGATTTACAACTTGGCGAATTTCATGTTTGGAACTTCCTTTGACATATCTAAAATTAATTTAAATGTTTGACGCTGTAGATTTCACATTCACATTTCCTGCATTCCATGTCCGAGCTAATTTTGTAAATCGTACACACATGTTACATTAACACATGTTACATTAACACATGTAATGTATAAACTCAGAAACTAAAATACAGTTTCTACAGAATATCTTACCCCTAAACTTGATAATGAAGGACACTTTTTCTTAAACATTTTGCACAAATTTAGTCACCACTATAAAAATATAAAAATACACCACACTTGCAGTTCACAAATCTTCCGCACCAACAATTTTATTTCTGGATCGCCTGAAACACGTTTTCAATGAATAATAAAAAATTCTACGAATCATATCCAAATTTACCACATTACACTTTCAAAATTGAATTTAATTCTAAATATAGTTTCTCGGAATAATTTTAAACGTGAACTAATTGCCAAAATTACGAAAAGTATTTTATAAATAGATAATAGATACACAATTTGTAAACATTATAGGTATGTTGTTGTGATAGTAGTAATAATAGTAATTAAAAACAATTTTTAAGTTGTACTTTGGATTACTGTTACTTGTCTTCAATCAATCAAGTATGTCATGTACTAGTACTGCATTATTTTATTCATTTCTATAAAAAAATATTCAATAATAAGTCAAACTAACACTTAAATATAAATGAGATGTTTTTCAAAATCCCATCAAAATATTGTTAACGAAATGTACGTGGACGTGTTATTCGAATGGTTCTGCTGGTTCCTGAAACTTTAAATAAATATTTACTAGTGTTTTTAACACTGCGCAAAATATCTAAATTTAATTTTAATAAGTGTAAACTCAGAAATTCTTAGTTTAATTTATATAAACAGAAAATATTTTAAGTATTTACATTAAAAAGCAGATATCATTATATGAAATGTAAACATAATTTTTAAGAAATAAGAAAATTCAAAATATGTACAATTTTAATGCTCATAAGTTTTTTTCGGATAATTTGTTATTAACCAGGAAGTACTATTTTATTAATAAAATCTTTAAGAAAAAGAGAGTAGGACAAAACAACTAAATTTAATTAAGTTAAATAAACTTAAGTTGTCTTAAGTGAAATCTAAATATGTTATCAAAATAAACTGTAAACTTAACACAATAAATAGTTATAATTGATCTATCGGAAGTTAATTAAAACTGAAAATGGGTTATAGCAGTTTAATTAGTTTCCTTATTACTTTAGATAAAAGTCTTCATAAAAATACTTTATATCAAAATGTAGGATATTAAGTTATATATCCAGCTACTTCATTCAATGTAATTTACTTTAACTTGTTCTTAGTAAAAACACAAAATAGTACCTACTCTTAGTATATTTAAATTATATTGATCATTTGGCATCATATATTTTTTCTATCAATTTTCTTCTTGTGAAATAGTGAGGAAAATTAATTTTCCTTCACTAAAGAGGAAAACAACAGTATTACATGGGTGTTAATTAAAAAGAAAATAAACTTATACATTCATTATTTTATTGAAAATTAATAATTAATAGAAATATACTATAAATTTAATTTAATTTTAATTTTGTAAATAAATATTTAGTAATTGATCAAATAATATCGTCAATAATAATGATTCAAAATATTATCAAATTAATTTACTTTTAAAGTAAATAAAATTAATTAATTCAAATAACAGTGGATCTTTTGGATTATATATACCATAAAATAAATAAAATTAATTCGGAATAAATACATTTACTACAAAATTAAAGTTTTTCTATCCTTTACAGAACCGAACATTAATGTATCTACTATTTTTTCCTGAATGCATTTAAAGTTAGAATAAACGATTTCTGTAGTCAAAACGAATTGTGTTAACACAAAATGAAAGCGCTTTTTTACTATCGATCGAACTCGACTAGAAAAAATAATTGGTTTCTTCTCTAGTTTGACAAATAACTATTTCGCTGATAAATATTTCTAAATTATTTTTGAAAAAATGCTTAAAATAAAAGTACCAATCTTATATGTAAAGCATTTTAATATGAAATAATTTTTAAAAGTTTGATAGAGGAAAATATATATTGACAAATGTTCAAAATCAAGACACATTGAAAATGCTATAGTTTGTATATACGTTATTCGACATCCAAAGTTATATCTATTATTTATTTGACTGATTTAGAAGTCGAATTTAATCATCTATAACTTGTATTTAAAGTATTTTTAATATTAATGAAAGAATAGAGCAAGAAATATTTCAAAATCTTAATTAAATTTTGATAAATGTGTAAACTGAAGATAAATCTACTTAAATCTAAACTTGGAACTATTTCAATTTAAATTATTATTATATTTGACTGATCTACAATTCCGAATTTAATAATCTATAACATTTATTTAAAGTATTTTTAATATCAATGAAAGTGCACAAAATGTTTAAAAATCTTAATTGAATTTCGATAAATGCATAAAGTGGGGATAAATCTGTCTAAATCTAAACTTGAAACTCTTTCAATTGAAACATGAAACAGTAATCCAACATTTGAATCTCTATCATTAGATTCACGCTCGCAAGAAACCACAAACTTGTTCACAATCGACGATGCTCAATTCCGAACCACACAACGCACTTAAATCCGTCAATCACCACTCGGCGCACACACTGTCAAGCAAGGATCGATCGATCGTTTTCCACCGAATTTCCCGTATTTCCGGCTGGTTCTTAGTGCAAGCGTGCAGATGCCGGCACGCGTAGTCGCTTGCACCGGGTCCTCGTGAAAACTAACGCGAAATAGCCACGGAGATATAAATAGTGATGTGCACACCGCGGCTATTTTTGAGCGATCCGAACGGCCACTAACGCTGATGTCCGATGTTCTAGTTTGCGTGAAGCGTCTGTTGTGCCACTAAATTAAAATGTTGTCGGCGTCGGGTGACGATCACTGCTGAAGTTTTTGTTGCTTCATTCATTTCGATTCAGTTTCAGGCAAAGTTTGTTATTGGGGCTGATTGCATCTATAATGTAATTATTTTGAATTGTTATGGTAGACAGACTGTCTGTTCTATTATTGATGTTTTAACGACATGTTTTGTCAATATAAGTTGTGCATACATGTACCTTTTTAATTACTTTTTGTAAAAAGTTTAAAGAGATTTGTATAAAAAGCGCATTTTACTGATCCTTGATATGCATTTATAGTTGCTGCTAGACATTGGAATTTCTGATTGTTTTATTATTTGTTAAAATAAATTCTTTATCACTAAGTTGTTTTTTTTTCTCTATGTTTTGGGCGTTGGCTTTTGTTATTTACCATTATGTTATGTTAACTATTATTGGATATCATTTTTATGTTTTGATTACATAATTTTTATTGTGTCAAACTTACTGCGTAAGTGTTTATGTTATTTATTATTACTCTATTACGACTTTTGTAATTTAGTTTTAATGAGGGCAAACACCCTCAAAACGACTACAATAAATCAATAGTAATCTTTCTACACCAAGTCAAATTTACAATTATTAACCTTATAAATTCTTTATATGGGGCGGCTAGCTCAGTGGTATGAAGTTGGCCTGTGGATCCTGAGAACTCTGGTTCGATTCCCACAGGCGACAAACAATTTTCATAATTTCAAAAACTACCACTAACATCTTTGGGGGCCGTGATTTGACGACTGGTAACCGCACTTCACGCGCAAAGTATATCACTTACCGAGATCTGCTTCGGCAGAGTGCCACACCCAGTAATGGGTAGAAGGCGTGATGATATATTTATTTATTTATTTTATAAATTCTTTATGATTTTTACGCCGCCGTTTTAAAAAGTTTCACTAATTTCAAGTTTTAGGTCCATCACTAATTTAACTATTTACTAAATTAAAATACACAGAACTTCCTCAACCACAATTATATAAGAATTAATTTAATACCATAATCGTTAATAAATTTATAATAATTTCAAAAAATGTTTCAAGTAGAATTTGTTTTTAATCAAATTATACTTATTACGGATTTTGTAATAATGTTTATGTACCGTTTCCAAAAGAAATGTATCTACATATTTTAAAATACCTAGCAATAAAGTTATGCTACCACTAAATTTGACCCGTTATTAAACTTAATCTCAACTTTTCGATCGTACGCTTAAATATAAAATTAAGACACATGTTGTCAACGGCCATGGCTGCACTCGTTGGAACTGATCTAAGCGATAACGCGAGTTAAGTAACGTTGCGCGCGGGTAGTACTTGGATAGGTGACCGTCCAGAGAAACCCGCGTTGCTGTTGACCAATAACAACAAAAACGCAGATCAGGGCGTAATGGCGGCATATGACCTAAGTAGTTGGTCCACCAAAGAAGCCACAAAAAAAAAGACACATGTATACATATATCTAACCGACTTTTTAAAAATATACTTTTTTTTGCTACCAACGTATTCTTGCACTGTTACCTATCATGGTAAGTTAAATTAACCGAACTGTCATTGAAACAATGCAAAACTAACCTGTTCTTGTTCATAACCGTACCCTTTCGGTTCATAACAGTACCCTTCCGGTCCATAACAGTACCCGTCTGGTAGTCAGTTCTTATTTAACTGTCATTTTATTGTTTGGTCACTATAGAAACAATAATCGCGTAAACTATATCAATATTCTGATAGATTTAGGGGTTTTTCAATCATCGGTTTACTCTCGATTAATGTTAATCATGATTAAATAATAATGGTAACCATAGTTTCCATTATTATTTAATCATGATTAACATTAATCGGCGATTGAAAAACTGGCCCTAAAATAATTAAATATATTTTTATTTTTAAATTATGTCGCTGGCACAAAATATTTTATAAAACACTCGATCGTTAAGTGCTTACGAGTAATAACAGGACAAGAAAAAATTAGAGCAACGAGACAGGCAGGGTAGAGTTTTTCTAAATTTTTCTCATCCTGTCATACCGATCTTATATTCTATTACCGAATTTCATAATAATATCAATATTAGAATACTAAACAGCGTGTCGTAATGAGTTCTATTACGATACAATTGCTGTAATGAATTTTGACTGTAAAATGACAATCTGACACAAACACACAGTGTAACCTAATTTTCTTGAAAATTTAATCAACCTACGCATGCATCAAATAACCACAAAAAAGAAAATTGACCAATTAAAAAAATGTAAATTTTGCAATAATTTTTCTCATTTCATAAAATTAGGTCAAACAATTAACAATATACGTATTGTATTGTAATATAATACATTACAATACTTATATCAAACATAATTATTTTTGATACAGTACTCGTATAGTCTAAAACGTAAAGATTCACCCAAATCTCGAGAACGATGAAAACGACGACCACAATACTTTTACTGTTATATAGGTCAGGAAAGCAAAAAAAAAACTCTAAAATTCAGTTGGTAATTGATACAAAATGTAACGTTAAATGAAATAAAATATATCATATCATATATCATCACGCCTTCTACCCATTACTGGGTGTGGCACTCTGCCGAAGCAGATCTCGGTAAGTGATATATTTTGCGCGTAAAGTGCGGTTACCAATCGTCAAATCACGGGCCCCAAAGATGTTAGTGTTTGATTCACAATTCGGTTTCATTCCTCAATTTTCCATATAAATTGAGATGCCACTAATCAGTGGCACACCCAGAAATTTGCTATCCAAAAATATATCCCGCACCGAGATCTGCTACTGCATAGTGCCACATAATAAATTGAATAGGTTTATACGAGTAATGCTTGACATGTTATAATAAATAATTTCAGAATAAATTCAAATAATGATTCAGTAACAGATAATAATAATTACAGAAAATGTATTCTACTTTCCACGGCTTACAGATGAACGTGATAAAAGTTTTTTGATAAAGTAATATGTTGGTTAAATGTTCATCGATTTTTGAACGATTATACCCCAAAAATAACTTAATTACATACATGTTTATAAATAGTCCTGAATATTCATGACAAAAGTGGAACAAACAAAACTAATACACCAGAAAGAACTGTAGAAAATAGATTTGTGTATTGTACCTACTTTACTATTTTATGTCTTTATTATTCTTCATTTTAATGTTATCAGAAACAAGAACAAAATATTCATATAAAATTTATTACAATTTGTGTTTCGTTTTATTAGATTTTCAGTGGTATTTATGCTAGGTTCCTATATACAGACTTTAATATGTTTCTGCTGAACTATTGAGAAATTATTCAAGTGAATATATTCAAGTTTATATCAAGTTTGCAAGTTTATATACTGCCTGTACTAAAATAGAAATTTACATACTCATATAATAACCAGTTTCTGTTAAAGTTACGCTTATAGAACAGAATGTGCGATATAAAGTTTCTAAGTTTCAGAATTTCAAACTGTTGTTTAATTTTAATTTAAACTTTTGTTATTTATTGAGTTTGCGCCGATATTAAAGTTACAAAGTGTTGCAAACTTTTGATAAATGTGTAAATCAATATCAAACACAACTGCTTTGCTTTCAGGTTGCCGGTTGCGTGACATAAAGATTAATAACTTTGTAAAGTTTCAACTTTGTAATTTTAAACCACTTACCTACTATTTTTTAAATTATATCGAAATACTTTTTACTATATTCATTCATGCAAAATTGAATTTATTAAGTATTTTGTAATAGCTCAATTACTTACTCAATTTAACTTTATTGCAAGATTAGTTTTTAAAGACAAGTATTGTATCATTATAATATAGTAAGGAAAATTTATAAAACTGCTGATATATAAATCAAAATCGTATTTCATACTGCGGTTAGTTCAGTGAGAGATTATATAACTAGATGTCACTACCATGCAACCACGTTTTGGAGTTTTATTATAGGAAAAAATGTTAACATTGTGAATAAAGCCGTATTTCTTATCTATGAATCTCACTAGTCTCAATAAATTTAAATGTAGTACATAATTGAGCTGCTGTCAAAAGTGCCTAATACGGTATGTCGATGCTAGTGACATCTATATTCTTCTGATGTAATCTCTCGCATATATTCACTTTACGAGTTTATTATTTATAAAATGTCTAATTACTAACACTGTAAATAACAAAATCGATATAGATTAGTTAAACATTGTGTAAAAGTGCATCATGCCAAAAAGCAAACTTACCAGGTTCGGACTCAAGCTGTCACTCATGGTTGAAAATTCTTCGTAGAACTAACATTTCGAATGTTCAAATAATAAATTGTCTTTATCAGAGTCTCTTCTCAGTTTACACATTTTAAACCTAATTCTAATTTCTAATATCAACAATTTGAGCATTATTGGCAAAGTGGAGGTATATGTGTTATTTTGAGCAGTGCACGAAGCATATTAAATTGAAACAACACTAGTGATCAACAAAAATAACTAAAAACTAAATGACTTTATCCAATTTTATCTAATATAAAAACCGTTTAATTTCAAATCCACAGCCTTGTTGATTTAAATACAAGTCTTTCGTCACTTAGTATGTACATATTTTAAAAGAAAACTTCATATTTGACTAAGAATCAACGTCACAGATGAATTTTGTTCAGTGTGTTACTGGCAGGAGCGGGCACCATACTGACTCTTCCACCTAACCTTAAATATCCGGTTCGTATCCCGGCTGCTGCAATGCGGAACAGACCTTATTGCTTATTTTTACCGTTAGCGCCAACAATTTGTGCCGCGTTGCGCGATTGGCTGCTTTCGTCGAAACCACGCCCCGAGCGGTAGTCACATGACGCCATGTCTACTTATCACTGGCCAAGCGGTAATCGATGTTGAAACAAGGTGAATTTTTTTTTCAACACTTTTGTCAGAAACGTTCTGTTGTATGAAGTATGGATCAGCACGAAAAGTAAAAAAATATTATAATTAATCTAATGTTATTTCCGATAAAACAATGTGTAAAATTCTATCGACTTGGGAGCTTTCCGGATACATCTACATTTTGGTTTACAAGCATGCGCAGTATGGATTTCACATTTAACTTTAAATTGCTCTCGTAATATAAATTTTGAAATATATTTCAGTCATTGATTTTACAGAATGCTGCATTTCCAAAGACTGTGCAGATATGAGAACAATAATTTTTATTTTGAGACAAATATTTTTATTTTATTTTTGTTTTCAAATTTTTACATTCTATGAAATATATTTCTGTTATTATTTAAGAGTAAAACTCTTTTGACAATTTTTGAGTACGCAAGCCTAAAATTGTAGATCACTTTTAAATACAAATATACATGTTTTAGTTACCAACCCTCAAATCGTGACATTCACATTTTTAATAGCGATTAAGTCAGTATTATGATGGCAATACTGCATGTATTCATTATTGTAGTCTTAGAACCAGTTTTGCAATCACTGATTAATGTTAATCATGATTAACATTAATCGGGAGTAAACCGGCGAATGAAAAACTGGCCCTTAGTTGCTTTTCAAAGTCCTAAATCATTTTAAAGAAATATTTTTATTATACATGAGCTAGATAATTAAATTTTACGTCTCTCGAAGTAATAATTTGGAAACGTTTGACAAATTATGATGGAGTATCAATTATTTATTGCAAGTAATTTTTATTCAACTTTCGTTGCATCGATCAGAATATAAATATATTGTAAATTGACTCGAAATTATATTCAAGGCACAAATATGGAGACAGTGATTATAGATAATATAAGAAACAATCTATAATTATTTAGATTTAAGAGACTTTTAATCGTCAAATAAATAAATTTATCTGTTTAAAAAAAAAACTAACATTAAAAATATGACATTTATATAATTTTCGCAATTAAAACTATGATTTGAATGCAGCACATTTTGGCCCGATTGCATAACACGATGTTAATTATATTGTTAACTAACAGCACGTTAAATTTTAATAATGGCCAAGATGGCTGATGTCATGTTTTACATATTATCTGATTTTTATATTATATCTGCGTTAAAATGCTTAATGGTAATTAAATAACAATAGTAAAACAATATTTATAACAAATAATTATTAGTTTAATGCATACTATAGAAATTAGAACATTTAAAAATATTGAACTGTCAGAAATTTTTACATTTCTTAGATGCATTTTTGTTTTGTTCTAATTCAACTTTTCCGCTTAGTTAACAACAAGATTAGCTGACTTTTTCTACAACCGGGCCTAGTTAATGTACATACAATTTCTTGGTATTTTGCTAAAACATTTAAATCGTTGTATGCAATGTTTAGATTATTAGCTAATATTAAGATTCGGTTGCATAAAACATTATCAGCTAGTCACGTTATTAACTACGCGAAAAAGTTGATAATAATAAAAATCGCATCTAAGAAATGTCTACATTTTTTACTTTTAACGTTATATTTTATATAGTATGTATTAAAACTAATAATTTCTTGTTACAAATATTGTTGTACGATTGTTATTTAACTAACAATAAGCATTATAATGCTGATATTAATTGATTATAACATAAAAATCGGAAAATATGTGAAATATGGTGTCAGCCATCTTGATCATTGTTCTACCCATTACTGGGTGTGGCACTCTGCAGAAGCAGATCTCAGTAAGTGATATTCGGCTTCCAAAGATGTTAGTGGTGGAGGAGCCACAGGGGTATATTTTGAAATTATGAAAATTGTTTGTCGCCTGTGGGAATCGAACCAGGGTTCTCAGGATTCACAGGTCGATTTTATACAACTGAGCTAGCCATCCCATGCTGTTAGCTAACAACATAGTTAATATCGTTTTATGCAATCGGGCCTAATATTTTATTGTTGTACGATTGTTATTTTACTAACAATAAGCATTATAATGCTGATATTAATTAATTATAACATAAAAATCGGAAAATATGTAAAATATGGTGTCAGCCATCTTGATCATTGTTCTACCCATTACTGGGTGTGGCACTCTGCAGAAGCAGATCTCAGTAAGTGATATACGGCTTCCAAAGATGTTAGTGGTGGAGAAGCCACAGGGGTAGATTTTGAAATTATGAAAATTGTTTGTCGCCTGTGGGAATCGAACCAGGGTTCTCAGGATCCACAGTTCGATTTTATACAACTGAGCTAGCCATCCCATGCTGTTAGCTAACAACATAGTTAATATCGTTTTATGCAATCGGGCCTAATATTTTATTGTTGTACGATTGTTATTTTACTAACAATAAGCATTATAATGCTGATATTAATTAATTATAACATAAAAATCGGAAAATATGTAAAATATGGTGTCAGCCATCTTGATCATTGTTCTACCCATTACTGGGTGTGGCACTCTGCAGAAGCAGATCTCAGTAAGTGATATTCGGCTTCCAAAGATGTTAGTGGTGGAGGAGCCACAGGGGTAGATTTTGAAATTATGAAAATTGTTTGTCGCCTGTGGGAATCGAACCAGGGTTCTCAGGATTCACAGGTCGATTTTATACAACTGAGCTAGCCATCCCATGCTGTTAGCTAACAACATAGTTAATATCGTTTTATGCAATCGGGCCTAATATTTTATTGTTGTACGATTGTTATTTTACTAACAATAAGCATTATAATGCTGATATGAATTAATTATAACATAAAAATCGGAAAATATGTAAAATATGGTGTCAGCCATCTTGATCATTGTTCTACCCATTACTGGGTGTGGCACTTTGCAGAAGCAGATCTCAGTAAGTGATATTCGGCTTCCAAAGATGTTAGTGGTGGAGGAGCCACAGGGGTAGATTTTGAAATTATGAAAATTGTTTGTCGCCTGTGGGAATCGAACCAGGGTTCTCAGGATTCACAGGTCGATTTTATACAACTGAGCTAGCCATCCCATGCTGTTAGCTAACAACATAGTTAATATCGTTTTATGCAATCGGGCCTAATATTTTATTGTTGTACGATTGTTATTTTACTAACAATAAGCATTATAATGCTGATATTAATTAATTATAACATAAAAATCGGAAAATATGTAAAATATGGTGTCAGCCATCTTGATCATTGTTCTACCCATTACTGGGTGTGGCACTCTGCAGAAGCAGATCTCAGTAAGTGATATACAGCTTCCAAAGATGTTAGTGGTGGAGGAGCCAAAGGGGTAGATTTTGAAATTATGAAAATTGTTTGTCGCCTGTGGGAATCGAACCAGGGTTCTCAGGATCCACAGTTCGATTTTATACAACTGAGCTAGCCATCCCATGCTGTTAGCTAACAACATAGTTAATATCGTTTTATGCAATCGGGCCTAATATTTTATTGTTGTACGATTGTTATTTTACTAACAATAAGCATTATAATGCTGATATTAATTAATTATAACATAAAAATCGGAAAATATGTAAAATATGGTGTCAGCCATCTTGATCATTGTTCTACCCATTACTGGGTGTGGCACTCTGCAGAAGCAGATCTCAGTAAGTGATATACAGCTTCCAAAGATGTTAGTGGTGGAGGAGCCAAAGGGGTAGATTTTGAAATTATGAAAATTGTTTGTCGCCTGTGGGAATCGAACCAGGGTTCTCAGGATCCACAGTTCGATTTTATACAACTGAGCTAGCCATCCCATGCTGTTAGCTAACAACATAGTTAATATCGTTTTATGCAATCGGGCCTAATATTTTATTGTTGTACGATTGTTATTTTACTAACAATAAGCATTATAATGCTGATATTAATTAATTATAACATAAAAATCGGAAAATATGTAAAATATGGTGTCAGCCATCTTGATCATTGTTCTACCCATTACTGGGTGTGGCACTTTGCAGAAGCAGATCTCAGTAAGTGATATTCGGCTTCCAAAGATGTTAGTGGTGGAGGAGCCACAGGGGTAGATTTTGAAATTATGAAAATTGTTTGTCGCCTGTGGGAATCGAACCAGGGTTCTCAGGATTCACAGGTCGATTTTATACAACTGAGCTAGCCATCCCATGCTGTTAGCTAACAACATAGTTAATATCGTTTTATGCAATCGGGCCTAATATTTTATTGTTGTACGATTGTTATTTTACTAACAATAAGCATTATAATGCTGATATTAATTAATTATAACATAAAAATCGGAAAATATGTAAAATATGGTGTCAGCCATCTTGATCATTGTTCTACCCATTACTGGGTGTGGCACTCTGCAGAAGCAGATCTCAGTAAGTGATATACAGCTTCCAAAGATGTTAGTGGTGGAGGAGCCAAAGGGGTAGATTTTGAAATTATGAAAATTGTTTGTCGCCTGTGGGAATCGAACCAGGGTTCTCAGGATCCACAGTTCGATTTTATACAACTGAGCTAGCCATCCCATGCTGTTAGCTAACAACATAGTTAATATCGTTTTATGCAATCGGGCCTAATATTTTATTGTTGTACGATTGTTATTTTACTAACAATAAGCATTATAATGCTGATATTAATTAATTATAACATAAAAATCGGAAAATATGTAAAATATGGTGTCAGCCATCTTGATCATTGTTCTACCCATTACTGGGTGTGGCACTCTGCAGAAGCAGATCTCAGTAAGTGATATTCGGCTTCCAAAGATGTTAGTGGTGGAGGAGCCACAGGGGTAGATTTTGAAATTATGAAAATTGTTTGTCGCCTGTGGGAATCGAACCAGGGTTCTCAGGATTCACAGGTCGATTTTATACAACTGAGCTAGCCATCCCATGCTGTTAGCTAACAACATAGTTAATATCGTTTTATGCAATCGGGCCTAATATTTTATTGTTGTACGATTGTTATTTTACTAACAATAAGCATTATAATGCTGATATGAATTAATTATAACATAAAAATCGGAAAATATGTAAAATATGGTGTCAGCCATCTTGATCATTGTTCTACCCATTACTGGGTGTGGCACTTTGCAGAAGCAGATCTCAGTAAGTGATATTCGGCTTCCAAAGATGTTAGTGGTGGAGGAGCCACAGGGGTAGATTTTGAAATTATGAAAATTGTTTGTCGCCTGTGGGAATCGAACCAGGGTTCTCAGGATTCACAGGTCGATTTTATACAACTGAGCTAGCCATCCCATGCTGTTAGCTAACAACATAGTTAATATCGTTTTATGCAATCGGGCCTAATATTTTATTGTTGTACGATTGTTATTTTACTAACAATAAGCATTATAATGCTGATATTAATTAATTATAACATAAAAATCGGAAAATATGTAAAATATGGTGTCAGCCATCTTGATCATTGTTCTACCCATTACTGGGTGTGGCACTCTGCAGAAGCAGATCTCAGTAAGTGATATTCGGCTTCCAAAGATGTTAGTGGTGGAGGAGCCACAGGGGTAGATTTTGAAATTATGAAAATTGTTTGTCGCCTGTGGGAATCGAACCAGGGTTCTCAGGATTCACAGGTCGATTTTATACAACTGAGCTAGCCATCCCATGCTGTTAGCTAACAACATAGTTAATATCGTTTTATGCAATCGGGCCTAATATTTTATTGTTGTACGATTGTTATTTTACTAACAATAAGCATTATAATGCTGATATTAATTAATTATAACATAAAAATCGGAAAATATGTAAAATATGGTGTCAGCCATCTTGATCATTGTTCTACCCATTACTGGGTGTGGCACTCTGCAGAAGCAGATCTCAGTAAGTGATATTCGGCTTCCAAAGATGTTAGTGGTGGAGGAGCCACAGGGGTAGATTTTGAAATTATGAAAATTGTTTGTCGCCTGTGGGAATCGAACCAGGGTTCTCAGGATTCACAGGTCGATTTTATACAACTGAGCTAGCCATCCCATGCTGTTAGCTAACAACATAGTTAATATCGTTTTATGCAATCGGGCCTAATATTTTATTGTTGTACGATTGTTATTTTACTAACAATAAGCATTATAATGCTGATATGAATTAATTATAACATAAAAATCGGAAAATATGTAAAATATGGTGTCAGCCATCTTGATCATTGTTCTACCCATTACTGGGTGTGGCACTTTGCAGAAGCAGATCTCAGTAAGTGATATTCGGCTTCCAAAGATGTTAGTGGTGGAGGAGCCACAGGGGTAGATTTTGAAATTATGAAAATTGTTTGTCGCCTGTGGGAATCGAACCAGGGTTCTCAGGATTCACAGGTCGATTTTATACAACTGAGCTAGCCATCCCATGCTGTTAGCTAACAACATAGTTAATATCGTTTTATGCAATCGGGCCTAATATTTTATTGTTGTACGATTGTTATTTTACTAACAATAAGCATTATAATGCTGATATTAATTAATTATAACATAAAAATCGGAAAATATGTAAAATATGGTGTCAGCCATCTTGATCATTGTTCTACCCATTACTGGGTGTGGCACTCTGCAGAAGCAGATCTCAGTAAGTGATATTCGGCTTCCAAAGATGTTAGTGGTGGAGAAGCCACAGGGGTAGATTTTGAAATTATGAAAATTGTTTGTCGCCTGTGGGAATCGAACCAGGGTTCTCAGGATCCACAGTTCGATTTTATACAACTGAGCTAGCCATCCCATGCTGTTAGCTAACAACATAGTTAATATCGTTTTATGCAATCGGGCCTAATATTTTATTCAGCGGAAAGGAAAAGTTTTTTATTTCAAACATCCTTCCATGCGTTCTTAATTCCATATTAAGAACATTTTCCAGTTATTATTAAATTAATCATAAATAACAATGATATAAATTATCTTCGTAACAGCAACAAACTGACATGAAATAGCTGTATATGATCACTCTATGAAGTTTTCCTAAGAAATTCCTTAATTTTTTTAATAAAATAGATATATAAGTGATTTTTATTTATCCTTTCCTACATATCACAGTGAATAGCACCTTTTGAGTTTCAAGTAATAACTGCATATTGTAATTTACTTTAAACTAACGAATTAAATAAACTGAAAATAGTATCATAACCAAAGTTCTTTTCTATTCTCAATATGAAACTTAACCTATTTGGATGAAGTGAGTTAAAATATCTACGACCGAAACAACTTATATTTTACCAGTTTTTTGCAATTATAGAACCTTTAGCAAAAGTCCCTACGATGTCCCTCATGCACAATGAAATCAATGTTTTCCAAATCAAAACCTGCTTGAAAAAATACTCCTAAATATTTGTTGTCATTAACTCATTCCAGTATAACTAAATTTATGGAATAATGAAATGTAATGCTTACTTTTTTTCTAGTATAAACAATTTAACTTTTATTGATATAGAATTGTAATTTATTTTTCATGCATTATTCAGTAACACAATCAACATCTCTCTTACAAAGTTAAACAATACAGGAACAAACGACTTTATTATTTCAGAATGAAATATGTCGGTAATCAGATATCCCCAGAAAAAAATCTTTATCTCGTATCTCCAATTTGGAATTTATTCCCTCTTTTAATCCCAACCAATGTATTTCCAATAACAAACAAGCTACATCACCGACTCCAGAACATTTAGATATTTCGTCTTGACAAAAATCAGATAAATTTAATTAAATGTGACGACCGTCCTGACCTAGTATCCGGCGTTTGAGCAGTAGGATAACCTTGTGTGTCCGTCGCAATGTCGCAAGCGGTGCCGCAGTGGCTGGAGAACCCCCACACTAGTTCCGACATTTGCCGCTAGAGGCGCTCTGAGATAAAACGATCCTTGGGTAAGGAAAAGAGACTGGGATTAAGTGCTAGTGAAGCCATCCCTCCCTCTACAATTTGTTCTACTGTTTATTTAGGCCGTGGCATTTTAACTATTAAAAGATGGCGCCTAGGGTATTACAACCGGGTATATTTAAAACTAATCTTCGTAAAAATAGCATTGTTGTTAGTTTATTTTTATTTTTATTTGTTATTCTGCAAAACAGGAACTTAATTCCAATTACAGTACAGGAGACCTACAGCTTATAGTGGAATCCGAACCATTAGATACAATAATATTTTTTGATATAGTTTTGAAGTCAGTGAGATTTTACCGCATGACCTCTTGCTTGATAATTACGAAACGCAAGTTTTACCTCGCTTTTATCCACTGAACTAGAATTGCCTGTAATATTATTAGTTATATTCTTAAGCTTATAGTATTTTGTATATTTACAAAATAAATATATTGTTACCGAATTTTGAAAGTGAAACTTTACTACAATTGATTTTTGTCAAATAACGCTCCTCTTTTGTAAAGACAGACAACAAGGGCAACTTTAATGTTGTCAGCCATAGGACTTGAACAATTCTAGTTTTCAATTTGTGCAATTCAGAATTCAATACATTGTCACTTTTCATTGAGCTGCGAATCCTTCGCTTAATTGAATCTGAAGAATACAAAATTTAAAAAAACATGTCATCACGCCTTTTATCCATTAGTAGGTATAAGCATTCTACCGTAGCAAATCTTGGTAAGTGGTATATTTATGCACATGAAATTCTGTTACCAGCCGTCAATTCACTGCCTTTCAAAGATGGTACTGAATAGGAATAGGGTAATTATAATGTGGTGAAATTTTTTTCTCGGTATACACATCAAAGAACGCACTAATATTAAAAATTGTCGAGTTCAAATGAAATAAAAAATTATAATTTAAAATTTGTTTTATTACCTTCGCCCTAACCGTTATTAAGAATTTATTTTTTTATTATTATTACTATTTCCATTATTATTTGCAAATAAATTTAATGGGTGAATTCAGTGGGTTGTATTAAGTCTGTATTAACTAATATACTGTTTTAGCTAATGTAAAATACAGGGTGTTAAAAAGGGTAAATTTTTTTTCGATATATACATTTTGAAGTCCTGATTCCCAATCAAAAAGATTTTTTTCAAAATTCGCAAAAGTAAGGACAAATACTTTGATGCCACTGGTCAACAAGAAAGAGTTAATGAAAATAATAAAGAATTATTTAATCATGTAAACAAGGTTGAATAACAAAATAATAGCAAATGAATTAATTTAATCTGACTTTTGTAGTAAGGCATACAATTGACAAGTTTGACACACTGCTTAAAATAGTCTAATACAACCCATAGAATAACACCCACTGTTTTCAGTTCAATCTTCAACTTCTAAAATATGTAAAATATAAAATATGTTTCATTTATAAAACAGTAATATTTTGTTTAAAAAAGATCAGTGTTTACATGATAACCCCAGACTCAATTATTCACAAAAAATTAATTAATTGAATAATATTTCTCGTATTCTGTAATTGTGGTTGCATGAAAATAAAAGAGTAGCATTATTTTTCAGGTTATGTACTTTATTATTACTTATGTTTAGTTGTTTATTAACAGTTGCCTTTATATTTCTTGTTTCTTATCTTTCTGAAGAGAAGCCAAAATGTGCTCCAAATAATTTATAAAGCCGTAAAACCAACATCTTTGTTCCACATGGAGCAAGTAAACTGTTTCTTTTATTGTAGTTTCAACATTCACTACTACACATTTAAAAATACCAAATGGCTTTCGTTTTATTTTATTTAGTATTTTTTATATGTTACGAGCTTCCACTCCAATATGAACCGGAGATTGTTTCCGCGTTTACCTTCTCTCGTCCTTATTTTTATTCGATTCCGTTAATCTAGGAAATAAGCTAATGCGCTCTCCTTTATTTTCCTTTCTCCAAGAACGTAACGCCGCAACCGCAAAGACGTTGCGAAGTAACGTTGTTGGACCGTTTATGAGAAAGAAAATTAAGTGTTGGCTGGGGCAATCATTAATCAAGAACGCTGTTGGTACTTTTTTGAAATTTTTAATTAGTAGGGTAGGTTTCTTGTAAAAGGGTAGTTTTTACCAAAGTACATTTATTCTTGTTGTGAAGTATACGCGTAAGATTTTAATTAAATGATTGTAAGAAGAAAACAGATCATTTTACGTATAAGTTGTGTTCTTAAGAAATAAGAAGAAAAGAATGTATTTCAGAAACAAGACAAGTTATCTTCAAAATCTACAGTTTACATTCGCCTTTTAAATTATATATTTTATACAATTTTTATCTAAAAATATTTGCTTAATAAAAGACATTAAATTTTAACTGAATACGTGACTTGTAACTTCTCAGTTTCCCAGTTCGATTTAAATTAAGGATATAAAAAAAAATTCATTGTAAAAATTATACCACCCTTCAGTGACTTAATAGCTATTTATGTAACAAGTACATAATGCAAGACTTTATTGGACGAGTCGTAGGGCCAAATTCATAGTCGTGACTAACCCTCACCTCATCCTCCACTCACACTCAAATTCGAAGTAACTAAGGCAACTAACTCAAATTATGATTTTTTTTAAGTTAGTAGCCTTGGTTACTTCGACTTTGAGTGTGATGTGAGGATGAGGTAAGGGTGAGTCACGACTGTGAATTTGACCCGTAGTTTATGGCCTAGCGAACGCAGCGGATTTTATATGAACACTGGATAGCTGATTTGCGCGTACAAGTGAGACAAATGGCGGAAGTATGCCGCCATTTGCAAGAAAGGCAAAATATGCATTGTGCTATTCTATTATATGGCATTTTTCTTATGTTTGTATTGAATAAATACTATCAACTGTGAAATTATATGTTGAGCAAAAAAGATTATTCATTATAAAATACGAACATCAAAAATATTTCGCCATTTTGTAATTATATGAACAATTTTTAAAAACTTAAGACAATTGATCAAAATTAATAAATAAAATTATGACTCAATGTTTTAGAAAATTTTGTTTGGATAATCTTATATTTCAAAATTTTGATTATACAAATGTATTAATTAAAGAGGGAGCATATCAAATATTTTTAATATATGCTATCACTAAGCCATATTTTAAAATTAGATTAGTATTTTCTCAAGTTTTTAAATAAATAAATAAATATAACATTACGCCTTCTACCTATTACTGGGTGTACACTCTGCCAAAGTAGATCTCGGTATGTGATGTATTTAATTTCGAATATTTTATGTATTTACGTATAAATATAAATTAATACCTATAGATTCAATAATAATATCTGTTATACCTATAGTTATTTTTTGTGTCTTTCAAATATAACGCATAACGTATTTTTCTTTATTAAAATATTTATTTTATATTCTTTATGAATTTAAATATGTTTTTAAAACATTAATGCATCTAAATATAGCATTATTTTGCCTGCTCTGCAAATGGCGTCAACATGCTTGTATCACCGATGCTAATACATGCTAATAGCAAGTTAGCAATTCAGTGTTTTTATCAAATCCTTGGGTGAGTTCATTATAATACAATTATATACTACTTGCATAATAAGCTCGATGTTCGACTGCTTTGGAGGCGATATATTTTCTAAAAATATGTTAATGTAAAAATTTTTATTGTATCGCAAAATGTACTATGTTTGTTTAACAATATTTTTTATAATTATCAAGCTGTTAAATTTGTCAAAAAAATGGAAAAATGTATTCATAATGTCTCAATACACATAGAAGAATCTCAAAAGAAATAAAGAAATTGCAGTACATTAATTAATGAATTACGTATAATAATTATTTTGACTTTTACTTTTTGACATTAACAAAAGAGTCCAATATTTCTTTATAGTCTAATAAAATGCAGTAATATGAACTAATAAATCAAATAGTTATGGTGCAGATGGATATAAAATATATTTTACACCATTGTCACGGTACTAACGTGCCCTTTATAAGTATTCTATCCTAAAATCTGGGGAATAATTTTCCCTTTTTAATGCATTAATTAGAATGAAATACTAGAGAAAATCTGTTTAATAGTTTACCAAAATTACTAATTCCTTTGTACTGACAATTGTGCCCCAGTGGATAAAACTGAAATAAAATTTGCATTTCTTAATTAACAAGCACTAGGTTGTGTGTTCAAATCTCCCTGACTTAAACTTACATAAAAAAAATACGGATGTATCTGAGTGGTCCGGATTCCACTATAAACAGTAGGCTCTCTAAACTGTAATTGAGATTAAGTTCCTATTGTGATAATAACAAATAAATGAAAATGAAAATAGATATAATACACTCCAGTATATGTATCATTTTCTAATTTTTAACTCATTATTGTGATTCTATAATTTGACGACTATCGCGTATATATACATATACTAGATCCGCAATTTTAGAGTTAAGTATCATGTTTAAATGAGATAAAGTGTGATGGTATTACGTAATATTAAATTTAAAATAAAAATCATTTAAATATAAGTTTCTTCTATATAGTCTACAGCTATGTGATGCTGGTTGCATTTGTTATATTAGTTTAATAAAAATTGTAGTTTATCAAAAATGTAGTTTAATGACCTTTCATATTTTTATGGTGTTTATTTAGCTTTAGACAGCTAGTATTTGTGTCACATCGTTAACGTAATTGATAATCGATAACTCATGTCCTAAAAAAACATCAAAAGAAAATGTTACAAAAATATTTAACTTTAGGTATTATTTATCGTTTTTGCATGAAATATAAATGCAGCAAAATATCAAAAACTATCTGTATATATTGTGAATAATTTATTTATATCAAAAATGTACACAATTTTAATGTATTAATTAAAATTCTACATTTTTGTAATTGAAATAACGCAGCAATTAATATTATATTTTAATTACAATTTTGATAGCAAAAAATGTAAATGGTGGTTATGAAAAATCTATACATCTGTAGATAATATTTTTTATTAAAATATTAATGAAATTTTATATTTTTATTATATATATTCTGCCTGTATTTATACAAATTTTATAAATTAGTATTCGGATATAAATAATATCTTTTAAAGAAAATGTATTAAAAATTTACATAGAAATTAAACTAAAATAATTAATTACAAAAGTGTCGATAATAGTATAATTATAAAACATTGCTCTGTAAGTAATTTTGTGCACGATTTTGATTTAATTAATTTACAGGAATTGATATTAATTATATTCTGATTACCATGCTCGAATTTGGTAGTATATTTTAACATATAAATAGGTAATATAATCAATAAATCTAGAATTCGTGCAGTATATATAATTGAGAAGTATTTACAAAACAGAATCACAATTGATTTTCGACCAGTCTTTTACTTTCTTAGCAATTATTTTAATAACTACTAAATTAATTATAATATTAAACTTAAACATTATAAGTAAGCTTATATTCTAACTATACCAGGTATCTACAAAAAGTATTGCCTAATCATTTATTACATGAAATTAGTGTATCTATAATTCTGGCTTCTCTATTGATTTTAGAGAAAAAAGCTTGATATAAATGATATATCAGTAACATTCTTATAGTGGTTAGCCATGGAATTGAAACAAAATACAAATTAATGCAAATCTTTAAATAAAAAAAAAGTTATTAGTGCCTCAGTGAATTTTGTGTCTGTCTGTTATTAATGATCATGTGCACCGCCAAAAATTAAATTGTAAACAAAGGTTAAATAACTAAATGCAAATCAATTGTTTAACGATAACATTAAACTATTCCATATGACATAATTTCTTTTCATTATTATTTATTCAATGTTTAAAATTTAACTTTTGGTGGTGCAACTGGCCAATACAGAGCATTGATCAGATAATTCTCAAACTTAGGAATATTAAATATGTAGTACAGATACATAAGAACAGAAAAACTTAGCGAACTTAATATTTGTGAATGAGGGCAAAAATGGCTCAGTCAAAAATAAGAGCATTAGGACAATGCTTTACTAAGATGTCTTCATTAAATTAAATCAATTTAATTTTTTTTTTACTTGTTTTTACAATAGTTATTTGTGTATCAAGGTTGTGAAAATATTCTTTATTTAACCGAATCTGAAGTTTGCAACGAGGTGATAGCCGAAGCACAAACAAAATATATACAGACGTCTACCGAAATGAATTAAAATCACAGCTTTTTATCAAAGAAATTAGTAGTTCGGGAAAGTAGCGTAATTATAAATTAGTGGTCCCGGCGCAAGATTGAGTTGAGGCCCATTTAATCTTTATTTCGAAAGTAAATATATAGTATGGATTAAGAAGAAAAACATAAAATGGAACAAAAAAAAAGTCTGGGGCCCAGGCGCAATGCACTGCCCTACGCAGCCTAGTTACGCTTGGTACTGGTTTCGCCGGGTCTGCATTGCAGCGCTAATGTCGATTTACTTCACAGACAATCATTTTAAAAGGAATTAATTCATAATTCAAAATAAATTTTATATACATAATCCCTAATTTATAATTTAATAACTGACATTAGCGTTGCACAAAAGCACTTCCATTTGAATACATTTAATTATGGGTATGTATATAGTTTGTCTGTGGCCGAGATTGTAAATCAGATGAGGCTAAAAAATAATTTTTCAACCGAAGTGCATTTTGTAGGCGACTATCACAAAATTTTGTATATCTAATTGATTCATGTCACGTGTAGAGTGCTTTGCTGTCACCTACACAAAATTACTAAAACATTCTGTTTACTGTCAAAATATTTTATAACCTAAAAGTGAAAATAAAATAACTACATTAATGCTGGGTTGCATGAAAATATTATCGGTTCATTAGGAACTAACGGTTCAATAAGTTTCAGAAAATCGCTTTTGCTACTGTTGTTAAATAAACAATTCTTTAGCTAAAGAGCTCTTTATTTTTCTCTTGCAAATCAGAAAATCGCTATTGATAATGTTGCTAGATAAACAATTCTTTAACTAAAGAGCTCTTGCAACCCAGCATTTGTTGTTGAAGGAGAAAATGCGCAATATCGAGGGCTACGAGTTTTTCGATAGTCCGCCTCAAATTTATAATGCGGCAATTAGGCCAACATTACTCTAAATGAAATAATAAGTAAATAAGTAAATGCGGTGTTAAATAGTCTTTGCCGAATATAAAAAAGGAACTTTTTACGACAGTCAAAAGATTCGTAAAACTATATATGTATCAGCCTGCTAAAAAAAAAATATTTTGACTTCTATCATTTGAAGATCAAATTGATCAAAAGCAGGGTTGTTCTGAGGCAAAATTCGATTGTACAGAAATCATTGTTGCCAGTGTACTGATTTAAGCCGAAAATGTACTGACACTGACCAATATTCAATTAATTTGGATGCATTATTTAAAATCATATTACTATTTTTATGTTCGCCTCTAAAGCGGGAAATTTGAATCTTATAAATAAAAATCTGAATATTTAGATATTGTTTAGCTATAGATTCATTTGTTATTATTAAAACCGACACTTAAAATTTGGTATCTAATTTGTACTAATAATAGACAGTGTAATATTGACGTACTGATATTTTGTCATTTGTACTGATATCAGTACAAATGTACTGATAGAAATAACCCTGATCAAAAGTGATTAGCGAATCTAGCGGAAGCAAAAGTGTGCTAAGGTTCTCATTAAAATAATATAATTGTAGATTGTCACTTTGGTGTAACACATTCGATTTTATTAATCATTTATTTATGAGGTAGGTGGCTCAATGGTATTAAGTCGGCCTGTGGATCCTGAGAACCTTAGTTCGATTCCCACAGTCGACAAACATTTTCACCACATAAAAAATTACCCCTATGGCTACCCCGCCACTAATATCTTTTGGGGCCGTGATTTGATGGCTAGTAATCACACTTCACGCGCATAAATATATCACTTACCGAGATCTGCTTCGGCAGAGTGCCACACCCAGTAATGGGTAAAAGGCTTGATGATATATTTATTTTATTTATCTCCCGTAATTTCCAGAGCAATTCTTGGTCTGATGATTTAAGAATAATAAAAGACAAGTTTTCCCAATTCAAATAACAATTCATAGAGAAATAAAATCTGTAAACATTTTAATGTTTTCTACGCTGCTTAGATTACTAATGTTCATTAGTAAAATTGAACATAGTTTGCCGAGTTCAGGATGAAATTATAATTTTTTGTTTTAATTTCTCACAGATTGCTCTGTACACTGTACTGTAATGGGTAAAAGACGTGATGGTATATTTATTTATTTACATTTTCGTCTGGTATAATCAGTGGCGTCTTTACCATAAGGGCACATGGCCCAGCTTGATGGGGACCTCAAAGTGCCGAGGTCGTCGTCTACACGGAAAATAGAGGAGCTCAATTTTTAATACAATTTTGTTAAGAATTGCCGTTAAAATTTAGAAATTTAAAAGTAAATCGAAAACCAGATGAAATTTCTAAATAATTTTTAAACAATGAACAAAATTTTACTAAATCTAAAAAAAATACGTAACTTAAAATTTCTTAATTAATCCTATAAAATTTATACAAATATTAAAATAACTTTAAAATATTTTAACTTTAAGGACTTTAATAGAAGATTATCTACTACAGAAATCCCGGAAGAAATTCTCATCATTAACGTAATTCCAATTCTCAAAATACGAGTAGTAATCATTTCAATTATATTTGATTTGTATAAAGCTAACCATAATAATCAATAGTCACTAAATAATACTACATACTGATGTTTTCATTCACATTTTTTTTTTACTTTTTTAAAAAGGTCCCAAATTTTGTGTGCTCAAGGGCCCTTGCATGACCTAACACGGTCCTGGGTATAATCTCTTATCAAATAAACACACTGAATATGACAACTAAAAGGCATGGACTCACAGGCGGACTTTGGCCTAGGCTAAAGAGGCAATAGACTAGGGCCCAAAAATTTTAGGGCCCGGATTTAAACTTTTAGCTTATGCTTGTTTTGACTATTTATTTTTATGATTTTATGTTATATTTTATATTAGTTGTAGTGAAATTTATTTAATTTATGTTGGCAGCACAGCAACCTGTCATTTCTGTTAGCGAGCGTCTTTTAAGTAATTACATTACACATATAAATAATAGAAATATATAATTTTATTCCCTTATGTTTGTTAGTAAATAAAATAAATATATCATCAAGCCTTTTACCCATTAATGGGTGTGGTACTCTAAAGCAAATCTCGGTAAGTGATATAATTATACGCGTGAAGTGCGGTTACCAGCCGTGATTTGTCGGCTGGTGGGGAAGCCACAGGGGTCATTTTAAATTGGTGAAAATGTTTTGTCGGCTATGGGGATCGAACTAGAGTTCTTTGCATCCACAGGCCGACTTCGTACCACTGAGCCATTACCCCATATATAGGGCCCAAAATAAATATTTGGCCTAGGGCCCGAAATATTTTAAATCCACTTCTGCATGTACTCCTGAGAATTGAACCAAACACTACTTCCCGAACGAGACAAAACCTGACACCGTGACACCTCGGCATTGGGCATAACATTCGCAGTCTCGCTCCAATCACTAGCAAATACCTCCGCATTCAAAGCAACGCAAACCGACAAGGGTGCGCGGCGGCTTGGGAATTTTATGAACTTAACACCGTGTTATATGACACGGGCACGCAACAAATGACAGATGAGAACAAGGCCCACGGCACACTTGGACGACTGTTACGTAATTAATTACATTAGATGGTGTGTGCGATTTATAGCTAATGTAGTTATAGGTTAACGCGTTTAGTTTTTTCACTGATTGACTTTTGTTTTGATGTTTGAGATTCAGCAGATGGAAAGGAATTGGCAAATGTTAGTGAAGTGGAAATATCCTGGCCAGACCAACTAGATTGCCTTACTTTATGTATTAGGGTCAATCAATACTCATGCTATAAATCACGTTGTTTTTGGAAGAAAAATAATTTTCTTGTATTTGCTCGCAGGGAAAATGATGATATGCCGATTTATTACACAAATTTACAAAGCGCCTCTTCCATTAATAACTATTATTTGAAATGCTTACCTATGAAATAATGATGTCAACAAAATCCCGAGGATTTGCGTATTTGCCTGTAATTTATGGAACATTGTTTATACAGGAAACTTTGATATAATTTAGAGCAGCATTTCTCAAACTGTGTTGTACAAATACCTCGAGATCCTCGAGGATATTTCAAAGAATCTCCGAAGCTTTTATGGTTACTAAGTATTTTTTTATAAATTTAATAAAAATTTAAGACTTTGCCACTCTTCCTATTAATTTTGTTTTGGACTTTTTCATAACAATATTTTTAAGTACATACATACATACATACATATCTTCACGCTATATCCCAACAAATGGGGTAGCACGAACCCTAAAATCACTCATAAAACATTCACTCATCACATCCATCAAACAACCAGTCATAGTCAAACTTTTTCATCCAAACATACCACCCTCACTTCAACCACTTTCATAGATCACTCCATATAAACTCATTCATTTATTACACTCGAAATTATTATAACACAACAAACCTTCAATCACATCATTCCTTTTCACTTACCATTCATTTTCTTTCTTCAACGTACATAACGAATGCATAAAAAATCTCAAATTACTCACGTTTACTCCTAACAACGAATCTAATAACAAAACTAACAACGAATCTACAAGATTAGAAAAGATGAGAGCGATAGTCTGCACTTATATATGAAAGAAAAGAACACACAATGCAGTAACTGAAAATGAAACAAAAAGATAAGAAAGGGAGGGAGCGTCGCCCTGCGCTTGTTTTTGAAAGTGAATTTCACACAATTGCAGTTAAACACTACGTAATAACTGAAAACGAATTAAAAGATAAGAAAGGAAGGGAGTATCGCCCTACGCTTGTTTTTGGAAGTGAATTCCACACAATTGCAGTAAATAATAAATAATGAAATTGTTTTGTTGTAAGTTTTCATTTTTATTTTCTATTAAATATGGGAATTATAGATATAATCCACAAAATCTTACGTAAACTAAATATGTAGATCTTTGGGATCATCAATCATTTTTAATAACGTAATCCTCGGACAAAAAATTTAAAACAGCCTGTTTTAGCGTAATGAATACTTTTTCCTTTAAATTCAATCTAAACAAATCAAATTAAAAAATATACGCGTACTAAGGTGATCATCGAAAGTCCGGCATGAAGGTTATTAATTTTATTTTGAAAGATACCAAATAATGTTAATAAGCAAAGCTAAACTAGACAAAGGTATTTATAAAATGATAGTAAGAATTTTGTATCATTTCCGGTTTTAGCGGAAATGGATGCAACTTGAAATCTATCATAGGGAATCGGTATTTTAAATTTTTTATGTTTTACTTGAATTTGTTGTTTATTGCCCTGGGCATAATAATTAACTACGCTCGCGTGGGCGTTATGTTTCATAACACCCGCTAATCATTTACTTTATTTTTACATACTCGTAACTAGTAAGATTCATTCGCTAATTCAATTTACTTTTAATTTAATTTTATACGCATTACTTGACTCATAATTATTATAAATTAAAATTAATTCTACATATTCTAGTGAAACATAAAATCATGCATGTACCACGGGCTTGATACCATCGTCCTCTGTACATTATCATTTACTTAACTTCCGTGGTGCAGAAAATACTATTATAGAATGTACATAAAATTAGCTTCACAACGATACCAAAATATCATAGTCTTACCTCAACTATTTCAAAATGGAAACCATTTATTTCCAAAATAATTATTAATAAATATTCATTAAAAATAAAATATAACAATCTATGAAAATAATTTTATTACGTGAAAACAAATCAAAAAGTATATACCTACGTTAGTTTTGTTATTTAACGTTGAACCATCAATTATTTAATTTACTAATTAAATATCGAATGCATTACACAAATGAAAACGTGATTGATATTCATATACCTATTTGTTTTTATGGTGTATTTGAAAGATAGTATAGACCGAACATTTCTCGAAAATCTTTGGAAAATTTAGAAAAGAAAGTCAAAGCTACCATTAGAGAAATTCAAGAGAATATCCTGCAAAATGTACTGGAAGACTTTTTATTGCGTATGAGAAAATATGTAGAAAATACGAGTATACTGTTTCTGTTTTATTATGTAATTTTGTTTTCAGGTTATATAGTTATTTTTGTATTAAGTGCGCGAAATGGGGATTTTTTTGTTGTTTCTCGTGAGAATGTCACTTTTAGTCGAGACCGTTAGGTCGAGACATAAATGTCATTTGAATGCGCCAAAAAACACGAATACAAACAACATTTTTTCTACGACTGTCAAAAGAAAAATACAATAATTATTGATTTATTTAAGTAAATTTACGGACAAAAAACAAAAATATTATGAATTTGATGTGTTGTAACCAGAACTGGGCAATACTTAAGTACTTTAGTACTTAAGTACCAATTTTTCGTATCTTCTGGTACTTAATACTTCTACTGAAGTATATTTATTTTTGTGTTACTTAATACTTGAAATTTTTAAGTACTAAATTTCAGCTTGTACTTAAGACTTACATTTTTGGATAGTAAATGTAAAAAATATTCAAGTACTTTTCAAATAATTAAGTACGTCAATATTACTAAAGTCACGAAAAGTACTTAAATATTTCAAAATATTGAAGTACTTTGATTTTGCGGTTAATGCAGTTTTTTTTATTGTGCTGTACAGTGACGTGAACGTGAGGAGCAAAGACATGTATATTTTTATTTTTTGTTGTATATATATATATATATATATATATATATATATATATATATATATATATATATATATATATATATAAGACTGATTTTTTGTAATTTCCGACTACATACTAAATTTTGCATGTACCTATTTATTTTTAAATTAAAAAATCTTTTCATTTTTTAATCATGTTTTCAAAATGTATATTTAGAATATGTTGTTATTAAAATAAATAATAATAACAGAAAAACTATTTCATACGAATATACCGAATACTGGTACTTGCAAAATACTTATTTTTTAAGTACTTTGGTCTAAAAAAACTGGTACTTTACTTAAGTATTTTTAAGCTGTGCTTGAAAAAGTACTGCATAACAAGTACTGACCATGGTTAGTCCTGGTACTTATACTTAAGTACTTTGGTCCTGGTACTTGCCCAGCTCTGGTTGTAACCAAGGGAAGGTGAAAAAGTTTGATAAATAAAAAAGTGTCAATGATTCTGATATTTGACATATAAATGAATAAATTTTTATGTGTGAAAAAAGTTATTATTTTTCACATATGAAAAAAAATCCACAAATTTCGCTTATCCATACCGATATAAAAATTATTTTCGTACCTTGCTGTTATCTTTTTAATGAATTTTTAATCATGATTATTTTGAAAATTAATGGACACCATTTTAAAATAGTTGAAGGTAAACTATATTTTGTTATCGCTATAAAGCTAATTTTATATACATTTTGAAAAAAATATATATAAAAATATTTATATCTTATGCTAGATTTTAAGTTGTATCCATTTCCGCTGAAACCGGAAATGACATAAAATTCTTACGACGAACATCTTATCATCTTTGTCTAGTTTAACTTTGTTTATTAACATTTCTTAGTATCTTTCAAAATAATCGAAATATTCTTCGTGCCGGACGTTCAACAATCACACTGTAACACACCATTTTACCAATTTCTGTATGTGGCACTCCACGCGTAATCTCAGTCCGGAAAGATACTAGTACAGCGAAACCAGGGAGATAATTTTAAAGTCGTGAAAATAAATTCTCAAGTTCCAATTCCACAGTCCGGTACTTTGTCACCATAAAACTGATTTTCCATAAATTTCTCACCTTGGTTGATTATTCAGGAAATATAGTGGGATCAGGAAATTCTGATAGATTGACCTACAGATCGATGGACCAACACATTTGAGTAAATCACTTTTTCGTGTTCTTAAAGGTCATAAAATATAAATATTTTCAGTTAAAACGAAATGTGTTTCTAACTCGATTAGATACAAAACTTTTTTTACAGTAGCCGCGTGAGAAATATTACTAAAATCTTTATTAGCTAATTAGTACAAACAAGAATATTTCAGAAATAACTTTATTATTTTCAAATCTCATTCAAACAAAACTAAAATATAGTTTTATGAACTACTCGTTAAAACTTAACGACCTCTACCACTACATAACTTTCCAACACTAAAAGGCTTTCAAGAGAATAAAACAATAGAATCCAGCATCACACTTCATTTGATACCGCACAGAAGCTCTCTTATCCAAGTTATATCTACCGAGAGAATTTTCAAAATATCCTTGATGAGTTTCCATTTCCTGGAAGAGTTGTCAAATATCAGGAAGAAATATTGCGAAACGACGAAGAAAACGATTTCAGTTTACTGTTGTCATTTGTTATATCTGTCTCTTAGATAACATGATACTTCGTTTTTGAAAAAGTGACTGAAGGAGATATTGCATTATTGCTCTTCCATTTTCCGTTCAAACAGGAAATTAGAATCTCGAAGACTAAAGGGATTTGATGATGAAATTTGTATGCACTCAGTGTAATAATTTTATCGTTAAGTGAATTTCAAAATTGATTTAGGTCTCTCATTATTTTTACTAGATATTAGAGAGAATATTCCCCGAGAAAGAATCACATTCTGCATTTATTGTTAATTCACTTACGTTATAGTTCTTTGAATAATTATTGGAACGATAAGATAAAATCTTGCAGAACTATTTTTAAACTCGTTACACCTATATATTCAAAGATAAAATTTACTGTTGATAAGTAGATAAAGCAACTATGTCAAATAAATTGTTCAAATTGTTGAAAAAAATCATCTTACCACCACCCAGATATGAATCGGAACGTTCCACTTATTTGATTAATTTTGCTGATGAAGATATTTGTTATTTGAGTTTAAAGTTTTGTATATTTTATTTAAAACAACGATTTTATATCCTTGTTTTATCTTTATCATAATAAATTATTGTCCGTAAAGTTTTGTTCACAATAAATTGTATTAATGTAATATTTGTTTCAGATCAAATTTGCAACAATCCAGGCATTTAAAAGAGGATCGTCGGAAAGGTAGGCTTTTTTGATTTATTTCCGGACTTCAAAACTTTTATTTGTCATGCTCGTGCTTTAATTTACGCGAATGGTGCAATAACGTCTTCGTGCACCAGGTTTGTACAATACTTTTTGTAACGAGCAAACATTATATAATCGACAATGAGAAAAATTATTAAATTTGAAGCGTAAATTTATATTGACAGTTTAGTAAACCATTAATTGACATTTGTTATTTGAAAACAAATTGTCTTGTAGAGCTTGTTAAAATATATCTGATTGGTGGCGTTATAAGCTAATGTCTGTATTTATTTGATAAATTCCTTAAAATATGTGTATATAAGTACAATTAGCGTTTTAATTGTCAAAATTTGGAACCTGAAAAGGGGGTTTTTATTCCATTACTTTGAAGCACTAGTGGTAATGTGACCCTTATTTTGATTGATGCGTGTACAAAAAGGCACTTATATGCGTGTGTCATAATACCTGCATTCCAATTTTACAATCTGGAAAATAAATCTGGAATGCAGTATTTTCATATTGATTCATTTCATAATTTTGTATGTGTAATTTGACGTGATATCGATAACATGGAGATATATTAGCATTTGTGGTCTACGTTACTATGTGGAGTCTTTGTTTTGCATTTTTTTGTGATAAATATAAATGGATTTAAAGAACAAAATGATTTTTTTTGTGCCTAGCAACTTTAAAACACGGCGTGTTTAAATGTTGCGTTTTCGCACGTTTGTTACAGAGTGATCAAAAGGAATTGTTACAGTTGGCAATACAATTCCGGAGATCTTTTTATTCCACACTTGGCACAACGCCAGGTAATGGCGGAAATACCATTTGACATGTCTAATACAAATAGGTTATGTCAGGAGTCTGACAGCTAATAGGATTTTGACTTTTTGAGAAATAAAAATACTAAAAGGAAATGTAAAGGAAACAACAATTTTATTTATGGATATTTAAGAAAAATGTAACTAAAAACGAATAAGAACTAAATGTACACAAATTTAATTTTAAATTTTCAAATGTCACTGTCAACAACATGAAATAAATTTATGTATCAGGCTCACCAATTTCAAGTAGATTTTTTTTATTGCCAACTGTAACAATTCCTTTTGATCACTCCGTAATTTGTTAAACAAGGATTATTGCGCAGGTATACTAAAAAATCACTTATGGTCAGTTGCACCGCATTCCCATAAATATCAAGCATCACATAAGTAAAAAAAATTAATAGAATTGCTGAATGTTGAATTTTTTATATAGATAAATAACTAAATAATAGAAAAAATCAGTTACGTATACTGAAGTAATAAACAAATTCATAAATTAATTTTTTTTATCAAGTTAATAAAATTTGTGTTGTTACTAGTGTTTTTATTTTTCAAAGTCCGAAAATTAAATTCAAAACTAATCATTTTATCATTGTTTGTACACTTACTTACTTAATTAGTGAGATTAAAAAAATATATCAATTCGTAAATCTTTTATGCTCGTTTCTCTTATTAATGTTACAATTTAATCAGTGTAAGTACTAAATTCTCTCAAATATTTTGTATTTTTTACGTTGTCTGCTGAGGAAAAAGTATATATTCTCAACAAGAGAGTTTGCAATCATAATAAGATCCAAAAGTACATTTGTTTCTCATTCAAATGAACCCTGCTGTACTCTTACATAACAATGAAGAATGACAGATCCTCCGCGCATACTTACTGAACGCAAGAGCAAAACATACTGCGCTCATACATCACGTTGGTTTACGACAAACGTACATACGTACGTGCCATTCGCCATGTAATTTCGTAGCGTCGTTGCGCGCAGTTTCAATTATTTATAGACCTCCACATTTCCAGCCGGCGCCGTCGAGCGGCGCTAGCATGGTCGTCGCGACGCTTGGCGCGACAGCAGCGCCGTGTCAAGGGTGTGGCGATGTTGGGAACTACGTTCTTGGCTCGATCGGTAATGCGGAACGGGATGTTGCGTGTAAAAACTACACTAGCGCCATTGCGACTGACAGCTGAGAATTATTCATTATTTGTAATTATTTTTTCGTAACTATGACATCTCTCAACGGAGTTAATTAAAGTTTTTTACTGCTTTATATTTGCATATTTTTCCTTTTATTTAGTAGCTAATTGAGTTGCTGTTCTAATAAATGGGTAATTTTTACAACACTACAGTTTATTTATGTTACAAATTACAAACTTTATATATAATAGCTGCGTTAAATATGTAGTTTAAAAAATTTGAACGGTCGAAAAATCAAAAGTGTTGTGAAACTTAGTATCGACAAAATAGTTATTTATGTATCAAGTGTGAAAAAAAAGGCGTTTCTGGTCCGTGACATGATTATTAACACGATGCGCAAAATACCAAGGGATAATAATATGCTCAGGGTCAGAAACGTTAATTTCGTACAATATTTTATCCCTGTGGCTCCTCCACCACTAACATGTTTGGGGGCCGTGATTTGACGTCTGGTAACCGCACTTCACGCGCAAAATATATCACTTACCGAGATCTGCTTCAGCAGAGTGCCACACCCAGTAATGGGTAGAAGGCGTGATGATATATTTATTTTTTATTTATTTTATGCACAGCAAAAGAACATTTAATTTTATATTTAAACGATTAAAACATATTCATTTATATGTCAAAATAACATTTTACAAAATCAAGTATTCAAAATAAACAAATATTGTTATTTTGTTTATGTATTCATAGGAAATTATTTTATTATGACCCAAGAGCCAAAAACAAGTGCTTAAGCTCATGGCTAAAATACATGAATTTCGGCCCGATTGAAGTAATTTTTATAAAAATTAATATTTCACAATTTTTATATTTTACGCATTGTAGTTTTCATTTTACAAATAATTTATTACTAGATATACGATGTATCATTAAATCAGATTGACCTTACATTTATGAGATTTTCATTGTTTTTATAGAAAAAAAGGTACTAATTTAGGTTTATTTTTCTGCTAGCGCAACTTGACGTTAAAAATGATTATTTTATTTATATTTTACACTTTGTTTAAATAAATAAAAACAAAGTGAAGTATGTAATTTGCTTAAAGTCTCGAATTAATTTTTTGCGATACAACTGGCCATTAATTTTGAACATATAAAGTATAAACACATAAAACTGATAGCATTAGAAAATTGTTTTTCGAATAATATATGTTATAACGGAAACAATGGGTAACTCTAGAAATTTTTTGCGTAGAGTAGAAAACAATATTTAACATATTGAACACATGGTATATAAATAGCAACCCAGATCAACTGTAAAAAAATAGCAGACCCCTGTCAAGTAATTTCTGACATTTAAATCATTTCCAAAGTTCTATAACTTCTGGCATTATACAAATATTATAAAACCGAGATTTTTTTTTTATTTCTTAGAAAAATATTAATGTGATATTGATTGATTGTTAAAAACTATTAGTTATTTTTCAATATTAATCTGTATTCATAATATTAAAAAAAATATATCATCACGCCTTCTGCCCATTACTGGGTGTGGCACTCTGCCGAAGCAGATCTCGGTAAGTGATATATTTTGCGCGTAAAGCGCGGTTACCAGTCGTCAAATCACGGCCCCCAAAGATGTTAGTGGTGGAGGTGCCACAGGGATAGCTTTTTAAATTATGAAAATTGTTTGTCGCCTGTGGGAATCAAACCAGGGTTCTCAGGATCCGCAGGCCGACTTCATACCACTGAGCTAGCCACCCCATAATAATTGTTTAAATAATCTAAGCGCCATTTTAGATGATTGCATTTAATATGTAATTTGTATTTTATTTCCCAGTGTTATTTTAGGTTATTGTGCATTCAAATAGACATGTAATTTTTTTAATTCTAATACGTAGTCGTACATTCATAGGTAGGGTTTATCTCAAAACTTCAAAATGACGTGAAGTGTGTGAAAAGAGAACCAAAGTGATAATATTAATGTGGTGAAAGAATTTTTTTATTTTTTCATCCAGTAATGGGTTAAAGACGTGATATTTAAAAAAATTGTTAATGAAGTCATGTTCGACTTTCATTAAAGACGACATTCAAATCCGGAGATGCTAAGTTCAGATCTCACTCAAGCAAAAAAAAAATATACTCGTATATATGAACTACCACACGGCGGCTCGATGTGTTCGGCTCCTGTATTGTAATTGGGATTAAGTTCATGTTGTGCAGATAAACATAAAATAAAAAATAGAAATTAATTATAGGTAGGTAGTTGCTCGTATTTGTTTTATTTCAAGTATTATTTTTTATAATGATATTACAAAAGTTAAAAAAAGAATTTTATTAAATAAAAAAGTGATACATTTTTTTTGAGAAAATTTGAAACTGTCAACTATTATCATAATATTTATTACAATATATTGACATTCTTAACCCTGCGTGTAAATAAATAAATTTCCCCAAATTATTTTCTATAGAGTAATTACAGCGAAATGTAATTATAAAATATTTAATTTAATTTAACTATTAACTAATATATTACTTGATTTTACTAATTCTAAAGGGTTATTATTAAACTCTACAAATAATTAATAAATATTTTATTTATTTATTTGAATGTTTTATAGTGGGTGCTCAGCACCCTTAAATTCTTATAATAACTGCTTGTGTAACCGAGCACCCACGGAGTCGGCGCTTTGCGAGCCCATTGTTCAAATTTGCATAGCTCAGCACTGCCCCTAGGACATTGAGCCCTTAGGCAACGGCATACGTAAGCTGTATTCCATTTGACACTTGGTTCACTTAAATCAGTTCAAATAAATTTGTCACATAATTAAATGAACAGAATTAAGCGAACTGATGCACTTATTGGAGTGAATCACTTCAAAATAAATGAGAATAAGTAATTTTAGTACTGAAAATAAAGCCAGCGAAGTAATCCAGTAAAATAAATAAGTGATCTGGTTCAATTAATGTAAGTTAGATCTGACCCTAATGGCAAATGGAGTACGCCTCTTACATACCCCTATTTACACCACTATTACGATATGACAAAAATGAACCTTTTTCTTGGCAAGTCTTGCGAGAAAAATATCATCGCAATTAAGAAAATTAAATCAGTATCTCCTCATCCAGATACGAATGACACAATTACACAAATTGCATAGTACGAGAATACGACATCACATCGCAAAGCCAGAACATTGTAATTCTAAAATTCCAGGTCGACTTAACAGAGCAATGACTGCCATCATCATCAACGTGTCAAGTTGCTCGACGTGCGAAAGCAACGCTCGCATAATTAAACAGGAATGAGCGATGCCGCAGTGCCTTGCAAATATTTAATTTTGTGTAATTTCCCTGACATAATTACGTGAACACATCGTAGCAGGCTTCGTAGTAAAATAGACAGTGGCGGGTTCATGTAGGGTGAGAGGGACTATATTATAAATATGCTTACAGAAATATTTACTGTGTACAGCGCAATCTGTGAGAAATTCAAACAGAAAATTATAATTTCTTCCTAAACTCGACAAACGATGTTCAATTTTACTAATGAACATTAGTAATCTAAGCAGCGTAGAAAACAGTAAAATGTTTACGAATTTTATTTCTCTATGAATTGTTATTTGAATTGGGCAGACTTGTCTCTTATTATTATTAAAATATCAGACCAAGATTTGCTCTGGAAATTACGGGAGATAAAAAAAAAGTAAATCATCACGCCTTCTACCCATTACTGGGTGTGGCACTCTGCCGGAACAGATTCCGGTAAGTGATATATTTTGCGCGTGAAGTGCGGTTACCAGTCGTCAAATCACGGCCCCAAAATATGTTAGTGGTGGAGGAGCCACAGGGGCAGCTTTTGATATTATGAAAATTATTTTTCGCCTGTGGGAATCGAACCAGGATTCTCAGGATCCACAGGCCGACTTCATACCACTGAGCTAGCCATCCCATATTTAATGAGATAAATGAAATAAATATATCATCACGCCTTTTCCCTATTACTGAGTGTGGCACTCTGCTAAAGCAGATCTCGGTATATATATATATATATATATATATATATATGCGCGTGAAGTGCGCTTACCAGCCGTCAAATCACGGCCCTTAAAGATGTTAGAGGTGAGGAAGCCAGAGGCCCTAAATTACTTATTTATTTTGAAGAATTAAAATTTCATGATTTTTTTTTTCAATTCGTTTTTAAAATGACGTACTAAATGATTTTTGACGCCAAAAAACATATGAGTCAACAAAAAATAATTACTCATTTTAGAGTATAGAATTAGTTTTTCACAGAAAAGTAAGTAATTAAATATATTAATAACCTTTTAGAGATTTTCTAAACTTATACAAATGGTCATCATTTCACATACCAAGTGTAACATAAAAACTTGGCCATAGGCATTTAACATGAGAAATCAGTTTTTCCTTGCGCAAAAATGGCCAGTTTATTTTAGACAAAAATATTTATTATACAAGTCGTTTACAATTAAATTCGGTATCTAAGTCAGTAATTACATTATATTTTGCAAGTTTTATAGCCGACATAATCCGGTCTAAAATTTTATAAAAGTTGTTTTTTTATAGTGATAGCCGTAGAACTGCAACAATATAGCAAACAAATATTGTTGTTAACATTTTACCTCTCAGGAATGATATTAAAATTTTTTATTGATATAACATTATTAAAAATGGTTAACTATTACATGATGAAAAGTTACAACTAAACTTTCGACCAGACTAAGAATTGGGCATACTCGCCTCACACATAGCCATCTACTACAAAAAACACAACCCCCCTCTATGCGACACGTGCAACACACAACTAACGGTAACACACATTATAATAGAATGTAACAAATACACTGCACACAGGCAAACATATAATATACCTCCCACATTAAAACTAGCGTTAGCAAACAACCCACAAAACATAAAAAATATCACCAATTACCTAAAACACTGTAACCTTACAAATGATATATAACTTAAATATGTGTAAATAACCAATGTACCGGGGTATTAGTGGCCTTAGCTGCCGAAATACCTCTATAATTTTCCTAAATAAAAAAAAAAAAAAAAACTTTCGTGACAGTTCAAATGTCATATTTTTATTTGTTATTTTGTTTCAATTCCACGGCTGTCACGATAAAAATATAATTTTTATTAAACCTTAAATCCGAGTATATAATTTGTCTCCGACATTTAGTCCCGAAGCAAGTTCGTCCGTATACAATTGGTCCCCGAAGAATTGATTCGCGACAATTGGTCTCCAGTAATTTGTCCACATCATTTGGTTTCCGGGCAAATTCATCCCCACAGAATTGATCATCGACATTTAGGAAGTTTGTGCAAAAATGTTTTCTAATATTTTAGGTATTTACAGGGACATCTTAGACCATACAGAGGTCCTTGGGCACACAGAGTTTGGGGTCCTTTTAGAAAGTCAAACAAAAAAATCGAATGAAAACATCAGTATGTACTTTTATTTAGTGACTTTATTGGTTATTATAGTTAGCTTTATACATATCAAATATACCTGAAGTATTTATTAGATATCTAATAATTGGTATTGCATTTAATTATTTAGATAAATACTATAAAATTTATTAACCTAGTTTTTTTGACATCATTATCGTATCCATCTTTGAATATCTGTAATAATGTAGCTACTAGTTTATTACATATTTAAAAATAAGCAATTCAATTATTATGTACTTTTAAAAGAATTAAAAGTGATAATTAAACATAAATATCTTATTTAAATTTGTGCAAATGGACGCGAAATGAACATTTCGCAGACGCAACAGAGGCCGCGGAATCCAATTTTGCGACCATTACTATAGTAAAGGCCGTTAAACTAAAAGTCCCTTTGACACTTGAGAGTTGCCATGACAGATAATAGGACAATGAAAGTGATATCAAATATGTTTATCTTTTTTTTAACAAAACAATTGATTTGTTTATCAAATGTCAATCCATAATGACATGAAAACCGCCTTTCTGTTTACAATAAATTTCACTGTTTAAAAACAATAAAATTTGTAATTACATATTTTGTGCTACCATGTCGAAACTTTAAACAATTATTGCAGACGTTTCGATAGAGGTTATTTTCATTATCAATACACCTAAAACTAACAGAATAAAAGAAACAGATCAATATATGAAACAAAAAACACTTACAGGCAGATTCATAAAGCGGATTAGCGCTAACACGATTTTTTATTTCATTTTTAACTCTCTTTTCAATGTAAGAAATAAGTTTATTTTAACTTGAGTTAAAAAGAGAATTAATTACCATCAAATTTAGTTCATTTCTTTAATCTGTTTTAACTTGAAACAAAGTTATAGATAATATTAAAAACGGTGTTAGCGCTAATCCGTTTTGTGAATCTGTCGGTTAGTAATTATTTGCACAAACAATGTACGTCAAAACATAGAATCCAAAAATTATAAAATTCGTTACAAAATGGCAGTAATGAGGCCAACGCCCATCCATAACAAATTAGAATACCAAATAATGAACCAAGTGACATCTGGTGGAAAATTTATTAATGTATATTAAACTATTACGCTAAGCTGTCAATACAATTATTTACCTTTATATATTAGGTACGGCTTAATAATATTACTTCTAAAAAGAAACGTTGTTAATATTCGGTTTCCTTTTCATATTTTTTGCCATAAAAATAATAAAATTGTTCTAAAAAATACAAACATTGTGTTAACGTGAATTACGAAAGTAATTCAGCGATTTGGTTGGCCTTACAGTTTAGATAAGTTAGATGATAGGATTGTTCTCCGTCAAAAGTGATTAATGAAGTGAAAAATATTTACACATAACATTTTCTTGATATTTACATATTACTAGTAGCATTAAAATGGGGTAGGTGGCTTAGTGGTATCGAGTCGGCCTGTGGATTTGAGAATCTCGATTTGATTCTCACAGCCGACAAACAATTTTTACCACATTAAAACTACCTCTGTGACTCTCCCTCCACTAATATCTTTGAGGGCCGTGAGTTGACGGTTGGTAACCGCACTTCATGCGCATAAATATATCACTTACCAAGATCTGCTACGGCCACACTCACACCCAGTAACGGGTAAAAGGCGTGACGATATATATATTTATTTTATTTCCAGTAGCATTACAATGCCTACTGTAGTTTTTATACCACTTAAGAATCCTGTGGCGAAATTTGGCGGAGGCGCCTATGTTCGCAGAAAGCCAGGGCACGAGCATCGTGACGTCACGACTCACATACTAGGGAAGGAGATAGCGCAACCGGTAATTACTGTACGGCTAATCTATTGGATTCTAATTTTAGCGTTTTTAATTAATTATACGGTAACTGGGTAGATTTTGATATATCATTGTCAGAATGTATTGTTTGCGAAAAGGTATATGATCAATCATTTTTAATGGTTTCATTTTTTCGTTAAGTACTTTAATTGAGAAATTAATTATTCTTGTTGAAATTTGGAATCTGTAAACTTAATAATAGAGAGTCCAAGCTCATTATTAAGTTGTTTACAGGTACTTTTATTAATTATTAGCATGAAATGGTATTCATTTCCACGAGTATGAAAGTTTTTTGCATGATCCAGAGGTAAATATTGCAATTCGTGTGAATAAAAAATAATAATAATGATATATTATACAACATGAACTTGTCCCAATTAAAGAATAATATTACAGAAACAAATACAAAGATGACAAAAAATACTTGTATAGAATTTTAAATTATAATATGTTCAAGCTTAAGGTTATAATTAAATGCATAAAGTGCAATATATTGACATAGTAATTTAGCCTACCTAACAAATGACAATCATCCATATAACTGTCAATAATTTTAAAGACAAATAAAATTTTATTTTCGATCCGTCTACTTTCCAGTGATGGAAGATTTAGAAAAATCAAGCAATAACGGATATTGAAAATGGACATTCCATGCAAGTTTTGCACTATGCTTTTTTCTACGACTACGTTATTATTGTCCTATTAATTTATATTTTAATTATATGTTTGTTGCGATTTCACTATTTCAATATGATAATCCTAAATTAGCAATCTAACAACTTAACAATGCGTGAGATATGGTTTTTATATCTCACGGTTAGAATAACAAACGTAAGATATAAAAAATGTATGTACAATATAGAAATGTAGTCACATAAGCTGTATTCCATTTGCCACGTGGGTCACTTAAATTAATTCAGATAAATTAGACAACAGCTAAATGAACGTAATTAAGCAAATTGCTGCACTTATTAAGATATATTACTCGAAACTAAATCCGACTAAGTAAATCTAGTAGTGGAAATAAAGTGAGCGAAGTAATCTAGTGAAATAACTAAGTGATGGCAAATCGAATACGCCTAGAATAATATCATAATATAATATTTCCGTAGCAACGACAAACAAAATATCTTAGTGATCATATAAAAATATATTTTCTAGTCATTATTTATTTTTCTTTGCCAAATTATCTTAGAAAAAAATATTTTAAATACCATAAATATAACGAAGAAATAAATTTTGTACCCATTGTTTCTAAAATGATTTAATATAGAAATATTTTAATAATAAAATAAAATTAATATCGTCAGTTCAGTATCAACGGCACCACAGTACACTAGCCTTAGTTGGTCTAGCTGAATAGTGGGTGGCACCATACTGATGAGCTCCAAAAGAGTAAAAAGCGTCTATGATTAAGAGCTGAACTAGCTAGCTACTGATGATGACCTAACAGTTGATTCAGATGTGCTGTAATTTTTGTGAAACTAAGACAAGTGTTTGGAAAAACTATTTTTTCCTATTATTTTCTTATTTTATTAAGACTCAGTCTTTGTAATTATAGAAATGTTTGACAATAGAAAACATATGGTGCTAAATGTTCAAGAAAATTTCACTATATTATAGTATCTATAAATAAATAAATATATCATCACGCCTTCTACCCATTACTGGATGTGTCACTCTGTCGTATCAAATCTCGATGGGTGATATATTTTGCACCTGAAATGCAGTTACCAACCGTGAAATCAAGACCTTCAAGGATGTTAGTGAAGGGAGAAACACAGGAATAGTTTTTTTTTTTAAGTGGTGAAAACTTTTTTGACTGTGGCAATCGAACCCAGGTTCTCAAATCCACATGCCGACTGAACCACGTATTCCCTAGTATATAATATTATAGTATCTAATTGCCTAATTAATTAAAATTATAAATATAAACAGTGTTTTATTTATTTTACAGAATTTCAATTAACATAATACTTATTATGTATTAATAATATAATTTTCATTAGACTAAAATTATTTGTTTTAATTGAATTGTAATTTTGAATCTGCCATTACCGATATTGTAAACAAAACTCAAATGTAATCATTTGAAACATTCCTTTTAAACTTGAAACATGTGAACTGTTCGTCTTCAAAATGTATAAAATCTCCTTTTGTATGAATTGAGAGCAGCAAATGTAACCAAAGTATCTTTTAAAAACTTTGTCACGTCAAATTCTCTGAGAGACATAAATCCCTCAAATATATCACAATCTTATGCCAAACATTCCTTTTTCACCTTATTCACATTCATGGCTTTTATTCTCCAACTGAGTCTTCCGCATTTTTACAAAGAAGTTTTAGCCACATCACGGCACTAAATCTTTTCCAGCTTTGCTCCAAACTTATGAAACTTTTAACTTGATATTAAATTAGCCACACGAAAAATTAATTATACAGATTTGCTGTTGTTATTCCACCAAAAATTAATAAAGGTAAGTGAATTATTTGCGACAACCAACAACTAATTATAGGATGAAAGTTTAATCATTAAAACTTTTCTTTTTAACTAAACACAAACATAAAATTCAAACGGAAAATTTCTCGACACCAATATTTCGGAGTACAGAATTCGTTTCCAATAACTAACTGATTTTCACTACATTAAAATATTATATTATTTATTTTATGCACAACCGGGCCGCAATTCATGGATTTTGGCCCTAAAAAGCGAACTTAAAAACCTATTTTTGGTCCTAGGGCCATAAAAAAATAATTCCTATGGATACATAAAAAAATGACAATTTTTGTTTATTGAGAATACTTGATTTTACAAAATGTCATTTTGACATACAACCTATGTACATATTTTAATCTTTTGAACATATAATTAAATGTTATTTTGTTGTGCATAAAATAATGTATGTACCACGAGTGAAATTAGCGTTTCAAACCCTGAGAATGTTATTATCCCCCGACGCTTTGTGCCTCATGCTAATAATCATGCCACGGGCCAGAAACGTCTGTTTTCACAATTGGTACATAAATAACTATCCCAGACGACCACTTATGAAAGTAACCATAACAACATCATAAACTACTACGGAAAGTTGAATATAGCATACACTGATATGTTAGCATAACGTACACTTCTAACATATCAGGTGAAGTTCTACTGATTGACAACAGATGGCGTTACGATGAAAGAAAATAATAAAATAAATGAAAATAATTTGTATTATTTGGATTGAAGTTTTGGCAACACATTTGCACAGATAAAACTTATTTTTTTAAATTAATAATTACTTATTTACTAATATTTTAGCATTATTTAATATTTTGATAATATTGTTAGTACAGTTACACAATACCTAACCTCAAACGTCAAACGTCTACGCTCATCTACAAAAACGTATCAGCTGTCAAAGTGTAACAAAATTGCTCTTCTAACTATTTTTAGAAATATTTTGTGGTCGTCTGAAAAATAGTGTACATAACTCGCTCGAAAGTGTGATAACTGTGCTCGTGTACTTAAATCACTCAGCGCTGCGCGCCTCGTTTTTAAATTTGTACACTCGCAAGTTATCTTACACATTCGATGCTTGTTACGTAATATATTAATTATTTTACTTATTGAAATCTGCTACGACAGAGTGCCACGCCCGGCAATGAGTAAAGGCGTTATTATATATTTATTTTCTTTATTTTTTTTAGCAATTCAAATTTAATTTTAAAATTCTCATTGTGTTCTCTTAGTACACGACCAATGAAAAATAAAAACGCCTCTCACTGTTCTAAACTATAAATTTAACAGTTACAACAGATGTTTACTATTTGCTACAAATTTATCTTTCGAGTTACTACGTTAAAAATTAAAAAATAAACTAAGTGAGACACTTCACTGTACGACAATAAATTTTGAAATAAAAGGTTTATCAGTCAAGGCTGTTTGTTCACAGAAACAAATGTTGGATCAGATAAAGCATTTTAAATCTTGTCGCGACATATTTTATCCATTCTACAAAGCATCTTCTTTGTTTTGTTTTTGTATCATTTACGGTATAACAACAGTCAAACAGTATATGAATAGTTATCATTTCACTTCGCACATTGTTACCTGTTTACCTGTAAATAACGCCCAAACACCCGAGATTCAATTGTCATCGGGCTCACAAATACATATTATGTATGCGGAGAAATCGATTGTTACAATAAGCTTTAGTGTCGGAATAGCACGTCTGGGGAAATTCACAGGGAAATTTATTGTTTTGGCAGTGAATTCATGTTACATCGCTTTGCAGGATCTACACTTATGATATTTTCTGGCAGCAATATATTCCTATTATGTTAAAAAGGTTTTATGTTTAGTCCTAAACATGTTTTATTTTTCTGCGCAAAATGGAGAATGTTTTTCGTGGAACTGGTTACCGAATTTTTCCGCATGGGTTATCAAAGGGACTGCGTTTATATTAAATTTTCCCAGTAGCAAAAACGAGACTATTTAAAATTTTACGTAAAAACGTAACATCAGCTTGAAAGATTTTTTTAAATTTTTACAAGCGTAGATATCTAAACAATCGGTTTATAATCACGTAGACATGATTAGCAACTTCTATACATACTGTTTATATGCGTGTAGATTATCTATATCTTTTATCATATTTTTACTATTTATTATTTATGTTAGATAAATATAATTAAAAATGGCTAATTAGTTAAGGTTGTTAGTTTTTATAAAATTTTATCTTGCCGATATGTGATAATAATTATTATTTAATCAAATTTAAACTAAACATGAAAATTTATCGTTTCTTGGAATTCAAAATTTTCTTGCTAAAATCAAATACTCATGCTTTAATTTTATCTGGTAAATTTTATAAACAAATATTACATAATAAAAAGAACCGTCACGCCAAATTAGTGGCGCTAGTGTAGCAACTCCAGAGCAAATAATTTTAACCCCCTCTATATTTGACGTTTTCGGCTTGCGAAATGATATAATGCGCAAATGCAAAATCACCGAAAAATGAAAAATTGTAAATTTACAACCTCAGACAAAACATTACTAGACGGAGAACAACGGCGTTTGTTGTGAAGTAGAAAGGGTTAGAATAACTGGACGATGAGGCGGGTGCGTGGCAAAGAGCTAGTACAAGTTGATGTTATGCAGGTTGCATTTATGTTGATGACAGTTCTCGGACGCGAGCATTTTATTTATTTAAATACAAAAGTGCGTATACAAAACACTTAATATGTGAAAATCTAACCTTTACTTTGATGTATGAAAAGTAAGTAATTGAATATAAAAATAATTACACAAATGTTTGCAACTTGCATAACATCAAAGTGTACTCGCTCCTTGCCGCGCACCCGCCTCACCAACCAGTTACTCCAACTCTTTCTGCTTCACAACACTGCATTGACTTGAATACGGCAGAATTTGTCTAGTAATGTTTTGTCTGAGTTTACAACTATGTTATTTACAAGTGACTGTAAAACATGGCGAAATATGAGTAACTCCAGCTACTCTAAATCGTGTATCTTGCATTATATGTATTTTCCTATATTTAATAGGCAGATAATTATAACAGAAATATAACAGTCGAATTTAAACTGGGCATAAAAGAGAATAATTTTTAATATTGCTTTTTGTCTTTTTGCCCGTTTTTGTTCCTGTTCTGTTAATGGCCTTATCCTGACAGTGTATTTACATAAATAAATGAATAATTTTAAAATCAATTTAAGATGTGAGAAAAGAACAAATAAATAAAAAATATATCATCACGCCTTTTAGTCATTATTGGGCGTGCCACTCTCCGTAGCATATATTGATAAGTGATTATGCTAAATGATTATGCGCATGAAGTGCGGATACTAGCCGAAAAAAAGGAAAAGAGGAATATTTTCTTTTTTGGTTCATCACCTTAAAGAAAATGTAATGATAATATGGCAGTAACTATTAATGAAATATAACCAAAAATCAAATACTTAAACCTTAAAGTGACATTTAAGATATTAAAAATTTATCGTTAATTAAAGTAAACTATAATAATGTCAACAAGAAATGAATAAAATGGAAAATTTACTGCCTTGAAACACAATATATTGAAAACATTTGACAACAGGAAGATATCAATATTTAGTACCCAGTTTTATCATCTATTGCAATTATTGAAGCACGACTAATTCATTTGTGACTTGTAACTATTCAGCGTTCTTAGCACGCTCGTTTTACAAGCGAGAGATGGTGGAACAAATATCTTATCATAAATACAATATGTGTGAGTGGTTCGGTTTCCACTGAAAGCTGTAGGTGTCCAGCTCTGTATGTAAGTATAATTGCTTATTGTACAGCAGTGTAGTGCATGTTTTATTTAAGAGGAAGGATTACAACTTTCTTGCATCAGACGCAAAAAACAAGGTACGACTCTGATTTGTAATTTCTATATAATCTATTAGCAAACTGTTAGTATAACTCCATTCCTTGTATGAAAACGATTACGTCACATTCGGTATCCATGTGATTGAAAATTTTGTACTTACAACGTTTACATTGTTGACAATTTTAAAACATAACCTAAAATTTAAATGTCAGATTAAAATATTACTGTATAAAATTGAATTAGTTTATAAATGAAACCAAATACTGCATATATTAAATAATAACCAAATATAAATTTATATTATCCCACAAAATATATTACCTACCTTATTGAAGTAGTAATTTTGTAAAATAAAACTCAAAGAAATATACATTTTTATATGTATTATTATTATATAAATAAATAATATATGAAAATACAAAATACAGGGCACATGACCTCTTGTACTACAGTTAAATTAATTAAAGGTCCTCGATTATCTAACTCCAGCGCAAAATAATCGTTAAGATGACAAACGCATTTCTGCATTTGATTACCCAAAATTTTATTAGCCATTTCTTATTTCTCAGTCTTTATTTATGTATAAAAAAATGTCACAAACTTAGAAATGACAGGCGAGAAAATAACAAAACCATGGCCATAGGTCTCTATTTTTATTTTATAAAGAAATGTGAACAAAGTAAATATAAATTTTCGTATTAGTAAGAACTGTCATACGTTTTCATTAAAATAATTAATGTGATAGAATGTGAAAAAACATGAAACGTTTGTCTTTACTTATTAATAATATTATTAAAAAAAGATAGCAATATTTCATCGTATCTATGATAACATCGTCCACATATGACGTCATCGTTTTCATACAGGGAATGGAGTTTATTAGATATTACGAGTATAATATTAATCTGTAATAATTTTAATCTTAATATTAGAATTTAATGTACTATTTGATTTGGTATATTGATAGGAGTTCGTCGGATCCTTACATCTTATTTTTTTTGCGGCTCGCGAGCTTCGTGACGTTTTTGAGAAATATATCAATTTCATCTGTATTACAGGTATTTTTTGTCGAAACATTTGATACACTTTAATAACAATTTAACTTTTAAATTGTATTAGTTTGTTTAAAATTTGGTCGTCATAGTAACGCCTTAGTAACCGTATTTTTTTTTATTTATCTATGAACGTCAAACGTCACAAATTTCTTAATTCATTATATAATCATAATGTGTTGAAAATTATCAGAATATATTATATTGATCCACTCAACATATTATTTTAGAAAACCACTCATCCTACGGGCACAATATTTTCGATAATTTTGAACACACGTGTTATATTATATATAATTACCTAGCTATTACCCGCGACTTTGTTCGCGTGGTCTACAATTTAATCCGAGTACCCGACATGCGTTGCATTGCAACTCAAAGAAAGAAAGTGTTTGTGTTTAATTCTGTTTATTGAAGTGCTTTTGGATACACAATTTTTTTTGTTTTTCTCTTTGGGATGTACACGAATAAATCAGACGGCTTTCCAACGCGTGAGCATGGATTTTCCAAATTTCGTCCACACACTTGTAGCGATTGTCCCTGTGCTTCGTTGATGGTCATTGCAAACGCGAGTCGTACCGAAAACTGCAAAGTTTTGAATTCGAATGGCATAGGACTGAAGCTTTATTATATCTATATGTTAAGATTGGTTCTCGTCTATACCTATACCAAATTTGAATCGAATCAGTGCAATACTTTTCAGGATAGCTAGCGGCCATTTTGTTTGAAGACGGCGGACTGAAGCTTTATTATACCTATATGTTAAGATTGGTTTTCATCTATACCTATATCAAATTTAAATCGAATCAGTGCAGTACTTTTCAGGATAGCTAGTGGCCATTTTGTTTCAAGATGGCGGACTAAAGATTTATTATGCCTATATGTTAAGATTGGTTCTCGTTTATGCCTATACCAAATTTGAATCGAATCAATGCAGTACTTTTCAAGATAGCTTGCGGCCATTTTGTTTCAAGATGGCGGATTGCGCTTGTACTAAATCAGAAACGTTCGCGAGCGTGCGCACAACAGATTCATCGCAATCGGATGAATGATATAGGAACGCATACGAGACAAACAAACAAACATTAATTTTTATATATATATATATATATATATATATAGATAGATAGATAGAACAAAAATATTTTTTCAAAATTCTCAAAATTAAGAACATCGTTTTTGAAATGTACCTTTTTGGTGCTTCTGGCCAACACTACGACCTGTCATTTATCTGATATGTAATAATGAATAAATTAATTTGGAAATTTTCATATTTCACATCACGCTATATCTCATTAAATGGATTAGCACGGACCCTCGAAACATGTACTGAACATTTATTGATTAGATTCGTCCAGCAATTAATTTTTGCAAAACATTCTACCCTGGTACACTGCTTTCGTTTCAGCTACATTTTTTTCATAGAAGCTCGTTTATTCCTCTCACCTGGCATATAACAATGCTTCAATCATATGCGTCCATTTATACCTTGGTCGTCTATGCAATCTGTTACCCTCAATTTTACCAATATACAAGTACATTGCTGTTCCATCAGTGTTTTATTTGATATACTAGTGCCAAACTATCTCAACTGACTCAATTCCATCCTCCTCAACATTTCGAGATATACTGCTCAAAAAAAAAAACCGGTCACCCAAAAAATCCCAAAAAAACGTCACTTTTCAAACCCCTGTCAGTTAGTCAGTTTTGAAACAAATTGGATGAAACTTTTTGTCCGAAGTCACCCAAAGTCTAGTCTTTGAAGAGCTGTGATTTTGACTAACTGTCATTTATTGTTATTAACTAAACATATAAACGGGCGAATCGTCGTTAAAATTTTCAGAATCAGTTACATAATACGGCTATTAGTACGTTAATATATTTTTATTGTAGTGGATTTGAGGATAGTATGTCAGGATGAAAATGTTTGACAAAGACTAATTCTTTGATAAATCTGATGATTCGTAGATACGAGTATTACTACCTACTTTTATATTCTTTTTTTAAAGACACAACCAGTATATTCTTACACCAATTAATTAACAATAGTTTTTGTTTTAAAGAGGTATAAGGGTCTTTACCTTAGAAATTTAATAATTTTTGAGGTACTAAAGAAAATATTAATTTATTTCTTCTTAAAATAAAATGAATACAAAATAAATTGAATCTTGAAAAATAAATTTGATTGTTGTGTTATTTTCGCTTAGATAAAAAATTTTTGTTGACTAATTACTTTAATAATTTGTGTCAATAATTCAATTAGCGAGTATAGAAATAAATAAATAAATAAATATATCATCACGCCTTCTACCCATTACTGGGTGTGGCACACTGCTGAAGCAGATCTCGGTAAGTGATATATTTTGCGCGTGAAGTGCGGTTACCAGTCGTCAAATCACGGCCCCCAAACATGTTAGTGGTGGAGGAGCCACAGGGATAGCTTTTTCAAATTATGAAAATTTGTCGCCTGTGGGAATCGAACCAGGGACCTCAGGATCCACAGGCCGACTTCAAACCACTGAGCTAGCCAGAATAGAGATATGTTCAAATGTTACTGTTTGTGAAATAATAATTCAACGCTGCTATTACACCGACAATAATATCTGGATCGCTTTCATCCATTATTGATATACATTAATAAAGTAATTGGTCAACAAAAACTTTATATCTAAGCGAAAGTAACACGAAACAACACAACTAGGAACCTTGTTTTCAAAATACACTTTTTGTTTTCCGTGCACACTTTATTATCTCAAATCTATCAAATATCGAAGGTAAAGACCCTTATACTTTTTTAAACCAAAAACTATTTTCTGTTCATTGCTGTAAGAATATACAAAGTGTACATTTTTAAAAAGTACAAGTGTAGTAATATCTACGCAAATTTAACATTTTTTTAACCAGATTTACACAGATTTAGTTAGCTCAATAACCTTATCTGAACAATATTTCGATATCGATAATAACTTCCGAGAAAAACTGTGTTTCCACTGTAAATTTCCACCCTGTATACATACATACATATCTTCACGCTATATCCCAATAAATAGGGTAGCACGAACCCTAAAATCACTCATTACACTCATCAAACAATCAACCCTCGTCAAACATTTTCATCCAAATAAACCACCCTCATTTCAACCACATTCATAGATCACTTCCTGTATACAGGATGTTCAATTTAGTTGTGCCATCATTGCTATCTCGAGAACTATAAGAGCTACAAGGTTGGTTAAATTAGCAAAGAAATACCATTTTTACAGTCTTTTACAAAACTATAGGGTTGTTGATTTCCACCGAATTTAGAATTTCTGAACATTCGAATCTTCGAATTTTTGAATTTTTTGAACTTTTCGAATTTTCGAATTTACGAATTTTTTGAACTTTTCGAATTTTCGAATTTTCCGAAGCTCGAATTTTCTAATTTTTTGCCAATTAATTAACGCCATCTGTCATCTCCAAGTACGCTCACGCATAATTCGTGAAAAGTCGAACACGAATTAAATCATAAATTCGGCGAAGTATTCTGCAAAAACTCTGCAAGGTTAGGCGTCTTAATTAAGCCATCTACTCTCTTAACCGCCCATCTAAATGCTATGGATTTTTAGTAAAACGTTTTAAAATGAGAATAAAAAGGATACAAAAACGTTTTAAATATAACGTTTTTGACAGTGTTACGAAATTTTATTAATAATAATTACTTATGAATTAATACAAAACTCTGCAAATGAGTTTATTCTGAAAATAATTCATACCACGTTAGGATCTAAAGTATTTCAAATAATTCGCAAAATTCAAAAAATTCGAAAAATTCGAAAATTCGAATGTTCAAAAAGTTCAAAACTTCGAATAATTCGAAATATTCGAAAATTCGAATTTAAATTCGAATGTTCAAAAAATCCGAACATTCGAATTTTCGAATATTCGTAAAATCAACAACCCTACAAAACTATCAACAAAAAAAAATTTTTACCAGTTGTTCTCAAAATACGGAGTATAATATATAATATCCTGTATACTGCGTATGCATAAAATCAATGTTATAAGACTTATTCGGCTAGGTTCGTGCCCACGAAGATACCCGATAGACACCAGAAAGTGCTATTCAATAGGCCTCAGTTTAGTGTATAGACATATAGGATATGCGAGTTTTCGATAGTATTCATTTCAATGGTAGGTACGAACACTTAATCGAGATCGCTGGATACATTCACATTTCGAGGAAAGGTACCCAAAGCACTCAATATCTTAAATCCACAGACCCTCTCTTTCCGATCTCCCTCTGCAAATTTTTATCTTGTGCCCTTTACCCTTTTTAGTACACCACTGAAAAATACCAACTTGTATGACCAAATCGATCTGCATAAAATACCATTTCTGCTCTAGGTACCGCATATAATCATATAAATACATGGTCATTTGTAAATAATGATCAAAACATAACATGTAAATACCTTTTACTTAATGGCATTGTGTTTTCAATAACATTTATTCGGATTAGAAAATCTTCAGCTTCACAATTCGTATAATTTGAACACAGAACATTACTCAACCGAATCACGCAATCTCTCCATTTGTGGCTTTGTGGGGCAGGTTTTCGTTCGTGAGGTGTGCAAACAAGCCTGTTTCTTCATTATGGAACTTCAAATTTATTGTTGTTACTGACACACTAAATCATGATAAGCTATCTGATAAAATTTTTATAATTTCTGCTTCCATTTTCCCCTTCTAAACAAATAGTCTTAGTGGCCAGTACTAAAGTTTGTGATAGGAAAGTAACAAGGATTTATTTATTTATTAATGCTATTCTGTACAACAGGAACTTAACCCTAATTGCAGGGGTTCGGACCAAGGATTTTATATAAACACTGGAGAGCTAACTTACGCGTACAAAGGCAAAGCATGCATTGTTTTATTGTATTATATGTACGGTGACTATACGTCCTATATTAGCTGTATTCCATTTGCCACTTGGTTCATTTAAATCAGTTCAGATAAATTAGACATATGACTAAATAAACTGAATTAAACAAACTGATGCATTTATTGGGGTGAATTACTTTAAAGTAAATTAGAATCTGTAATTCTAGTACTGGAAATAAAGTCAGCGAAGTAATCCAGCGAAATTAATAAGTAATCTGGTTCAGTAAATGTAAGTTAGATCTGATCCAAATGGCAAATGGAATACGCCTATTATAGAGGGCAGTTCTTTATTTTAGAGTGTTGTCCTTTAGAATTATTTATTTCATAAAAATCAAGTTTTGTCCTGTATTATTTAGTTTGTCATTTAAAATGGCTATATAAATCTCTATCAGACTCAGGCTAAATGAATATAAATTAAAGATGATTAAGCAAAAATATCAACATTGTTATTTTTAGGAAAAAGTTCATTGTGACAAACATTTCAATGAAAAAATATTTTAGTTTTATTCTTCAGGTTTCGATTATAAAATAACACAATCTATTGAAACTGTTTTTCTATTTTTATAAACTGTTTTCCGATTGGTCCTTTATTTTCACCAAAAAAATATGGTTACCTGAATTATATAGCATTTTTCTTGTATTTGTATCAAGTATGCAATTATAGGTTAAGTAAAATAGATTATTGAAGATAGAGGACAATGGACAAATATTAAAAATTACTATATTTTCGTTATTTATAGGTACACTTTATTGATAAAATAATTGTAATTACCTACATGAACAATTTTAAAAAACTCAATAGAGTTTGTCAAAACAAATATTTCAAAATTTAGACTAAGCCAATTTTAAAAATTAGTTTCATATTTTGTAAAGTTTTTAATTCCGAATATATTTTGTATTTATGAATAACTATAAATTAAAAATCACGCCTATTACACATTATTGGGTGTGGCACTTTTCCGAAATGTATCTCGGTAAGTGATATAATTATGCGCGTGAAGTGCAGCTACCAGCCGTCAAATCACGGCCTCCAGAGATGTTAGTGGAGGGGAAGCCACAGAGGTAATTTTAATATGGTAAAAATTGTTTGTCGGATATGGGAATCGAACCTGGGTTCTCAAATTCACAGGCCAACTCAATACTAGAGCCACCTACTCTATATTACCTGTTATACTTTTCAAATATAATGCATAATATATTTTTCTTTATTAAAATGTTTATTTAATACTTTCAATAAATTTAAATGTTTTTATAACATGAATGCTTATGACACATATTTTTCGGACTTATCGAGCCGTAGTAGTTCATATATATTTTTATGAAATTCGAACTCGGAATCTTCGAATTCGAATTCCATAATGATACTCATACCACCGTCCTATCGGTGAACTTTAAAAATTATCGCATGTAGAATCGTCTCATCTCGTAATTAATTATTTGAATAGTTCAGAGGTGGTTCCTTATAAAAGTAGAATAAGATAATAAGTGCGTGTTCACTGTTTTTCTAAAACATTTCAAGCCGAATGAATCAGTGATGACTGGATTTTACACTAAAGAGAAAAATTTTCTTTCAAGAAATTTATTATCATCTGATGCTATCTTTCCAAGTATAGCATACTTTTCTTTCAATTTTATCAATAGTTTTAAATTATTAGCTAGTATAGGTTAGACATATTAAAATAAACTAAGTAATTCACTATAATTTATAATAATTTAGTCTATGATATTAAGGAACGTTTTGTGATTAAATTCAGAATTTAAATTGTTAGATAATGACGGATAAATGAAGGGTTTGGTTAAATGAATGGTTTGCACGCTCTCTGCATAAAACATAGAATGGCGCATTAATGCAACTGCATTTCAGAAGTTATGAGTTTTACTATAAACTATATGTTCATTGCACATTGTGAGATAACTTGCATCATCTCTGTGCAAGTAAATCTAGTAAATTTAGAATAATTTCTTGTTATGCAATGTCACCATATTCATATAAAAGTTAATAGCTATATTGTTCAAATTATTATAATATTTATGGTATGTAGTTGAACTCATCATTAAATCATAAACTATTAACCATTGAATAATTTATGTCGCTATAAATGCACGTAATGATAAATAGTAACATAGTAGAAATGAATGAATGTGTATTATTGATATTTTCTGTCCTTTAATAGTTAATATTCTTACTCGCCGTTCGTCAGCTTCACTTGGTAAATTAAATTAATTAACAATTTATAAAATATCTCGTACTTTATGATCCTGTTTAATGTGTTTGTCTTATATGACATATTAATGCAACTGTCAAAAAATGTTAACATGTACTTACACTAGTCTTTCCAAGAAATTCATTTTGTTGTACAATACTAATTTATTTTACGTTGTTATTTACTAGCGATAGCCGTTAAAATGGTTTCAACAGCTACTGATGTTGGCAACGTACACAAAACTATTAAATACCAAATATTTGTTGGAGATACACTTTAAACAATGTTACTGTTTCCTTGACTAGAGAATCATATTTCTAGGTATAAAACGGTTGTTGAATTAATTTTGTACTAAATTTTATCTATGACCGTGTGATAAATGATACTTATCGCATTCATTTGTGAGAGAGAGAAATAAGTACTTTATTAACGCACTAGTGTTTTAATAAAATACTTACCATGTATCAATTACATTTTTAAATGTCAAATAATTATGAGAACTGTCAATTTAAAATTATATTTGTTTTAATTTTAATTTATTTCGTGGTGGTAGATAAAATTTTATACGATATACGTGATAATGTATCATTAAGATACTTGTGTAGTTACACAACCCAGCTGTCGCCTCGTGCAAATTTAACACCCATACCTTAATTATGCTTTTGTTTCACTTATATTTTAAATAACTATTATCTACAACCGTACTATAAATGACACTTATACCATTCATTACAAGTCAGATATTATTGTGCTTTAATAATATAGTTACTTAACATGGTTTCAATTAAATTTTTAAATGTTATATGTTTTAATTTAAATGTATTTCAAGGTCGTAGATAAAATTTTGTACAATACGCGTGTGATAATGCATCATTAAGATACTTGTGTGATTACACAATTCGGTCGTCGCCTCGTTGTGGAAATTTCACACGCATGTCTTAATGATGCTCTTATCTCACTTATATCGTAAATAACTATTATCTAATTTCATATAGTAATATCAATATTACAAGACTGAAAAGCGTGTCGTAATGATTCTATTATGATACAAGTAACAGTAAAATAACAATAACAACGAAATCTAGATTTTATGAAAAAATTAATCAATCTACTCACGCCTCAAATAAGAACAAAAACAAAATTGCCAAATTTTAAAAATGTGAATTTTTAGAATCATTTTTCTCATATATGGAGTGGCTAGCTCAGTGGTATGAAGTCGGCCTGTGGATCCTGAGAACCCTGGTTCGATTCCCACAGGCGACAAACAATTTTTATAATTTCTAAAACTACCCCTATGGCTCCTCCACCACTAACATCTTTGGGGGCCGTAATTTGACGACTGGTAACCGCACTTCACGTGCAAAATATATCACTTAGAGATCTGCTTCGGCAAAGTGACACACCCAATAATGGGTAGAAAGCGTGATGATATATTTATTTTATTTATTTTTATTTTTCTCATATCATGAAATTAGGTAAAACATTGTACGATATTCGTATTGTAATGTGTTGTACAATACTCAATAGATTATCTAACTCGACCTACGGCCTCGTTCGGCAATTTTTTCTTTCTACTATTGTAATATGATACATTACAATACTTATATCGTAAATAACTATTACTGTTTTGTTTATGTACATAACGCAATTGCATAAAAAATTGTGTACATCTCGTCCATGAAATGTGTTTGGCGTTTTCAGAATATCGTCTACCTCAGTCTATAAGTTCATTCTTGGTACACTTATTCTTCATTTAACGGCCCATAACTATTAATATAATTTAAGTCATATACGTTGCGATTTCCCTGCGGTATTTCTTCACTTACCTGTCAGATGAGTCATCTGGAACGTAGTAGGGGAAGCTAAATAAAGTAAGTACCAAACCTTAAAATAAATCCGGTATATTTACTGGTTCCTCCAACGCCAGTAAAAGTAATAGGTACCTATAGATAACCATTTGTAATATCTCAATAATGTATAAAATCTGCGTAGCTATATCTTGAATCCTGATACGTTTCTTATTTATACGAATAACCAAAAATAAGTTTCTAAATCATTCTATCCCTTTGAGCCGTTTTACCCTCTAAATAATAAAATCTTATCGATGCCACTGAACTCCAAATATCTTACATTGCATCAGTAGTAAAATAAAAGAATTTCGATTTCTTTCATTGCTCATCCATCATATAACGACGATGCGCTTCGAGATATAACATCCGAGGAACATAAATAAAAACGCGGCGCAATAGTAGCATCCGCCGCATCTTACTCATTTTATGGCGAGTGAATTGAAGCGTCGCTTGGCAACGAAGCAAGATCGGCGGCGTCGGTGCCAGACAGACGGGCGTCGCCGCTTCTTAGGCGCTCTCGACGCCGCCAGGACTGGTGTTGGTGCCAGCGATAACCTTTCCCTCGGCGAATGTCAGCCATTTACGAGTCTCTGGTAGAATGTTACCGGATTTCTCTTTAAGTTCCGGTACAACACCATGATTTGGGGTTGTAAAATTTTGTGAATTGTATTGGTAAGTGGATAGATTGGAAAGATTTTAGCGTGCTTATTTTTAGTTAATTTGTTAGTACTTAAGTCCAATGATACAGCAATATTATTTAGTTTGTAGATATATGGAAGAATTTTATAGGATTGGTTTTTGAGTTTAGTTCTTTTTATTTTAGCTTCACAACGACACAATTTGGAGTTATAAATTTTATAGATAAATTTAGTAGGGTTGATTTTTATATTTCTTTTGATCTCTACAACTTGTTTTCTAAATTTGTTATTCCATTTTTATATTTCTTTGATATAACAATATGATCGGGGCTTATAATAAAATATTACATAAGTCAGGAAAGTATAAACACTTTCCTGACATATTATGTATACTATTTTTTCTGAAACTGTTTAATTTAATTAATAATTAATTATAAATAATGGAAAATATTTAAATTTTTGCTAAGAATCATATTGACAGCAGACTACGTATATAAGGTTATAACATTTATTTAAGTCTGGTAAAGTACTTTTCCTGAAACCGCAAAAACGTGCCTCCTTTTCTGACCAGTTTTAGTATGGAAAGTAGATTTTTACCAAAACAGTCAGGTAAAGTACAAATCAGTCAAGAATGTGATGTTTTACTTGACGAAGCGGTTATTTGTAATACGAGGCCGCAGGTGGAGTATTTTCATTCGTTTAGTCAAATAAAAACACTTCTCTGACGTATTATGTAAAATATATTTTCGATTTACTCGAAATAAATAAAAAAAAATATTTATTTCTTTTATATTGTCTTTATTTCTCAAAACGCTACAAGCTAACAGCAGAGCTGTTGTCACTTCAAACTACAGTGTGAATCTAAATCTAAAACTACACATATTCTATCTTACATGATAAGATGCAGAGATTATCTGACTAAGGGGTTTTGTTACACTCATGGGAACTAAGCTGATGTAAGTTCGCACGATGTTGCGAAATACAGGGTTGTACTGTTATATTTCTCCTCCACCCTTAAGAGAAAAAGTCAACTCTTCAGAAGTGTTGCTTTTACTAATTTGGTTTAATTTTATATCTTTATTATTAACTTCATTTCTTTTAATAGGATAATTTCTGCATTTACAATATTTTCTTAAACTATAACATATTATTATAATAATAATTACAATTATAAAAGAGTACATTATTGCGTAATGAGTTTGATTATTATTTGAAATTTTATAAATTGAGTCTAAGTGGATTTCTTTCTGTTTATCAATATTTAAATTTGAAATATTATGAATTTTATTTTCTAAATGTTTAATTTGTAAATTTGTTATATTTTGATTTAAATCAATCAAGTTGCCAAAATTATTAAATACTTCTATTTGATTATTTACTTCACAATTTTCAGTAACATAAATTCCTTTAAGTTTCTGAACATCAAAATTATTATTACAAGTTAATTTAATTTGTTGTTCATTAGGTAAATACAGATATTTAACTTTCGAATTTTTTATATTTATTATGGAATTTATTTGTGATAATTTTGAATATTCGCAATGTTCGAACTCTTTGTAACATACAATATTTTCTAAACATTTATTGTGCTCGTTATTTTGAGATGCACAATAATATTCCTTATCATCTAATTTTATACATTTATTTATTAATTTAGTTTTACAATTGTTTTTGGAATATAATCCATTTACAATATTTATAGTTTCGTAGTTGTTGTGTAAGTTTGTCGGGATAGGTGTGACTTGGATTAGCTCCTCTACTCGAGTATTCGCCGGTATTTCAATGAGAATTGTTAAGTTTTGATTTTCATAAGTACAGTATGTTTTTGAAATATCATTATTCTGAATGTTATTTAATATGAGTGAACGTAATTGTTTATTATCAATTTTGTTTATTTCCTTCAAAAATTGATCATGATTTATTGCGCCAAAGTATAAAACATTTAACTTACAAAATGTGAACGTTTCTTCGATTTGAACTAATGAAAAATAAATGTCTTGTGCTACTTGTATGAATTCGTTAATGACATTTTGAAATTTTATTGTTGCCAATTCATCTAGGATTCTTACAACATAACCATCTATAACTTGGACTTTTTCATTCAGTACGTTATTATTTTCGTTTATTAATTTTATCTTATCATTAAATTGAGCGGTAATATTATTATTAATTTTGATAAGTGTATTCATTTTATTGGACATAACTTTCTGATTATTTCCAATATTGTCTAATATTTGATCATACCGTTCTTTATCTGTACTATCGAGATTTCCGGTTATACTTTTAATTATTGTGCCAAGACCGTCTATCAGACCTCGTTTTTTCCTGTGTAAATTTAGTAGTTGTGTTTTCTCCTTTATATGGTCAATCAGCGAAGTTAATATATTACGACTATTAACAATGCTACTGTCAAATTTATGAGAGTCTAATATTAAAGATAGAGCTTTCATATTTCGTTCGAGTATTTCAGATTGTTCAAATAATTTGTTAAGAGGAATTTTGAAAATTATAATTTGGGTGTTTACCTGTATGTGTGCGATACCGAGTCCGAGAATATTGATGCCGGGGTTTTGATCATCTTTTATGATTACTGTGATTCCATAGGGAATCAATCTGGAACAGTAACACGAGGTTTTTTTAGTTGACTTAATTTGTGTTTTTTATTTTTATCGTCGATTATTTGTCCGCGTTCATTTACTATGGTTTTTACGCTAATGATCTTAAATTTAGGTTTTTCGATTTTACCCGCGTTTCGTTTATGGATTTTTAAGTGGACTTGTTCAGGGATATTGAATTGTTTATCTTGGGGTTTAGCGTATTTTGCTTTACTTTTTTCGATATTTTGTTTTACTTGCTGATTAATTTCTTTCAATATTTCTGCATGTTTTTGTACGTAATCTTCTACAATAATTTCTTCGGGTTTAATGTTCGAATTTATGTCCATACCATATACAATTTCGACTGGCGTTCTTTTCGTGGTAGAATGAATGCTGTTATTATAAGCAATTAATGCATAGTTTATGCGTTCCTTCATTTTAAAAGATTTTATTAAGGGATGTTGATTTAGAATGCGCATGTGTTCGACAAGCGACGAGTGAAATCGCTCGACAATGCCATTACTTTTCGGATTGTCAACGGAAATGTAGTGAATTTTTATATTTCGTAATTCTAAATAATTTTGAATAATTTTATTATTGAACTCTAAGCCGTTATCGGATACGAGTTCCAGGGGAATAGTGAAATGTGTAAAGTATTTTATTAATTTACCTAATATCGTAATGGCGTTCTTATCTTTTATAACATAGGCCATGGCGAATTTAGAAAACGAATCGACAATTGTAAGAATTTTGGTTTGTTCTAGAGATAATAAGTCTATATGTAATTTTTCGAAAGGTTTTTCGGCTGTTGGTGTTAAAATGTTGGGGATTTGAATGGGGTTTCGTTCATATTTATTCAAAAGGCATGTATTGCATTTATTTATATAATTTTGTATGTCTTTTGACATGTTGGGCCAGTAATATTGTTGTTTCAATTTGTTATAAGTTTCGGTAATTCCACGGTGGTTGGTTTTACCCTCGTGGTAGTTTTGTATAGTTAGTTGTTGATCTTCTATATTTTCTATGTCTTTAACCATAGTTTTACAACATACTAATTTATAGCTTCCCCGTGTGAAATATGTTTGTAGTATAGAGTTAAAATTTAGTTTAAATTTTTCGGGGATCAAACAATAATATGTTATGCCGGGTTGAAGATAGTTTTTAATAAATTGTGTAATACTTTGGTTTGAATTTTGTTTATTTAAATGAAAGTAGATACGTTGAATTTTGTTTCCGAAAAGTTTTTCTATTTTAATATTATTTTTTGAATTTGTTTCTTTGATGACAATTTGGTTACGACATGTGTTAATGTATGAGTCTAAGTAAGTTAGTCCATTGACTGGATTTTCTTCGTCTGAATGTATTGTTTCGATCTCATCTTCTGATCCTGTTTCGACTATAATGGATTCATTGTCGGTATTCAAATTTAATTCTAAATTTTCGGGTTTATTAAACACGTTAAAAATAATTGAAGTATTATCAAATATTTCTCGAATAAGTTTTTCAGTTTCTGCCCAAGGTATTCTATCACAGCCGCTACAAATTCGTGGTAAATCGAGTTGGTTAACGTCATTCTGAATACAATATTCTAATAATTTATTTAAACATTTCTTAACATCTAAGAGAGTTGGTTTCTTATTATAAAATTGTTTCGTTATTAAGTGTAATATTATTCGAGGTGATTTTTGAATATAAATTTTGTTATCTAAATTGAATAATTTGGTCGACGGAAGTTTTTCCTTTACTTGTCTAGCGAATCCTCGTGACATTTGTAGGTCTTTCGAAACGCAGTGTACTAGTGGGTTTTCTGATTCGAATATATTAGAGTTTTTGAACTGAATTTCGAATTTAGGTTTAATTCGTGAGAGGGCGTCGGCAACAAAATTTTGACAACCTTTCTTATATTCAATTACATAATTAAATTCTTCTAGTTTAAGACGCCATCTAATAAGCTTTTGATTTGGTTCCTTTAAAGAATTTAGCCAAACAAGGGGACGGTGATCAGAAATGATTTTGAATTTTCGACCTAGGAGGTATGGGCGAAAGTGTTTAGTTGCCCAGACGATTGCGAGTAGTTCTTTCTCAATAACAGAATAATTTATCTCATGAGAGTTTAAAGTTCTTGAGATATAAGCAATGGGGAGGTCTTTGTTGTTACCGTCGCGTTGTGAAAGCACGGCTCCAATGGCGTAATTGCTAGCGTCGGTCGTTAGTATAAAGTCTCTAGAAAAGTCGGGGTATTGAAGTATAGGATTGTTGGATAGGAGAGTTTTACATTTCTCGAAACATTGTACGTAATCTCTATTTGTGATATCAATTTTGTTTCCTTTTTTCAGACAATTTGTCATTGGTTTTGTTATTTTGGAAAAGTTATCTATGAATCGCCTGTAATATCCAAGCAAGCCAAGAAAAGATTTGATTTCTTTAGTTGTTTTTGGTATGTTATAATTTTTAATAGCTTGTATTTTATCCGGATTTGGTTTAATTCCTTCTGTTGTAATAATGTGGCCTAAATATGCGACTTCTTTGCGGAGAAATTCGCATTTGTCCAATTGAATTTTGAGATTTGCTTCACGTAATTTTTGGAAAATTTTGTCTATATTTATCAAATGTTCTTCAAGAGATGTTCCGAGAATGATAATGTCGTCGAGATATACAAAACAAATTTTGTTTAAAACATCTTTTAGGACGAAATTCATTAGACGCTGGAAGGTTGCGGGTGCGTTCTTTAGCCCAAAGGGCATACGTTTGAATTCGTAGTGTCCGGTGTTGGTCGAGAATGCGGTTTTCGGTATGTCATTAGGATTGACTTCTATTTGATGGAAGCCAGAGGTCAAATCAATGGTTGTAAAATAATTTGATTTTCCCAATTTATCAAGGATGTCAGTTATGTCTGGGATGGGAAATTTATCGTCAACAGTCTTGTCGTTCAACTTTCGGTAGTCAATTACAACGCGGAATTTATTTTTTCCCGAGGCGTCCATTTTCTTTGGGACTACCCAAATGGGGGATGACCAGGGCGAGTACGAATGTTGGATAATATCGTCCTTTAGCATTTTTTCTATTTGTGTCTGTACCTCTTGCTTGTAAATCTCAGGGTATTTGTATTGTTTTGCATGTATAGGGATATCGTCGTCAGTTTTAATTTCGTGTTTGATTTTGTTTGTGAATGAAAGTTTTTGATTATCGCACAAGATTAAATCTTTATATTTATCTAATAATTTAAATAAATCGTTTTGTTCTGTATCATTTAAATGATCGTCTCTGATAGTTTGTTTATTAATTTCTATATTAAAATTATTATTATTTTTCTGATTTAAGTATTGGAATACAAATTTATATTTATTTAAAAATATTACTTCGCCTTTTTCAAAATTGAATTTAGTTTTAAGTAATTCAATACCTGGTATGCCTAGTAAAATGTCAAAGTCTTTGTGGAAGTTAAAAATATAACTTTTGATATTTAAATTTTTGAACTGGAAAAAGGTAAATTCCTTTCCAGATGATTTGCCGTTACACGTGTGGATGGTAAAGAATTCGTGAAATTTAGTCGTATTAGGTGTGATTAGTTTAGGGTGTATATAGTTTTGGGTAGAGCCGGTGTCCAACAATATTTTAAAGTTGCCAATTTTAATGAAAGGGAGTTTACTAAAATTGTTTGTTAGGGATTCAATTCGGGTGAATCGAGCTGGATAAAATTTTGAGTCTCAATTTCTTCGATATATTCATTTTCACTAGTTTCGGTTATTTGTTCGGTTTCGGAATACTTTTCAATTTCAGGATTTTCATATACGTCAGTTTCAAAATTTTGATTGTATAGCTCTTCGGCTATGAAATTTTGTTGTGGTCGAGTTTGTTGGAAGAAGTTTTGTGGACGAGTAAATTTGGTCTGCGTACTCATAGGAGTATGGTTTTGAAATTGCGCGTTGCGAACGTTTTCGCGTGGAGCAAATGGTTTAGGTTGGTGTACTTGTTGTGTTCTTTGAGGAACGTTAAATTTGTGCATTGGCGATCGATATTTATTTTGCATGAAATAGTTGTTTTGCGGAACAAAGCTGCTGGGATTATTTGACATTGGTTTATGTAATACTTTCGGTTTGACAAAATTTTGATTTGGGTGTTGTTTCTCGTCTAGATATTGAAAATCATTTGTAAGAAGGCTTTCTATTTCTTCCAAGGTGGAAGGATTGCGAGTAGCAAGGTTATTTCTGTACGGGTCTTTACAATTGGAAATAAAAGAGTGTACCGCCATGGATTGAATGAATATAATTATGCCTTCTTTAGCGAGGGCTTCAAGTTTACACAGATTTGTTTTCGCAACTGCACGGTTATAATGATTTTGAATTTCTTTTAAATATTCAAATGTTGTAAGTTTCCCTTGTTGAAGTTTAACCATATTGCACACAATACCTGGTGGTTGTTGTTTATCATCATATTTTATGATGAGAAAATCGCGGAGTTCTTTCCATGATTTAAATGTGTTATCACTTATCAATTCTTCTGCGCGATCAGTTAATTTTGTTTTAATTTGGAATAAAACTAATTTTCTCTGAATTTCAGTTGGTGATAATTGATTTATTAGTTCAATAATTTCGTCAGTTTGATTTATGAACCGAGTAAGAGATTTTGGATTGCCATTATACTTTGGTATAGCATTAACTAGATCATTAATCAATTGTTGATTTTTTGATGCCTCTGAACCTAAGGGTTGTGTTTCTGGCATTGTGTTATTAATATCTAAGTTATTTAATATTTCGAGTAGAGAATCCAGTTTTTGATTAGGATTGTGTGAATTGTGTCAGTGAATTTGTTTTACAGTGATTATGACAATTATAATGTAATATTAACTTACAGTAATAGTAACACTTCTTTGATCATTGAGGTGGGTTGTCTTCTCCTTTCCGATGTTCGTTCGGCAGGTGGAAAAACAGGAACGAGTCGACTCTCCGTCGAATCGGTGTTGATGGGTAGCTGGTTGAAGTGATGAGACCACACTGATGAAGGAGAAGAGTGATGCTCTGGCTATGGCGACGGCTTCAATCTTCTCCGGGTAGTTGAGCGATGAGATTTGAATAGTGTCGTTTGTATAAACTTCTTGTACTGACTTTGTTAGTACTTATAAAGTTGACTTCTACGGGACACTTTGAATGTTTGTTCGAATCGCGAATTAACAGTAAAAACTGACTATCGGTGTTTTTTAACGAATTTAATTTTTATATTTTCGAAACACTGATATTTCACAATCCTACCGACTGCGCCAAATATATTTTCGATTTACTCGAAATAAATAAAAAAAAATATTTATTTCTTTTATATTGTCTTTATTTCTCAAAACGCTACAAGCTAACAGCAGAGCTGTTGTCACTTCAAACTACAGTGTGAATCTAAATCTAAAACTACACATATTCTATCTTACATGATAAGATGCAGAGATTATCTGACTAAGGGGTTTTGTTACACTCATGGGAACTAAGCTGATGTAAGTTCGCACGATGTTGCGAAATACAGGGTTGTACTGTTATATTTCTTGTATACTATTTTTTCTGAATCCGTTTAATTTAATCATAAATAATTCAAAATGTTTAATTTTTTTAAATTGTGGAATACCAAAATGGAGATCCGTTTTATTAAGCCGTTTAATTTTCATGAACTAGTTAGGAGCAGAAGGGTTGAAAAACTTAAACTCCACAAAGTTTGGATTACTTGGCTTTTTTCAATCAAATTATTACAAAATAATAATAACAGTCGACGACGTTTCGGGACTATGGGTTGGTCCCATTATCAAGTCTACAAAAAATTTTTTGGTTGTAACTTGTTAAACCAAAAATTTTTTTGTAGACTTGATAATGGGACCAACCCATAGTCCCGAAACGTCGTCGACTGTTATTATTATTTTGTAATAATTTGATTGAAAAAAGCCAAGTAATCCAAACTTTGTGGAGTTTAAGTTTTTCAACCCTTCTGCTCCTAACTAGTTCGTTTAATTTTTTTGATATGAATTGTATTGACAGCAGATTACGTATCCAAGGTTACAACAAAAAAACAGTCAGGTAAATTCTTAACCAGACTGTTATTTTTGTTGTAACCGGATACGTACTTTACTGTTTTGGTAAAAATCAACTTTCTTGCTGGCTTCAGAAAAAGTGCTTTACCAGATTCAAATAATTATAATTTTTTTTCTGTCGTATTTCAGGAGGAGTACATAAAAACTCCTCTTCAATCTCATTTTCTTCACTGTTTTCTAATATTTCAACAAGTACTCACATTAAAGAAAAATTACTTTTGATACAAAATATTTTTATTTGACTTTGGTTTCAACAGTCAATACCAAAAAATTTAAACATTTTGAATTACTTATGATTCACTATTTTTCAGAAAAAAATAGTATACATAATACGTCAGGAAAATGTTTTTACTTGACTCAGCGAATTAAAATACTCCTTCTGCGATCTTGTATTTCAAACAACCGCTTCGTCAAGTATGACATCACTTTCCTGTTTTAACTGACTGTTTTATACTTTACCTCACTGTTTTTTACATTATCTAACTATTTTTCCTTCACCTGACTATTTTGGTAAAAATCTATTTTCCAAACTAAAATTTGTCAGGAAAGTAGGCACTTTCTGACCGGTTTCAGGAAAAATTTCTTAAAAGGTACCAATATGAAGTATTTAATCTAGTTAATTTTATGGTTTTTTTGTGATTGCGAAAACTTGTTCTATTAATTTTCATTAAAAATGCTGTGGTACAGAATTTTTAAAATTATTTATGTTACTCTGTACAATAGGAACTTTAACCTAATTAGAGTACCGGATCCGGTAATTAAAATTTTCTTAAAATGTATTTGTTTTTAGGTTAATTTATTCTGTAAATTTGTTATTTAAGTTAGGTTAGGTTTAGGTTACAGATTTTTGTGAATATATTGGAAGGAATTTAAGACGCAAATAGGAAATGATATTTTAGTTCGTATAATTAATCAATTAATGTGACCTTTCTCATCATGAATATAATATTTTATGTTAATACAGATTACAAAAGTAGATTTGAAATGTAATAAATTTTCATACGGTTATGAAGCATTTCTGTTCTACCTCAGTCGATACTAATTATAATATTTATAAATCCCCGGAAAATTCGCGCTGTATAATGTAATTATATTCCAGTTTGATAACAACGTAAATATATTAGTTTCTTTTACAATTTTCGTATCAGAAAAATGTTCTTTTTATCCACAATACAAAATTTGCCAATATAATTTTATAATACTTAGAAAAGAAGTATTATTACATAAAACTTGAATGTTTGTATTACAACTTTCTAAAATCGAAACTTTTCATAACTTGAAATACAGAAATATAAATTGTTTGTCAAGTTACAAATTTTAAACTCTAAGCTCCAATTTTAAAAAGATAAATATTTTGCTCTTCTTTCATATTTCACACTTTTCCTAAAATACTAACAGCCTTGTTTTTACTTTATCGATGACATTCTTGTCGACAATTATTTTATCTTCGTTGTTTTTTATCGTTTTAAAATAATTTCTTTTAATTTTGTTTCATTATTACTTATTTTTAATTCGTATTTTTTAAGTAAAAGTACTAATTAATTCATGGAGTTTAAATATTTTAAGAGAAAATGTTTCCGGTTCGTATTCCAGCATCCTCCGAATTATCCTGTTTCAAATATTATTATTTCATTACTTACGCCAGACATTTGTGTTCTATTTTTACCTTTTTATATATTTTAGCAAGATTACATTTTCTGGTAAATATTTGCATATAATTTAATATGAAGCAGTGTGCAAATACTCAAACGCTTGAACAATTAATTTTAAGTAATAATTTCCTGTAACTATGAGTATAGTATATTTATGTATAAAATATCAAAATATTTATCCTGCGCTTGTAACGTTGAGTGTACCTTTTAGCGTCAATGGTCAATCTGGCAGGAAGGTATAACATGCTGATTCGAAAAGTCAATATTCACTAATTAAATCTAATAATCCAAAGAAGGCAAATGTCAGAAAATGATACATTATTTCTAACGATTTTTAAATGGATCAACAATAGCTGTTAAAAGGTTGTTCCTGCCAATAAAACGACAATAAAAACTATATTTACACATGTATCCTGGTTTAAATATGAAATATTAGTTACTCTTAAAAGTTATGACTCGTCATAAACAAAATTTTGATAAAGGAATAAAAAAGTTAGCTTACCGATTTGTTTTCTGCGTGTACTGGGTGGATGTCAATGTACTGCGGAGGAACGGGCTTTGAAATTTCATGTTCGCTTTTAGAGTGAATGCTTTTCCCATTTGTATCTTTCTCTCCGTGGCTTCGAACTTCGGAATCTCTGCAAATCCCTTGCGAATCAATGAAATGGCAATCATACTGGTGCCTATTACCATGAGAATCTTTATAATAATGTGCTGATGCTTCCGGATCTTTCAAAGATTCTTTAGAAAGTTTTGGAGATTCTTTATACTCTTTCTCATGATGAGTGTCTTTGTCGCGCTTTTCTTTCTCGTGTCCATCCTTCTTAGATTGACCATCCTTCTTAGACTGACCATCCTTCTGGTCTTTGTTGTGACCTTTTTCGTGCTTGTCTCCTTTTTCATGGTGGGTATCTTTATGATGGCCATCTTTATGGCCATCCTTGTGCCCATCCTTGTGACCATCCTTGTCCTTGTGCCCATCCTTGTCTTTGTGGCCATCCTTATCTTTGTGTCCGTCTTTATGGTGGCCGTCCTTGTGATGCGGCTCTTTGAAATGGAAGCATTCTTTCGGATGGTCATCCTTGTGGTGCCCATGACTGTGTCCATGGTGGCCGGGGATGTGATGATGGGAAGATTCCATCAAAGTGGGCTGAATATGTGTTACGAATTGCGCCATTTTGCGCGCTGGGTTGTCGTCAAATCGCACTGTTATTTGTTATTAGCTAGCCTACCCTTTAGGTAGATACATAATAAAATGTTCGCGTGTTACAGAAGTTCATGGTCTTCGTGACGCACAACATTTGCAGCGAAATACAACTGAAATATTTTTCAACACCAAACTAAATAAGCTAAACAACAACGATTACACGGTTACTAAGTTTGTTACTTATTACTGAGATTACACTGATTTCACTACTTACTATCAGTCTGCAAAGTTATTGTCTGCGATCAGTGGCTGCTGCAACAATTGACGAATTGACCACAGAGTCCGGTAGTTCTGCTTGATGTGTTTACACTGTGACAGCAACAGATCATGTGAGCGCGTCTGGACCAAGCACTTTCATATTGACAATTGTTGGGTTTTCCCCAGTTGCAAGCGGAAGATAATTTTGATCATCCCTTCCCGTTATTTTCCGCGCCCTTTAGCTGGTCGATAAAGTCTTCAGAAAGATCTAAACTCTCGGAAGCAAGTGTTGGCAGAATTGGCGCATAGCACACGCTTTGCGGATCAGGGTTGTTGGGGCTCGATATTTGCTTCCGCCGCCCTTCCCAAGTGCCCAGGCCACGCGCATGCGTGGTGCATCCTTTTCGACGCTGTCCAGTATATTGTTTACATTATTTTGCACTGCATGTGACTGAACAATAATAAATTAATTAATATTTCAAGCACTTGCTGAAATAAGAACAAAAGTTCTATTCTGCGGCTTCACCGCATTTATCAGTCATATTTTACACGGGATCTGGAATTTGAAGAATTTGTTGCACGCGATTGTGTTCTGCAATCCGATCATATACCGGCATTCTTTTCATAGCATTCGTGTCAAAACGCAGTAAATTTTTTGTTGTTATTAAATTAAATAAATCAGAATGATATGTATTATAAACACGTACTAATACAATCGATTATTTTTATTATTACATTAGTGAGATAAGTTTTAACTTTATTCCTGCAATTAAGCTTAAACATTATAATATAGACTAATGTTTTGGAATATAAGAATAAACTTGTATTAGTATTATTACCCACCTGTTGTTTCGTTTCACCACGCCCTAATTCATATATGATTATTATAATACTGAGTCAAATTACATTTATTAACTTAATTAAAAAACAAAACCTCCTGGGGAAAATAATTTACTTCGCATCATTTTCACAACTGGTTTTATTCGTATTATCAAACATTAATTTTCAGTATTTCACAATTTATATGGGGTGGCTAGCTCAGTGGTATGAAGTCGGCCTGTGGATCCTGAGAACCCTGATTCGATTCCCACAGGCGACAAACAATTTTCATAATTTCAAAAACTACCCCTTTTGCTCCTCCACCACTAACATCTTTGGAGGCCGTGATTTGACGACTGGTAACCGCACTTCACGCGCAGAATATATCACTTACCGAGATCTGCTTCGGCAGAGTGCCACACCCAGTAATGGGTAGAAGGCGTGATGATGTATTTATTTATATTTATATTTAATCTGATAGGGACTAATAAAGGTATTTTAAATGACAAACCAAATAATACACGACAATATATATTATTTATTTATTTTATTTTACAATTTATTAAATCAATGTTAATAGAAAAACGATAACAAAATATAAATATGAACAATTAATTGACATTTAATAATACCTCTTAAGCCAGACAATGTATTTCCAAACATAATGATAATGATAATAACAAACGTAAATTCAGATGTATTAATATTCACATGGAAAATATTTTTTAAAAAAACTTCTATTTCAGTAATTTATTACATAAGTCAAATTGTTTTATTCATTTATTTGTTATAAAAAGTCCGATACGTAAAATGATCAAATATATTTTATTTCCGTCTTACAATATAAAATATATTTTCCTGGCGAACCGCAATTTATCGAATGGTCGCTAAATCCAATCTTTTTGTTGTACCCCGGAAGTGGGACTTATCTACGTCGTAAATGTAGGACCCAACCCGCTGCTACGCAACATACATGCTCAAAACCTGAACAAAATTTTGTAAAAATATCGAAACGTTATTCTAGTGTATCATGTTTGCAGATTATCCAACCAAGACCAAACATTTGATAATAGGCGGAGTTTACAGTAGCATTGATTTTTAAAACCTAGAAAACATGCACACTATTTATTTTTCAATATTGATTATTTAATATGCGTTGCAATGACTATAATTTATTTATTCTTAAACTATCATTTATATTTCTAAATTTAAAAATACAATAGATATAAAGTAATATATTATCAAGTACTTCATTTACCGGTTTGATGACTCATTTTAAAATATTATTAAATGCTTTATTACATACTTTACTTAAATTTATGTCGGTGGCTTCATTTATTAAGGGATTGTCTTAAATTCTTTTGCAAATTACGTTATCTTCATTCATGCCCTTCGTTTAACATTTAAATGTACCTAAAATTATATTTATACGAGTAAGGGCCGGTTTTTCAATCGCCGGTTTACTTTCAATTAATGTTAATCATGATTAAATATTAATGGTAACCATAGTTTTAATTATTATTTAATCATGATTAACATTAATCGGTGATTGAAAAACTGGCCCTTAATATATGTTATACATTCTTTTTTAAAACTAGATGAGAGCTAGTAGTGTTTATATGTTTGATTTTTAAACATAATACTTATTTGTATACCACGGGTTGAAAATAGCTGTTTACTGGCCGAGGCTAGAGATTGTAGCACGAACGTAATGAGGTTTGCAAAGACGTACACAACATTTTTTGTACAATTAGAAATTAAGATTCATCAATTTTTAATTGTAAGTAATAAAAATTTGGAATATCGGTAATTAGGAAAACAGTACAAACAAAACAAAAATAGTTTAAAAAATATTGGCATCTGTAGAATTCAGTAGCTAACAGAAAGGAACTCCATTGCCAATAAAAACGGTCTGCAAAGATCCTTGATCTGCAATTGTTCGCTTTCTGTAACCAAATGACGTTCGAAATGCCTATTTGTTTGAATTATCGGAGAAAAAATCAATTTTTAAATATTTGAAATTTTGTTTCTAATGGCAAATTTATTGGTAAAAGAGTGAGTAACGAATAGTTGATTTACTTTATTTTTCTGTTTTCAAAAGTTCCTAAATTATTTTTGAGAAATATATTTACTAGTGATTAATTTATTCGAATGTAATTGGAACGGTATAAAAATACGAGTTTCTATAACTTTTAACAACGATAATTTTCCTTGACCTCCTTTCAACCAATCATAATGCAGAGTATTTGAAAATCGTCACAAAGTGAATATGTTTATTTTATTTTCGCATCATAAACATTTTATTGGCCCTCAAAGGCGGGCGCAATTTGCCTTTTATCGCCCGAGGGTGTATAAAATTACCAAGCAACATATCAAAATCATGATTTATTGATAAATGTAAGACAATACAATAAATTCGATAAATAACAATTTTATTTTTCGTAATGCTCTTTTGACTTCTATGGTACTAATTTTCCCTGTGTAAAATAGCTATTAATATCTTCTGTTTTTATTTGACAAGAATATTTTTTTTTTTTCTGGCTTCTTTTGGCGGACCAACTACTCAGGTCATATGCCGCCATTACGCCCTGATCTGCGTTTTAGTTGTTATTGTCAACAGCAACGCGAGTTTTCTCTGGACGGTCACCCATCCAAATACTACCCGCGCGCAACGTTGCTTAACTCGCGTTATCGCTTAGATCAGTACCAACGAGCGCAGCCATGGCCGTTGACAAGAATATTATTTATCTGTTTGTTTATAAACAAACAATATAGTAACACCAACAATCTACCTACATGCATACAAACTATAGCATACCTAAAATTAACAACGCCAGCAAAACGATATCGAATACCTACTGATTGAATCCTTTACTTTCGAGGACAGAATTAAAATAAAACGTTGTACCATGGGCATAACAAAGATTATAGCACTCGGGATATTTAAAATTCTTCGCTTAGCGTCGAGCTTTAAACATTCTCTCACTGCTTTAACGTTTTCATTATGGTCTTAATACAAAAATAACTATTATTTACTGTCAATTTGACATAAAATTATTTTATTTTTGTTTATGCTACCATTTTGAAACAAAATTATCTTATTTTATGCTGTCATTTTGACACAATATTATTTGATTTTGTATCGGTAAATTATGTCACCACACGCGATCTCTCATATTTTTATTTTCAAGCACTCAATTTTTTTACTTGTAGCAAAATCACTCGAGTAAACTAAAATAAAATAAATATATCATCACGGCTTCTAACCATCACTGGGTGTGGCACTCTGCCGAAGCGGATCTCGGTAAGTGATATATTTTGCACGTGAAGTAATCACGGCCCCCAAAGATGTTAGTGGTGGAGGAGCCACAGGGGTAGTTTTAAAAATTATGAAAATTGTTTGTCAACTGTGGGAATCGAACCAGGGTTCTCAGGATCCACAGGCCGATTTCATATCACCCCAAACTGACATTAGATAATACCCCTCATCCTACGGACTCGGGATTTCTTATGTAGTTTACTCTTGTATTTGTTACTAAGCAAAAATATTTTGTGCAAAATAAGAATTTATTGATAAAATCAAGAAATCTTGCGTTATTAGTTGTGATTAAAATGCTAGAACGCCGCTAGCGCCACTGCTCTCATCCACTACACAATCCCAGCACTGGATGATCTGTGAAAATGGGTGTGTCAACCAAACTGCGACTCAGTGGTTTCTCCGTCTCTCCGGAGTCCCGACTCAGGTTCCGGGTTCGGAGTACGGGACTCCGCGGCTCCGGTCGAACTAGGGGTGAATAACTTCTCTTCTACCGTACCAACCCGGATTTTAGGTTTTAAGTGCTGTGAAATAAGCGACGCGGATTCAAATTAGATGCTTTATTCAGTATTATATATGAGTTTGTTGGTTTGTTCGAAAAATTGTTTCCACTAATTTCTAAATTAATGAAAAATTGCAGGGAATTACAAACAGTGCTAAGTAATTTTTATTTATTAAACTTATGGGGTGGCTAGCTCAGTGGTATGAAATCGGCCTGTGGATCCTGAGAACCCTGGTTCGATTCCCATAGACGACAAACAATTTTCATAATTTCAAAAAGCTACCCCTGTGGCTCCTCCACCACTAACATCTTTGGGGACCGTGATTTGACGACTGGTAACCGCACTTCACGCGCAAAATATATCACTTACCGAGATCTGCTTCGGCAGAGTGCCACACCTAGTAATGGGTAGAAGGCGTGATGATATATTTATTTTATTTTATCATGAAAGTAAGATAATTTTTAGCTCAATTACGTTAATTAATTAATTATAATTTCTTATCAATTTTATATCTATCAGCTGGAGAAGTCACAAGATTTCATAATACAGGAAATATTTCTAAGAATTTAAATTCTATAAACTTAATTTCTTTGCATTTGCAATAAATAAAAACATTTTATCTCATTTCAGTTTCATTTTATTGTATATTTATTTTTATTGTTTACCGTTTTATTTGATTAAAATAAGTGAAAATGTCAAAAATATACATTGTTTCAGTGTTTACATTAATATCGCGTCAGACCACCAGGTGTTTTTGATTTGACATTGACTTTCAGATAACTTTGACATCAATCAGAATTTATTCAGTTTTAAATAATATTTAATAAATCAAAACTAATCTTTGTAGTGAAGTTTTGTTCGCTTTCCATTGTGTGATTATTTTTTCATATCAATAAGATATTTTGACTTGTATTTCAAATTTTAGTTTCCTATCATATAAATCATATCTTGATTGATAAAACACGTAACTAAATATCAGTTTATAAAAGTCATCATATTTGCCAGTTCGAAATAAAAATATATATTGACAATGTGCCAAACGCAGAATTCTTCTTCAACTAAAGAAGTTTATCTGAATGGCAAAAATAAGTAATAAATAACTAATGAAAAGAAATAAGTCTAATATATTTCTGTATCTAACAAAAACTTTGGACAGAAAATGATGGATGTTGTACACAATTTATTAGTTTCTATGCGTAGTTATAAAAAGGATCATTTTTATAATTTCAATTAATATAACCAATAAATAACTGCTTTGTGTTTTTGAATAAACAGGAATTCAAAGCTGTTATAAATTACAACAGGGCAGCCAAATACTTCATCAAACATTTCCGAATGTGTATCGAGCGAAACTTTTTATTACAACTTCGTTTTATCATTACGTCAGATTGTTCGAAACTTTTAACTCGAAAATTCCATTCTGGCAACATCCCAAATGTCCATTTACAGATTGTCTATTTTGTAATTAAATGTTGAAATACGTATATCGTCCGACCTCATGGATATTTGCGAAAGGAAACTGTATAAGTTCAAAATTTATTACCAGAATTCCATGCTGTGATAGTTGCGGAATTTTTTGCTCTTTCAAAAATATATTTGCAATATTACCTAGCGATATAAATGTGTATTTCGCATATAAATTACCGTACATAACCAGCGTTATCTTATCAAAACTGAGATAAGAATTATATTGAAGTAGTAAGTTTCAGCACATAATGTACTAACCATATGTGCAAACAATGGCAAAAATATATCAAAACCTATTTTATTTTGCGATATGCTAGAGTATTTGCAGTATTGTTTGACAGTTTCATGTAAGCAATACAACGACGGACTTCGCTAATCTAATTCTGAAATAATTCGAAAACTACAGAGCAATTACTTAAATTTAAGTGACAGTTATCAAGTGCACAACATGAATTTATTTACATAAAAATTAAAAATGTCAAGTGAAGAAAACATTGTACATTTATTAAAACATCAGTGATACGTAGCTAATCAGTATGTCTGTAAATAAACTCCAAACGATATCATCAACAATTGATGAAGCGAGCCGAAATAGTCCTTATCGGCACAGTTTGCAACCCAAATCACAAACCGAAATTCCTGCTCACCCGGTTAAAAGGCACCATTCTCTCGGAAAGAATCGCCCAACGAATTACATAAAAAAGCCCAGCGTTCCAGACATTCCCGAGGTGGAGAAAAGTGATGATGACGAAACTCCGAATCTTGGGAAAAAAGATGTTGCCACTCCAGAAAATGTTAGGATTAGTTTTACGAAAAAAACTAGGAAAACTAGTAATATTAGCAAGACTAGTAAGACGTCAATACAAAGTACAATGACCAATATGGAACGTGGATTTGTCAATTATGGCTATGATACAAGTACTAGATCTTCTATTCATGGTAGCATGTCTAGTTTACCGTAAGTATTAGGAAAATTGATAATTAAACTAATAGTTGAAGTGACATTGAAAGTTATTTTTACTCTTATTTTAATATTACTCTAGAAGTTTTGAAGGCAACGCTGATAAAATATTTTTTATAAAACGTAATTAAAACCATTGATCACATTTAATTTTTATTTTAGTTCTCTACTAAAACATTAGTTTTCAAGTCTTAAAAATTGAAAAACTACACATTTTTTGGCTTAATTTGTGAACGTAAAGTGTATCTTTGTATACCTAAGACAACATAGTTATTTGTGTACCTAGTGCGTAAAGTAAAAAGTACTAGTAAAAAATCTGGTGTGGTCACCACACGACTTTCTTATACACAGCATATTTAATATTTAGAATATATGAATGTTATATAATATTATTAAACATGTAATTTAGTTTTGCAGTAATTCAGCATTTATCTGTTTGAAACATATAAAATATCAAATTTGTTTACGTATAATTTTTTTTGTAATATTGACTACTTTAAGTCTAACTTTACTGATGAGGCATTTTATTTGATACTTTTTTTCGTAACTGTTTCCATTTTTGAAATAAATGGAATTTATTGTTTGGTGTATTCAGTAAACTTCCTCTTCCGGTTTCTCAATTTCATTCAAAATCAACTCAGCTCTTCATATTTTCATGAAACTTATAATTACCAAGTTTCGGTAACAAATCTGATCTCGTTCATGAGATATTGCACACTCGGACACACATCCATAAACACACACACACATACACACAGACATCATTGAGAAAATGATCAAAACGAATTCAGTGGACCTCAAAACAAGTATTTCCGCGAAAATCTCGTCAACGATTTTATTCATGATTCCAATACTTCCTTATACTGTGTATAAGAAAGTAAAAACTTCAAAAACTATCAGTTGACGCCCTGAATACATAAACAACTATTAATACTAAACATTATCTTTCCCCCCACAACCAAAACTGGGTGTAAGAGGCGTAGTGATATTTAAATAATCCTCTCAACAATTCAATAATATTTTTCGCACCTCCAGGAGTAAATGACTTATTTTATTCTTCTTTTTCGAGGACTGAAGTGTCACTTTTATTTCCGAAGGGATTATATTTCAAATTTAATCCCATCGGGATTAAATTCACAGTCAAACATGCATATATTATAAACCTCAAAATATTACCTTTTGTTTATCTTACCTAAGTTACTTAAAAAATTGAATAATGCTGCCATTGACAATATCAAAATTAATCATTAATTCAAAATTTATGGCTGAAAATGCGAAAAATATGTATATACCACAGGACTAAAGTGCATTTAATCCCTCAGGTGATTATTTTCCTTGCCAACGACTCGTAAAATAAACTTCATCCTCGCGATTAAATTATGCCTTTTAGTCCCTATAATATATATACTATTATTTTGAAACCTAATATGCATAGGACATTATATTAACATCTACAAAAATAAATAAATTTCATTTATTTGCAATACAAAAGTTATATTTTTAATGATATAAAAACCGATAGTAACTACATAGATATATTAGTACTTATAGTTTTAGATAATGATAAGAAATATTCTATGAGTATAATATTATTGATTAAATGATGTGTTTCAATGATTAAATATTGTTTTATTTTCAGAGTAATAAGAGAACAATACTGTTGTTGTGCAAGATGGACACGAATGGAGAAAAATTTAGCGCTAATAGTGGCTGTATTAGCGTTAATTATTGTTGGTTTAGTAATTGCTATTGGTTTAGTAGCAAATCACGACACACCCAAAGATCAGATAAAAAAATTCCCCATCCTATTTCAATTCTAAGTTGTTTTTTTGTAAAACTTTTTAATTTATTATTGTGGTTTAATACTTAAAAGTGCAACTAATTTTACGTTAAAGACTTAAATAATGTGATATTAATTAAGTATAATAATTTACACTCTCGATAATTCAGACTAACTTTTAATAGATTCATTTGTGTATTAAGTCATGTTTCTGCAGCATTTATTAAAAATATATTTTAAAGCAGAGGTGTCAAGCTCAAATGAACCGACGGCTATTTTCCGTAAAAATTTATCTCAAGTGAGCCGCAAAATTGTTTAGATAAAAAAAAAACTGCTCTAATTTCTCGTAGAATCGAAGAAAAGTGAAGGAATGAGTATAGATAAAGTACAAAATTAATAATAAAAATTTATTTTATTTTGTCAGACATAAATGATTAGTTACACAGGCAGATTCATAAAACAGATTAGCTATTAAGACCCTTTTCATTTCCAATTTAAACTTCGTTTTTAATTTACAAAAATAACTAATAATTATGACATCAAGAGTTACAGCGCCAAAATACAATCAAATGTGACGTATGAAGCACTCTCTATAATTTCAAATTAATCCTTTTTATGAATCTGTCTAATAATGATTGACAACTCAAAAATGAATATTTTTTTATTATAATTTATTTATGGGGTAGCTAACTCAGTGGTATTAAATCGGCTTGTGGATCCTGAGAACCCTGGTTCGATACCCACGGACGACAAACAATTTTTACCATTTCAAAAACTACCCCTGTGGCTCCCCCGCCACTAACATCTTTAGAGGCCGTGATTTGACGGCTGGTAACCGAACTTCGCGCGCATAAATATATCTCTTACCGATATCTGCTTCGGCAGAGTGCCACATCCAGTAATGAGTAGAAGACGTGATGATGATATATTTATATAATTTATGGTAATGGTTTAGTGGTATCAAGTCGGCTTGTGGATCTTAAGACCCCTGGTTCGATTCCCACAGCCGACAAAAACATTTTCACCAATTTAAAATTATTTCTGTGGCTCCTCCACCACTAACATCTTTGGAGGCCGTGATTTTACGGCTGGTAACCGTACTTCACGCGCATAAATATATCACTTACCGAGATCTGCTTCGGCATAGTGCCACACCCAGTAATGGGTAGAAGACGTGATGATGATATATTTATATAATTTATGATAATGTTTTAGTGGTATCAAGTCGGCCTGTGGATCCTAAGAACCATGGTTCGATTCCCACAGCCGACAAAAACATTTTCACCAATTTAAAATTATTCCTGTGGCTCCTCCACCACTAACATCTTTGGGGGCCGTGATTTGACGGCTGGTAACCGCACTTCACTCACAAAAATATATCACTTACCGAAATCTGCTTCGGCAGAATGCCACACCCAGTAATGGGTAAAAGGCGTGATGATATATTTATTTATTTAAATTTGTAATTTATTTTTATTAGGTTGTTAGCTTTGCTATATTTTTCCTGGAAGCGTCGCAGGCCCAAGTAATTGTTTTGTGGGCTGTCAGTTTACCACCTCTGTTTTAAAATATTAGGTAGTTTTGCAATTTACAATTATAAGTTGAATAGAAGAAACATTCGAAATATTGAGAGTGTACGTTATTTTATGAAGAGACTTAAAATGTTAATACATAGGTAAATGTTTTAAATTAAAATATTAACTAGAAAACAAACATTTGACTATTATAATTTTAGTATACGTGTATTTAGTATCTAATATCTAATAAATTGTGTAAGTAATTGTGATATCATTACCAGTTTTAATCAAATTAGATATGAAAACTTGCACAAGATAACTTTATGTCCTATGCTCTGTAATCTAGTAGAACATATTAATGTAACCAGTCACATAGCCTACGTTTTATTTAAAGTGCAATAAAAACTTGCACAGGATAACTTTATGTCCTATGCTATGTAATCTACTAGAACATATTAAGGGGTAAGGCCACTCTAGAATTTTCAAAAAATGCATTTTTTTTTTGCTTAAATTATAATTTAAACCCTTAGGAATAAGGGACAATTAATTTAAATGCCGCGCGGAAGTATTTCAGAGGGGAAAAAGGCCGCGCGCTAAGCGACAATTTTATGGCGCCGGCATTGCAGATTAGAGGTAAATACAATATTTCTATGAAAAATATATATATATATATTTTTTTTAATTTGATTTGATATTTACAATCTGTTAACATTAAACAATAAGTAAATTTTTTGGCGGTTTAAGAGGTGGTGGGGGGAATTATTGCCCAGTGGCAATATCCCCATGAAAAATATGACTCGAAACTTTAAACGCGTTTTTTTTCGAAATCATATTTTCAAAATCGGGCGAAAAGAAATCTGAAATACTAATTGATGGATCGTGCTGAATCTTTTTATTTCTTATTGTAGATATAAAATACTCAAAAACTACGGGGGCTTTTTTTTTAAAGTGCTTCATTCGTTTTTTTGGTCGTTTTTATACAGAAATTTAGTCCCGAATAATGAACTTTTTTTTCAAACGTGCGCCATTTTGTTAAATATCAAAATTTTCAAAAGCCAGCCCGTAGTTTTTTAGAGTATACATCAGAGATTAAGAAAACATATCCTTTTTTGTTCCATGTCCATTGCTGTTCCCGGAATGTTTTCGCCCGATTTGCCCTACGCGCTGAGAGGAGTTGTAATTTTTTTTAATTTCTGACGACAATTTTGAATAATTTCTTTAAAAAAAATTTGAAAATAATATTAAAGAGCACTAAATAAAGATCCAAAAACAGTTCTTAAGCAGCACGTTTAGATTTCGTTAAAAAAAATCTAGAATACGACCCTTTTTTCCTTGTCTAGAGTGGCCTTACCCCTTAATGTAGCCAGTCACATAGCCTACGTTTTATTTAAAGTGCATTTCATGTTGAAATGACACAATAATAGAACTAATAGACTACGATCATATTGGAAATATACATCTTCTACTAGACTACTTGATAACAAAGCACATAGCACTAACATAGCTTGATATAAGGTATGTGATAGAGGCTTTGTGCAAATATAGACTATTATTACAGAATGTATGAATATATCACCCTTAAAAATATAAATATATACCGAGTGTTATATGAAAAGCAGGCCATAAGCTTGTATCATGAAAAATCAGTTTTTCCGACTCCATTGTGAGCCAATTTATTTTAAAGAAAAGTGCTTCAAATAAAAATTCTGCAGATTAAAATTATTCATTTAAATCATTAAACAAATGTTGCATTTTGCTACCTGAAAAAATAATATAAAGTTGCAAAAATATTCTGTTTTTTGTAAGTTTGTCATAGAATTTGGAACAAAAGCCGAACAAATGTAAAATGTCTTTGCTGTCAAATTCCAGAAATTGGTAACCTAATTCATTAACATTTTTTTTATGGTTTTTTTTATCTTTACATGATACAAGAAAAGTCAAGATTACATATAAAATACAGTAAGTAAATAAATACAATAAATATTACATACAGAAAACGGTAAAATTTATCTTTGAGAAATTCATCTATATGATAGTAATTTTTTTTCTAATGGATACCGTTTTAAACTATTTTTAAAATTATTTATAGTTCCTATATTTGTTTATATGTTGCGGAAGTTTATTATATAAAACCAGACCATAGTAATTTGGGTTATTTTTTGTTTTGTTCATTTTTATTATTTTTTCTCCGCTCATATAGGTATATGAATAAATTAAATTTATTGATTTGTTTAGATGCACAAACTTAATCTCTAAAGGTACATTCATAAAAAAGATTAGCCGCTACCATTTCTAGTTGTAATTTTAATTCTTAAAAGTGATTAGATGTTAACTCAAGTTACCGCTAATATCATTTTAAGTTCTATTTGTTATATCATGAAATTTGAAACTAACTCCAGTAAGAATTCGTTAAACAGTACAAAGTAAGTTAATTATTTAGTTCCAAAAGTAACGCTATTAGTTTAGTGGAGCTAGTAGTACTTTAAAACGAATAAATTGTAATTTAATGCTTCTGTTAAGTTGTGCGCATGTGCCCAGGCCTATAATTGATGGATTGAAACTATGTAAAAAATATTCGATCGAGAGTGACGTACGAACTTTAAAAGAAATTAAAATATAAATTTAAATAAAAATATAAATAAATATATCATCACGCCTTCTACCCATTACTGGGTGTGGCACTCTGCTGAAGCAGATCTCGGTAAGTGATATATTTTGCGCGTGAATTGCGGTTACCAGTCGTCAAATCACGGCCCCCAAACATGTTAGTGGTGGAGGAGCCACAGGGATAGCTTTTTCAAATTATGAAAATTTATAAATTTAAATTTAAAAAATATATTTGTGAAATGTAAGTACCAAATTTATATACTATAGTTTATATAACGTAATTTATAAGTTATTTTACATGCATCGTTATAATATTATCAACCTATAATTCGAGAGTGAAAATAATTAAGGCTCTAAGTATCAAAATATAAATTTTGAGATAAAGTGATGTAAATTAATACAAACAGCAAGTATATGCACACATAGAGAAGTCTTTGAACTTTATTTTATATCACTTCTGATAAAAATTGAACTTAGAGCTTTATATAAATTGTTAGCGTTGGTACCAAAGATATTAAAAAATGAAATGGCATCTAAAGCTTGAATTACTTTCACTTTAGAATTTTATTTATAACTGTTTAATTTTAATTTATTCTAGTACAAACTGCTTAGATCTTTTGCAATTTACATTCACGAAGAAGAAGAAGACCTATATAACATCGTAGAATTTGATCTAAACTGAAAAGATGATTTAAATACTCACTGATGCGACGTTTGAAGAATTTAATATCGAAAATCCAAATTTAACTCCAATCTTATTCTGTTTTCTGAATAGCACTAATACCAATCATTTTAGTTCGGAATAAAAATAAAGTTCGTTAACTTCAAATTTCATCTTCTTTATAAACCTGTCTGTCATATTTTAATTCAAAGCACTTTTCGTTCAAAAGATTTAGCGAACAATAGCGAAGGAAGAACTTATTTTCTATGTTAAATACTTATAGTCTGCATTTCGTGTTACGCCTTTGGCAGGAATTAACAAATTTTTAAATCCTTTATCGTTGGCTACAGTTTAAATTTTGATATAATTTGAATAATAATTGTAGTAATAGCACGAAATAAATTAGAATACAATAGAACTAAATTATATAATAAATTTCGCTATAAAATGTCGGGTTTTATATTTTGTCCAATAGGCCCTTCATGACTTTTTTGAAATTTGTATATTTTAATCTACGTAATAAAATTATTAAATCCAATTTTTTTAATTTTTTTTAAACTTGTATTATGCATGATAAAAATATTTAAACTTTCGAAACAAACGAATATGACGTAGTTGCATCTTGGATTAAAGAGAGACAGATAAGACAGAGATAAATAACACGTAACTTCACGTAACGTGTGTCGTTGTTAGTAGAATCGTAGAATACTGAATGCTTGTTTCTTTTTCGTCTTCTTCTCAGTAAAGTTAAGCACCGACAAACGTTTCAGACAAAATTCTGTGATTGGCCTAATGTAACTACGTAATTTCAATATGGCAGTGCGAAATTTAAATGAGTGTTTTGAGTTATTCAACTTTTACTTTCATATTTCAGCAATAAAGATATCATTTATGGTATGGTTTTATATTGTATTAAATATGATGTTCGGTTAAGAATTTATTGTAATAAATAAATATTAAAAAGTTTTACCAATTGAACCCCCTATTACTGCCATAAAATAACATTCAATTTTTATTACTTGATAAATAAATAAATATATCATCACGCCTTCTATCCATTACTGGGAGTGGCACTCTGCCATAGCAAATCTCGGTAAGTAATATATTTTGCGCGTGAAGTGCGTTTGCCAGCCGTCAAATCACTAAATATTTTTTGAAACATACTAATTAATCATTATTATCTTCTTTCTTTGTTAACAGTCTATCAAAGTGAACTAACAAAATTAGTTTACTTAACTTTAACAAACAAACTATATATTGATTGGTTTTCTGTGTTTCGAAAAATAATTACTTCTTGGAAGTCTTGTTTCAGCAACCGCTCATGCATTACTGTCAGACTGGCTGCCGACAGCACTATTGATGTGCGGGATATGATTCCAAGGTCAAACTATCGGTATTGTCAGTCTTTGACGAGTCTTCGATCTTCTTTGATTGACAAGTTAAATGCATGGCAGAATTTCTTATTAAATGGATTTACGAACCATAAACTTCGAGTTGAAGTAACTGTAATTATGTACTGAATTAATTAATTTAATTTAACCAGTTTATCAAATATATCTAGTTATGTATAATAATTTTATTTTTTATTTCATGTCAAGGCTGCTCTCTAGCGATAATGATAGAACCATGAAAATAAACTACTCGAATACAAATTTTGATAAAAATATAGTAAATAAGTAAATAAAATTATTAAAAACTTATTTTTATATGTTATTTATTTATTTATTTATTTATTTATTACTCTGCACAACAGGAACTTAATCCCAATTACAGTACAGGAGGCCTACAGCTTATAGTAGAATCCGAACCACTCAGACACAATCGTATTTTTTTATATAAGTAGAAGTCAGTGAGATTTGAACGCACGACCTCTTGCTTGCTAATTAAGAAACGCAAGTTTTACCTCTCTTTATTCCACTGGGCTACGATTGTCTGTAATTATTAATTGATAATACCATTTATTTTGTTAATAATGTTAGGGAGTAACTAGAAGTAACCTAGAACTTTACTTGTACTGTTAAATGATCCTAAATATGTATTGAAAAAAATGTTTAAATAAAAGAAATTAATTCTCGGTATTTTTTTTTGTATTTTTCTTCAAAAATCAGTCAATTACTAGTTAATCATACCATCTAAGCCACGTGTAAATACAACCAGGCATAAAATTTATAATATAACTTTTTTTTAAAAAGTCTAACTCAATAACTATCATCTGAAATTAAATAATATTGGCTTTATTGTTCTTATGCGGTAGTGCGACAACGACATTTTTATATATTATATTTTTCTTATTTAATTCTTTTTTATTAATTTTCCAAATTATAAAGTCACCGTTTCTAATTAAAATTAGAATAGCTACGAAAAGCCAACCATGGGAGAATATTTATGGGAATAAGAAGGTTGGTTAAAAAATTAAATTACTTTATACCGCCCCTCATAGACAAGAATCCTGAGAGCGCTACTGTTTCACATGTAGTTTTTTATAATCTTTAATGACTAATTTTTAATCCAAGGTGTGATTAATATACTTATCATAGTGAGATTATTCATATCGGTAATTTCATATGAAAATGGATACTTTCTAAAGAATATTTTCCTCTTTTTCTTTTAATCCAAGTCACGTTTTTTGGAATTGAAACCAATTTTCTCAAAACTATTACAAATTCAGTTTGAACATAAATACGAATATTTATTAAATTATAAAGATAAATATTCGGTAGCCGTCAGGATTTGAACCCGGGACCTTATGAACTTCGGTAATATGCTCGATCTAACTAAACCATGGTCGCCTTGGATTCAAATCTGATTTTATTCCAATTTTTCTATGACACATAATTACTGAAGTTCGTAAGGTACCAAGTTCAAATTCTGACGGTATCCCAATCTTTCTCTTTAAAATTTAATTCAATTAATTACTAAGCATTTACTTAATATCAATTAAGAATATTTATGTTTTATGAGATGGTAAATAACCAGTGGCGGATTAGGAGAGATCCTCTTTGCGAGCCCTACCCATAAAATAAAACATTCATTTTTTTATTGTAATAATAATTACAATAATTGTAAAATTAATTAAAAAATTTGTATACTTTTGTCATTGTACCCGTTCTAAGTTTTTATACCGTAAGTAAAAATTGAGAAATTGGCGACACCAAAAAATTACAGATTTCTAGTCGGTCCTTGAAAATCATTACTTAATAAATAGTAAATTCATAATTACATATAATATCGGCTGGCTTAATTTTTTATTTCACTCAGTATTATTGTAATATAATCTCAATAATTAGCAGTAAATTGAGTTAACTGTATCTAGAAATGATAATTACTGTAATACTTTTATGTTTATTCAAATATTGTTCTACTATATGGGATATATAGTTCAGTGGCAGCGTATTGGACTAGAGACTTTGATTTCCACAGCCGACCTTTTCAAAATTATTTTTCACCACAAATTATTTCTGTTGCTCCCCTAATAACGTTGGGAGTCATGATTTGACGGTTGGTAATCAAAAAAATATATGATTTACCGAGGTCTCTTACATCCAGTAATAGGTAAAATATAAATAAATAAATATATCATCACGCCTTTTACCCATTACTGGGTGTGGCACTCTGCCGAAGCAGATCTTGGTAAGTAATATATTTTGCGCGTGAAGTACGGGTACCAGCCGTCAAATCACGGCCCCCCAAAGATATTAGTGGTGGGGGAGCCACAGGGATCATTTTAAATTGGTGAAAATGTTTTGTCGGCTGTGGGGATCGAACCAGGTTTCTTAGGATCCACAGGCCGACTTGATACCACTGAGCTAGCTAGGTAAAATATACTAATTTATTTATTTTATATATATTTTTGCTAAAATTAAGTAAAAATTAAATTAAATATATTATTTCTATAAGTCTGCCAAATAGAGTATTATTTGAGGCTAGTTCAAACCCGACAAAATTTGCCAATTAAAATTGCTCTATTTAGTTTTGTGCTGCATTCCATTCTAATCGCTGTTTTAGAGTCAATTAATTTTTTATGTTAATATTTTCCGATCGCCGCCACTGGGCTGATTCGCACATATTTAGAAGTAGTTGGCTAAGATACGTCTAGCCATTTATCGAAGAAACAACGGTATTTCTTACGTGCTTCTATTTTTGCCATATCCATCTCCTTATCACGTACGTCTAGCTTCTATTATTTTTGCAGTATTCCTGTTATGTATTGAATTAACCGAGTTTTATTATTCCTGTTTTATGGTCTCATTTTGTATTTTTAATGAGTAATGTATTCATTTTTGCCTCATAGTACTGCATCCGTATTTTATATTCCATAACATCTGATTTATGTTCTTGTTTAACTTTTTCGTATTGCGTTAAAGAGTTTGATAATACTAATAGTTTTTGTTTTATTATTTTTTCAATATTTTAATTAACTAAATATGAAGCAAATATTCACATTTTTTGTTTCTTTTGTATTTTTATATTTTTGTTGCCTAATGAATAAGTATAGTGATGAAATAACAAACTTTCATCTTATCTCAAATATTCAAGATTTTCTGTCATCTGAAACATTTCCGATAATTTATTTCTCGTCTCAGTGTCAATAGATGAGAAACAGCTTATTATCATTTTATCACAAGTTCTCGAAATATATTTTTAAAAGAAGATACTAAAAAAAGTTTTTGTTTCTTCACTAGTTTAAAAATTCGTTTCTATATCCATTTCTCATATTGAAGAAACTAATTTTAGACTCTTTTGAAATTTTGTGGAGAAGTATAATTGTTTTCTTCTTTCAACATAAATTTCTTGTTTCAGCGAATCTTAGAAGATTAATTTTAAATTTATCAACTTTAAATCAATGATAATATTAATATACCGGGTGTATCATGAGAAGCAGACCATAGGCGTTTAACATGGGAAAACAATGTTTCCGTGCGCATTGCTTCCCAAATGATTTTAGACAAAAAAATTCAAATAAAAGTTGAAGTACTTAAAATTTTGTATCTAAATCAATAAACTAAATTTAATTTCTGTTTTATACTTTATATGAGAATTTACACAATTACAATTTAATAGTGTTAAAACAAAATATCAAACAAGTGCGTGACTTAATTTTGTCAAATATTTTGACCCCTTAAAGTTTTACATTGTTTAAAAGTAAGTTTTTGATGTGTCTGTATATTTTGCATTATTTTTACAAATTTATTAAAAATGGAAAATTATTCATATGAAGAAAAATTACAAATAATGAAATGGCATTATTCAGTGGTAAGTTTAACAGCGAAATTTAATACATTTGTTTGTTATTTTGTTTGAATTCCGTGGTTAACATTAATTAAATTGTAAGCTGTTAAATTGTCAGTAATAATATAACAAGAGAGTGAGAATAAATTGAAAATAATTTGACTGATCTTTCGAAAACTTGTTGCCAGGCAATAGTCACGAAAGCCCGTAAGGCTTAAGTGGCTATTATCAAATGGCAACAAGTTTGAGAAAGATACTGGAGAATTATTTTCTATTTATTGAACTCTCGAGTTATTTTTAATTTGATTATTTTTTGACTTAGCTGTTGAGGTCGATTCATCCAACTTAAAAGATTTTGAACTGGGTTCATATCAATTATTTTTATTTACTGTATGAACTTCGGTACCGAGTAGACGTGTCTGTCTGTGCTAGTCGAATCAACTGTTTTTTTCTTTAAAAAAAATCGCAATCTATATAATGGGGACTCGCGGTCAACGTGATGAAATTGCTTCGACGGTAATAAACAATGAATTGTTTATTACTAAAATTGTGGAGGCCGTTTCGGCTCAGGTCGAATGCATAATCAGTGCAAAAATCGCTCTCCTGACGAAAGAGGTAGTGAACCTTCAGAATTTACTGAAGGAGAAGGACAAAAAAATTGAAGTGCTGACTGGTGAGATCGACCGAATGGAGCAATACAGCCGCAGAAACTGTCTCCGTGTCTTTGGAGTCCCGGAGGTCGAGAACGAGACTACTGACGACGTTATCCTGCATCTTTGCAAGGACAAACTTGGCGTCACCCTGGACACCGTTGCCATAGACCGCAGTCATCGCCTTGGGAAGCTGCAGAAAGATAAGTGCCGTCCTATTATTGTTAAGTTCGCCCGTTACAATGACCGTGCTACTATATATTCTCGTAAAAGTAAATTGATTAGAACAGGTGTTGTGATTCGGGAGGATTTAACGAAAACCAGACTTGAGGTTATCAATGCAGCAAAAAGACGTCACGGTATAAAAAATACGTGGTCCCGAGATGGCATAATTTATATTAAATCGAATGATAAAATTTATAAAGTAACGACAATGAAAGAGTTCAACGACCTCCGTTATTAAAAATCATATGTTTTGTAGTTTATTGAATTTGTTACTTCTTGTTTAATTAACTAGTTTTGTGATTTTGTTCGATTTTGCTGGCACACTGGGTTTTAAATTTGAATAGTACAGGTCAGGCTTTAGATTTAATTTTTGTATTTTATACATTAGCGTAAGTTAAGTAATTTATATATATATTTTTTTAAATATGTTAAAAATTGGGCACATAAATGTTAGATCCTTAGCAAGTCGTTTCTTAGAATTTAAGGATTTTTTAATTGAAAGCAACTTTGATATTTTGGGTATAAGTGAAACATGGTTGAATGATGCTGTTTCTAGTGACAATTTTATTATTCCAGGATACTCTCTTTTACGTAATGATAGGAATAGCAGAGGAGGTGGTGTCGGAATGTATATTAAATCTCGTTTAGTTCACTCTGTCACTTCGTACAATAATAACATGAATACTATCAGTCTATCGTTAGAGCAATTCTGGATAACTTTAAAGTTGAAAAATGAATTATTTGCTTTTGGAGTCTTATATCGGCCGCCCGCATCTAACATAAATGATTTCATTGACAATTTAGAAAACTCGCTAAGTAATATCTTTCCTCAAGTCAATAATATTAGTTGTTTTGGAGATGTGAATATTAACCTTTTAAATTTTAACAGCACCTCAGTGCAGGCTTTCAATCATTTAATTGAACAATTCAGTTTGACTCAAATAGTCTCAGAGCCTACAAGGATTACAAATTATTCAGAAACTCTTATTGATGTTATATTAACTTCCAATGTTGAACTTTGTACCGATATTACTAATATTAATGTTCATGACATTTCTGATCATATGCTCACCTCTTTCAAATTAACTTTGCAATATTCCAACTATAAATCACGTGATACTATCTTCATTCGTGATTTCAAAAATGCAAATTATGAAGCGTTTTTCAATAGTTTAAACTCCGTTGACTGGCATTATTTTTACACCTGCTTGAATGTCAATGATAAATTGTCAATATTTAATACAAATATACTCAGCATATTTGACTTACATATGCCAATTAAACGCATTGTAGTACGGAAAACTCCTATGCCTTGGATTACTGATGTAATTAAAATAATGATTAAGTTCAGAAATAATGCTTTCGCTGACTTTAAGAGAACAAGAACACAGGCACACTGGAACTATTATAAATCTTTGCGCAATCTTGTAACTAAATCTATTCGATTAGAAAAAAAGGCTTATTTAGAATCTAAAATAAATGAAAATCCATCTAATTTATGGAAAATTTTTCAAGAATTTAGTTTACACGTTAAAAACTGCAATGATCTTTCTAGTATTATTTCTGATGTAAATGTTCTTAATTCTCACTTCTCTGGGTCCTCCTATACTTCATACCCTGACCCTGAAACTCTGTCGTTTTATAACAGTAATTTTCTTGACTCGAACACAGACAAATTTTCCCTCCATATAGTGGAACAAGAAGATATCCTCAAAATTTTCCAAGCTCTTCATTCCAATTCAATGGGGGTTGATGGCATAAATTTGAAAATGCTTAAACTGGTAATACCAGTTCTTTTACCACAAGTTACTCACCTAATAAACTCGTGCATTTTGTCATCAACTTACCCTGATATGTGGAAAATAGCATACATAAAACCAATTCCTAAATGTAAAAATCCCTCTTCTCATAGTGACCTCAGACCTATTAGTATTCTTCCCACCCTCTCCAAAATCCTTGAAAAGACAGTTTGCAATCAGATTCTAGAGTATGTTAATACTCATAAAATTCTTCCTGACATACAATCTGGATTCAGGTCTGGTTTTAGCACAACTACGGCTCTGTTGAAAATTACTGATGACATTTTCCGTTACATTGATAATAAAAAAATGGTCCTTCTTGTTCTCTTGGATTTTAGTCGTGCATTTGACACTATTTCACATGAACTACTTTTAGCTAAATTAAAATTCCTTGGTTTTGACGAGCATAGTTTGCAATTTGTTGAAAGTTATTTCATTGATCGTTATCAAAAAGTCGTGAGCAATGATAGAATCTCTGATTGTTTAAATATATTAAAAGGTGTACCCCAAGGTTCTATCTGTGGCCCTTTGTTTTTCTCTCTGTACACTTTTGATCTCTGCAAATGTGTTCATAAATGCAATGTGCATGTTTACGCAGATGACACGCAAATTTATGCTCCATTTTTTCCAGAAGAGTATAACACTGCTATGTCTGCAATCAATAAAGATTTAGCAAATTTATCGAATTACGCTAAAAACAATTGTTTATTTATCAATGAAAGCAAGTCTGCAGTGATGCTGTTTGGCAATAAAAACGTTCGTCAACATCTTCTGGACAATAATATTATAAATATTCACTTGAATAATATTAAATTAGAAATTAAAGCTTCATATAAAAACTTGGGTCTTATAATGGATAGTGAGCTGAGATTTTCTGAATATGTCACACTTTTAATTAAAAAGGCATATTTGGCATTAAAAAATTTGTTTATGAATCGTTTTGTTCTATCGAGAAAACATAAATTGATTTTAGCCGATTCTCTTGTACTCTCTGTATTCAATTATTGTGATACTGTTTATGGACCATGTTTATCAACCTATGATATAAAGCGAATACAGAGAGTACAAAATATGTGTGTTAGATTTGCTTTAAGCCGGAGAAGATTTGAATCTGTTTCCTCGCTGATTTCCGACTTAGGTTGGTTAAATATGCATCAGCGTAGAATTCATCACTTTGCCTGCTTAATTCATCGTATCATGTCGTCTAATGTTCCTTTTTACTTATCCAGTAAATTGTCCTATCGTACTACATTACACAAACGAGATTTAAGAAATGCAACTGACATTCACATCCCCTTTCATAGTACTGCTCTATTTAAGCGTTGTTTCAGTTACAATTGTTCTTCCATCTACAATCAAGTACCTAAACAATTAAAGTTGCTAAATAATAAATCATTTTCTACACATCTAAAAAACTATTTTATCTCAAATTCTATGTTTTCTATTTAATCGATTTGCTTTGTTTTGATCATGAAATTTGTCTGATTCTGTTTTCTAAATGCTAAAATGTATAGTTTTCAATTTTATTTTATATATTTTCTGTATACCTATATGATCTATTTGTACCACATTTGATAAATGTAAAAGTTACGTGTAAGATCAGCTTCGGCTGAACGGTTGCTAAATAAAATTGATATTATTATTATTATTATTAATTGATTACTTATAAATGTATTCTTGGAAGTTGTTTCAAAAATTTGTTGGTGTTTTTCTGTATCTAAAATACAACTAAATCGATTTTTTTTCACACATTTTACTTGACGCGTTGACAGTTTTAAATCATTATTTGACAACTACCTATCATTTGTCACAAACAAAAAAGCATCTACAGAGATTATTCCCGGGAATAATCACAAGAGCTTTATTCTCAGTATAATAATGACAGGATTGGTTAAAACGCAGACACGTGACATACAATGAAGCATTTCATTGGTTTTGAGAAACGTCAAAAAATAATCACATTCAATTTCTGCCATTACAAAATATAGGAAATGAAATTAATTTATTGATTTAGATATAGAATTTTAAACTCTACAACTTTTATTTGACGCATCTTTATCAAAAATAATTTTGGAAATAATACGCACGGAAAAACTGTTTCCCCGTATTAAATGCCTATGACCCGGTTTTCTTGATATACACGCTATGTATAATATTTAACTTGAGTTATATTTTTCGATCGTAAATTTGAAGTGTCAGAACTAAATAATTAATAATAATCGAAATTTTAACAACAATATTTACAGCGATTTATAAAGCAGTTGATTTCGATTTTATATTGTTTCACGAAGTAGAAAAGAGTTCGCTTACGTTATGTCCTGTTATAAAGTCATGTGTTTAAATTGATTATGACAATTTGGAAAATTTATGTATACTTTCCAATAGTGAGTGTTGGGCTGATTTATTTCATATATATATATATATATATATATATATATATATATATATATATATATATATATATATGAGTAATTAGAGATCTCTCTTGGGCTAATGTTTTTACAATACAATTGATATTACTGTCAATGAATAAAAATTTCAATAATTTTTAAACAATTGCTCATATGATTCAGCTATTAGTTAAATAAGGAAAAACTGAAAACAATTACTCAGAATGTTTCGACCATGTGTCTGCATCTGCATACTAATATCTATAAAATTTTGTTTAAACAACATACCAAAAACAATAACATTATTATGGTCTATATGAGCACACAACGTCCAACTCTGCAAATTCTTCTAGTAGCTCAAACGATAAAACTAAAACAGTTTTGTGCGTTTTTGTAATTTGTTCGCAATTTTAAACCAGTCAGCCCTGTCTATGCATGTGTTGTCTATGAGCGCGTTTTATATGTGAGTGTACGTGGTTATGTGTGTGTACATGGTACAGCAAGCCGGCGAAGGTTCATCTCTCGGTAGATAATTGACATTTCAGTCTTGTCTTGCTGCTCCTTCATAAACATTGTGCTCTTAAACTTACTGGTGGCCGCTATAAAGACGCTGAATATTCTGTGTAAGTCATATCAATTTGTATTATCATATTATTTTTGTTAAACATGAGAAATAACGTGACAAATGTAATTTAAAATTGCGGCGAGTTGCGTTTGTTTTTACTTAATTAAATAAGTGCGGTATCTATTATATCATTTCATTGTTCTACATGTGTTTAAACTAATTTTATGCACTTTACGATTGTCATTCTGATGAAGATGAACATATAAACACAACAAAAAAAAATCTATTTTGAAAACACTAAAAACAATTCTTTATAAAAGTTTATTATACTTTAGAACAGTTGAAAACTTTAAAATAGTGTTTTGTTTGTTAAGTACGTATAAACTTATTGTATAATGGCCAGTTGAACCGCCAAAAGTTAAATTTTAAACTTGGTTTAAAATTTGAAAAGGCAAATCTAATGTTTGACAGCAATGTCAATTATTCCAAACGACATGAAATGCGCTTTGCTTTTATTTATTTAAATCAAGTTTAATTTTTTTTTGGTGGCGCAACTTGCCATAAATAATCTTTAATGAAACTGAATGTAGTATTATTAAAAACTACAATTAAAAAACAAAAGAGATGAAATAGAAAAGAATGTAGTAATCAAATATGACAAGTCAAAATTTGCTAAAACTTGACAATTAAAAATGACCAGTAAATATTAAATTTATAATTACTTTATTGAAGTAATTTGCTTATGAATGTTCTGCACTAGTTCAAAGAATTAAAGGTCAGCGATAATAAACTGTCATATAAACTAATAATATCAAACACATGATTTATTATCAAACAGATAACAATATTATTAATATTATAATATTATTTATATATTTACAGTTCGGAATTCCCGACTATTACAAATACAAAATAAATGAAAAATCAAACATGATTCTCCGTTGTTTGCTACTGATTGTATTAGCCTCTTTTGTTCACGGAAAACCGACACAAATCAACATCAATGAAAAATTCACACGTGATGATAATACTGCTAATTGCGGTTACGATGTAAGTATAAATAAAACTATTTTATTAGTAGGTAATGTGTTAATAATTGAAAAATTGTCAGTTATTACTTTATTTCAATGTTTTCTCAATTATTTATCTAGTTAATTATAATTATAAATTGTAATTTCAATAACTTTAGATATAGTCAGTTTATGAAATATAAAATTGACTGTTATTATTTTATTTATAGGTCTGTCAATTATTTAGCAATTTATTTAACTTCAAATACGTAATTTTGTACAATTTTATTTCTTTATTAAAACGCAACAAAAATTAATTTAATATTATCATCATTTAAATTTAAAGTTTATGACAGAAAAATTCGGGAGACGCCCGGACTCAAACCGAGGACCTTCAGCTTGCCGGGCTGATGCTTTAACCACTAAGCCACGGCTCCCCTGAACGAGATAGGCGTCAACCGAATTTATCTGTCATAGTGTCTAACACAGCATCGATCCCAAGACTCCTATGTCTCACAGGAATTGACAACGGGTTTCGTCTGTAGCGACACAATCTGATTTTTTAAGGAAATCATACCACAAAGTAAATTTAAAGAATTTAAGTCATATGGATGACTTTGAAGTTTGTTAAATTTAAAGTTTATGACAGAAAAAGCTGAAGGTCCTCGGTTCGAGTCCGGGCGTCTCCCGAATTTTTCTGTCATAAACTTTAAATTTAACAAACTTCAAAGTCATCCATATGACTTAAATTCTTTAAATTTATTATCATCATTTATTTAATTCAAAAACAATTTTCTGTAAAAGGAATTCTGTACTTATTTTTTTATTTCAAAACGCGAAGTAGATATTAGAATATAATTTAAATTTGTTGAAATAAATGTACAAAACTTAAACAATAATACTTTTTAAAAACTTTGATTATCACGTCGTTATTTGCCAAATAATTTTTTCTCAAACTGTTTTTGAAAATTTAGATAAAGATTTTCAATGTATTTGTGTAAAACCTGTTTTGTTTAATTAATTATTTTAATATTGCAAAATGTTTTAAGTCTTGCCATCCAATTAAACCTGGAATGTTAAATGTACATTTGGTTCCTCACACACATGACGACGTTGGTTGGCTGAAAACAGTTGATCAATATTATTACGGCAGTAAGTAACAGCAGCAGAATATCTTATACCTAATTATCTTAAATTATTCCGATAATCTGCCTGTTTAGGTAAATCTAAAATTCAAAAGGCTGGAGTGCAGTATATTTTAGATTCAGTTGTTCAAGAATTATTGCGGGATCCAAATAAAAGGTAAATTTATTATTTTCTTCATTATACAATTGAAACACATCATTTATATTTTCATAATACTCATCCTTATTTTTGATACGTAATGTAATATAATAGTGAGAACTATATAATGAATAAAATAGCTATTTCTGAGTTGGCCTCTTTGAAATATTAAAGCTGTATCATTGACGTAATCAGAGGAAAATTTGTAGTACACATGCATCTCTCTATATTTCTATAATATTGTACAAGAATTACGTAACAAAAAAATTAATATTCCAGTTTATCAGTAATTCGTACAAAATTATAAACTAAATATGTTCATAAATTTGTGATGTTTGGTACAATAATTTGCAGTCCGATTCTTAAGAGAAGGTTCAGCTAATCCTGAATTTTTATCTAGCTAATTGATACTAAACCTTATTTTAAAAAGAAGTTAAGTAAATCCTAATTCAAATATGTTACCATTTGATTTTCAAAATGTGGATTGCATTAATTCTTTTTCATATCGGGTTAGAATAGATTAGCTAAACTAAAATTCCTCTTTTGAAAATCGGCCTGTAAAACTGAATTATAAAGAGAAAAATGAAGATACCGCCTGGATTTGAAACGGGACTTATGAACTTCGGTCATACCGCTCCTTTGTGACAAATGCCACAACTTAAAAATGCCAAATTTTAACATAAATGTATGTTTGCGGGTGTGCTCTGCATTAATCTACATATACAATTTTGTAATAATTATGTCAGTTGGTGTGGGTGGAACTTTATTTTTCTTATAATTGAAGATTATTTTGTCTTTTATTTTTCTATATCTATTCTGCTCTAAGCCAACTGAGCTACGATCGCCATGTGATTTAAATCTGATGTTATTTCTCTCTATTTTTGTTATTTGTTAACCTCGATACGATGACTCCCTTCATATACTGAAAAACTTGACATAGGGTACGTTTGCAGCGACACAGTTTATAATTGAATTTGATATCATCAATAATTATTAAATATTTACTTAAGAAATACTAATTCAATTTCGGTCTGTAAAAGTTTATTTTTATTATCCTAATTCTATTTATATTTCATTGGCACCCATGACTTTATATTTATCAGAATAAATCAGTAATAAAAAGTTGTAAAACCAAAGAAAAATATTTTATTTACTCGTACATTGCAGTATTTAATCAAATATATATTGCAAACTTTTTCGACAGTTTATTAAATTTAGATCAAATAAAATGAAAACATAATGATTGATTAAATTCACAGTTTACAGTTTAGTTATTTTTAAACGTGCAGATTTATCTACGTAGAAACTGCATACTTATGGAAATGGTGGAAAAAACAACACGACACGTTGAAACACAAAGTAAGAAGACTAGTGAACAATGGGCAGCTAGAAATAATCGGCGGCGGCTGGGTGATGAACGACGAGGCGGTCACGCATTACCAATCGATTATTGATCAGTTCACTTGGGGCCTAAGGTAACATAACACTATCAGTAACGCGATCTTGTATTTGAAATTTATCTGAAATTAATGTTTGTTCCCATTGCGCACAGGAAACTGAACGAAACTTTCGGTGATTGCGGAAGACCGAAAGTCGGCTGGCAAATTGATCCGTTCGGCCACAGCAGGGAGATGGCGTCGATATTCGCCCAACTGGGATTTGATGGAATGCTTTTCGGTCGCCTGGATTACCAGGATAAGCGCCAACGCTTACAAACCAAAACAGCGGAAATGATTTGGCAGGGAAGCGCCAGTTTAGGTTTGTGAAACAATATTCAACATTTTATGCTTTCAATCAACAGTTATTTTGTATAAAAATTAAACAACGACATTCAATATTTCATTTTGACAATCAGTAACTTTAAAAACATTTCTACTGCAATAATATGTAAATAAGATTTTTACAAAATATGATAAAACATACTTTATAAATTACAGTCAGTGAAATTGTATTTCCCCAGAAAGTAACATTACAAATAGTGCTTTTATTCACTGGTATACTAAGTTGAATGTTGGCGATTCGCCAATCGATGACGATTCGCCGAATATACAAACATACATTGATCGAACAACTACTATGCAAGAAAGAATACGAATCTAAAATGGCGAAACGCTGAATAAAATATTTACTTCCCAAATGTACACTTATTCAGAACTAAATGTCATATTCATGGGTTTCTGATCAGTGGAGAATTGTCTTATTCAGTCTGAATTTGTTCTCTCTCAAAAAAAGAGGCCCGATTAATTTACTTGATCGGCTTAAAATAAATATCAACAATTTTTATAGTTTTCTAACTAGTTCTTTCAACAAAAATATTTTTTTTGTAAATTTGGTGCAATTTTAAAAATACAATAGTTTAAAAAAAGTTATTGATCGAAGTTTCTTAACATTCAGTATTCGGATAAACCAGTATTAAAAAACATTGTAAAATTAAGTGTTCTTTATAAATTTCAGGCAATTCGTCACAATTATTCACAAGTGTTCTGTACAACAATTACGGCCCCCCTCCTGGCTTTTGTTTTGATGTCTTATGTGATGATGATCCTATCATTGATGATAAACGAAGTCCCGATTACAATGTTAATGAAAAGGTAAATTTACAATCATCATTTACTAATTAATTCATTATTTTTAATTCCTCATTACGAAGACAATAATGAGTGAGCTATTACATTTTATATTTCGGGTATAAAGTTTTATGTCTTTCGTATATTTAGGTAGCAGGATTTATGTATTTTGCCAAAGAACAAGCGAAATATTACTCGACGAATAATATTATTTTTACAATGGGTGGAGATTTCACATACATGGATGCACATATGTGGTACAAAAATTTGGACAATCTTATAAGGTATGTTGTTTATTTATAGGTAAAACAATTGTTAAAATATGTCTACAACCAATCAGAAAGTTACCAAACTAACAACATTATATTAACTCTGGGTGAAGATTTTAATTATCAAGATGCACACATGTGGTTTGTAAATATTGATAAGCTTATTCGGTAAGTTTACTAATACATCTATAATCTAGATTATTATTTATATTTATTAATTATGATGATGATGTACAAAGACGATTACTCATTAATATTTAATTTAAAAATAATCTGTAGTGCAATAAATATAATAATGAACATCTAATTATATCTAATAAACAGCCAGCTCTAATAAAAAACTGTTTAAGATCAAATAATTAATTAAAAAATAAATATATCATCACGCCTTTTACTCATTACTGGGTGTGGCACTCTGCTGTAGCAGATATCGATAAGTGATATACATATTTTCCTCATGAAGCTGTTAATAGTGAAGGAGCCACAGTTATAATTTTAATGAGGCGTAAAGTTTGTCAGCTGCGGGAATCGAACTCGGGTTCTCAAATCCACCAACGCACTTCTACTGAGCTATCTACTCTATATTAAAATAAAAGTTATTGAGAATCTCTTCTTTTTAATAATTGGGAATGGAATAAATAATCTATTTTCCTAGTAGCTTTTTTTCTAGTCTTTTATGAATTTATTTTAATAGTATTTGTATATAATTTTAATTTAACAATTTTATCTAATAGTAGTTCTATAATTTGATTCAAGAAATAATGTACATAAACTAAATCTATAAATTCGAATTTTGCTGCACATTATTCTTTAACTAAAACTGGAACAGCGTAAACAACATATAGTAATGCATCTGTGATTCTGTTAACGAAGAAATGTGTAATTGTGTTTCCCTAGACATACAAACGCATTACAAGCAAACGGCTCCAATGTCAACTTATTATACTCAACGCCATCGTGTTATTTGAAAGCAGTTCACGATGAAAATGTGAACAGAAAATGGACTGTAAAATACGATGATTTCTTCCCTTACGGTTCAGATCCCAATTCTTACTGGACTGGTTATTATACTTCTCGCCCGACGCTGAAACGATTTGAACGACTTGGCAACAATTTCCTGCAGGTTCGTAACTTTTTGTTCATTTCTCATTTCTCGCAAATAACTACATTTTGTTGTTTGTTTTAGGTTTGTAAACAATTGTACGCATTAACTGACCTTGGGCCTGAGGATTGGGTCGATTTGAATGCTCTGAGGGAAGCTATGGGAGTGATGCAGCATCATGACGCTATTACAGGAACAGAAAAGGAACATGTTGCTCATGATTATGCAAGACTATTAACGGGAGGATTTAATGAATGTGATATCATTACAAGTACTGCACTCAAGTAAGATTAATTTAATTTACCTGATATATTTTTGCATGTTGAATACTTTAACATGAATTTATTGATACAAATACTGCTTTCAAATAAAATTTATTTAATATAATTTTCTGAATTATACTTTTGGCATTTTAATTATTTTACTAAAAATTTATCGATTAGTTTTCAAGTTATCATTAAAGTTTCGCTAATAAGCAACGATTAAATATTAATTAACTAGATTTAGAATTCATTAAAATTTAAATCATTAATTATTCTCGTCATTTTTTCCAATTAAAAATATTATAATATAGTGTCTACATTTTTTACTAGGAGTAATATTTTAATTAACATATTTTAATTCTTAAGATATTAAAAATCTACGACTATTGACAACGAAATATGACTTAAAATTTGCAACTAGCAATGGAGCGTATTCTGAAACTGATTTGCAAATTGTTAATGTCGAATTAAAATTTTTAACGAATTAAATAATACGTGTGTCAAATGAAATTTTATTTTTTGATTGAGTATCGTCTGTTGTCATTGGTTAAAAATAATAACGGACCGTTAAAAAATTGCAGAATACAATTAAATCTATATGACTTTGATTATTAGTAATAAAGTATTGCTCGCTCCTTTTGGTTTTATTTTTTATTTTGATAAATTTTTATAGTTACATTATTGAGAAATATATCAGTTAATTCTTTTGTAATTTATGTAGCAAACTTATGGCGCCCAAAAAAGAAGATGATGTTTCGGCTCCAAAACTGGCATTGGAATCTTGTCTGCTTGCAAATATCAGTCAGTGTGAGGTTACTGAAAAGGCTAAAAATTTTGTTGTTACGATATACAATCCACTAAGTCGTCCTATTTCCCAATATGTCAGATTACCTGTTACTGGAAAATCATACACAGTTACTGATCCTAATGGTAAAAAATTATTATTCCATTTTGAATTTAATAATAAGTAAATAATTTTATAGGAATGGATTTAACTGTTCAATTAATGCCAATTCCGGAATCTGTGCTTCGTATTCCTGGAAGACAAAGTGATGCCACTGTTGAATTAATTTTCCGTGCTTCGGATCTTCCACCTTTAGGATTTAAATCTTATTTTGTTCAGCAAGGATCTCTGTATGATGATACACTAAAAGAGTATGACGGCTTTGATAAATATACTTTAAGTGATGGCGTACGTATAAATATGTTACGGTGTGAAGCTCTATAATCTAATTGATTAAATTTTGCTTCCATAGAACATTGTTCTTAAATTGGATAACGAAGGATTAGTATCTAATATCAAAATAAACGGTGCTGAAGTTCCATTAGCACAAAATTTTATGTGGTATCAAGGAAGCGTGGGAAATAATCGTGAATTTAAGAACCGATCTTCTGGCGCATACATTTTCCGACCAAATGGCACACAAGCTAATCCAATTTCTCAAAATGTTAAAACTAAAATTTACAGAGGACCTTTATGTCAAGAAGCACATCAAATATTTAATGATTGGGTTAGTCAAGTTGTCAGAGTTTATGAACAAGAAAGTTTTATTGAATTTGAATGGCTTGTTGGTCCCATAAATGTAAAGTATGTATAAGGCAACAAACATATTACAATTTTCAGTTTTCATTTAATGTTTATATCCATAGGGATAAATTGGGGAAAGAAGTGATATCAAGATATTCTACTGGCTTAAAAACTGATAGCGTATTCTATACAGATTCAAATGGCCGAGAAATGTTGAAGAGAATTCGTAATTACAGACCTACATGGAAGGTTTTGTTGGATGAAACTGTTGCAGGAAATTATTATCCTGTTACATCTAAAATTTTGGTGCGTGATAATGAAAAGAATTTTGAATTTGCAGTTCTTACAGACAGAGCTCAAGGTGGTTCTAGTTTGAAAAATGGAGAAATAGAATTAATGGTAATACACATTTTCTTTTCATTATAATCCATGATTTACCAAAAAATAAAATATATTTGCTTATTAAGGTTCATAGAAGACTTTTACATGATGATGCATTTGGAGTTGATGAAGCATTGAACGAAAAAGCTTTTGGAGAAGGAATAGTAGCTCGTGGTCAACATTATGTTATTGGTGGACCTTATATAAATGATACTGGTAAATATTTATTTCACAATCAAGAATAAGAAATTTTTATAATTAATAATATGTTTATTATTTTAGAAAGCAGTTTAATAGGGAAAGAAAAGGATCTTGCACAAAGGAAATTATTATCAGCTTGGACATTCATTACACCAATAAATGATATGTCCTATCAACAGTACAAAAATCAATATAACATGCAGGCAAATATTTAATTTATTTTATTTAACAAATAATTTTTAATATTTTGTTTTATAATTTAGTTTGCTGGTTTGAATCATGCTCTGCCGAAAAATATTCAAATTTTAACATTAGAACCATGGAAGGCTGCTACTTTTCTTTTAAGATTAGAACACGTTTTTGAGTTAAATGATGATCCTGAGTTATCTAAACCTGTTTCTGTTGATATTAAGGCAAGTTTTCATATAAAATAATAGAACGTTATAATCCTAAACTTTTTTTTATTATAGAATCTCTTTGCACCATTTACTATCAAATCAGCAGAAGAAACAACTCTAGGTGCAAACGAGTGGCTTGAACAAAATGAAAGACTTCACTGGAAACCAGATTATCCAGATGTCTATGTAGATGACAGATATAATAGCTCCAATGATACAAATGATATCCCATTGAATGATGAATCTTATGATGATGAAAATATTGATATTGATAATGCTATAATTAAGGAACTTGATCGTATGAACAATTTTGTATTTAATTTTAAACCAATGCAAATTCGTACTTTTGTAATAGACATCGAAAAGTTATAAATTTATGTTTATATAATTATACTAAATATAAAACTTGATTAATCTATAATTAATATATCTGTGCTACAAAGTTTCCAAAGAATAAAATAATAAATTTACAATATTTCATTATTTATTATACATTTTAAACTGCCATATATTTTTGAAGTTACCCGCTACAAATTAACCCTAATCACATGACTGCTAGGGAGTGATACCTGTTCAGAAAACAATACTCACTGTGATAGTTTTCAAATATACTCAACGTTTTGAATAATAAATTTATAAATAATAAGTTTAATATTGTGATAATAAAAGAATGTTTGTATTTTACTATTACTGTTTCATTTATTTATCTAAATATGAAACCTTTAAACTATGACATGATTCATGAACGCATTCTTCCTCTTCAATAAATGTCACTTTCCTTAAGGTAGGTGACTTGATCAATTTTTTCATTATTACGTGTTTAAATGTTATTGGTAATGGTGAACTTTGTTAATTTATGTTAATTGTAGTTTCATATTTAGAATTTTAGAAACTTTACATTCATAAAACGTTACTCTGTGATATTGCATCACTAACACGAAAAGAACAAATATTAATTATTTATTCAGCACTAAATAATAAAAGAATAATGGAAGTAAACAAAGACGAAGCAGAAAGGTGTATACAAATTGCCAAAACAAGTATAGAAGAAGGTGACAGTGAAAAAGCCAAGAAATTTTTGAACAAAGCTGAAAGACTTTTCCCAACTGATGAAGCCAAAAGTATGTTAATAAATTGTTCATCACTTGCAGTCTGTATACAATTTGTTTTATATTTTAGCATTACTTGACCGGGTATCTAAAATGCCACCTCCAAAAGCTGAACCTGAGACTGTTCGTAAACGTCGCGTAGAAACAAAGAAAGAGGAAACCGTTGCTCCTGACTATACTCCAGAACAACTGGAAGCTGTCAAAAGAATTAAAAAATGCAAAGACTATTACGAAATTCTAGGAGTGACAAAGGAAGCAACTGATTCAGATATAAAGAAAGCTTACAAAAAACATGCATTAGCAGTGCATCCTGATAAGAATAAAAGCCCTGGAGCCGCTGAGGCCTTTAAAGCATTAGGTATTACTATTATTTAAATTACGGAACTAAAGAGTTCGATTAGGAGGAATAGATGAACTTGTATGATAGGAATTATGAATGTCAAAATACTGAGGGTATTAATGTTTGGAAGATTAACTGCTGGTTGAATCTGCTGATTTGGATGGTATTAGATAGGTTCATGCTTTATGATATGTATGTATAAGCATTTTTTTAGGAAATGCTTGTGCTGTTTTGACTGACGCTGAAAAACGAAAACAATATGACATGTTTGGTTCCGACGATGAGCGCGTAACTTCCCATCATCACAGACACCATACTACTGAAACGTACACTCGTGGTTTTGAATCAGATGCAACTGCAGAGGAAATATTTAACATGTTCTTTGGCGGTGGATTTCCTAGTGCACAGAACATTTATGTTCGGAGAGAAAGATGGCAACGCAGAGAACCACATCACAGACATAGGGAGGTTGGTTAATTAAATTAGCTTATAAAACATGAATTATTATTTATATCAAAATATTTCCAGCCACAACAGCAAAACGGATACACTGCGTTCCTCCAAATGTTACCAATTTTACTGGCAATTATTTTGTCAATGATGTCAAGTTTTTTTATCAGTGATCCTGTGTATAGTCTACAGAGTAGTCAGTAAGAAGTTCAAGTTGTGTTATGGTCTAGTTTGGTTTTAATACTATTTTTCTTAAAGTAAATATCCTGTGGCTCGTAAAACGATGAACTTAAAAGTGAATTATTACGTGAAAGAAAACTTCCACTCAGAATATCAAGGTTCATTGCGTAGATTGGAAATGTCTGTAGAGGAAGAATATGTAACATCGTTGCGTCACGCTTGTTATAGAGAAAAAAGTTACCGTAAGTTATTTTTAATCGCTGTTTATATGTTAATTTAGGCCACAGTTTCCGGGTTAAATATTTTAATTGTAATGTTTTTCCAGGTGATACAATGATATGGAAAGCGAGAAACTTTGGCGATCGAGAACTTTATCAAAAAGCACAAAGTATTAGAACTCCGTCGTGCGATACTTTAACCGAAATTCAAGCACATTAATCATATTGTAGGTAAATTTTATAAATCCATTTAATTTTATTAAGCCGAAATAGTGATTTCTGATATTGAAACAAAATTCTAAATTTTACAAATTTATTAACTTGGAATTTTATCTCAGTATTAGAAATTTTAAAATGGTAATATTGTATATAATTTAGTATCGGTATGTTATCTCATTATATCCGTACCTATAGTTGTTATCAGTCAGTAAACACATTTATCGATAACCAGATATCAGATGACACGAATACTATTGTATATTTTAATGTATTCTTTTATTTGGATAACATATAATTGCAAAACTTGAGTTTTCGTATAAATATTAGTTCCAATTTTATTTTAGTTGAAGTTTACAAATCTTTTAATAGGAATCAGGTTTATATGTGATCGTATATGTAAAAATATGAAACAACTTGTTTATTAATTTATTTGTTGTTGTTGAATAAATAAGAAGCATATAATAATCTTTCTATTACATTATTTATTACATATATACAGTTAATACAAAAATTAATACGACACTGTACATCGAATAATATAAGCAGATTTGATTATAATTTTGATGTTTTTACAATACATTTATTTTTGAAACCAATATAATCAAATATAATTCGATGTAATGTTAAAAATACCTGCTCTTTTTAAATAATTCCATCAAAAATATAGATATATGACAAATACGTATTTCATCACAGATTAAATAAGTTGAGATATAAAAGTTTAGTATTATTCAGGATCATTTTCGGCATTATCAGATTCCTGTGCATTAGTCTCGCCGTTAGCTCTTGCACTATCATTTCCATATTGTTCATGCAATGTTTCTAGTCTGTTACAAATTTGTGTGCTTCGATTTGTTGTATTTGTTACTTTTGTGACTAGTTGCTGACACTGTTCTTCTAATCTCTTCAATCGCTCTTCTTTTCTTTTTAACCGTTCATCTTGACTAATTTCTCTGTCTGAAGGTGTAGTTCTTGAACTTGTAGATGGTGTTTCTTCAGAGCTATGATTTGTTGAAACATCTGGAACAGTACCTAACGCACATACGGTATTTATCGATGATGGTTGATTTTGTACTTCATCTTGATCAATTTCTTTGTCTGTAGATGTAGTTGTAGAATTTATAGATAGTGTTTCTTCAGAATTATAACTAGCAAGATCAGTTACAGGAACTGTAACTGTTCCTAAAGCACATACGTTATCTAACATGTTTGTTGAGACCGGAACTATCTTTTCATTTTGATGTTGAACTTCATCTTGATTAATTTCCTTGTTTGTTGATGTAGTAGTAGAACTTATAGATGATGTTTCGTCTGAACTGGGAGTAGAAATATCCGAAATGTCAAATGGAACAATTTCAAATGCACAAACATTATCTATCATATCTAACGATGCCGGTACTATTTTTATCCTTTGTTTTTGTAATTCATCTTTGTCAGTAGGTATGTTAGAGCTTGTAGATGGTGTTTCTTCAGAACTATGACCTGTTGAATCTTTAGAAACTGTAACTGGAACAATTCCTAAAGCAAATACGTTATCTATCATATCTAGCGATGCCGGTATTGTCTTTTCACTTTGATTTTGTACTTCAAAATCAGTCTTTAGATCCACTGTGGAATGCAACATATCTACGCATTCATTGCTTTTTCCTACTTCTTCTGTAACGCGTATACTGCTTGCTTGCCCCGGATTATTAATCATAGTTTCTAAATTCTCTATTTTTGTATCCATATCATCTATTTTTTCTGTATTTGTTTCCTCTGCAATACTATGCGAATTACAATCTGTATCGTCTGTATCAGATGTTTGTTCATTGATAGGGATTTTATTCATTAATTTTTTGTTTCTTTTCTCGGTGTTATATTCTTCATCACTGGAACCTTCTCTTTCGTCGCTGTAGCCACTTTCAGCGCTGTTGTTCAATTCATCCACTACAACAGTTTTTCTTGAAGCAAATTCAGTACGCAATTTTTTCCATTCTTCTTCAGTGTTCGAATTTTTCTCTCTCGCTTGTACCCATTTTTCTCGGCAATATTCGAGTTCTTCTTTTAGCTCTGTTAGCATTTTACGTTTTTGTGCTAACTCATAACGCAATATTTTCTCATGTGTGTGGAGTTGCTGGTGTTGTTTCTGCATACGTCCAACCTATAAGTTTTATTAGTAATTAATTGTTCTTGTTTAATCAATTTTTAAAATCATACCACATGCCAAGTTTTGCTCAATTCAGTTGAAACGGTTTCAAGACGTTTTTCTTGATCTTGAAGTCGAACTTCTAAATGAGTATTCAGATGTTTCAGACGACTCATTTCCTTTTGTAAAGATTTCTTTTCTAATATTAAATCCTGAAAAGCAACAGACAGTTTTCAGTTATAATTTCAAAATATTAATTTTAAATCACATACCTTCAATCTTATAAATGTTTGGCTAACACTCAGTACCATTTTAGGTCCTTTAGGAGTTTCAACAGATTTGTAGCAAGGGTCTGTACCGTCGTCTTTAATATCAACTGGCTGTTGACCACTCTGTTGTCTTAATAATTCTGTTAAAACTCTCCATACTTTTGGAAGTTTATTTACAATTTCTTCAGCACTATTCATTGTATTACTACTTTGTTGCTCTAAATTATTAGAATAATATTAATATATATTTTACATATGTTAAAAATATATAAAATTTACCTGGCTGTTGAATATCTTCTGGTACTATATCTATTCCATTACTTGAATTTGAAGTGTATTCTTCAATTTCTGTAAAAGGATCTGAACACCTATTTTCTTCATTTACTTGATTAACTAAATCAAGTAATACTTTCGGCAGAGCAGAAGAAATTGATTCAGATTCTTCATTAATAACAATGTTTGTTAATAAATCGTGATTTTCTTCCAAAAGATGGATTAATTTATCAAAATCGATTTCTTGGCAGTTGTTAAATCCATAAAGAATTTGCGAGAACAACTAAAATGCATAATACAAATAATAATTTAGCTAATATGAAATTAAATGATGAATTAAGAATTATTACCTGGTTTATCGCAGACATTTCTGTTTCTAATCCGCGAAAATCAGCTTTAGCTAAGCCAAGTTGTGACTCTAAATTTTTTATTTCATCGTATTTATCTGAAACGTTATTTTCGAGTTCGCCAATCCTCTCTTGCAGTTCACTAAATTAAATATTTTAATCAAACACACAAATACGGATAGAAATACTTCACTTAAGATTTTTTTACCCATTCTTTTTTTGTTCACTTTCCAGGATATTTTTAGCATCGGATAATTGAGAAGCCATAAGATCCTTTTCAGCCTTTGTTGCTGCTTGTCTTTGTTCATAGAGCTCACGCAAATTACGAATATTTTCAATTTGGCGTTCATACTCATCTTTTAAATCTTGAGACATCATAGAGACTTCTCGTTCAGCTAAACTTGTTTCTATATCAGCTACTTTACATTTTACCTGAAAAGATTAATTTTGCATTAAAATTTTAATCATTTAAATTTGTTAAAATACTTACTTCGCGGAGTTGATTTTCCCGAATTTCTAACAACCTCTTTGATACATTTATAACATCTTTCAATGCAACTACATGATTTTCGTATTCGTGACGTTGATTTTCAAATTCTATTACTTGAGCGTTTACAGTTTGTAAATCGTTTTGCGTTTCAGCAATACTTTTTCGAAGATCTTGATTCATTTTTGAAATTGCATCTGATCTACTTAATTCTTCATTTAACTGTGAAATCTTATTTTGTAATACTACGTTTTCATTTCTGAAGCGTTCTAGTTCACTTTTTACTTCTTCAATATTTTGTTCTGGAAGTTCTTGTTCATCCAAGTCAATATTTTGTTTTAATACATCTTTTAATTGTTCATTTTCCTTTTTGTATTTTACAAGTTCTTCTCTCAAGAATAGAATTTCTCTACTTCTTTCTGCTATTGCTTCTCTTCTAGCCAAGTGTTTCTTTTCCAAATCTGATTTAAATTGTTGCAATTTATTTTCATTTTGCTTCTTATGAATACTTATATCACTATTTTCTTCAATTGTATCTGAACTACTGGCAGTATTTTCTAAATTGATTATTTGTGATGCTGTATTTTCATTTATTTGTGTTAAAGTACATATTCCTGTTTCAGTAGTTTGTTCTGACTCTGTTGTATGCGTGCGACCAGGTGGCCACCAACTATCTGGTTGTTCATTGTCAACGCTGATGCTGTTTCCCATTGTTTTTAAAATTGTGCTTTGTGTTTGAAACTAAAAATTTATATTAATATTGTAAAAACATGCTACTTTACAGCTAAGGTAAGTATTGTTGTGTTATTATAGTAATAGATAATTTAAAAGAATTTTATTTTTTTAAATACTTTCTACACAAAGAAATAGTTGAATTGCCAAAAACGTAGTTAGCGAACTTAAGCGTAGAACTATAATGATATGAACGTCAATATTTTCTTCCTAGTGTGTCTGTTTTAATTTTGGACTTGGCTCTTTAACGAATATTGTTCAAAGAAGTTAAGTGTTGAGCTTGCCAAAAACCGCGTCATACTTTTAGTACGCAATTTAAAGAATATGAACAATAGATTTGCTTTATCATAGACTTATTTATACTATTACCTTATTATTTATTAAATATTATAGGAATAAACTCATGTTTATTATACAAATAATTTGTATGTATGATTTAATGCTTTCGTGCATTTACTTACTTCAAATAGGTATTAAAAATCACATGCTTATATTGTTGTAGATAATAACATGTAACATTTAAAAGAAAATATGAATTAAAATAACAATTTTCTTGTGTATAATTTTTACATTTTGAAAAATGTACGATAATTTTAAATTCTATTAACTGAAAATAGTTCAAATCAAAGATGTATTAATAAATTCTATAAAAAAATATATTGTGCAATATAATTTTTATATTTTGATATAGAAAACATTATGCAATTAGAAGCAAACAGGCGCCAGTATTAATTATGAGCGAAAAGTGAAATTTCGTTACTGAGGATCTTACCTTCTTAATTACAATTTCTTATTTCAATAGTTGCACAAAGCGAATTAATGATAAAGGTACAAGAACAATTTGCAAGACACCAGTGGAACATTCACCATTCGACTAACATTATAGCAGACGAATTTAACTAACGACTCCTGTTAAAAATAGCTTAATGTACACAGTATTCTCGTCATCCTTCGATTTCGTTTCTGTTGGCGAAGTTAGTTTCATTACACGTACCGATTATTGTATTTTTAGGAATGAATAACATTTTTCATGTTATTTGATATGAAATAAAAAAATATTACAATAGTAATAAATTTATAAGTGAGTAAGCTCTTTTTTCAAATTCTATGTATGAGTTTACTTTAGAAAATATATTTCTTTGGAAAATAATCCCGTCATTGTAGGAAGAATGAATGAAAAATATAATTTTAAACATTTTTATATTATCTTGTTTATTAAAATATAAAAAATTGAATCCTATAGTATTAAAAATGTTATAATAAATAAAAACTATACAAAAGTGTTATACATATATAAAAAGTTAAAAGGTAATTAATAGAAACTGTTACATTAATGTTTCCAACTTTTCTTCTAAATCTTCAATATGTTCAGTTTGTTCATTCTTTTCTGCAATATTAGCAGACAACTGATCATTTAAATCTGATACTTTTTTATGTAAATCAAAAATTGTTATGCATTTATCTTCTAACATGGTTTCTAAGTCTTTCTTTTCCTTTTCTAATTCTTCTACTTCCTCTTTAGCATCATGTATAATCTGTTCTTTTCTTACATCACTTTGTCTTAAGGATATTAATTCTTCCGACATTTTCTTAGCTTTTTCCTTTTCTTTTTCAAATTCAATTGCTTGGGCTGAAACATCAAACTTAATTTGAGTTAATTCTTTTTGTAATAAAGAATTTTCTTCGGTCATTGTTTTTATTCTTTCTTTAAATTGTTTCAGTTCTATGGATTTAATTTTAAGTTCATGTTGTACATCTTCTAGTTCATTAGTTTCAATGGTATCATCTAATTCAATGATACTAGATGTTCGCAAACGTTTTGATTGTAGATTTTCATTTCTAGATAACATACGCGCATAGTAACTATGTAGATCATCAATTGTTCTTGTATGTGAATCTATTATACTTTGTTTTTCATCTTCAAATCTTTTTTCCCATCTTTCTCTATTTTCTTCATCTCTTTTGCGATATGTATCTCTCATTTCACGTCGAATCTGAGCTTCCTTTTCATACCATAAATACTGTTGATTTTCTAATTCGAAATAAAGTGTTTGTACTTTTTCGTGTAAAATGTCGGTTTCATTTGAATTAGATTCAGCAATATTCGGTAAAGCTGTACTTCTGCCCTGAATGTATTGTGAAAATCGTTTTTTAATATTAAATTTTTCAGGTTTTACTTCTTTCTCCATAATAATATCTCTAGCAATGGCAGAAAAGTTTAAAACGTGTTGACTTTCGTCAAACATTTCACGAGTAGTGTTGATGTTAACGACCATTGTAAGGGATTCTTGACCTGACAGTGCACGCTGAAAAAGTCTTGTTAGCTTCGAATCACGAAATGGAATAATTCGAGAATCATGTGCTTTTTGATTTTTTCTAATCGACTCAATGCAGCGTCCAAGAACATGTAAAGAAGTATTAATATTATTGGACTCTTTCAATCTTTCACCAACATTTCGAGTATTTTTCACTCTTTCTGATCCAGCTAGATCACAAAAGTTAAAGTGACTTATTTGCACTTCTGTTTCCGTCACCCACTGCACTAATTTTATAGTGAATATGCAATGAGAGCGACTAGAATGAGAGTTTACGCTGGTTGATGCATAATTTAAATTTTGCATTCCATATTGCAAAATCTCATATGCTTCTAAGCCAGAAGACACACTTATGTTTTTTAATCCTTTTACGTACGTGTGTCCTTTAGAATCTTGAGCAAGACGTAATTTTGGTCTTTGTTTCCCTCTTCCTGGTTCAGATACTAACAGATCATAAACATATTCATTGTACACTTCAGAAAATGATACCCATAATCCTACAGATACGCCAGTATTACCCAGAACTGCAGTAGGCTCTGTACTTAATCTCTGCTGCATAAGTCTAAAACAAATTTTGAAGTAATACTATTAATAAATTCAGTTATACTCAGTAAATTGATTGATACCCACTTGTATGTTTCAACATGTTCTGATTTGTCTATTAAAGTTGTGCCATGTAGTATACTATTTCGCACATGTAACTCATTTTTTCGAGCAATAGAATCAAGTGATATCATATCACCAGCAGGTGTTGGTTTTACATTCGGGACATCACTCACTTCTGGTAAAGTTCGAAATATATATTCTAAGGATCGTGGTATGATGCCAGGATGTTCTGAGGTTCCCAATATAGTAAAAGTTTTACCTAACACAATAAGATTATTTAGTGTTAATTCTACACAAAACAAATAGATAATTTACCGGATCCAGAAGTACCATAAGTGAAGATCGTGGCATTTTTACCATTAATGAATTGTAATACTTTATTTTTTATACAGTCATTAAATATTTCAGTTTGATTAATTTCAGGACCATATATTTTTGAAAAAGAAAATTGTTTTGTAAGTTTACTACCATCTTGTATGTTTCGTAGACTTTGAGATCCAGGAGGAATTCGACAAACAAGTATGTTTTCATTTATGTCATATAGCTCTTTTAAATCTTTTGTAGGTTTTATACGTAGATGAACTTGTAAATTTAAGTCTTCATCATTACTCTCCTAAAATATTAACAATAAATTATATAGAAATTCGTTCTGACATCTACATAGTAATACAGAATTTATTTGGTACTCTGCACTTAATCCTAATTACAGTACAGGGGACATACAGCTTATAGTGGAATCTGAATCACTCAGACACAATCGTATTTTTTTGATATCAGTAAAGTCAGCGAGATTTGAACACACGACCTCTTGCTTATTAAAAAACGAAAGTTTTACCTCGCTTTTATCCAGTAGGCTAATTACGTTACAAATGCAAAAATTAAATGTACTTGAGAATATTTTAACATTACAATTTAAATTTTTATCATTTGAATTACCTGACTGGCTATAGATGAATCTGTAAATTCTGAACTAAGACCTATTTTTAATCCAGGATCAATTTCTGGTCTGTTCCATGCTATAATACTTGGATCTCTAGCTTGCAAAAATGATTTGTAACCCTTCATTCTGGTTATTATTTATTTAAAATATTTGAGCTAAAGTAAATATTTCACGTTAAAACATAAACAATAAACTGTCGGTTACACTTCAGAAATCAAATTTTCAAATCAAGTTTTTATACATGAAGTTGCAGCACTGTTGCCAACCATTTTTAAGCAAAAAGCCCTCTACAATGCATGTAAAATGCAGAGAAATAGAGTAGCTACTCTATTTCTCTGGTAAAATGCCACTAAAATCATGACCAAAAAATTCCTTTTGACAAATAATTAGAAAAAGATATATATTTTTAAATATAAATTTTAATTATTTATGATATCTTTTTTTTTAGAAATTAAATACAGCAGGGTATTTTATGCAAGTTATGTTTCGGTTGTCTTGAATAAACGTTTCGCATTTTATAGTTAGTCATACTGACGAACCGCATTTTTAATCCGTCATTTGCCATCCGTTTTTCCTTCTAATAATTTTGCACATTATACTACAAAAATGAATAAGACACTTGAAGATATTCAGAAGAAATTACAAAATGAATTAGATAGTTTCAAACAAGTTCAAAAAGGTATTTAAATAAAAATACATTTTCGACATAACCTTTAACTGGAATAGTATTAAATATCAACTTTTTTTATTTTGCAGAACACCATAAAATACTAACGCTTAGGCAACAAATTGATGCCCAGTTAAATGAAAATGAAATAGTAAAAAAGGAATTAGAAATACTTAAAGAAGAAAATAAAGTTTTTAAGCTTGTGGGGCCAGTGCTGGTTCGTATTGATTCAATAGAAGCGAAACAAAATGTATCAAAAAGAATAGAATATATCACGCAAGAATTAAAACGCATGGAGGATAACTTATCTACACTGGATAAGAAGCAAGATACACATCGTGAAAATTTACAGAAGTTGCAACAGCAGTACCAGCAAGCTCAATTGAAAGCTGCTATACAGGCATAATTACACAAAGGTACACAATTTTAATTATTTTAAATTTGATAGCTGTTATTTCTTTATTCTTGAGTATCTTGAGTAGCTATTACTTCATATACTTGAAAAAATTAAAAAACCTCTGAATTATTGACAACTCATCAACTATAGAGGCATTAGGTTCGTTTAGCTTTGGTAGGATACGTGGTTTGTTTACATTAGAGTACATATGTTCATGTAGAATTCGTTTCGCCTATTTGACAATAAAATTAAGTATTTTGTAATTGTTTAAATTTGTTGGAAAATTACTCTTTTTTTATTCTGATTTAAGCATGCAACTCTCATAATATGAAAAAATAAAAGCAGATTTTTTTCTCATGATCAGTTACTCTTTGTTTGAATAATATTATTTTTACATACATAAATGATTTGTGGTTACAAAACACATACTAAATATGGGGTACGCATTCAACTATCAAAAATTTAAAGTTAATAAATGTAAACAACGAATATTTAGTTAGTGCATATTTCTCCAACGGACTTGAAATGCTTGTGGACTCCAAAAAATCAGCATTCGGAAACAATATATGCTTCTACAACAATTCAAAATTTCTCATGTATTTATAAACCAGAATATGTTGATTTTGTTACAACCATTAATTGCATGATCTAAAGGTTCTGAATTACAATTATTTTCTGCAGGTCGGCATAACAAACCACAAGAACATGATTTAACTGATGAATTTAAATTATTTATTGCTCAATGCCACGATATAGTAGTTTCAAATACTAGCATGGTAAAACAGTTTTTACTTCCGAAAGGATTGACTGGCGAGCCTGTTATCTCCTTGATGCAGTCAAAACAGTCTTGCGTATATTGTACATTTTATTTACTACTTATTTGTAAACAAAATTAAAAATTATAATTAACTCCTGTTAGTGAAAACTGTTAAAATTTGTTTGAAATGATATCTCATAAGCATTACTGTGGCAACGCTCTTGTGTTCTAACTTTTAAAATTGACAGCTGACCTGTAATAGTATATTACATAATAAACCAAGGAAGTAATGTTTTACTTGACGAAGCGGTCGTTTGAAATACGAGGGCCATAGGTCGAGTATATTAATCCGCTGTGGTTTAAAAAAAAAAAAAATAAATAAATAAATAAATATATCATCACGCCTTCTACCCATTACTGAGTGTGGCACTCTGCCGAAGCAGATCTCGGTAAGTGATATATTTTGTGCGTGAAGTGCGGTTACCAGTCGTCAAATCACGGCCCCTAAAGATGTTAGTGGAGGGGGAGCCACAGGGGTAGTTTTTGAAATTATGAAAATTGTTTGTCGACTGTGGGAATCGAACCAGGGTTCTCAGGATCCATAAGCCGACTTCATACCACTGAGCTAGCCACCCCACAAAAAAAAAATAATAATCATCAAACAACCGTTTTCATCAAGTAAAATATTACTTATTATGTAATACACTATTACAATTTAGTAACGGTAAAGATTCATTCATATAGTTACCAAATAGTTTGAATAAATGACGTTTACAAGTGAGTAACAAATAAATTTATTAATATATTAAATTAGTATTTTAATATTTGAGTTTAAAAATTGCTGCCGGAACATGTATTCTGCATTATTAACTGAGGACGATTTTTTTATCACGTTTTAATAATTTAGACCGATTTGCATCCGTACGTGCAACAGTATTAGATTTTCTTTTTTTTTAAGTTTCTCATAGAAAAAATTATAATTTACGTTATAAAAATACGTACTTTTATCATACAAACATGCACAATAAATGAAACAGTCCTACCAATAGTAATTAATTTTTTTAACGCTAGTTGGCGTATCAAAGCACTGGCGTTGTCAATATTGTTTTACATCTAATCATTACTTAATTTTTAGTCTGTTGATAAATAAATATAGAATCTGTTGCAGGCTTCTAACTTGATATCCAACTACTCATATGGAAAGAAATACAATATCTTTTTCTGAAATAATAATTTATTTTGTCTTACTAAATAACGTGTGAATATGATTAGCAACGTTAACAATATTAATGTTTGTTTTCAATGTACATGTTAGTACAGTTCAGTTTTTATATTTGTATAATACAGAAATGTACAAACATGATTTTATTTATTATTTAACATAATATCACAATTACTCGAAAATGTGTTAAGTATTTTGCAAAGCTTTATTAAACTATTTCTAAATAAAAACATACTGTTTTATTTAATATCACATAGTAATGCAACTCCTCGTAAAGTCCAATGTCTTGGATTATGATCGGTTTCAAAATCAATCGATCCAACATATTTCTGATCTGTTCTTTGCGGTTTTCTATAAATAGGACACTCATATAATTTTGGGTCTTTGCCTGCCGTTGTGTTTATAGCATATATGTATATGACTGGCATTTGTTCGTATAATACTTTTGGTTTACTTTCAATTAATTTTCCACTTTTTCTATCTAAGCTTGCTCCTTCAAGGAACAAGCCATGAACATAGACACCTTCTGCAGGGCCTTCTCGTAAATCTTCTTTACTGTATCTCGTTATCAAATTCTGAAGAACAACTGAATCTAGAGCCCAACCCTTATGTGCTCTTGTAACATCCTATAATATAATACAATATTAGATTAAGCATAGATAGATATGATTCGGAGTGAGGTGAATAAATAAGCTTATATAAAAGGAATTATGAATGTGGGCGAAATGAAAATGGTGTGTTAGGATGTTTGGCGAAGATTAATTGTTAAAAGAATTTAATAAATAAATGTTATGTGCAGAGCTGGGCAGTAGCTAGCTACTTTTGTAGCTCAGCTACGTTTACCTTAGCTGTAGCTGTAGCTTTGCTAACTGTGAAAAAATATAGCTGTAGCTTGTAGCTAGATACTTTTTTTTCTATTAGCTTAAAAATAACAACTGAAGCTACTTTTAAAGCTACTTTTTGTAGCTTCAAGCTACTTTTTGTAGCTTCAAGCTACTTTTTAAGCAGAAGGTCAACAAAGTACGCATGCGTACAAGCTAAACCCACACAAAATTATTGTTGCCGGTTCCAACTAGCTTTAATACGCAAAAATACATAGTAGGTGCCAGATGGTATTTGCTATTTTTGATATTTATGTACGTAATAGTAAATTAATAGTCATTATAACAAAAGACTGATCATATGACAATGGCAAATTTAATTGTTTCACAATAATTTAAAAATGTAGCTTTAAAATTTAACAGCTACTTTAACGAAAGCTTTTACCTGTAGCTTAGCTACTTTTTTAAAGAATAGCTGTAGCTGTAGCTTAGCTACTTTTTTTAAGTAGCTTGCCCAGCTCTGGTTAGGTGAATGTTTAAAAGGTTCATGCTACCTCATTTGATGGAACATGTCATGTTATGTATATAATAAAATGGAACCTGTCTCATTGCTGTTAGAAATCCTTGAGGATTAAAAAAACCGGTCATCCAAAATACATTCGGCCGACCATTGTTGCACCAAGTGCGAAATTGCATATCTCTTTCTAACAATTCCGTGTACCAGAATCCTAGTGTTGCAGATTCCCAAGATATCTTAAAAATAAAATATTAGATTATTAATAGTGATTCTTTATTTCTTAAAAATAACTACCTTTTGCCAGTTCTCAGGAATTCTTGCATCGTACATAGCATCTAAAGCGTCTCTTAAATTTTGACTCATTACAATAGTACCGTCGATAGCAAGTTTTAAATTGCATAATGTTGTTTGCACCTATAAAACAATATTTTAAAACCTATAAGTAACTCGTATTAAATTTTATCTTACGGTTTTTATAACTTTTTGTATGCCATCTATTTCTTGTCTCAAAAATATATTCATAGGTTGCAATGGACCCATTCTTTGAAGCGCTTCTTTCACTTCGAAGCTATTATATTGGGGAGGTAATTTACCAAGCATATCTTCTGCTAAACTATATACTATACTTTCTCTGGTTTCTCCACCGAGACTACCGCCTTCTTTAGGCTGTACACTTAAAATTGTATCTAATATTCCCTTGGCAGTGTTAATTTGATATGTTATATCGGCATTTGCATGTAAACCAAATACTTCTGGTGTATCAGTTAATGGTAAACTATTAATGTAATCTGAATAAGTTTGGAGATTTCTTGTTTGAGGAACTTTATACCCTTTATAAAATTCAAAGCCGTTTCTCAGTAAAACATCACAAAACCAGACATTAGTAAAAGTCGTAAGTAACCGTTTATCGAAATCATCGGTTACTCTTCCACCATATTGTACCTCCCCTAACATGTAACAAACAGTAGGCCATGAAATTCCTTTCTTTGGATCCATATCATCTAAATGATTTTGTATAAACTGTACACTAGCTGCAAAATCTGCTTGGTTGAACTCATATGGAACATTCCATCCTAGTGGACCAAATTTACGCCTTTCTTGCACCACGGTGTGTAAAAACGCAACTGCGTATAATAATGGCGGCCATTGTGATTGTGATGAGTAATCAAGAAAATCTTGGGTTATGTTTTGATACGTGCGTTTCATACTGGCTCTTATGCCTTGTGGTGGTTCGTTTGTGAATTTAATTGCCATTTGCAGAAGACCTATTGGGAACTGCGGGTGTACTTCAGTAGTTAACCAAATTCTAAAGGAGTCGTTTATATTCTCAGTTTCAACAACCATGGTCATAATTTCTGTTGCGAAAGGTAAGGATAAATGAATATTTTGTAAAAGTACCCAACCTCCTTGTTTCATAGAATTTTCTATCAATGTTTTCGCATGTACTTCTTGACCTTGTCCCATTGAAATTGATTTTAATACTACAAATGACAAAATTAATACATTCGTACAAGAGCAAAAAAAAATTAAATATTACCGATTTCTTTGATCTTCGCTAAACTTGTTATCTGTGGGGAAGGATCGGAACCAATTGATAGTATACATATTAGTGGCGTAGTAGATTCAGATTCACTCCATGTTGTATCTAAATCTAAAATGCATGCTTCTCCATATACAGGTCCTAATGAATCTGCAATATGTTATATATTATAGTTTTAGTTTTATGTATTGTTAATTTTAAGAATTTTGTACCCATGATATATTTTCTAGCCTGTGAAAGAGTTCGATCTGGACTCCAGGATCTTATAAGTAGTAGTTTACGAAAAACATCTAAAGATGTATGATAACCACAAGGAATTTCTTCTTCTTCAGGTTTTTCTTTTTCGTACCATACTCGCCATTCTTTTTCATTTTGTTCAATCTGTAAATAAATCTCACTGAATTAAATTAATTTTATCGCTATAACAAGAGTAACCTTTTTCAAAATTTCTGAAAATGTTTCTAATTTCCAAATTTCAACTAAATTCAACCAAGTAATATCCAAAATCCATCGAAAGGGTTTCGGTTCAACAGCATTGAGATCTAAGGATGCACCACCTTTAATAAAAGCCATAAACTCCTCATGACTTATTAATCCTTTTTGGCAATCTATTTTCATTGCCATCATAAGAGTAAATAATGCTTTATGTCTTTCGTACAAACTTCTTTGTGTGAATGCCCACACCTATAGTAATATTTTAATCCGATATATTTTTAAAAATATCTATACATTTTATTGTACTGACCTCATGAGTTAGATAATCTAATATATTAACAATTCTCTCTTCAGTAAATGTACTTTTAATAGACTTAGTAATAGAATTATCAAATATAGTTAAAAATTGCTTGAGGGAATTTTGATACATAACATTAACATTGCTCATTTCAACAATGAGGAAATAAAGAATTGAACCTCTTGCAGCAACCGCACGAAATTCTTCACGTGCAATAATAATTTTCTTCTCCGTATGAACAGAAACTTGCAGTTTTTCATTGACTTCTTCAGAAGTTGTTTTCGTTGTTTGTAGAACTAAAATGAGTTCTTCATCATCGACTAACGCCCCTTGAGTTGAGTTTAGTCTGCTTAGTAAATTACTTTCAAGTTCTTTCATACTTCTTTGATTTTGCATTACAGATTCAAACAAGGCGACTCTTTCTGCTTCCAAGTCGGATTTTTCCATTAAAATTACTCGACCTAATAGCTGATCTTCTAATCCCTGCATAGTTACAGTGAAGTCTATTATAGATGTTTTAGCGCTAATTTCTGGTGAATATGGTGGATTTGGTAATTTAGTTGTGATGTACAACATGAAACCTTTTAATACATCACATTCTTTATCTCCAACTACCACTTTTTCTATTGTTCCCGATTTGATAAAGTTTTTCTCTAAAACATTATCTAACACAGGGTCAAGTTCTACATCGATATCTTCTATTAAAAGTGGTCGTCCCAAAGACAGACTATCTTCTAAATGTGTTCTAAAATACTTATGATCTAAAGAAGTTATTTGTAAGTCATTTTGTGCTTCCTTTTTCTTAATCCACATTTTGCCCTGATTTTGCGGATCTATTAAGAGAGGATATGAACTGGATTTAGTTACAATTAGAGCATTTTGGACTGATAGTTCGTCATTTGGTAACCCTTGAAGCATCCATTCTGATATTGTTGCATTTTCCACTAACATATTAGTGATACTCAAATTTTTTGTGAATGGGATTTCTCGAGATTTTAAAACTGTCATCCATGTTTTAACAAGATTCGCACGAAACTCTTGATTGTATGGCCCACAATAGGAAAGAAATCCTGTTGCTAATAATACATCTCCAACAAGTCTGCCTAACTGTTCCTTAAAATCTTTACTCTGTTGTGTCCATCGTACTTTTTCACCTCCAAGACCATTTATCAAAGTAGTAGCAACTGTCATTTTACGTAGGCAAGCATTAGCTGCATCTGTTAGTCGCTGTTTTTCCATTACAGCTTGATCGTATTGATCTTTAACTTCTTGTAGAGCTTGTTCTCTTTCTTCTAATTGCCGTTCAGCTCCCGCCAAATCTTCCATGGCAATCTAGTCAAAACAAAAATTACTTTTGAATAAGTTCAATTTATAGATATACCTTTAATCTAGCTTCTTGCATTAAGAGATTTGCTTTTAACGGAAGAACTTCTCTGTTGACACTATGAAAAAATACCATAGCTTTTGTCCAGGAAAGCAGTCCTGCTACATCACCACACACTCTTTTAGCAGTCTCCATATTATAATCTTCCATTTCAAAATATGGGTTTAAGAACTCAACCATTTCGTTATTTATAATATCTTTTGGATAGTTTTGTAATTGTAACAAAAATGTTGTAGAAGCCATCATCTGTAAAATATTTATTTTTTTACACTTAGAAAGAAATCATAATTAATTGTTACCTTTAATGACTCTTGCCACGATGGTTTAGGGCAAGGAGCTGTATTATCTATTATTATTGGATGTAATTTTCTTTGGAATAAAATCAAAACACAGTCCATAATTCGCATAATTAGATGTGGAGGGCGACCAAGTTTTCGAACAGTAGCTATGTGAGCTGGTTTTATGGTATTAAGAGCTGACTCGGCTTCTTCTAGGGCAGGTTTTGCAGCTTCCAATTTTTCTTCAGCCTTTGCTTTTTCCTCAGCAATTGAAGTCACAAGCATCTCAGCCTTTTCTTTCACCTTTTGAACTTGATTTTTTACTATTTCTGCCTGCATAGCTCTTTCTGTAACTTCTGTCAAAACACTCTGTGCTCTTTCTGAGGCATCCACTAGTTCTTGTTCCATAACAGCAAGATCTTTTTTCAATACTTCTACGGAGAGAGACGCTTCTTTTAATTTTTCAAGACCTGTATCCATTCTTAATGCTCCCTCGCCAAGTTCTTTTTGTTTAAATTGGTAAATATTTTTGTAACCACCAATGAAATTTAAATATGATTTTGGAGTTACATGAGTTGCACGTCGGAATCTATAAATAATACCGATGTTGTTTATGTACATCTAAACTTTTTACGAAAGCAATTACCTTTGGAAATAATCAACAGAAGTTTGTGAAACAATATCTTGAATAGAACCCAATGCAGCAACTAAATTTTCTTTAACATCGGCAGAACAAGCAATTTCAAAATCGCAAAGGAAATGACGAGCCACTAATACTAAAGCGTCTTTTGGCCATGGCTGGAACCAATCAATTGTGCATCCAGAAATAAGTGCTGGAAACCGTAGTGCTCTATTACGGAATTTTTCTCCGACCTATAAATCAAAAATCATTTTATCTCTCTTTATGAAGAAAATACATTAATGATTTACCGGCGAGAAGCAGAAAACTACATGCAGATTTTGGCAAGTACGATTCATAAAATAATCCATTATTATTTCCGAATTCAGTGATCGTTTTGGATTTTCTCTTTTCATTATTGGAGTCAGTTCAGATATAATTTCAGCTTGTTCGTCTTTATTGAACAAATTCGACATTACTCCGGATGATAAAATATTATTTAAATATTCTAGAAAACCTTCTTCTTTAATATCTAAATCAGTAAATATAAATGTAGTTCCTTTTCCTTGTACTCCGCATGTCCGATATAGTGCCTTCAAATCTTCTAAGAAGTTAGCTATATTATACGACCGTGTTAAAGTTATTTGGAATGTTTTATAACCAGCAATAAATGAGGATAGTTTTGTTAGAGATTGTTTGCCTGAACCACCAACTCCTACCAACATAACATTACCACGAGGAAATCTGATAATTCTTGAAATTTTAACCAAATGTAGCATTGCATCAGGGAAAAATACCAAATCCATTCCTGCCCCGCGAACCATTTCATTAAACTGAGCTAGAAACATGTCAAGTCGCTCTTGTAGTTCAGCATTTTCAAATACTGGTTCATAAACTTTTGGTAGTTCCATATCTGCATCTTCACCCTCTTCACCAGTTGGTTCTGGAGCATCTCTGTAATTTAACTATATTGTTATTCCAAATATTTGGTTTGACATACAGGGTGTAAAATAAGTAAGGAATATTAATATTATCTCCTGAAATAATCACTTAATCTAAATAATTAAAAAAAAAGTTTCGAAGGTTTATGATTGCAGATATTTTGGCGAGCTCAGGTATTTTTATCGATAGTCATTTTTTCATTTTTTTTTAAATCTCATTCTATAATTTTTAGATCCCATTTTGAAGAGTATTTTTTCTCTATACAAACAATATTAAAAAATAATACTTTATTTGACAAAAAAAATAAGAAAAATCGTATTGAATAAATGCAATTTTACTGATTTTTACCGGAAATGGATTTTAATTGCCATAGATATACTAATGATAAAATAAACATCGGCTATTTTAATCGACACTCATTCATTACCGGTAAAAATCAGTAAAGTTGCATTTATTCAACACGATTTTGCTCAATCTTTTTCAAATAAAGTATTATTATTATCTGATATGTTTGTATAGAGAAAAAATTATTCTTTCGAATAAGATCCAAAAAATTAAAACATGCCATTTAAAAAAAAATTTTCGATAAAAATATCTGATCTCTCGAAAATATTCGCAATCATAAACCCTCGAAACGTTTTTTTTTAATTATCTAGCTTATTTCAGGAGATAATATTAATATTCCTTTATTATGTTACATTCTGTGTACATATTTACCTCATGAAATCAACAAATATTGGATTTGGTTCTGTTTTCACTCTCATTTCTTCACCAAGATGTTGTTCTACTATATTTAACAGTTCTCCATCGAACCATTCTTTATCTTCCGTAAATGTAAATCTGTCAGAAAATACTCGAGAACATTCGTGCTTCCAAAGTATCATCAAACAGGCCTCTGATTCAATGACAGTAGATAATGTTCCAATCTACAATAAATACTAGTTATAATCAGATTTCTTTGAATTTCCATAATTTTTGTAAGTACCATTCCTTGCCATATTTTGGATAAATCTCTTAAAGAGAATACATAATGAAATTTTGCTGGAGTCGGCAATAATTTTAGTCTAGTACTCTTCCATAAAATTCTAGTTAGAGGAACTAACTTCTTCACTAAATTGCGAACATCTAATAGAAAACCTCGTTTTACATTGTAATGCCCTGTTCCAATAACAGTGAAAATTTTGTCAATTGACGCATCACTTGGAAGAGTGCAGTTATATATAGCAAACTGTCGTTTTAATCGAGAAGGAATATCATTTCGGCCTCCTCCTGTAATAATAAAATATTTGTATATGCTGCTTATTGTCAAATTTAACATTTTCAATACCTGGTTGGCCCATTGCGCCCACAAACTGTACATCAGCAATACTTACAAATTCTCCCGGCTTTTCTAAACTATAGAAGCCATTCATGTCCATTGTCTGGCGAACAATTTCATTTGTAACTTGGTCTCCCCAATTATTTATTTCTGGCAAATTTATATCATCTATAAATATAAGCATTTTCTTTCCACCTGCAGGACCAAACGTATTTCCCATGCGCTTTTCTACGTAACTTTCAATAGTTTTTTGAAACTGATAAGGAGTAGTCGCAGAAGAGAAGTTAAATGCTCTATTAAGATATAGATCTGGATTTGCTTTTCGCATGTAGGATTTCATCATAACAGTTTTTGCAGAACCTTGTTCTCCGATAAGGAGCACCGCTTTCTCTTGTTTGACAACTATGTTTACCAGATAATCGATTCTAACACTGTCAGGGATTGGTACTAAAATACCTGCATATTCAGGAGTACTGACTTCTGGATACATGTAATTTGTTACTAAAGAACTCCATGGTTCCCATGTTCCATTCTTACTTACAACAAAATCAAATAATGTTGTCTGAAAATAGGATTCATTATTTTTTTAAATACAATCAAATATTTTATTCGTACATTAATATCTTTTCCAGGTGTTGGTAAATCTAGAAAATCTAATTTATCTCGAATATATTCGCTGTATTTAATTCTATCTGATGTTTCTAAAAATGCTCCTGCTCCCCAAATTAAAGCAAAGCTGTATAGTTTATCTAAATGATCAGAAGTCAAAATTTGAACAACTTCCGCTTTTGCAGTAGTGTCTTCTATTTCATCGTCCAGATCACCATGATCTGATTTTGCTGATGATTGAGTTTCTGTTACCTCTGTTTGTGGCGGTACAAGACCTAAAGAATTGATAAATTATTAAAAATATTATTATAAGAATGATTTTGTACTACCTTCTAAAAGTAGTAATATTTGTTGTATGATATTACATTGAAGAACATTAATAACAAAAGTAACATTTTGTGTACACCAAGTATACAATGCGCCAAATGTCTTTTCAAATAATCCTTGAAATATTTCTATCTCTCGTGGAGTTCTAGTTTTCACCCAAGCTTTCATAACTGGTTTCCAGTTCAATCCAGATGAACTCATATAAACCATTCCATTTCTAGAAACCGTTGCTGGAGAAGCATTATCAATATTGTGTGGTTCGAATATGATTTTACAAGTTGGAGCCATGGATAAACGATCTCCATTTGCGAGAGTTAGAGTTTTGTTGTCGTCTAATACTGAATTCAAATTTTCTATCCAAATACTGTCGACTGGTCCATCCAGCACTAGCCATACATTCTCTCCTGCAATAAATTGAATTAGTTTTTTTTTTAATATTGAGAAAAAATCATAGTGTTTGCTACCTTTTTTAAGTTTTAACGTTTTTCTCCAAAGTGCAGAAAATATTCCATCTGTCCAATCGTTAGTTGCAACATCTAATCGACCAAACATTTGAGCTGCTGTTATAGCTTTTGGATTCATACGCATTTCCCTATTAATAAGAAATAAAATAGAACGTTATATCAGGTATGAAGATATTAAATCCAATAACCACTAAATATAAGAATCAAAATTAAAAAAAAAAACAATTATATGTTATTAAAATACACTATAATTTTATCGCTTCCAAAAATAACAATTTCAGAATTTATTCTGAATGATCAGACACTTTTTTCGGTTGTTAGAATTGTCATTTATATGAATCAAAATTTGTCAGATAGGCCCGATAAAAAATAATCGACGCATACTATATTTAGAATGTTTACCTATGAAGGTCTCCAGTTTGTGTTAAGGCTTTCATCAATACGTGTATGCAAGTTGTTTTACCGGTACCAGTTGGACCCAAAGTCATTATACCATGCCTCACTCTTTGAGTTTCGTACAACTAAAATATAGAGCATTTATAATTATAATTATATTTTACATCGCATTTTTTATTGTATTACTTGTATAAGTTTTAATACCCACGGTGGATGGTAAATCAATCCGGCCTGGTCAACTTGTTCTGAAATAGCATTTTCCAATTCAGGATAGGATGTTTTTTCTAGAGTCTGATTAGGGAATAAATCTGCCACTAATGATATGAATAATGGTTCATCTTCATCTATAAGTTTAGATAAATTCATATCACGAAGTACTCGCATAACAATTGTGCTTTCAGTATCTTTATTGTTAACTCTTTTAGAAGCTCCAAGACTACGAAGTACAGACAAAATATTTCGTAAACCGAAATCGTAGTGGACTTGTTTAGTAAGTTGCTCTTCACAAAGTTTGTATAAAGTGTAAAATTTTCGAGCCAAAGTGATGTTTTCTAAAAATCCGCAGCTAGCTAGTTTTACTCGAATGATAATTTGTCTGTCGGGAACCATCATAGCTACCGTTCGAAATTGAATTTTCAAATTTTCTGGTAGTTCTTTTCTTCCAGCATACCCGGGATTCTAAAAATAATTAATTATGAAAAATCAAGGGTAGTAGTACATTTTTACCATTGTAATAAATATGCCGAATTCTGGGCACATATCTATCATATCGCCATCAGTAAATTGGAAATTTCGTTTCTTTTCTTTCTTGGCAGCTAAAATAACAGCAACTTGTTGCGCTGCCACTGATAATACCGGTAATTCAATTCTGTTGAATTCATCAAAACAACCCCAAGATCCAGATTGTGCTAAACCTAAAGAAAGAAGGAATATTAGGTATTAAAATTATTAAGTTTATAGAAGAAATATACCTTTGTATATACGCCCCAATCCTTTGTAATCCATTTGATCAGAACAATTGAATACAACCACATACTTTGCTAGAGTTTTTCCCATATCTTTAACAGTTTCTGTTTTTCCGGTTCCTGCTGGACCACAAGGACTTCCTCCCATGCTCATTGCCAAAGCTTGAGCCAAAGTTATATAACATCTACACAAAACCATAAAAATTTAATTATTTTCTCTTTCATTGTATTATTCAAACTAAACTTATTATTATAAACTTGTTTTTATTAATGACACAAGGAATAATTTATATATTTATTGAATTTATTTTCCTAGGCAAAAATTCTCTCATATTTTCAAATTATTGCAAAAACTCTGAGTACAATCTTCAAACAGGAAGCTTAGGCTTTTTACTAAATTGACAATTATATTTTATTAGTTTTTTTTTTGTATAAATATGGAATGCAAGTAACTCCTTAGGATCGTATGCGGCCTCGATTCCTCGTTGTCGATGTAGTGACAACGACACGCAGTGTAGAGGTCGGTATTTTGTAATATTTTGATGTCTGATCCGATCCGATCAAAAATTTAATCCGACATCCGGTCGGTCCATGATGTGATCTGACACCCGATCAGGCATACATTTATTTTTCCTATTTTAACCAATTGTAACATTGTAGAGTCGAAAGAAAAATATTTAGTAATTTTGTTATGAAAAACTAAAGAGACCTATTTTGTTGTAACGTTATTTAATCATTTATTAAAAGTTGAATTGGAATTTATATGTTTTTTACTCAGAGTGGATACCTAAAAGCTGTGAATATAAATATCGGATCGGATGTTTTATCCGACTTTCGAATTTGATTTTTATCCAAACTTCGGATCGAATGTTTTTTCCGACGTTCGGATCGGATGTTTTATCCGACTTTGGGATCGGATATATTATCCAACTTTCGGATCGGATATTTTAACCGACTTTCGGATCGAATATTTTATCTGACATTGAGATCGGATCCGATCCGAATTCCAACTTCGGATCGAATTCGGATATCGGATATTTTTGCCGGCATCTAACGCAGTGTTCAAAGACATGGGTGTTACGAGATAGTTATGTATCCATGCCGTGACCCTTGCCAATAGTAAATATTTATTCAGCTGACACCGTGATTTGAATTCAGAATTTTTTTTAAATTCTATCAAATGCCCTATCGCTAAGTCATTGCACCTATTGAGTCTTATTCTTTTAAAAATATCAGTACAATACAAACCTATCAGTCAAAGGAGTAATAACAAGTCTATCAGTGCATCCAAGATACTCATTCTGATAAATAAAAGTAACATCTGTAATTGAAATTAAAGTTTTGTCTTGTTCTTCTCTGAAATAAAACCGACATTGCTTCAACCACTCGAAATCATTGATATGACGTACATTTAATCGACACTGAAAAAAATACTTTTATCATTTTGAAACTATTTGCTTTTTTACAACTTACTAAAATATCAAATATATCTCGTTGATGCACATGAATCGTAATTAAAGTCTCAAATTTCGTCCGATCAATTTTAGTTAAATCCCTTGTAGTTTGATCAATTAAAGTATTTAATAATTCCAAAAATTTGTTGTTAGTATCTGCCATTATTTTCTTGTCAATCCTTGCTTGAAGAAGTGCAAGTTCTGCATCTCGTGTCCAAATCATTTGTAGCCCAAGAAGACCAATCTAAGAAATAAATTCGGTTAAATTCTATACAGGATGGTTGATTTTTCAGTGTCCAGTTTATAAAGGTGTTTCAAAATGATTGCAAAAAAAAATTAAAGATATATATTATTTGATGTACTGATTGCAACGCAAAAATAATTTTCCGAAATTCGCAGAAATAATTGCACATGACCTGGAGCTAACATTTTTCGTGCCACCGTACTGATAGGTTAAAGTAATGAATACAAATTAGTAAGCATTAAAATTTATCTTATTTAATTAAAGTTGTTTAACACTTTATTCTATTTTATTTCATTCATTTTGTCTCTCAGTATTACTTTAGTTTTCGTTCGTGATAGTGGAAGTTAAGTCGAAATTTCAATAAAGAGTGGCATATGTTTATAGCAATAAATAAAATAAATAAATATATCATCACGCCTTTTACCCATTATTGGGTGTGGCACTCTGCCGAAGCAGATCTCGGTAAGTGATATATTTTGCGCGTGAAGTACGGTTACCAGTCGTCAAATCACGGCCCCCAAAGATGTTAGTGGTGGAGGAGCCACAGGGGTAGCTTTTGAAATTATAGCAATAATAGCAAATAATAAGGCAACAAACTTCACTTTAGCAAGCATGTAGTGTTTTATTAATACAGCGCGTCGCGTTATATGTGGCCGTAAATGGTGATATTTTTGAACAATTTTGGTAAGTAGCGAATTCATTTAAAGTGTAGGTAATATTTCGTTCGACAATCCTGAGAAGGTGACATACGTTTGAATGAAATAAAATTGAATGAACTGTCACACAACTTTAATTAAATAAAATAAATTTTAATCACAAGGGAAGTTTTATTATACTATATGTACATTTCGACTGCCATATCATCGTCAATAGTACACTGACGATGACAGCATGGCGATCGAAATGTATATTTAGTATAATAAAACTTCCCTTGTGAAGAAAAGAATATTGTGTTGTTTATAAACATTTATCTTCACACAGCTCTAAATTATATATTAATTAAATTTTAATGTTTACTAATTTATATTCATTAATCAAGAATAGACAAATCTGGCGATCTGGCAGGTTTACAGGTATAAACAATAAAATAACACAGCCGATTCTTATAATTTAGTTTTTTTTTGCATTCTTATCTGTAATTTAAGGGCAAACCCCTACTTGTTATACATCATTGTAAAGAGACATCTATTTAGAATCTGAATCCACAAAAATATATAGGATGTTCCTTTTGAAAAAAACATACTTAAATATTTTTCCGGCAATTTAGGTGGCCATGAGAAAAAAATGTTTACGCTAATTTATAAACCAGATTCTGTTAAACAAGTCATATAAAACAGTTTTTTTTTGTATATTTCAGCAGATATAAGCTGAAAGAATCAACCATCCTATATAAATATTTGATATTATTTAGTTGTACCTGGGCAGGCATTTTGTCCAAGAACGATAACATATTAAAATTAGGATCGTTAAGCATAGTAAATGCTTGTCGAATAATCGAATGTAAAGATTGCTGTGAAGTAATCAACAATGATGTTAGCCAGGTTTCAACACTGCCTTCAGCTCTAACAGCTTTTTCTAATAGTATTGTTTCTCCTTCAGAAGATATAATTGCTGTCATTTTATTGTACTCTATATCGTGAAATTTAACCCATCGCGTATTATCGAATATTGAAAGTAAATGATTTTGTATGGTATGTGAATCAGACGCTTGTCCAAGAATTTCTAGAAGTGCTGGATCAGATACAAAAAAGAATCGTGGAAACATCATTCGCTTCTTTTCTAAGTAACCACTCAAAGATTTTTGACATAGTTCTAATTGTTCTTGCAGATGAGGCAATAGCTGCTTCAACATATCGTCACCTAAATTTACATTTAATTAGATATTTTTCAACTGTTATTCTGAAGTGTTTTTACCAACGCAGCATGAAACAACACCAGGAGTTTCATGAGCTCTTTGCATAATCTTCTGCCAAGATTTATCAATTTTTGAAAATCGTTTGGCTTCTTTGGGCAACTGTTTTGCGATATCACCACCAACGAATACAGCTTCTAAATAAACCCACATATTTTGTACAAGTAACCACCTTTCTAAAACTTCATTCGTGTTAGATAAGTCAATAACCCATTGTTGAATTTGCTTCCGGAATGGAGCATTGTATCTGAAAATTAATTAAATTAAAACTCAATAAATAGGAAAAGGAAGTTAAAAATAACAAAATCCATTTGCCTATTTTAGACTGATTAGTTTTAAATAGAGACAGGTTTCGATTACTTCGTAGTCGTCCTAAAACTAAGCGATAAAAAATAAACTATCGAAAATACTAATCAAGTATTGGTATTATGAATCAGTTATGTTCTATCCTTTACTGTGAAATTGTAATGGGCTCCTATACCATAATGAAAATAAACAGAATTAATAATAAAAACATAAAATATATATTGAATTATGACTATTAGTGAAAAAATGAGTTCAGAGGTATATGCGATTGAAAATATAGTGACATCATAAGTACTCAAGCAATCTTATTAGCCACAAGTATTTTCGCGCGCTAAATAAGAGACATATGCGAAGTAGAATGTGACATCTCAACACTGTTTTTTCAAACTGACCTGCGTTTGTGCGTACATTCAACACGTTGTATATTTATTACAATAATTTAATTTAATTTTCTTGGGCTCTCAACTACTATAAAATATGATTTTCAAATAGTAACATTATTTTCTAATAAATAATTCGTATATTATTTGCACTCATTGAATTAAACAAGTTTAGTACCACTTAAAGACATTGAAAGATACATGTGACGTCACAAACACCTACAGAACTTTAAAAAAATCATATCTCGCTTAATATAAGGAAGTTTAACACCATGCTTTCACTGATTGTTATAGTTTTTAATATAGTTTCATAAAATAAATAAATAAATCGGTATAGAAAGCTATTCCTGTAGTTTTTTTCTGTTGTGTTTGATTACTAAGTGGTCGCAATCGGTTGCGATTTAAATGTAGCACCTGTTGGATAATAATGATCCTAAAATCATTAAGCTGTCTTCCAGTTGTCCAATAGTTTCGGCAGTTGTATCTCCTCTCAAGAGTAACTCGCCTCTGTTGTTAAACGTCATGAAAGTTAGTTCTTGAACCGACCATTCATTAGTTACTTGACGAAGTTTAGCTTCGATATCTTTTTCTTTCATCGCTGATATACAAATATCCTAAGACACAACAAATAAGTATTACTTGTCTACAACTAAACTTATTAAGGACAGGTTTTTCCATCTCCGGATAAAGTTCTCAATAATTATCAGCGGGATGAATAAAAAAATATATATCATTACGTCTTTTACCCATCACTGAGTGTGATACTCTGCCGTAGCAGATGTCGGTAAGTAATATATTCATGCGCGTGAAGTGGCGTTACCAGCCGTCAAATCACACCTCCCAAAGATGTTAGTGGTCGGGGAACCACAGGAGTAATTTTATTGTGGTGAAAATTGTTTGTCGGTTGTGGAAATCTTAGCACAAATGGTAATAATTATACTGAATGATTTTTTCTGATGCGATATTTTTCAATTATTCTCCCGATAGTTATCAGGAACTTTATCCGAAGATAGAAAAACTGGTCCTTAATTAATTAAAATTTACTTCAATGTCTTCCTTATGTTGTAATAAAGGCGCTTCCAAAATATTCTTCAAACAAAATCCTTCGCTCTCTAATTCAAAGACATGTTTAATAGATTCCATAATTCTTTGCCAATGTCTTGCCTTCATAGCTTTATTAGCCATCAATTCAAGTAAAGGACACATGTCATTAAAGTCATCAATAGTTTTCTTTAAAGCGAAAAAGGCAGGCCACTCTTTTAATCCCTTGGGAAGTTTTCTGCAACGATTTTGGAACTCCATTAACTCATTGTTAATTTCTTCAATGTTGACTTCGCCCCAAGGAATATCGTAATAACTATTTACTCGATCTATTACATCGTTGTAGAGTTTGTATAGTTTTTGTAATAAGTTTAGTTCTTTACGGATTTGAGCTAATTCTGGATAGTCAGTTTGAGGTAGACCAAATAATTCTTCACCACTTTGATAAGTTTGAAGGCGGCGCCACATTCCATCGAAACGATTCTACAATAAAATGTATATTTAATTATATTCAAATGTTTACGTCGAAGAAAGATTAATGAAAAGCATGCAGGAGTGATTGGATGGATGTGATTGAAGGTTTGTTGTTTGTTTAATGATTCCGACTGTGATGAGTAAATGATCTTATAGAGCTCGACAAACCAAAGAAAAACTGTGGCTGAAATGCATTTTAATTCAACCCATTCTTATATATAACGAATGGCGTGGCTCTACTTTGGCGCGAAAGTAAAATATACAGTCTTAGTGAAAACATTTGGCTGCCGCACCATGTACGATATACGCATTTATGCAAATTTATTATTGATATATTTATTTATTATTAATCCATCATAATTATCGTTTTTTTAACATAATATTTTTATAAATGGAAAGATTTACATACTGTTTTATTTAATAAATTCAAACAAACTTTTGACACAGATAGTACCGACGATAGTAGCGACCTCCAAATACACTCCTCTCAGGGTTTTATTTTGGTTTATGGAGCTCTATGTAAGGAACTATGAATGTGGTTGATGAATCTGATGAGTGAATGTTTTTATGAATGATTATAGACTTCGTGCTACCTCATTGGATGGGATATAGTGTTATGTTTTGTATGTATGTAAATGTTTATTATTTATTTTTCTCACTTGGAATAGAATAAGTCGATCGGAAGCCTCTCTTGGTGTTAGACCACTTTGCATAGGACCAGCAGTTCGATACTCGTTGCAATAATTAATTTTATCTTGTCTGAATTTCTCGAGATTTGTCTTCAGGTCATCTTGGAAGTGTGGTTGCATGTCCAGTAACTGTACGTGGCTCTTTTGAGCCAATGCTTGCAAACGTCCCCAAGTATATCGGAGATTGTCCACTTGTTCCATTATTTCACGTTCTATTGATATGTTGTAACGACTGAGAACATTAAATGCTTCCTAAAATAAATAACTCCGGTCATATAAATAAAATAAATATATCATCACGTCTTTTATCCATTACTGGGCGTGGCACTCTGCCGGAGCAGATCTCAGTAAGTGATAATACAATCAAATTACGGCCCCCAAATATGATAGTGGAGGAAGAGCCATAAGCTTAATTATTATGTGATGAAAATTGTCATATGTTATAACCAACTAACCAAATCTGATTTTATTGCAATTTTGTTATGTGCCATAGGCACAAAATAGAAAGAAAAATATATTATGTGCCATTGATACAAAATAGAGAAAAAAATCAGATTTGAATTACATAGCGACCGTAGCTTAATTGTTTAAAGCATATGACCAGAGTTCATAGGTTCCAGGTTCAAGTCCTGGTGGTATCCCAATTTTTCTCTTTATAATTCAGTTTTATTTTATCAGTTGGTATTTTCTTAAAATACTAACTAAATAATAACAATTATTACTTGCAGTTATAAATGGTAGTAAAATGTAAAACAGTGTTATTTTACTTCATTATAAAAAATGCAATTAGCAGAATTCAGCACTTATCTTTAACTTGAAGATCGTCTTTAGTAACCATGCATCTTATTTAATTAATTTATAAAAACATATTATAATGTTTTTAAAAAAATTGTTATTCTTAATTAAGCTTCTTTAATAAAAAAAATAGTGCTAAATTTAATCCATTAACCGGATTCAACTCTTTTCTTTTACTAAAAAATCATTTCTAGCAACTATGGAAAAGTCTTGCTTCTTTTACATCTTTTTGTGAATTACATATTGTTTCCTTTCTTATTTTTAAAGAAGTTTCTTGTATCTGTATCTATTATACCTCAATTGGTTCAAGTTTTAGTTCCATATCAACTTCCTGTTCACGTATTTTCTTTAGAGTATCCATAATAAGTCTCACATCATCAAGATCTCGTATTGGACGATCCAATTTTCTATGCATTTCATTAATAACAGCATAAACATAATCCATTTCTCTTCTGTATTTCTTTTTCATTGCTTGGCCAATACTACAAAAAATATTTTAATATGAAATACATATTTATACTAGATTAGATAATCTATTTCATTTTTACCGGTGAGTGCAAGATTTAATTTCTGTTGTAAGGCCAAATTTAAGTCGTTCTGTTGATATGGCAAGACAAGATCCTAAAAGATAATTCGATTTAAATAAATACAAATTATTTATATGTGAAATATAAATACCTATGCTATGAACATAAGGTTCAGTAGTTAACCGAGCATCTAATTCTCCATGTCTTCGAAGTGACGCTTCAAATTCCATCAAACAATTCGTCATAAGTTCTCTTTGAGTTTTCTCATTCCTCCACAACACAGAATATTGTTTCCAAGTTCCAATAAACGTATTCATTTCCTACAACCACTCAATGAGAATCTTTTCAACAAAACAAAATAAAATATTACATTTTTCAGTTCATGTGTGCATGTTGATAGCAACGACAACGTCTTAACAATTTCTTTATTATCCATAACATAGCTGTAAAAATTCCTTTGTTGGTAGGGAAATTCGGGTTTTTGTTCCGAATTTAGTCGGTAGAGACGGCGACGTCTGGTGCGGTAGTCTTCTTGCACTGGGCGGCCGTCGTTCTTCTTCGAATGCTGTTCCAGTTTAGAGACAACGGCTTGTAGAACGTTTGGCGTTCGATTTGTGAGCTTCTTCCAGCCAGTGTTCTTGGCTGTAGTCTGTGCGGGGGTCAGCAGGGTATTTACAAAGCTTTTACATGCCGGTTGTTATGTGTGTTTGTGTGTGTTTTGTTTATACAAAATCGTGAGAATTTGATTAAAATTATGATGAAATGGCGATGATTGACTGGGGAAAATGATTGGACTGTACAATTGATCGGAATTCCTATAATATTATAAAAATTGCTAAAGAATTATGTGTGGCATATATCGTTATGATAAACCTAATGATGTAGTTATTGTACCTACAGTAGGTATTAGTAGTAATACATACATACATGATTTTTAACGTTCCCATACTTCATCTTAAAGAAAAACGATGATAAATTATGTACAATTCATGCAGTTATACAAACACTGTGTATGTACATTTCAAAAAGTGCTAAAATTTGTTTTATATGTACAGATTATAAAAATGTTATATTTAACACCAATAGAATTTATAATATATTTTAAACAATTGTAAGTATAAAATATGTTTGAGTAAAACTTAAATCTTACTTTTGGTTTTCCTCCTGTCCATTGTCCAACACCTTTAGAAACCGACGTAATATACCTGCCAACAATAATAAGTGTATCTTGTACTTCGTCCAATGATGGTATGACAGTAACTTTCGGTATCAGTAAAGTAGCGTGCAACAAGAATACTGCTGGAGCATCTGCTTGAGCTGAAATGAGGTAATAGAATAACTAAGTAAAAATTAATAATTAACAAATTGCAAATATCACCTCCATCTAAAATAAATCGCTTTCTTAGCGAATCTAAAGATTGTCGAGTAACTTTAACAAGGACATCAATGACTTTGCGACTGTAGTATCTTCGCATTTCTCCTACAGCATTTCGTACTAAATCCTGCATAGTTTTTGATAATCCTCCTGGAGTAGCTAATAGTATGTAAGGTTTATCGAAACATTCCCACACGACTGACCAATCAGATTGTTGCTGACTTGTGGACATGTCTGTATCGAAACTTGCATTCTGATTTTCAGTATCTAAATAATAAATTTAATGAAATAACAAAATAGTCGATATGCGGCTGAACTGAAAATTGGAAAATATATTTTTGGAATTGCAGTCTTCATTAATTCCTTTTTAATCAAAGAATTCTTTTACTTCCAACAAATTTATTGTAAAGAGATTGTAATCGTCTCTAATGAAAATCTTTAACATGAAAAATAAAAAATCTGCTGTGGGTATCACAGTATTTCCTCGACCATAAGTTTAGATAAGGTCAGTTTAACTTATATAACTTTTTAAAAAATAATTGACGATTGGTTAAATATCATGTTATATATTTTTACTAGAATTCTGTGCCCGAAAGCTTTAATTTGGTTCTGAACACAGCCTAATTTGAATTTTGGAAATGTAATAGACAAACGCTTGAATTACCTTTACTAGATTTCCTGTCTGAGAGTTCTAATTGATATAAAATTCGGCATATTTTAAATCATTTCCAGAACAATTGCCATCACCGCTTTCATTTAAATTACATATAAGAATTCTTAAATGAAAAATATCGAATCGAATATTTAACAGCAATGTTTAGATATATTAATTTATGAGTTCATCTTGATTTTATTGTAAGTTTAACTGATAACGGTACAAATGGTCATTATATTAGAAGAAAAACCATGTGTAGGACTGCAGTTCCAAAATTTTCCAATAATAATAATTTATTTTTCGCACCATCTTGCTTCAGAAAATCAAATTCATCTGGTTGAGTGGACTGAAAATCTTGAGCAGCATTTCTAACCAACAACAAAATTTCTTCTACAGCTTCTTCAACCATAAGACTTTTTCGATGAAGCTCTGTCGCAGCAGCTCGACATGTAGCTTCAACACGATCAATAAAATCATCAACAGTCCATGACTGATCTTCGTCAGGCAAAACATGAAGAGAAACAGATTGCATGCTTGACAGCACTTCCAATATACGATTCGAATAGACGTCATGTACGCGATTTACCTAACAATAAATAAGACATTTTGTAGCGTATCTTTGGTATCGAAATAGAGTTCTATTTATTTTGGCAATCTTGTGACTGGCACAAAAGATATTTAAATTTTTTAAAATAAATTCGTAATATTTTCGATATTAATCATAGTACTAAAATAAGTATGATTCATTTTACTTACCAATATATTAAAATTTTCTATTGCTTCATTGACATTTGTAATAAAAGGCTTCCAGTTTCTATCAACCCAATTTAATTGTCTCAAACCTGGTGTTAACATATTAACTAAGCGAACTAATTGTGGAAGAAATAATGGTCGTACTTCCAATTTTACTCTTTGTACGACAGTCATAAAATTATTAATCAAAAGCTGCAAAGGAAATATTTAAAAAATAATGACAATAAATGTAATAAGATTTATAACATACTTGTAGAGAATCTTTTAACACTGTAAAGTGTTCTTGTTTAGTAAGAAGTGTTAAAGCAACCATTGGAACCGGCAAATCTAGTTTTATTAAACATTCTGCTTCTCGAATTAAAAGTGGAATTGCAAATGCTAAATTAACTTTTAATTGTCCATTTTCTTTATTTATTGCCAAGAGTTTTTTAACTAAACATTGATCTACTTCACTCACCTAAAATATAAGAAACTGTTAATGTTCAATATGTATAAACTATTATATTTGCAATACTTTTTGACTCATCCATATGGCTATCATATCAGATTCGTATGTTTTTAACATTGTTTCTGCACTTTGATGCCGTTTAGATAATTCGATTGTAGTCGGTAAAATTTTCAGAACGTGATGAGTAGTTACGCTCTCCATGAGTTCTTTTAAATGAGAAGCTAAAGAGCGAGACCATTTAATTCTTCCTGAAATTAAATCACTAATTGGGTTAATAGTTCTTTTTTAAATGGTATATATTTACCTGCAATTGGCGGAAAATTAAATGGTAACGGTGGATCATCTCTTTCTTTTCTAAACATTTTTATAATTCGATCAACTTCTTGTTCACAATATTTCAATACTCTTGCATATTTGTCATCCATTGTTGTCAGTGGAATCTTTTCACTTACCTATTATTTAATGAAATACATATTTAGTCAACAGTTTTTTTAATTATAATAATATTAATACTTTTTCAAATCGTGTTAAAAATCTAATACCCTGCGCAGTTTCCCAAACACTGGCAAAATTTTTCTCGATTGTACTACTGATATTTTCTTTTAGTGCATCAGTTTTCTTCATGAATATATTAAAATCTAAATCAAATTCTGTGTTGCGCTGATCTAAATAATCATATTTTTTATTCATTACTAATGCTTTGGTTTCTTCAAATGTTTGTATAGCCTCGTCCAATACTAAAAACAGTATTCTCTCATAATAAAATTCCATTTCAAAGAATTAAATTTATAATAACCTTCTCCTAATAATAATCCTTCCATTCTTCTCTTAAACAAATTGTTATAGTCTTCAATTAAATCAAACATTGCAATAATTTTTCCAAGTCTATTACAAAAAGTATTGAATTTCCCGAATACATAGTTTTCTGAAAAATTAAATGGTTCTTGGTTTGGTACAAAAGGTTGGCTTTTAACTACAGAATAAGTTTTTTGGTATACTCGATTCAGCATAATGCACTGAGTTAATTTATCTCGAACATCAGATCTTTCTTGTGACCAAATTGTTTCTTTTCCTCGACAAGTTATATATTCTTTACAAGTTTCTATCATTTGGTTTGTAATCTGAAATATTAATTATCGAGTCATTAGTATAATGCATAATTTGTTTATTATTATTCATACCTTGACCATGAGAGAAGAAATTCTTTCAGAGGTATTATAAAATTGTGAGACGCTGTGAATTAATCTTACTGTTTGTAGAAGACCAAGTAGAGAATCTTGCATGTGTACCTTTAAATAATTCATTTTACTAATTGATAACTATAATAATATATTTTAATAATTACAGGATCATCAAGATATAAAGAGTGACAATTCTTTTCCATAGCTTGAATAAATTTAGCATTATCCTTGGCTTCGTTGTAACAAAATGTTATTTTATTGCTTGTCTCTTGCCATTGTTTCAGTAGTTTAGATCTTCCTAATTCCAACATTAAAATTGTAAACTGTACTTCATTACTTTCTAAATATGTAATAGTTTGAGAGAATTGAGCTCCTCTTTTCTTCCAGTACTCGAGTTCATCTTGAGGTCCTGAGAAAATAAAATGTTTCTACTTTGTTTTAAAAATAACTATAATTTTGAATACCTGAAGAGTCATTTTCTCTTCTAATTTGTTCGCTCTCTTTAAGTACTTCAGTAACTCTTTTCATCCATGCTTTTACTCTGTCTTCCATTGGTAGAACTTCAGCAGGATGTTTTGCTAATTCTTTTATATCAAGTACTGTTTTTCCTTCCATTAAAAGTTTTCCATCTTCGAAAACATTTCCGGTATCGCAGACTTCTTCGCATACTATTAATATTTAAAATAAAGCCTTTCAGAATATCATCAAGGAAATAAATATAATTTTTTATACGACTACAATGGAAAGTAGGCTTTTCTGTATTTATTTCAGTGGTATTGAATCGGACTGTAGATTTGAGAACCCGAATTCGATTCCCTCAGCCGACAAACAATTTTCACCACATTAAAATTACTCCTATGGCTCTTCATATTATCATCTTTGGGGGCCATGATTTGGCGGCTGGTAACCGCATTTCACGCGCATAAATATATTATTTACCGAGATCTGTTACGCCAGAGTGCCACACCCAGTAATGGATAAAAGGCGTGATGATATATTTATATATTTTTTTATAATTTCATTTACCTATCGAAAGCAGATTTTTGCCGTCTACTCATGTATAGATACACGAAAACTGTTACGTTTCCAAACGAATTACAAAATGATTTATAAATTCTTCACGCGTTCATAAATGGTCGTATAAAAATAGTGTATGCACCTCGAATAGAAAGTATCTTTTCCGCTTTTACATAGTTGCTTTCTATGCGCAGGTACACAAATAACAATTGCATTAAGTTTTTTTTTTTGTGTGAGTTTATCTGTTCGCGAAAGTTAATTTATTCTTGAATTTGAACGTTGTCTTTTTAGAAAATTTGTTTACCTTTTAAAGCGCTACAAAAAGACCTCAATCCTGGTAATAGTTGATTCTTTATCATCGGACAACTCATACTTTCGTCCTCGCAATCAGGACTAGGATGTGCTAAAGCTTCCATGAAAATATGTTCCACTATACGTTCAACTGCCGTTACTAATCCTATATTTTCTGCGTCCAAAAGACCACAGAACAAATCCTAAAATTGTTAATTCATTTTAAATAACCTCGAATTCATATTTTTAATTATATTTAAAACCTTATGAAACCCTTCTTCCGGTAGCTGTTTAGTAACATTGAGGCGAAATATATAAATGCAAATTCCTGTGAGCGGAATATCCCAACCATCTGTTAGGAATAACTTTTTCTTCTTGACGGGAATTGTGACTGGGACAGATTTAAGCACTTGTGGAGGTGCGCGACTTGTACTAGGTTTTGGTTGCTCTACAGATAAGTATTGTTCTAGTTCTTCTACTTCTTGATAAAACCACATTAGTTTGTTTCGCATATGTGGCATGAAAAGTTGATTTATTTCGTCCAGCTAAAATGTTTCAATGGTTCTCGTTCATCTTTTTTTTGTACAATAATCAAAAATGATTTTTTTTTCTTAGTTGGACACTATTTATAAGCTATTGATTTGGTTAATGTTATTTTTATTTCTACAATGTTTGTTGTGGATGGTCAATGATCAAATGTGGAAATAATTTAAATAATAATATAAAAGAATATAATGCTTTAAAAATAAGAATTGTTTTTAAACGATTATCGGTCAAAGATTTGTAAACCTAAACCATGTTGTAAAGTGTTGTGAACGAACCATATTTCCTTCGAAGACAAAGTCCATGATTTCGTGACGAGGTAGACCCGTGGAGTCGATGAGGAACTGGAAGGCGAACTCCAGTCTCGGGTCCATCTCGCCTCTGCGAGCCTTGCGCTCGCATTCCTCGCGCCGTCGCTACACAAAACATCGTTTATTTGAATTAAATATAAGTAGGTAATTTAAAAAGTCGACGTGTGTTACATAATTATACTGTATACAAAATTTCAATTGTATTTAATAATTTAAGTATCTGGAAATTATTTCCACCAAAATTTACTAAATCATTTAATTATAAAGTTTTGAGGAAGTAACAGCAACCTAAAATAAACCATATTCTGAAAAATGTTTAAATAAACACTAATCTAATCCTATTTCTTTTTTTTTTTCAGAATATGGATCTTGTCGCAGTAGAAGTTTGGCTAAATTATTTTTGAAACTTTTACTTTGTACAAGTTTGAATAAACTATTTGTATAATATCAAACATACATCAAACTTATAAAAAAAGGAAAAATACAATTATGTCACTATTAAAAGAAACTATAATGGACACCTCTTCTGATTATTTTATTACATATACAATTTAAAATTATGCACCATTCTGCCTACATATGTATAATATTTATAAGTACATGTATAAATATTTCAATACTGCTATTTAATTTGAGTGTTGCTAGATATTTCACAACCTACTCTATATACGGTTAAATATCTAGTTTCGAATAACAAAACAATTACAATATAAGTTTCTAAGCACATACTCAGATACTGTTTCAGTAGTATCGTTTTCATTAGGGTGCCACTGATACGTTACTCATATACAAAAAGAAAGAAATTTAGAATCGTTCTCTTTGAATTTTCCCATTTCAAACCTGCATTCTGGCTCTATATTCTTCATAGCTCTCATTAATAATTTCACTTTCATCACTACTTTCACTTGAGGGTATACTAACTCCATAAACAAACATTTAAAACAAATCTCACACCACAGTTTTTGAAGATTAGAATTTCACCACTAATAAGCAAGGTAACTCGTAGACTGATCTGAATATCTATTTTACAGCTTTGGGTATAAACATTGTGAATAATTAGAAGTCTGAATTAACATAGAAATAATATTAACCAAAACACGCAAACTCATTAAACAATGTGTCTTCAGTCTTCACCCCTGACGGTTATGATTTTGTAATTAGAGTCTTTTATCAAATTGTCTAAAACGTGACATGCAAAATTAAATATTACTACTCGATTTTTCTTTTCTGTGTCTAAACATAATGTGTTTCTAAAAATATACGAGTATATCTAAAGTTGAAATTATTAACTAACACTAATTTTTCTTTTCCAGAACTATTCATTTCTACCGTATTAAATCTACATCTATTCAGTGAAACTTCTATTCCATTTTCCGTTACTTACATTTTATATAACAATTAAAATTCAACAAATTATTTAAAATATAATCTACTATCAATAATAAAACAGTACGTAAGTAATACTAATTTCTTTACAAATGTTTGATGTTTAAAAATGTAAATAATCAGAAAGTTAAATATTTTTTAGTTCACCTGTGATTGGGCCTGCAATATTCTCGAGTTCAGCCATCAGAAGAACAAACATTATTATGAAATATTTAAGGTAAATCATTTAAATAATTCTATCTAACTATATCATCTTACTACTTAGCTATTTACTAATTGCTGTTATTAAAGGATGCTATGCAATGAATGTATTTTGTAAATAAATAGAAATAATAAATATGCCATGTAATATCAAGGAGTCATATTATAGTACTTAATAATAGTATAACAGATCTCGATAATGTATTCTTGTGCGTGAAGTGCGGTTACCAACCGCCAAATCACGACTCCCAAAGATATAAGTGAGAGAAAATAATAAAGATTATATAATCATAATGTAATTTAATTAATGTGCTGGCTAGTGAACAAGTTCATAAATTTATTTAATTTTTCATTATTAACGGGCGTTTTCTGTAACACTACGTTAAATTTTAAAGCCCTTTAAAAGTTATATGTACATATATTTACACTGATTACAATTTTTAATAGACGTGAATAATTTTACAGTCATTTACAGAATACATTGTTAAAATAACTAAGTTAAAAGTAGTGGCGGATTTATATGGATGCTTACGATGCTGGAATAAAGTAAAGTAATATAATTTTTAAATTATTAATAATAGTTTCCAAATTGTAATGAACGCGTGATCAAAAATAAGAAGTTACATCAGTATATTATTGATTCGATTCAAATGTTCTTCCAACTGTACTTATTGTTATTGACAACAAAGTACAATGTTGCAGAACACTAGATGTGTATCATATATGCCTAGATGTTTTTGAAATTAACTTGACTTTTAAGTGCATTCTACATAGTTCCGGCTAAGTGGTATACTAATAAAATATTTATATCTAGTTTTTATTCCAAATAAATTTTGTTTATATTGGACAATGAACATTCAATTGTTATTACCTATAAGAAGTTGGAAGAACAATAATATAATCATATTTTATTAGTTTTAAGCTACATTTTCATATTAAGGGACGTCTCAACTAGCACTAGCGTCAGGACCTGAAAAGTCACGATCCGCTACTGATTACAAGTTTGTATATTTCATCTAAAACGACGATTTGTCAGCCTTGTGCTGCCTTAATCAAATTATTGTTACTAACAATGATGCAGGTACATACAAAATATTTAATTTTACTTATGGACCGAGAATGAGAACTGTGCATCGTAACATTCGCAAATGTAATAATAGAATAACTTTCATACCCGCATGTAAATAAAAATCTATATAAACAGGGAACAAGTAATATTAAAAATATTCATATTCTTTGTGAAACTGTAATAAAAATTAAAGTCATATTTGACACTGAAAATAAATTGCGTCCATTACATGGCAATGGACTATCGTACTTACAATTTGCGAAGCTAAGCTAAGCGATCGCTCCATACCAAGTTTACGGATATTGCCAAGCAGAGCAATTTTATTAGAAAACTTTTCCATTTTCTTCATCCTAATTAGCACTTTAATAATGCCGTAAAATTACAACACCTGCAGTATTTTTAGCACAAGGAAAAGATTTTTCACGTAACCCGTTGCTAGGTAGGAGTTCTGGTATGTTTGATCAATCGTGACGACAGTTTTCTAATATTATGACGTCTTATTTTACGAATATGATTTTTTTTGTAGATATTCTTGTAAATAGAAATAACTCATATTTTCAGTTTTATAGAAAAACTTCTATATATTTACCATAAATAAATGCATAAATTTCGTTTATGCTACATAAAATAATTAATTATAATAGATAACAAAAATAAATTGTGTGCAAATTCAACAGAAATGTTTTTAGTTATACAATATTTATTGTTCTATTTGAATTAAAAGTTTCAAAATATGTAATTTATATGAGCGTAGCATAATGACTCAATTTACTTAATCAGCAAAACATTTTAAATTATATTATAATTCATTTCAATCGTCTACATAAATGCGGTAAAAGAATCAACTCGAGCAAGAATAATAGTTTCGTGCTATTTTATTTATATGTTTATAAATAGTAAAATAAATTTACTGTCATGGAAATTTATTTCATTTCAAGTAAATATAAAATGTAAATTTGATTCCACGACAATGACATGACAAATAAAACAAGACAATTTAATATTACTATCTTTTTAACGTTTATATAGCATATATTAAAGTTTTATTTAAAAAATTTCAAAGTCACGAATAATTTTTAAATTTTATAATCCGAAAATATTTTAAAATGTGAAAAACAACAATTTTGTATTTCCCTACCTTGCTGGCATCTTCTTCGCTCTCGCCCATTGTTAATAAATAATTTATCTAATTGCAGTTAACTCCACTGTTTTAATTTATGAAAACAATAAATTTGATGCACAAAAAACAGTTGATGTCACATTATAAAATAATTTTACTTGTCAACATTCAGTAGCGATTATGGTTCTGTCATTTTTCGATAGAATCTGTGTGATATCACGAACGAGTTGTAAGCTTTTTTACCCCCTCCTGTGATCTTGTGTCATCCCTATGTCGTCGAATCTCAACATTATTTTCAATATTCCAGTCACGCATTTGCATTTTAGCTCGGAATGTATTGCGACCGGTACAAAGGTTATTTGTACCGGTAAATGTTGTTATGCACGAACTGTTGTTGTACTCTTGAACATTTTCAAAGTTTAAAGTGATGTAACCAGAAATATATGCTTGATAGTCATGCACTTGACGCCTTGACGGCAATACCAACGAGGATCAAAATCGTTGTAGGATTCTGATATCGTGACATATAAACTTTATAAAAAGATTTAATTGTCGTTAGAAAAATTAGCTAAATCTGTACGAAATTAATCCCAATTTAAAATACAAGTATACAAATAACTCGATCGCAGGTGTATTTTTGGTTTGAAAGAAAAAAAGATTAAATTTGTAAATAAAAACAATCAAATAAAAAAAAATATTGACAGAAAATTTGAATTGGTGGAGATTCAGTACAGTTGGATATAAGAAAATATAGAGGTGTTTTTATATCTCGCGAAAAAAAAATAAGAATCTTACTAGTATGACATACTAATCATAGAATTTTAGAAGAAAATTAAGAGTGATGTACCTTAAATAATCATTTTTAGTACCACTGATTTGATAGTTACATATAATATATTTATTATTAAATTTTAAGTAGCAATGGTCTTTTTATTAATTATAAATTAGATAAATGACTGTAGTGCCGGCCAATGGCACTTAAAATGTACACTTCAAGAACTTAATTTTGCGAATTTTGCTAAAGTTATTTTTGTTCTATAATAATATCCATAATTTTATTGTTCTAAAAAACTGGCAATAGCTATCTTAACCACTTTTTTTTGTGAAACAATATTTTCTACAATGAACCTTATTGAATAAAAATTAACCGAAAATTGTGAAAAATTGTTATTTAAAAAAATAATAAACAATATTTAAAAAAAATTTATATCTTGTGTGCAACAAGAATCATACTGACATATTTTATTACGTCATTTTTATAATTAATTTCTTGTCATAAAGATAAAATTAATTTTGTATTTTTTAAATTTTCTGTTGTTTGCATATAATTCGACAATAATTATAGAATGAATAGATATAGCATATTTTAATGTAGCATGCGGAACTTTTTATAAGTAAAATAAAAAAAATCTAAGAAATTTTAGCTCGCTTACTTATGCTTGTTTTCCGCTCACATGAGTTCCTAAATTAATAAAAGAAATTTTGATAACAAGTTGAATTCATTATTTGAAGAAATTTTCTCTAAAATATTGCAGTCGTATTTAAAAGAAGTATAATATAATTAGTATGTCTTACACCGAAAGGTAGATAGGCAAAGGGTTAAGTAAGTAAGTATATAATTAGTCAATTTTTGTTAGTCTAATCGGATGCGCCGAATTTATATTAGGAATTTAAATTTTAAATAGCATATTGATTTTTTAAATTATAGATTTATAATAAACATATTAATCATCAAATAAATCAATTTTCTTTAATTCTGGCTTTTTGGCAATTTAATATCCTGTTATCCTTTTAGGAAAAGAACATAAATTTTACTGACATATGAACAGTTTATATTCTAAAAACACGAAGAAATTCAATCAGGAATTCGTGTGATCGAACAATAAAAAAAACTGTCTGTTTATTATTCAAACTGTGATTGATTACGTTCTGATAAAATTGGAGTGAAACACCCTTTACATTTTTATTGTTAATAATATCATTAAAGCTATAAACGAATTTAAGTAGATTCTTTTATTGATCAGAGGATCATGAATGACTTAAATATTTGCGTGAAATTAAGTTTTGTGTAGTACATCCGGCCGGCAAATTAGTTTGGTGGAACTCTCATGTACCTGGTACCAGTTTAACTGTATATGATTCCTCTACCTCCTGTTCTAATTTCAGATTATCGTCTTGTACTCATTTACATATTATATTTTTAAGAAATAAGTATCGCATATTTTATCTTCTTAATTATAATAACTATGAATTTTATTACCTCATCATAAAAATTGTAACAACGAAAATATATTTATTTTATATTTTATTAACCTTACAATATAGAGACACAAATAAAAAACAACTTCTGTACAACTTAAATTAAAAATTTACAAGTATTATTTTTATTAAATTATTTGCTACAGTCACAAATTGTTTGAATTTTGTTTATACATTCGTTTTAAATAAACATTTGCAACAATAATACATGTAAATAAGTAATATGAAAAATAATTTAATATTTAATTTTTTATTTCTACAGTTTAGAATAAATCTTTCCATCTTTCCACCTCCACATAAAGCACTTATCGTAATCACCAATAGAAATGAAAAAGTATCGAATCAAAATACATCCACTATCAATGATTTTGAATGCGATATTTTTATTATACAATATGTTTCAGTTTTAAACGGCCTAACTTAAACTGTGGATTAAATTCCTAAAAATAAGGTAACAAGTTAATTTGAGCAAATATCCATAAATGCTTTATTCCAGAGATACTTCTATTTTTCTAATTCACTGATAGCTCGGTAAAAATGAAAAGTATTGATGTATTCAAACAAATTTATTGTTTAAAATAAAGTAATAACATATCAGAAAACTTCATATATATTTTTTATGAAACATTTCAAAATGTACACATATTAACTATTTGGGTAAAAATGAGGAATTTAATTGAATTATTACAAACTAAATTTTGTATTGAATTTAACTAATAACCATTCATTTTTAATTAAATTATTATGTTACACCTTAATAAGATAATATTTGGTATCACGTTATAAAGTTGATATTTTAAAGTTACGCTGCTCTTATGAGAAAAATAGGAATTTAACATTTAGTTAAATAAACTTGTTACTTAATTTTTAGGTGCTAAACACCTGTAGAATAGATAAATTATTGGGCACTTTTTAAAGTATATGAAAATATAAATTAGCAATATTTTTCTGATAATTGTCATTTAATTTTTCGAGATTTTATTTTACAGTATAATAAAGTTAAAATTAGTTAACTTTCGACTAGAAACTTTTTTTATTGATCTAAAAGTTTAGTAATGCTTGACTGAAGAATTAATTAAAATCTAGCTTAAAATGATCTGCACGAAATATAATTGGAACATGCATTCATGAAAGTAGGATTTAACAAGTCTCTAATAAATTTATTTTAAAACTATATCATTATATTGACTGATGTACTATCATAAAATTCTGTTTTAAATAGAACAATTGCAACTATAACTAATTAGTTTTATATAACTTCAGTATATCAACGTACTACAAAACTCACATTGAAAAAAATTTAGTTGCAATCTGATGGTTTACAATGATAGTATTAAAGTACATAAATTATTATATTACTTACATTTTAAATTTTTTAATTCCTGTCTATATCACTAGAGAAATGGAAGTTAGAAAATAAAACTTGAGCACTTGTGCATACGTGTAGGATTGTAAAGCAAATATGAGCGTGATAAAAAGGGATATTAACACAAATTTCAACACTTCAACAGGTAAGAAGAGGGTGCCGGTGCCTGCCGCCGTTTATTGAGTAGATAGTTAATTACTGTGCTCAAAACCACCTACATTTATATTTTTAGAGTACATTTCTCGACACCATTTCACATTATAGACCAAATATAGTAAATTCTAATTACCAACAAACAAATGCCATAATAAAACTGAATCAAAATTAAATATTCATAAAGAACCATTTTGTTTAAATTTTATCGCATTTCACGAAAGAATGCTCATAGCCCCTAAAAGTTCCCCCAATCAATTTCAAATCAATCATTTTACCTAAAAGCTCTCTCGGATTAATTTCATGACAACGATGTTCCTAAACTGTTCCTCCAGTTGATTTTAAGACATTTCATCTTCCTAAAAAGGATCCTAGCTGCTAAATACTTCTTAAAATTGTTTTAAATCCTTTATATTCATTTCAAAATATTTTAAATTGTCCTAAACGCTAGCTGAGTGCTCAAAGACGATAGAAGATTTCAGCTATCAAATTATTCTTAAAGTTGGTTGAAACTATATCGAATAATTTTAAAAGTTTTAAGTTGTCCTAGAAGCTAGTTCAGTACTCTTAAGACGGTGATTAGAGGATCAGCTGCCAAATACCTCTTAAAATTTTCTGGAACCCTTAAAATTGTTAAAATTGGTTGAAACCGTATAGAATCATTTTAAAAGTTTTAAGTTGCCTAGAAGCTAATATGTGATTGTATTTCAAAGTGGACAGCAAGTTCTACACTTTTGGAGACGAAGCACCTCTCAGGACATCTAGAACATATGGCTCAAATAGTAGCTCCAAAAGTGGAGGTGTATCAACTAGAACTGTGTTTACGAATTCAGCGAAGCTTCATAGAGGCATAGTCTGATGTAAGAGCGCCTTCAAGGTACAAGTGGATTTCGCCAGCTTTTTTTTTAGTAAGTAAATGCTGTTTTAATTTCTTTGAATTAATTACTACGTGCTAACAAGAAACACAATATTTTTAAATTAATTCGTACTCGATTAGCTTGTTTAAAACTTGATAGTGTTATAGCGAAGGATTAAATATTGGCATTACGCCTTTGGGACTTTGATACGTGATTGAATATTGTATTGACGAGATTTTGAATATATTTGACAGCTGCTGAGATGCTAATTGTATTCTCTGTGTGTTAATTTAGGAGGCTTTGATTGGAAGATATTTCTGAAGAAACTGGTCTTAGAATCAACTTACGACTTAAGAACTCGTAAGCTTCTATAAGGAGTCTACAGCACCAGGAAGAACCAGCGACGAAGATGACGGCCACAGAGACCGAGAGATGGCATCACTTCACTTCGGTATTTGATGGCGTGCCCAGACTTCAATTAGTACTTTAATTATTTTTTCAAGTGAGTATATCTTTTAAATTAGTAGAGATGCGATAAATTGGAGTGAAAATTTGGATTCTCTATAGTTTTGTTAGTAAATATGAGTAATTTTGTTATTTTGAGACAAATAATAAAATGGCGGATATTTTTCTATAACATTATATAACATATGTAAAAATTTGACATTTTTAAATCTTTAGAACCACTAAAGATAATTTAAATCGGTTTTAAAATTTTACTCCCCATTCTTTGAACTATCCACACCCATATTTTCAACCTGTAGTATACTTCATTTCAAAGATTTTTAATTTAAAAGAAAAATATGATTTTATGATCGAAAAATCAGATTTATAAAACTAATAAAGATAATTAAAATATATTTTAAAATTAAAATTTCTCATATTTTGAACTATGTTTAATCATATTTTCATGCCTTCATATCAACTCTCTTCACAGTTATTATTTAAAAAAAAACACCTGTTAAAACATAAATTAGCTCATTTGTATACGTGGGAGAATGTGAGTGAAAATACACGAAGTGTAATTGATTTTATTTTGTATGATGAATGATTGAGTAGTTTAGTTACAGATATGCGTGTGAAGTGTGGTGCTGAATTGGGTATGAATGACCATTATTTGGTGGTATCAAATGTTTCGTGTGAGGTTCAGTGTACTGCAGAATGAGGATGTTAGAGATGTTTGTTGAGAAAATAAATGAATCTTTGCACAGGCAGTGTGAGTTTAATTTTGAATGCCGCATAAATGATGTTTGGTTAAAATTTAAGTATACAGTTCTTAATTATGCAAAAGAAGTTTGTGCTGAATGTAGATTAGGCTCTTGCATGGTGGAAAGATGTTCCTGGAAGTATACAAGAGGTAGTGAGAGAAAGTAAGGCGCGTTTTGATGATTTGATGAGTATGAATAAAAGAATGTTGTGGTTTAATGTGAAGAGATTGAGAGGTGATAATGTAAGGGCAGTGAAAGCGATTAAGAGTGCGGATGGCGAGTTATTGTGACTGATTATTTGATGAATATAATGAGTAAATGTTTTATAATTGATATTCATTTAACGTTTTAAAAGTAAATGCTAATTATAGAAACATTATAAAATACATGTTTAAAAACAAATATTACGTCTATGGTGTTCAAAGACAAAGTCACCGTAGCTATCATCATCATCATCAGCAAAGCTGAGGCTGATTCTGAATCTCGCTATTAGAGGTATAATAATAATAATATATAAATATGACAGAGATTCTAAAAACTAAGAAGTTTTGTTTTAAACTTTTTTATTCATCCCTTATTTTAAAAAATGGTAGCCACTTTGTATATTATGTAAATATGCGATTATTTTGAATATAAGAGCCTTAATCAAAAAATATTTTAATTAATATGTTTGATTAGACGCAAAATAATTATTTTCTTTTGGACCCCGTAAATTCACGGCGATAAATGTCGGAAGCCGGCAGCTTTAACGACGAATAAAATAAACTCTATTTTTGCGGTGAAACTATATATTATTATTAATTAAGATATGTTTCAAATAAAAGAGTTTCATTTTATTATTTTTTTGTCATTTTAATTAGAGTAATAAAAAAATTAAGGCCCTCATATTCAAAATAATCGTGCATTTATGTAATTCTTTTTTATTTTTCCTCTACTTTCCTACAATCAATTCGAAATCAATAATCTTTCCAAAAGGCCTTCTAAATCATTTTTAAGACAATAGTCTTCTCTATAAGTTTTCCACAATCAATACCAAATTAATCATCTTCCTAAAACTCCTCCCAAATCATTTTAAATGCTGTCATCTTCCCCATAAACAATTTATTCACCATTCATGCTTTACTTGGCACTAACACACAATTATAAACACTCAATCAATCAAAATAATTGTTTACAAACATTGTTTCATTATATTAGATTGATCTATTTCTCTTACACACGAATGCGAGTTTTGCCAGCGCAAATTTCAAACAAAAAGTATTTTAAAAACACACATGCTCATCCACGGCGAGAAAACATTTCTTTGTAGCGATTGCGGCCGCGGATTCGTCAGCAGGTCTACAGTCTCATTCAAAAGTACACTCCTGTATTGTATTAAATTATTTGGAAGGAGAACTTTTAAAGTAAATAAATATAAATATATCATCACACCTCTTACCCATTACTGGGCGTGGCACTCTGCCCTAGTCTAGCTTGGTAAGTGATATATTTATGCACGTACCAGCTGTCGAATTACGGCCCTCAAAAATGTTAGGGGACGAGGAGACACAGGGGTAATTTCAAATAAATAAAATAAATATATCATCATGCCTTTTACCTATTACTGGGTGTGGCACTCTGTTGTATTTATTTATTTATATTTTAAATTACCCTTGTGGCTTTGCTCTCCACTATCATCTTCTGAGCTTTGATTCGACAGCTGGTACGCAACATAAATATATCACTTATCAAGATCTGCGAAGGCAGTGTGTGCTGCCACACTCAATAATAGGTGAAAGGTGTTATAAAATATTTTTATTTATTCAAAATTGACAGCTGAGCTGTAAAATAATCGGTTTTTGAATAAATAATGTTTACAAATGAGTAATAAATAAAATAATTGAGTATTATATTTGTAACGATGATATTATTTGTGCAAATTGTTAATGATTTGTTTGTTTGTTTGCAGCCGCGAGGAAGCCAGTCTTCTGTCAAGAGTTTTCACTCAGGAATTTTCCTCTTGGTGCTGACAGCGAATGCTGGGGAGACGGGATCAGCGACTTGCCCCTAAATATCATCCAGGTCACTCATCTAGGCTTTATATGTAAAATAAATAAATCATTATATTATTATTATAATTATATGTAAAATAAATAAATAATTCTAATTAATAATAATAATTTCAAGCTGTCACACTTGAATATTTACTATTGTTAATTACTTAAAACCTATTTTGAACTCTACAGGATCTTTAGCACTAGATTAAATTATATTTGTGTATATTTTATTAATATTTAGTAGTTTTGTAATGTATTTAAAAATGGACGCTATGTTGTGTTCTTCTGAAAGATATTATTTTGTTAATAACTTTAAAACTATTGATATTTGATTGTACTTCTTGCCTAAGCATTGAATACATGAAATATGTATAGTATTATTATTATTATAAATAAAAAAAGTATTATGAGAACAGTTTATTTTTTTAATTGTCCCGCAAAAATTGTGTTTTTTTTTCAGTATCTATGAGTTATTTGTATTTAGTTTAAAATAATAAATACATTAAAAATTACTTCTGTTTTTTTCTTTATAATGTCCCTAAAAAATAAATAATTTTTGTTTAAAATGATACTGGTGGCGCCATCTCTTATTTATAGTTTGAACTACTTTACAAATTAACTACGAAGACACATAAAAAATTGTCGAATTTGTATTAGGAGATCATCTTTGCAAGGAGGTAACTCAACTTTTTTGGTTTTTAGTTTCAGACTGTTGGCAACTCTGATTAAAAAATCAATAAATAGGAGGAGCCAAAAATTTTGAGGGGCGGGGCCAAATTAATTAACGTGATCAGTGTTGCCAACTGTCTTATGTTGAAAAATGATCCAAGGTATCTCCTTGCCAAGCTGTTCTCCTGATACAAAACTGAAGCTTTTTGAAATGTCTTCAAGTTTGGTTATTTTATATTTTATCTAAACTAAAATGGAGGCGGCGGTGGCTTATCGGCGGAGGTCACGGCGGGATGATTGTCGTGGCGATGGCGATGGCGAGTTTAGTTCTCAAATTTGTCAAGAGATGGCAGCACAGGTATTCAATGAACGCAAATGAATTAAAAATTAATAAACTTAAACTTATTTGGGACGAATTTATACTATAGGATATTATTTTCCTAAATAAAATAAAGACATATAATTTTAAACGTATTTATTATTATTTCAAAGTTGTATACAGCAGAAACTAATATTTTATATTAAAATTATTATTACAAGTACAATTTACTTGTTTTAAACAATAATAGTTATGTTTTAAAATGATTATTTACAATAACTCTCTTTAAAGCATATTTATTCTTTAAGAATAAGAAATATTCTAATAAGATGTATGTTTTCGCAAACAACTTACTACAATATTTCTTATTCTTAAAGAATAAATATGTTTTAAAGAGAATTATTATAAATTATCAATTTAAAACATATTTATTATTGTTTTTAAACATATTAAATTACAATCATTTTATTTCTATGTGAAAACAATGTTTATTTACAATTGTTTTATTTATTTATGAATACAATTATTTATTGCAATTGTTTTATTTATTTGTGAATATAATATTTATTGCAATTGTTTGATTTAAGGAATATAATATTTATTGCAATTATATTGTATATTTCTGAGTACAATTTTTATTGCAATTATTTTATTTATTTGTGAGTACAATGTTTATTGCAACTGTTTTATTTATTTATGAATATAATATTTATTGCAATTGTTTGATTTATTTATTAATACAATATTTATTGCAATTATTTTATTTATTAAGTGAATACAATGTTTATTTGAAGTTGGTATAAGCCTGGATGAGTGGACCTGGATGATATTCAGGGGCAAGTCGCTGATCCCCAGCATTCCTCGCGACTGCAAACAACTGCGTCTACAAACAAACAAACAAACAAATCATTAACAATTTGCACAAATAATATCACCGTTACAAATATAATACTCAATTATTTTATTTATTACTCATTTGTAAACATTATTTATTCAAAAACCGATTATTTTACAGCTCAGCTGTCAATTTTGAATAAATAAAAATATATTATAACACCTTTCACCTATTATTGAGTGTGGCAGCACACACTGCCTTCGCAGATCTTGATAAGTGATATATTTATGTTGCGTACCAGCTGTCGAATCAAAGCTCAGAAGATGATAGTGGAGAGCAAAGCCACAAGGGTAATTTAAAATATAAATAAATAAATACAACAGAGTGCCACACCCAGTAATAGGTAAAAGGCATGATGATATATTTATTTTATTTATTTGAAATTACCCCTGTGTCTCCTCGTCCCCTAACATTTTTCAGGGCCGTAATTCGACAGCTGGTACGTGCATAAATATATCACTTACCAAGCTAGACTAGGGCAGAGTGCCACGCCCAGTAATGGGTAAGAGGTGTGATGATATATTTATATTTATTTACTTTAAAAGTTCTCCTTCCAAATAATTTAATACAATACAGGAGTGTACTTTTGAATGAGACTGTAGACCTGCTGACGAATCCGCGGCCGCAATCGCTACAAAGAAATGTTTTCTCGCCGTGGATGAGCATGTGTGTTTTTAAAATACTTTTTGTTTGAAATTTGCGCTGGCAAAACTCGCATTCGTGTGAAAGAGAAATAGATCAATCTAATATAATGAAACAATGTTTGTAAACAATTATTTTGATTGATTGAGTGTTTATAATTGAATGGTGAATAAATTGTTTATGGGGAAGATGACAGCATTTAAAATGATTTGGGAGGAGTTTTAGGAAGATGATTAATTTGGTATTGATTGTGGAAAACTTATAGAGAAGACTATTGTCTTAAAAATGATTTAGAAGGCCTTTTGGAAAGATTATTGATTTCGAATTGATTGTAGGAAAGTAGAGGAAAAATAAAAAAGAATTACATAAATGCACGATTATTTTGAATATGAGGGCCTTAATTTTTTTATTACTCTAATTAAAATGACAAAAAAATAATAAAATGAAACTCTTTTATTTGAAACATATCTTAATTAATAATAATATATAGTTTCACCGCAAAAATAGAGTTTATTTTATTCGTCGTTAAAGCTGCCGGCTTCCGACATTTATCGCCGTGAATTTACGGGGTCCAAAAAAATATAATTATTTTGCGTCTAATCAAACATATTAATTAAAATATTTTTTGATTAAGGCTCTTATATTCAAAATAATCGCATATTTACATAATATACAAAGTGGCTACCATTTTTTAAAATAAGGGATGAATAAAAAAGTTTAAAACAAAACTTCTTAGTTTTTAGAATCTCTGTCATATTTATATATTATTATTATTATACCTCTAATAGCGAGATTCAGAATCAGCCTCAGCTTTGCTGATGATGATGATGATAGCTACGGTGACTTTGTCTTTGAACACCATAGACGTAATATTTGTTTTTAAACATGTATTTTATAATGTTTCTATAATTAGCATTTACTTTTAAAACGTTAAATGAATATCAATTATAAAACATTTACTCATTATATTCATCAAATAATCAGTCACAATAACTCGCCATCCGCACTCTTAATCGCTTTCACTGCCCTTACATTATCACCTCTCAATCTCTTCACATTCAACCACAACATTCTTTTATTCATACTCATCAAATCATCAAAACGCGCCTTACTTTCTCTCACTACCTCTTGTATACTTCCAGGAACATCTTTCCACCATGCAAGAGCCTAATCTACATTCAGCCACAAGAGTAATTTAAAATATAAATAAATAAATACAACAGAGTGCCACACCCAGTAATAGGTAAAAGGCATGATGATATATTTATTTTATTTATTTAAAATTATCCCTGTGTCTCCTCGTCCCCTAACATCTTTGAGGGCCGTAATTCGAGAGCTGCTGCATGCATTTACTGCAGCTCAGACTCGGACTCAGCAGAACATTGTATGTATGTTTGCGCTAGATGGGACGAAAAGAGGAAAATTTGCGAAGAACGCATAGGTAGAGAATTAACTCCCCGAAACACAATAAATGTGATGCTGACAGACGTTGAAACCTGGACCGCGGTAAACAATTATATTGAAAGTGTACTAAAGACAAAGGAGCTAAACGAAAGAGAGAAAGAAAGAAGAAAAATTTAGAAGAGGACAACAAGAGGATGGAGAGGTAATGCGCAAGCGGTTCCACATCCTTTTGGGCTAGGGGACGGGAGAGTTTAGTGGGTCAGAGTCCCACACTACCCATACCCGCTGAGGGGCATCCGCTGTCGGTGACATGATGCTGGGTGCGCATGATGCGTTCTCTCCAACCCCAAAAAAAAAAAAAAAAAATTCGAGAGCTGGTACTTGCATAAATATATCACTTATCAAGTTATACTAGGGCAGAGTGCCACGCCGAGTAATGGGTAAGAGGTTTGATGATATATTTATATTTATTTACTTTACAAGTTCTCCTTCCAAATAATTTAATACAATTTGTAAACACAACTAACAGGATTCAATTATTATTTTTAAATTTGTTTACTAATGAGGAACAAATTAATTACTGTACTATACACGCAAAGTAACTGTTTTTACAAGGAATAAATTCCTCCTTTCAGCAGTGAAAATTGTTATACTCTTATTAGTAATCAATACAAATAATAACATCATAATTATAATATAATACTCAATTATTTTATTTATTACTCATTTGTAAACATTATTTATTCAAACCGATTATTTTATAGCTCTACTGTCAATTTTAAATAAATATAAAGGCATTTTACCTATTATTGTGTGTGGCAGTGCACTGCCGTCGCAGATCTTGAGATAAGTGATATATTTATGTGTACCAGCCGTCGAATTAAAGCTCCCAAAAACGATAGTGGCGAGCAAAGCCACTAGGATAATTTAAAATATAAATAAATAAATACGACAAAATGCCACACCCAGTAATGGGTAAAAGGCATGATGATATATTTATTTTATTTACTTTACAGGTTATAATTTCAAATAATTTAATAAAAGTTTGAACACAACTGACAGAATTTTATTATTATTTTTTAATTTGTTTACTAATAAGGAACAAATAAAATATTGTACAATACACGCAAAGTAACTGTTTTTATTAAATTAAGGAATACATTACTCAAACAATGTATTAGTAACATAGAATAGCTGGAAACATTAGAAAAAAGAAACATATATAAACACATTTGATGATTGTTAAACCTGAAACAGAAACTCAGAACAAAATGCAATAAAATAGAATAATAGACAAGTTATGAGATAAATTAACATGCAGCATACACCATTCATACCACACATTTCATTCATCCCATAACATCCCATTTATACATTTCTTGATCTTCGCGTTGTCTTCAATGTTGATTTCTTTGTTCTCTTTTCGCTTCTGTTCTTGCCTGTTCCCTACCTAAGTTTTAGTGTACGAATAGCTAATTTTAAGTGCCGCAATGAATCTACGACAAGCAGCCGATTTGTGCTTGTACTAATACAAATACGCTGGCTATATTCCGTAGCCACGACCTCTCGGTTTCCGCCTACTGAACCTACCCGAGCCATAGGAAGAGTGTTTGCAGTGCTTGAGGGAAGCACGGCTTCTACTACTCTCCAGGATACCATGGACACACCCTAACGGGGGGATTCGGCTGCCCCGCCCTCACTAGCGTCTTTGGAGGACAAGTTTTAGGAATGCAAAAGTACGAAGCGCGTTTCTACGTCTGTACACAACAAAGATTTCGAGGCAAGTGGCGATTCTTGCGCAGTCATTCCGATGATTACAATGTTCCAGAGAGAGATAGACAATGCTAGCCCGAGCGATGTTACGTGTTTGCAGGTTGAGATCGGATTCATTACTCACTAATTGTGAAACAAGTTCTAACTAAAGTTTATAAATGTTACCTTGAACGATACAAGAATAAAAATATACAATATAATTATCATTTTACTTTTGATATTATTATAAATAATAATTTTATTATAAATAATAATTTTATTATTGCTATTGTTTGTTACAAACATATGTGTAAAATAATTGCAATATATGTATTGTATGTTTTTGAACAAATTTCTAATAAAAAGTTTAAATTATAACGTTTTATAATTAGCATTTACTTTAAAAACGTTAAATAAATATTTATCATATCAAAAATACTCAACATAAAACAATATATTTCATCATTTAGGCCAAATTATAGATAAGTAAATTAAATGGCTTTTACGTAAGACAGATATATGAAAGATATGCCATGACCGTGTATGACAAAAATAAAAGTATATATTTAAAGCAACTGCAAATATCATTAACCATTTTATCGAATTCATAAAATAACAAATTACTTTTAAAAGTAAAACGTACAAATTATTTATTTAAACCAAGTTCAAAATTCAATTGAAAATATATCAAGTAAATAAACAATAATATAATAGCAAATAATATCTAAAATATTATGTCGTGAACTGTGAGAACTATAATAAGAAAATCACATAAATGTACGATTATTTTGAATATAAAGGCCTTATATTTGAAACCATTTCTTAATTTAGTATAAAATACGTTTGACCGCTAAAATTATGTTTGTTTTACCCGCCGTTAATTTAGAAGACGCTGATTGTCTTGGAATGTCTTCTAGCAACATTTTTCTCAATCTCACACACATCATACATTAAGGTATTCCGGACACGATCTCTTCTACATCTAACATTCACTACCATACATCAATGTAGCCACCAAAACACCATAATAAATACAATATCTAAACAAATAAAGTAACCAGTCAAATAATCCTTGCCTCCATACTTCAACATCTTTCTTCACACGCATCAATCACCTCTCATCTATATCCAACATTTTCACTACAACCATTCGCTCCATTTATGCTACCATATAAAGCCCTATAGTACTCACATCATCCATTCCTAACTTGATTCATTCCACAATCACTCACCATCCACACTCTTTCATCGCTCAATCACTTCACACTCAATCAAAACATTCTACTATTCATAAACCACATGTAACGTAAGATGCAATAATATCGGTTACAACACTTTGTAACAGCGCCTCAGATGCAACAACAACTTTCTACACTTCATTTTAAAATTTAAACATTATTTAATAAAATGTTTCAAATACATTATTATCCTCTACATTTTTTAGTTAAACCTTTTTTTCTATACAACCCCCAACTTCGGAGATACGAACAACCACCCTTAAAGTGAAATATATTTTGTACTAACAGGAAATTTGGGGTTGTTTGTAAAGTACGCAATCAGTATTAAGTTCTAGAAGCTGCAAAATTTCAAAGCGATCAGAGAAAGTTTAATTTTGACCACAAAAAAATGTTTACTTCTGAAACTGTTAATTAATGACGATAAATTCGATTTTGTTGAAATTGTGCATGCAGCTTCTAATATTGGGTGCGGAGATAAAAGATACTTCACTTTAATAGTGGTTGTTCGTATCTCCGAAATTAGGGGTTGTACAGAAAAAAGTTTCAATCGAAAGTTATAGAAAATAATAATATAAAGATATTTTATTTGAAACTTTTTTTGATTCAATCCTTTGAAATATTTATTATATTAGGTGTAAAAAAATGGACCGTAAAAATTGTACTCACCATATCGGCCATCGAAGCTCCGGTCGCCGGCATGTGACGGCTGAAATCTGCGGCGTCCAGCACTGCTTACAGGATACGTGATCAATAGTTTCGGACATCCGAATTGGTGCCACATCACTGTTTTTGTTCTTTCTTCGAATATTTCTAAAATATAGGTAATAATATAAATAAATGTAACATATTTTAATACTAAATATGCCGTAGAGCCCAAATATTCAACATTTGAGTCGATGGCATAAATAGTTTTTGAGATAATAAATTTAAATATTCCTGTGTGACTGTATGGCGTGATATTTTCCATATGTTATTAAACTAATAAATATTAACAAAATATGAATAAATCTAACATTTCCTAATGTCAAATATGCTACAGGGACCATATTTATGTCATTTGAAGCAATAACATAAATATATTTTTATGGGATGGCTAGCTCAGTGGTATGAAGTCGGCCTGTGGATCCTGAGGTCCCTGGTTTGATTCCCACAGGCGACAAATTTTCATAATTTGAAAAAAGCTATCCCTGTGGCTCCTCCACCACTAACATGTTTGGGGGCCGTGATTTGACGACTGGTAACCGCACTTCACGCGCAAAATATATCACTTACCGAGATCTGCTTCAGCAGAGTGCCACACCCAGTAATGGGTAGAAGGCGTGATGATATATTTATTTTTATTTATTTATATTTTTAGCTTTTAGCTAAATTAAAAGTTCTAATTTGACAGCTTGGCGTGTAATCTTATTTATGTCATCAAACCAATAAATATTTATAAAATATTTGAATATTTACGAAGAAGTAGATCTTCAAATTGATTGGGGAGAACTTTAGGGGAGATGACAGCATTTAAAATGATTTGGGAGGTGTTTTAAGAAGATGATTAATTTGGTATTGATTGGGGAAAACTTATAGAAAAGAATATTGTCTTTAGAATTGATTGGTGAGACTTTTTGGAAAGATGACAGTCATAAAAATGATTTGTGGTATTTTTTAAAAGCTGACAACCGCGTGGCCTTGGAATAAACGGATAAGAACTCGTAGGACAGGAATTATGAATATGGATAAACCAAATTTAATTTGACATAAATGCTTACATGTTTCATCTTCTCTTCAAATGCGTCCTTTATTCGCTATTTTGGGTAAAAATTTTCCCTCAAAAGCTGCGCACAAAACGAGTCTCCACAAAAATGGCACCTAAATATTTCAATTATCAATAAAAAAAAGTATCAAAACACGTCAAAAACTTGCATAACAAATCCAGCACTCCTTATATGGACATACATATTTTCTAGGCGATCAATATTTCGTGACAGCGTACTGTTACTGTTGTTACCAGCCGTCAAATCACGGCCCCCAAAGATGTTAGTGGTGGAGGAGCCACAGGGGTAATTTTTACATTGGTGAAAATGTTTTGTCGGATCCAAAGAACCCTGGTTCGATCCCCATAGCCGACAAAACATTTTCACCAATTTAAAATTACCCCTGTGGCTCCCCCACCACTAACATCTTTGGGGGCCGTGATTTGACGGCTGGTAACCGCACTTCACGCGCATAAATATATCACTTACCGAGATCTGCTTTGGCAGAGTGCCATACACACTAATGGGTAAAAGGCGTGATGATATATTGATGATATATATATTGTTTTGCCGGCTGTGGGGATCGAACCAGGGTTCTTTGGATCCGCAGGCCGTCTTGAGACCACTGTGCCATTACCCCATAGTTCAAAGAATGGGGAGTAAAACTGATTTAAATTATCTTTAGTGATTCTAAAGTTACAGCCGATTTAAACATGTCAAATTTTATAAATGTTATATCTAAAGTTATAGAAAAATATCCTGTCATTTTATTATTTCGTTCAGAATAATAAAATTACTCATATTTACTAACAAAACTGTAGAGAATCTAAATTTTCACTCCAATTTATCGCACCTCTACTAATTTAAAAAATACACTCACCTGAAAAAATAATTAAAAAGCGGATTGATGTCTAGGCACGCTATCAAATACCGAAGTAAAATGATGCCATCTGTCGGTATCTGTGGCCGTTATCTCCGTCGCTGGTTCTCCCTGGTGCTCTAGACTTTTTATAGAAGCTTACGAGTTCTCAAGTCGTAAGTTGATTCTTTGACCAGAGTTTCTACAGAAATGTTTTCCAATCAAACATGAAGCCTCCTAAATTAACACACAGAGAATACAATTAGCATCATATATTGGAAATCTCGTTAATACAATATTCTATCACGGATCAAAGTCCCAAAGGCGTAATGCCAATATTTAATCCTTCGCTATAACACTATCAAGTTTTAAACAAACTAATCGAGTATTAATTAATTTTAAAATATTGTGTTTCTTGTTAGCACGTGGTAATTAATTAAAAGAAATAAAACAGCATTTACTTACTAAAAAAAAAAGCTGGCGAAATCCACTTGTGCCTTGGAGGCACTCCCACGTCAGGCTATGCCTCTATAGAGCTTCGCTGAATTCGTAAACACAGTTCTAGTTGATACACCTCCACTTCTGGAGCTACATGTTCTAGGTGTCCTAAGAGGTGCTTCGCTTCCAAAAGCGTAGAACTTGCTGTTTACGCTGAAATACAATCACATATTAGCTTCTACGACAACTTAAAACTTTTTAAATGATTCTATATGGTTTCAACCAATTTTAAAAACAATTGCACATCTGGGATCCTCTAGCCATTGTCTTAGAGCACTCAGCTAGTTTTTAGGACAATTGAAAACATTTTATAATCATTTTAAAGGTTCCAAAGAATTTTAAGAATTATTTGAAATCTGGGATCCTCTAGCCATTGCCTTAGAGCACTCTACTAACCATTAGGACAGTTAAAACATTTTATAATATTTTAAGGGTTCCAGAAAATTTTAAGAAGTATTTGGCAGCTGGGATCCTCTAGTCACCGTCTTAAGAGTACTGAACTAGCTTCTAGGACAACTTAAAACTTTTAAAATTATTCGATATAGTTTCAACCAACTTTAAGAATAATTTGATAGCTGGAATCTTCTATCGTCTTTGAGCACTCAGCTAGCGTTTAGGACAATTTAAAATATTTTGAAATGAATATAAAGGATTTAAAACAATTTTAAAAAGTATTTAGCAGCTAGGATCCTTTTTAGAAAGATAAAATAAATAAATATATCATCACGCCTTCTACCCATTACTGGGTGTGGCACTCTGCTAAAGCAGATCTCGGTAAGTGATATATTTTGCGCGTGAAGTGCGGTTACCAGTCGTCAAATCACGGCCCCCAAACATGTTAGTGGTGGAGGAGCCACAGGGATAGCTTTTTCAAATTATGAAAATTTGTCGCCTGTGGGAATCGAACCAGGGACCTCAGGATCCACAGGCCGACTTCATACCACTGTGCTAGCCATCCCATTTTTAGAAAGATGAAATGTCTTAAAATCAATTGGGAGAACATTTTAGGAACATCGTTGTCATAAAATTAATCAGAGAGAGCTTTTAGGTAAAATGATTGATTTGAAATTTATTGGGGGAACTTTTAGGGGAGATGATTGCATTTAAAATGATTTGGGAGGCATTTTAGAAAGATGATTAACTTGGTATTGATTGGGGAGAACTTTTAGGGAAGACTATTGTCTTAAAAATGATTTAACAGACTTTTTGAGATTATTTTCTTGGAATTGATTCGAGGGAATTTTTAAAAAAGATGGTGTCTTAAAATTAATTGGGAGCAACTTTTAGGACAGATGATTGCCTATAAAATGATTTGAAATGCGTTTTTAGGATGATGATTGTCTTCGAATTGATTGGTGAAACTTTTTCGAAATATAGCAGTCATAAAAATGATTTGTGATATTTTTTGTAAGCTCCGTGGCCGTAGAATAAATGGAGAAAAGCTTGTAGGACAGGAATTATGAATATGAACGAACTAAATTTCATTTGATATGTTATGTTTATAAATGCTTACATATTTCGTCTTCATATCTCTTGAAATGCGTCTTCAATTGTCCACTTTGTGGGTTCTCGTTCACTTATTGTAAACTCGCAAAGATGGCATCTAAATATTTCAATTAGAGCTCGACAGTCGACAAACCAAAGTAAAACCGTGGCTGGAATGCGCATTAATTCCACTCTTTCAGGTATATAACTAATGTCGAGACTTTACTTTGACACGAAAGTGTAATATACAGTCTCAGTGAAAACACTTGGCTGTCACACCATATACAATATTAGTATTTTTGCAAATTATATATTTATTTATTATAAATCTATCATAATTATTATTCTTTTCATATACTATTTTTATAAATGGAAAGAATTACACGCCGTCTTATTTCACAAATTTAAATAATAAGTGAATGTGATTGTTTAAATGAGTATATTTATTCACTTCTTTGTTACTTTGCACAATAGGAACTCAATCCCAATTACAGTAATTTCTTCTAAATGAAATCCGAACCACTCAGATACACTCGTATTTTTTTAATACAAGTTGAAGTTAGCGATATTTCAACTTGCAAATTTTTGCTTCAATCAATATTATTTTATTTAAACAATCATTCACTTATTATTTAATTCATGGATTTTGACTCGGTAAATATCAAATCTGAATTTTAATGTTCTAAAATCATGAAAATGGATAAGAAACTGTTGAATTTACCGTTTGGTCTAAATTTCTGTGCTGCTTAGCATCATCTCCAGACTGATGTTGGCGAATGATTATGAAAACTTGTCATCATATTTGGATACTGTCTTGTATTTAGTGGGTACGTTTCAAGTGTTAACGTTAACGCTTCTTTATCCAGACAAGCAATTAAACATGCCTGTATAAAATTATATAATGATACGTTAAATAGTTTTATGGTTACGCGCATGATTTATATCCTATTCTAATTTATAGGATATGAAACATTTGAAATTGTTTTAATCATAACGATATAGCAATCGAAGTGCGTTGTTTTCTTTAGAAGTACTAGAAATGTAAATGAGAAACATAGTTATCAACGATCAATTTTAAACTTTATTTGTAACAAAACTAAGCATGAGCTCACTCTTCAATTTTGTAAATATTTTAATATATTAAAATAAGTCAGTGCATAAGATATCTTCTGAAAGCAAGAGTTGATGTTGCTGCAGAAATTATTGCAAGTAGTGCAACCTTCCACCTGTTACTTTTTCTCTGAATTCGCGGTGCAAACTGTAACAAAATTTAAATGCAAATGAAACATTTCAAAATTAATTTTCATCATAACTTACAAGATAATGAAAATTACGAAGCTCTTTTTGCATAGATGATGCACTATGGATTAAACATTTGGAGCCTTTGTGAAGCTTAACATCACAACGTTGAATATTTTTACGCTTAAGAGCATATGTTAACGAGGCATCCAACAACAATAAATGATGATCTAATTCATGCAGAACTGTCATTAAATACTTTTCATGTACGGCTACGTCTAACCTCGAACTGCAATTAATTTTTTTAATTAATTATGTACAATTAATTATATATCTAATTGATCACTTACTCTGATAATAATGGTAAATTGGAGCATTGCTTTATTAACTTGCTCCTTAATTGTTCATCATCCATGCCAATTATTTTTAAATCGTCGTCAGTTAAAAGAGGCAGAACTGATGAATCAATTCCAAACTTTTTAAAATTAGGCAAATATTGCAATGCATTTAACATTGCAAGTGTTGTTTCTAATAAACTATACGTGATTTCTGAATGATCCATTTCAATGTACAAAATAAACAAATAAACTTCTAGGTAACCTCAAACTGTAATTTTGACATTAGTTTAAAAGCGCCACAGATTACAACCACGGAGTGATCAGAACTACAAATATAAAGCGCTAAATATGAAATATAAATTTTAGCAACACAAAATATATCAGTATAAGCGAAAAATAGAAAGAAATTGTATTTTCTTATAATTAGTTATATTTATTAATATTAATAATAACAACATAAGTGATCACTTTTAAATATATTTCCCTATGTCAATAAAGAAAAAATTTAAGTATTTATAAAAATGACGATACAGGTACATCATTAAATTATTCCTTTGAATGCTCCTTTCGAGTATTATACACTTAATCGTACTTTTTATACGATTAATAGATTCTATATTTCTACCCACATAGGTAAATTATTGTTTTTAAAAATATATTGATAAAAATACAATTTTAAGTATTTCTTTCTAAGTTTAACATTACAGGTATTCATCAAGGTCACAAGTATTTCATAAACTTAAGTATTACTAGCGCAATTATTTTTTTAAAAAAGCTCCTAATACAACACATCGAAAATTATAGATTTTTTTATAATTTGGAATTTATATATATAATACTGGAAAATACTGATTTGTTAATATCATTTCATCATACATTGCACAGCACAGTACATTATTTGTCTTCCATTTATATATTTCATTTTCGATGTTTGTAAATACTAGTTAAAAAGTAAACTTTAGTTGTGTTGGTCTTTTTTGAAGTAGGTTTGAAACAGTTCATCACTATTCAATTTTAATTTTCTTTTCAATTGTTCTAACAAATAACTCTTTTATTTGTATTCGTATAGTTAATTTCTATACAGCAAGTATAATCTTCAAATATTCTAAAATAATGGTACATTCACTAATTACTGTGTTAAAACTAAAATATCTAGTCATAAAAATATGTTTTTATTAAAAGGAAGTATACCCTAGATATATTGTATTTTTTAAAATATTGTAATTACAATTATCACTACTTATAATACTAGTTCTACTTAACATTAGATTTGAGATTTGATTTTTAATCAAATTTAAATATTTTGGCCAAGTGAAGTACAATTAGTAAAATTTCAGAAACATGCATGTTAAAGATCAGTTGTAAAATTCTGAATTTTTGTAGTATACTGCAAAATTTTCTTGTTATCAATAAGTGGTAACTTATCCTGGAAGGGGAGCTTCTGCGTAGAAATCAGGTTCATCATCATCTACATCCGGTTGATCTCCATCTAACTGTTAAGTAACACAAATAAACATTATTTATAGAACACATATCCGCATTCCAAATCCAAAAACAGATTTAACATTTTTTTCTTATTATAGTCAATATCGGTAAATTTCTGCATTGTTTTCCTCATACATATATTACAAAAGTGTTATCGTTAACTTTATCATTTTTAAACATTTCAAATATATGTGTACCACATATTTCCGTCTGTTATCTGGTGGACTTTTAAAATATGTTTATCGCGTCCGCTTTCAACAAAGCAAATGATAACAAATAATTAGTCATAGTAAGAACAAAAACAAATTTTTCGTTGTTGCACGAAAAGTATTTATGATTAATTATTTTTTATTATTTACTGACAAATGTTTAAATAATTTGTTGAAATTTAAAAAGTTAATCAGGTAAATTATACTTACAGCTCGTAATTCCGCTGGTGTAAACAAATGAGTCATTTGTGCTCGCATTGGCACCATTAACAACAAGAAAAATGGAAATGCTAAAGAGGCTCTTGTAGATTTAACAACCCACAAAATTACCAAACACATGAGTTGAATAAATGTGAATAAGTGCATTTTGTACGTTTGAACCTATAAAAGATATTTGCAATTAGTCATTTTGAAATATGAATAATGAAATATTTAAATGTAAATAAAATAGCATTGTTCAATGATGAATTAATTATTATGTTAAATTAAGTTAATCATTACGATAAAAGTTATCATTAACATTAAATTATTTGTATTCGGCGCACGTTTGAATCGCGCAATAATAATTTCTTCCCATTATTGATTCAGCGGGCGAAAGCATTCGAAACGATCGCCAAAACCAGAGCGTACAATAAATAGTTGGGCGATTGTATAACCAAAGCCGGCACAGATGTGCTTCAGAGCAGCAAGGCAAAGCAAATGTGAGTCGCCTTTCGCCATCTCCTTACTACGACAAGAACTAAAGTTAAAATGGACTTTGTATTGAACTGACTGTTGAATACAGCTGCGTGAATTACAAAGAAAATACGAAAATATATGTGGAAATAAAAGTGTTTGTTAATTTAATGAAAAGTTTAAAACGTATTTGAATGGTGTTGTAGTTATTATTTATTGATCCGAGTGTACAGTTCGATAAAAACCGAAGGACGCGTTACTTGACGGGCGTGGCAGACCAGTTAAACACTAGTCGTACTTAACTGTCAGTTATAAAAAATAATAATAAAAAACTATTTGAAATAAAATACATAGTGGACAATGAATAAGTAGATAATTAAATAAACAAAATAAAAATGAGTGCGAATAATGTAAATGCTCAGGTTCCTCCAACCACAACAGCTACAGTGAAAAGACCAACTATAATGCCAAGTAGTTATGCATACACATCAAGTACAGGTTTATTAAACAGAAGTACCGAAAAACCGTCGCCACCACCGACATTGCCAAAATATACGTCAAGTTTCAACGCAGGTAGCAGTTTGACAAGAGATCGTGACAAGGACAGTATTGGTGGTTCCTACAGACTTGCTAGTATAGACAGATTAGCTTTAAGACAACGATATATTGACCAAGCTACAAATCCACCACCTCCTAACACGACAAATGGTAATATTAATCAAGTGAATGGTAATAACGATACCACCACAAGTACTACAGTTCAGAGCTCTGTTCAGAGTAAACGTGAAATGTTTTTTAATTCTGATGTAACGTCTACTGCCACAAAAGATTCGAATCGTGTTAAAGTTCCTCTTCCTGCTGATAAACCTGCGATCGAATCACTAACTAAATCACCCCCAGAACCAGCCAAAGAAGATTCAAATAAAGAAAATGCCAGCAGCGTTGAAGTGATTAAGGAGAAACCACGACCAAAAGAACTGGACGGATATGTTGGCTTTGCAAATTTACCTAATCAAGTGTATCGTAAAGCTGTAAAGAAAGGATTCGAATTTACTCTGATGGTTGTTGGTGAGTCTGGGCTCGGCAAATCCACTCTGATCAATTCCATGTTTCTCACAGATATTTACAATGCTACTGACTATCCAGGGCCAACACATAGAGTCAAGAAAACCGTGGCTGTGGAGACGACGCGTGTCATGTTAAAAGAAAATGGTGTAAATTTGCTGTTGACAGTTGTTGACACTCCAGGTTTCGGGGATGCAGTTGACAATAGCAACTGCTGGACGCCAGTTATCGAGTACATTGAGACAAAATATGAAGATTATTTAAATTCCGAAGCTCGTGTAACAAGAAAACAGAGTCCTGATCAGCGCGTTCATTGTTGTTTTTATTTTATTCAACCTTCAGGACATGGATTAAAATCGCTCGATATCGAATTTATGAAACGTTTATGTGACAAAGTTAACATAATACCAGTAATTGCTAAAGCCGACACATTAACTTCGGATGAGTGCTCATTATTTAAGAAACAAGTATTAAACGAAATAGCACAAAATAAAATAAAAATTTATGAATTTCCGGACGCATTAGAAGATGATGAAGAACATAAACTAAATAAATCATTACGTGAACGAGTTCCATTTGCTGTCGTGGGATCCAACACAGTTATTGAAATTGACGGCAAGAAAGTACGTGGAAGAAAATATCCGTGGGGAATTGCAGAAGTCGAGAATTTAGAACATTGTGATTTCATTGCGTTGCGAAACATGGTAATTCGCACACATTTACAAGATCTAAAGGAAGTCACAAACAATGTACATTACGAAAATTACCGATGTCGCAAGTTGGCTGGTCTCGGAGTGGATGGTAAACCTACAAGAATATCAAATAAGAATCCGCTCGCTCAAATGGACGAAGAAAAGCGAGAACATGATCTGAAAATGAAAAAAATGGAAGCGGAAATGGAGCAGGTGTTTGAGATGAAAGTGCGTGAAAAGAAACAGAAATTAAAAGATAGCGAGGCTGAGTTGACCAGAAGACACGAGTCTACAAGAAAAAGTCTAGAAGTACAAGCGAAAGAACTAGAAGATCGGCGAAAGCAGTTCGAGATTGAGAAAATGACATGGGAGAAAGATAATCAAATCACTATTGAAGATCTGCGCCGCCGTTCTCTAGAAGGTAGCAAAGAAGCTGTTGACGGTAAAAAAGACAAAAAGAAAAAGGGCTTATTCTAGCTGTAAGTTTATATCCTGCCTAATGCAAGTCCTCAGCTTGTAATAGACAAATTAGTGTTTCCGTAAATAAAATGTATTATTTAAGAAATTCGTATATTCCTTGCCCGAATAATTTATATTTTATACCGCAGTTTTTATGTATGCAATCTGAATGTCTGTTCTTATAATTATTCCAGATTAATTTATAAAGGAAATATAGTATTTTAAAATTTATATTACGATTAAATATAATTATGTATTGTCTCTTTAGCTTATTATTATTAAGCGTGCCATTTTTTACAATTTTTTCTGTATGTATGACAGTGCGACTATAAAATAAACATTTTAAATTATTTTCTTGTTTAATTTTCAGGTTATTCCATATAAATATACCTTCATACTTTTGTTAATAATGTTTATGTAATAATTTTAAGTCAATATTCCAAATTCAAAATAATTTAAAAATGTAATTGAAAAATAACTCACCCTTCTGACGTAAGATGTGGAAGGATGATGTTTCACAGGCATGAAGAACAGTTTTATCCGATCGAAAAATTGAATTCCATCCATAGAGCTGATGCCCATATAAAGGAACACGCCAAACAACACAGACATGGGCACCAGTCTCAGAAGCGGCGACATGAGCACAGAGACGCCGACGAGGATCGCAACGGTAAGGGCGCTGACTCGCTGCTCTTTCACCTCCACTAGGTGGGGCTTCTCACCTGGAGCGTGAGTCCTGGACATCACCGTGACTGCGGATACGTGCGCGACGGAGCGAACAGTTGCTGCACAGATCCACGGGGTGCCCAGAAAACCGCAGCCCACATTGATTAGGCACACCAGCACGATGTCGAGGTGGAAACCTGACCCTTTACGTAATTTCCGCTCTTTTTTGTCTATAATTAGTCTGTTAACAAGATCTGTATTAGCTTGTAAATAGATATAACTAAATTATTTGAAATATGTGCTCAGTATATCTTTTTGTTTCATTTTTGTTCAATATTGTAATATTACTAAAACAATTTTTCCACATATGATTTAGGTAAATTTTACTTATGGTGAAACTTGTACAACTATGTAAGTTTTATAACTGTGATTATTTAACCAAAACAATGTGTTATTATTTTCTTGTAACAATCGTGATATTTTTCAATGTTTTTATTTTGATAAATTTACTAATTTTTTAGATATAACTTACTGTTTTGTACTAAGTTCACCATTTAATTAATATTGTATAGAATATACTAATATAGATCACTATATTCAGAAAATAAAATAAATGTATATAAAATATATTCGGATAATATTAATTAAATATGTTCCTTTAAAATTATTATACTCCTTAATCATTTAAAATTTGTTTACTTTTAAATTACTGAGACGTTTCGAAAATTCTGGTTTCTGATTCGTTTTAGTGTTTTAAATAAATAAAACTTAAATCATTGATTCATAAATATATATAAATAATTATTGATAAATATTTAAACTTAAATATGTTGATTTACTCAAACATTAACTGTAATATAGTTTTTCATTACAATAAAACTATTGTGTACTTACTCAGAGATGTGTGTTTCCATAAATACTAAGATGTAGACTAACATAGCAGGAATGATAGCTGCAAATCCTAACCACAACTGGAAAGGTTGCTCCATGCCACCAGGATTAATCAACCAACCTCTAAAATTTGGATTAGAAGGAGACAATCCTTGTGGAACTCGTAGCTTTTCCGTATAAGTTCCTGGTACTACGTAATCTAATGTGACCATCATAACTATCGCAATTGGTACACCAAAGTCTCCTAGTGCACGGCGAGCCTATTAAGTGAATAAAATAGTGATGTAAATTATATAAATCAAGCACAGGTAAGTATGATAGTCATAATAATTATTATTTATGGGGTAATTGGGCTTATTGATATTGTGTCGGCCTGTGGATTTGAGGACTCAAGTTTGATTCCAAAAACATCTTTGGGGCCTTGATTTTACGGCTGATAATCGCACTTCATGTGCATAAATATATCATTTACCGAGATCTGTCAAGGCAGAGTGCTACATGTAAATGGGTAAAAGGCGTGATGATATATTTATGTGTATTTAAGAATTATAAAATTTTAAATTTCTAGTAAAATTAATAAATTAGTGTAAACGTATGCAAAAACAACGATAAAATTCCCAAGAAACAAATTTTTGTTATTTCCATTTATAAAATTATTCTAACAAACATCAATAGTAGAAATAAATAATTTTAATTTAATACATAATTTACTTTACTTACATTTCTTCCTAAGAATTTGCTGTTACGAAATAATCGAAGATAATATGCAATAGCAAATGTCCCCAAAGATAATATAGTACAGAAAAGGGCAGTATTAGGCTGATTTACGGGTCCAGTATATTGTTCAACAATTAAAATTGGTCGTTCAGTTTGATTCATCATAGGCATAGCTGTAGTAATATTCACTACAGCTTCATCCATTAACATTCCATCATAATCAGTTCCAGTGTCAGTACTCGAGTACATGGTGTCATTAGAATCGTAATTTTCATTTGAGCTATTATTTGTTGCCATCACAGATGAAATAACAAAATCACAGTAATCTGCCATTAGGGGATGGCGACCAAATACAAAAAATAATTTCATAACGCTTTCTACAATATATAGTAAAGATATAAGAGCTGAAAATATCTCTTCAGTAAAACGTGTAAAAAGTTTGACAAATACACTTCCTTCAAAACATGCAACAATAAGTGCTATCACACCCAACCATATTCCAATGTAAATCCTTGTTGTCAAATATTCAAAATTATTTGATTTGCAAAATTCAAATAAACTTTCATCAAAAAGTAAGAGAGGTCCCGTAGAGCCCACAATAACAAGAGGTTGTCCGGCAAACAGTGCAAATACGATTCCAGCTACAGAAGTTGCGACAAGTGTTTCGGATATTCCAATTTGATTTTGAGTTTTATCGCTCATTAATCCGCCGAACGTGATGGCTCCAGAGAGAGCTGCAAAATACATGAAAAGAGCGGCAGCTGCGCATTGCGCGTTCAAACCTTCTAATATATCTGATTTGTAGAATGGGAATCGACGTTTCAAATCGTTAATTAAACCTCCAAATGGACGTCGCGTCCGCTTCAACGGATCAGGGAACGGTGGTTTTTTACCGTCGCCACCATCTGCGACTAACAAACTTTTTGTAGTTTCATCTGTCACGCCTCCCTTATCACGTATAGCTTTTAACTTTCGTTTTCTAATAGCTTCATTTTTTGCTTTTAGTTCGTCGAATTGCAATAAAGTTTGTTTTTCCCAGTCTCCTGGTGGTAAAACGATACTGTCATCTAAAAATTCATTGATTGCAGATAACAATGCTTTTCTATCATCTGCTTTATATGCTATTTTATGAAACTGATGGTTAGCCATTAGAGTTGATATGGATCGACCTATTTCATGATAATCCAAATCTGCAGTAACTGGACCAAGAAGAATGAACATAAAACGTACTGGTATGGTAATTTCTGTTAAATTAGGCATTAATATGCCTTCTGCTAAACGAACGAAAGCTATTGTTGGTTGCTCCAGAAAATCGACTGCGCCGACAAGTACTGTTGTAGCTTCTGCTCCAGTGGGAATTCTCTTCAAAATTGTATCGTTATGAGCTTTCTTCAAATCCTCGTTACTAGAAGTATACGTTTCTTCTTTGATATCGACTATTGTATGATTATCTGATGGCACGATCAAACGACCTTCTGCATCACAGTTTGGTGCACCATTCTTTGACAATGATTCCACTGGACAACTTGTTTTTCTTTTTTCGGCATCGTGAAGATTCTACATCAGATAAAATTCAAAATAAAAAGGTATATAAATAATTTCTTATTAATTCATGCACTAAAACACTAACAAAGTAAATTTCAAATAACAGAAGAAAAACAATCAAATCTGACACCTTTAAAAGAAAAAATGATTACCTATATAAACTCTAAAATGATGATTCCCTATGAAGTGAATAGGTATAATGTGAATGAAATTTGACATTTTTAAACTTGTGTACTGAATCCCTACAGGTATGAATAATTATTTATGGGTATGTTGGTTGATTACACTACCATAAATAGAGGTAGATAACAAAAGAACAAAGAAAGATTGAATCGCCAAGAGATAAGCGATGAATGAATGAGATGAGTTTGACGTAAATGAACGCTTAGTCGTCGCTTACATTATAAAACAAGGCCTGGAATATCACACTGGTTTTCAAGTATAAATAGGGGAACAAACGTAAAATTTTGTAGCAAACAACGCTTTTAATCATATAAAAATTAAATTTATTCCAGTAAAACAAAGTAAATACTTCTCCTAATTTTCATAATTCTAAATTTAAATACAATGTTATGTGTGTGTTTGTATAAAAAAGGATATATGCATTACCTGCAAAATATATCGAAAAAAGCGCCTCTTGAGGTCAAGTGTAGCACAGTTTCCCAGTTTTTGTTTGTTTTTTTATTGGTGACATTTCAGGCCTTAAATAATAATATAGGTGACAGCTTAACATGATAATATGGATTGCAAAATTGTAGATAGCGCACAAAACAACGTCAAACAGAGAAAGGCAATAAAGAAGCAGAAGTGACACGCTAACGCTGAACACATTGCCGTGGATAATTACGTGAGGAGCGCGATGTTGAGCGCGCGGCGAGGGACAGCGCATGCCTTGCGCTGAGCAAATGGAGCTCCGCCCGTAGTAGCACTGCCCCGAACCGATGCTCGCCCCGTCTTCGGTTCCGGCCCACAGAGACTGCAAGAAGCACATTCGTTCTCACCGCTACCACCGACACCATCACACCACTCGCACATCAAAGCCAACCAAACTACTTTACTGATACAGTGATACGTGACAACACCAAGACGAATGGATAACTAAATCATCGGTATTACTCCGATCATTATTATACCAACGGTTCACGCAAACTGATCAAAGCAACGACACTTAAGAAATGCCTTTATATGATTTAGAAAGAAATTTTACGAAATTAAATAATATATTATTTAATTTTAATCAAATATAAGCGCTGAAATCTAAATTCAATCTACTTTCATTTTAGCTAGTACCTATGTTTATACAAGATGTTCAAAAATTTGTTTTACAAATTTTTAGGGCAAGTACAGAAGACGGAAATAAGAACTTTTCGTTACATAACATAGGGTCGGTTATCTTTTTATAAGACTGAAAATCTCATGTGATTATTTCAGGTATGTTTATTAAATTCAACAAATCTAGTATGTGCAAATCTAAATATCTACTTCTTTTTTCTATTGCTTAAAAAAAATATATTGATATTTGTCAAATAATTTTCAACTTATTCTACTAATCACAGAATAAAATGGCTGGAAAATTTTCCTTGGCAGAACTCACTGACAATCATCTTGCTTATGCAAATGGTAATTCTCTGGAAGCTGCAAGAATTAACAAAGAACGATTCCCAGAAATAAATGACAACATTTTTAAAAATAATAGAAAAATCAAATGAATGATTAGATTTCCACATACTAGATTTGTTGAGTTTAATAAACATACACGAAATAATTACCTGGGGTTTTCAGTCTTATAAAAAGATAACCGACCCTATGTTATATAACGAAACGTTCTTATTTTCATCTCGTCTATTTAAAAATTAGTCAAACGAATTTTTGAACAGCCTGTAGAGCCAAGAAACCTTATAATAGTGAAAATATTGGAAAATATTGAAAGAATATTTATCATGGAGTTAATTCCTGTAAAATCCTTTTATAATTACATATTGTTAAGCTGATTAAGAGCTTGAAAAGAAAATTAATTTGCCGAATAAAGTTATATATATAAAACATTAAAAACATTTTGTTCATACCTGTAATGAAGCATAGCTTGAATTATGTCGTCTAGCAAACCGAAATCCTCTTTCATGTTCGTTGACATGGCGATGTCGAAGTAGCAGCGCTCGCATGATCATGTGCTTGTCGCTTTCCTGGATGAGTTCGTCTACAACCATTTGTTCAGAGATACGGTATGCAACACCGGGCAAGTCTCGTTCCTCCAGATCCAGAAGTACAACACCAGTTTCCAGGCAACGACGGAGATTCAGCAGAGAATGGAAACTTAAAGAAGCGACGTGAGGGCGACCCCAACGATCAGATCCTTCTTCAACATCTTCTTCGTATTTGATCCAACGGGCAGTTTCCTTCCATTCGCGTTCTTCTCCTAAGCCAGTCAACTCGTCCAGTTGAACGAACACCTAAATAAAGAACGGTATATAATTTTAATTAATTCACAAAAAAAAATCATTAACATGTCTTTCTAGTTTAATACTAATGTTAGTTTATTGTTAGTACACTTCGTACACTTACGTACATTGAAATTATTAATGTAAATGTTAATTGGACCTATTCTGTAACAAAAATTGCTGTATAGCAATTGCTAAGACTCCAAACAACAATGGTTGCTAGAGAGGTTGCTATCAAAAAATCATGTTAGCTATTGAGATACTTTATGGTCAGTTACATTAATAAAACTTAAATTTTAAACTTGGTTTAAATTAAGAAAAATAAATCGAAGTTACATATCAAATGGTATAATTGATAATGCTATCAAACATTCGATATGCTTTTAAGTTTAAAATTTAAGTTTTGTTGGTGTCACTGGCCAACAGCAATTTTTGTTACTGAATAGGTCCAAATATCAGTGTAAATTTTAATTTTGTTGCATAAATCCACCTTTAAGGAACATTAAATAAAGTGAATTTTATAGATTAAAATTTACAGGTTTATAATCACTGCTTTAACCTTTTTAAGTAAATAATATGTGTCCTTTGTTTAAGGATAAATTAGAACTATGAAACAGTATTTATAACAATCGATTAAGTATTAAATTATTAATCTAAATAAATCAAAATATTAGATATATTCTAAATATACATGATATCACGCAACATGCAAACCTAGATTTACGTAATAAAATAAAGGCATTTAATTTTGACATAACATGCAAATGTTTTCATTCATTTATTTGAAAGAAAAGAGTTGAATAAATATCATGCAGCTACTTTTCATATTAGATAATAGACAATTACAAAATGATTCAAAAGTAGCTTCGCTATTTTATTTAAAGACGTTAATTTAGTTTTAATAATAATATTGGTGTACATACAGATTTTTTTAACGGTAATTATAACCAGCGTCGCTAACCGACCGGTAAGTTTAAATAAATTGTAAATAACAGGAGTGCAGAACAAGATCTAAAGAAATTGAAGCAATTTTTCGCATGCAGCATGGAAAAACACCTTTTCAGTAGGAGTATAATTTTTGAGCAATACAACATTCTTGTTGAGATTAGATGTTATATTTATCAAGCTTGTAGATCTGTAAGAGTTTAGAGAATAATTACTGCTGGATAAATGGCCATCACAAGGTATTGAGAAATTTAATCACATCTGATGTTTTGCTACAATAAAATTATAAATATGGCTTATCAATAATAAAATATAACAATACAATCTTAATGATATTTCTATTACGTGTACGTAGTAGCTATATACTTCTATCAAAAACAGAAGTGCCAGTTTAACTGTTAAAAATCGCTGGATGATAAATTTATGACTAATTCCTTCGACAGCACAGAAATTAAAGTATCAAAAATCCAAGTTATCCAACAAGAATTTTATTCCACATTTACACAAATTAATTGGAGGATGAATATGATGATTTGAGACAAGCGCAGGATTCGTGATTTTAGTTTTGTTGTTTACTTATTTCTTAGAGTGTTTATCTACAACTGTGTGTAATCTATTTTCAAAAAAAGCGCGGGGTGACACTCTCTTCTTTTCTTATTTTTTTTAATTCGTTTTCAGTTCTTACATAGAGTGTCTAATTACAATTATGTGGAATTCACTTTCAAAAATAAGCGCTGGTTCTTTCTTATCTTATTGTTTCATTTTTAGTTCTTAAAATAGAGTGACTAACTGCAATTGTGTGTAATTTTCTTCCAAGTACAAGTGCATGCTGTCGCTCTCTTATTTTCTAATTTTAGTAAATTCGTTGTTAGATTTGTTAGAGGAGTGAGCGTGAATAATTTAAGATATTTTGAGAAGATTAAATGTCGAAGAAAGATTACTGAAAAGTGTATAGGAATGATTGGATGGATGTGATTGAAGGGTTGTTGTGTAATGAATGATTCTGAGAATGATAAGTAAATTAGCTAATATGGAGAGAACTATGAGTGTCGTTAAAGCGAGAGTGTTATGTTAGGATGAAAATGTTTAACGAGGACTGATTATTTAATTAATCTGATGAGTGAATGTTTTGTGAATGATTCCGGGGTTCGTGCTACGCCATTAGATAGGAGTTAGCGTGATGTTATATATGTATGTACACAAGTCATTCTTACCGCATGCGGACTATGATCATACATCTTCTTGAAGGCCTGTGGTGATAGCACATTGTGCAGAAGCTTCTCGCCACCATCCTTGCGACTGATGTGCACGAGGGAGGCTTTATGGCGGCGTACGACACGAGGTTCGTCAGAGCGATGGCTGGTGAGATCGTCGATGTCGGCCTCTTCGAGGGTCGCGTCCTCTGGCTGGATGGACACGCGACGAGAGCTCGCGCGGTTGCCATCACGATCGGATCCAGAACGCTTGCGCCAGCCTGGGTCTTCCTGAAGAGAGTATTTGCGGAATTTGGAATGGTGACCATGATGATAACGACTGAAAAATGAACCAAGTTTGTTACTTATCGACCAAATATAAGTTTACGAAATTAAGGAAAACACGATGTTTAAAGTGTAAGTTATTAATCATAATCAATATTTGTTGATCAACTCTATTTTCTGGTGTTAAATGGTTCAAAGTTAATTTATAATAAAATGTTTCAAACTACTTTTATTTCAAGCAATTTTATTTAATGATTTAGGAACGTTTGAGGTCTGATATTGGAAAAATAAGTCAAAAGATTAGTCAGTTTGAAGCAATATTCAAATATATTTTTGTGTCAAAGTTTTGATTCAAGCAAAATTAATATATCTAATTATTAGACGGTAAAGTAACATTTCCGCTGATTTAAAAATGATTTTAAATGTTGATATAAAAAATATTGTGTGCACCTCGAGCAGAAAGTGTCCTTGTCTTGTATGGTTGTTACTCTCGGTTACGCCTTGGTCAACAACCTCCATGTGCGAGCGGTAATAGACTACTTTCTGCTCTAGGTAGACAAATATTTATTTATTCCAGTTACTATAATAATGTTTGAAAAACTACAAAAATAATAGAGATTTTATAAAATAATTAGCTTCAAATAATTATTTAAAAAACTGATATCTACATGCAAGATAGTGAAATGAAATATACTAAAGGTAATTTTTTTTAAGTAGAAATACAAAAATGGTATAATCATTTGGCAGTATCATCTACGACTAATATGGCTATTTGCTTCGCTTGAAGTTAAATTTTATAGTTAGTTTAAATAAATAAACGCAACGCAAAGTTTACATGTCGTATAGAATAAATGACATTACTGTCAAATTTGCTTTTATTTATTTAAACCAAATTTAAAATTAAACTTTACAGGTGCAACTGGTCATAAAACGTTAAATGTATCATAAGATCAAAAATGTTTTCATAAATTAGGTGATAATAAAGCAGTTGACAATATGACTTACCGACTTTTGTAATTATTGCTTTTATCAAGTTCTGACATTATATATAAACACTCACACAGATAGAAGCAAAAGATAAATAACAACTAGTAATTAGTTTTACGACAATGATACAAATTATGCACAAATTCACACAAGATTAATTCAATTAACAACAGAACAAAAATAAAATGCTCTAATAAGTAACAACCTAACACTAAATAAACACAAGGTCTTTGTTGTACCAAATTGTCTTGGATTTTTGTCACCAACTGATTAAAATGTATTATCCACACAAAACAGGGGAAAATAAAAGAATAAATTATATTATAATCATTATCATCTGAGACATGAAGATCTTAAAAAAAAAATAATTATACATATATTTACATCATTCAAAACACATTACACAGTTTATGAGAATAGTTCTGCAAGAAATAGTTTCTTCATAAATCATTATTTTATAAAAATGTGACATAAGGCAAAAAAAATCCCATGTCTGAAAATCGTGTTTTAAAGTGAAGGGTGAAATAAAAAGAAATGTAGAATAAAAAGCAAATTGCGTAAGAATGTTAAATATAATAATTAGTTTTATGTACTTCAAAAATGATTAATTACAACGTGAAAATGTATATAATTGCAATAATTTGGAGCTGATAATTAAATAGTAATTAATAACATATAGGTACAATGATTTTTTTTATATATAAATAAGAACAAAATTCTTTCACTACATTAAATTTTGAAAGCATATTCAGCATCGAAATAAAATATTATAATACATATAGATTAATGGTAGAAATCTGTGTAAATTCATAAGTGCTACAGCTTCGTAATTCTGTAAATGCTGAACAAAATTGTAACGAAATTTATGATTTTATAAAATATATTTTAACAAATATTGATGTGATTTTGTTCATTATTTACTTACAGATTTACGGTCTATAAACGTATAGATTTGTCACAGAATGTCACCATTAGAATATCATATACAGGATAATTGAAAAAATAGAGACAAATAGCTAATTTCTCTATTTTAGAACTATAGTTTAAATTACGAAGTTGTGTACAAATGTAAATACTACTTTTTGATGTATAAAGTTTCTGAATTTTACTTCCCTTTTCACCGGAAACAATTTACATTATTTTATTATTTTTTCTGAAAGTGTTTAAAATTAGCTTTACAATGATACCAAACACATGAACTTTTAACAGAAAATTAACCCAGATATTTTTAAAAATTTTAAATCTCTTATGTTTTATCAGTGTGCTACGATAGATGTTTCTGGTTTTGTTTGGGAAATTGTTTTGACCTTTACTTGTTGTATCATTTGTTTCTGAATATTTCCGTACGAATCGTGAAACCGGAAGTGAGATTAATGAACTTTATACAAAACAAGTAGCATTTATATTTGTACACAACTTTGTAATTTAAACTGTAGGTCTAACATTAAAAATAAAGAAATTAGTTATTTGTTCCAACAGAATAGAAGCAAATAAAAGAGATTAGCAGAAAACAACTAAATACAAGGTAGGAAAAAATCAAATATATTTAAATTTTATTTAGTACTGTACAAACCACTCTATTTATGACATACAAAACATACTAATGTTTGTTTACTTCTCCTCTGAGAACTTATATGTCAACGAAATGCGTAAAAAACATAATTAAATTAAATTTGGGCAACTCGATGAGAAACTTACCACAGATTTCTTGGGGGAAGCGGGAGTAACCCCAATAATCCGGGCCAACTAAGAGTGCAAAACATACAAGACATACAGAGTAATTGTGCTAGACAAATATGTATACGTACACGTGATAAATAAAAAGGATTTGGTCTCAAATGACTTTTTACCGATTCAATATTTGTCAAGTTGGTAATGAAATAAAACCTGGTTCTATTGTCGACATTTAATTACGCAAACAAAGACAGGATAATAATTTTCTTTTACAGCAAAGAGAATACCGTGAAATTAAAATAAAGGAAAAGCCAGATATTATCAGAATTATAATGCGAATACAATTCAATATCAAATGATAAAATATACAACTTTGATGCCCTATATTTCAAAATATAATTTTATCTAAAAATACTTTATATTCCAAGCAATAAAATTAAATATCACGAATCCGTAAAAGTTAATTAATGTTCCTAATATAAATATAAGCTAGTCACTTATACATATGCCTTAAAAGTAAGTAACATTGACTCAGAAAACCGGCAGTACGGCAGCGTAAAAACTGCGGCTCGGTGTGCCCGGTAGGCCCAGGCCCGACTCGGGCTGTAGCGCCAGTAAAGAAGAAGAAGAAGAATATAAATTTACCATTTTGCAGAAATGAGTAACTGTTGTCGGGATTTTCATACGACTTTGAAACTGACAAAACAGCCAGAGCTATTTTTGTTAACTCGATCATTTATCTTCCTCATTTTTGACAACTTTAATGGTTCAAAATGATCACTACCACTGTCTTGACATTTTATGAACAACATAATTTAATTTAATATTAATACTAGTGCAGCAACATAGTATTGACTTCGTTTTGAGTCGTGAAGTTGTTTTCACTATCGCTTCCTTAATAACGGTCAATAATGACTTATTATTGACCTGGGTCACTTTTCAAAGATTTTCTAACTTCTGTATTTATTTAACACATTAAACGCAAAGAAAGTGTTAATTATGAATTAAAAATTGCCTCTAATATACGAGTATAATTTTCCGTATCACTTTCTACAAACATTGTTACTTATTAGCTGTATTCCATTTGCCACTTGGTTCACTTAAAACAGTTCAGATAAATTAGACAGCATGACTAAAAAACCGAATTAAGCAAACTGATGCACTTATTGAGATGAATTACTTCAAAGTAAAATAAAATCAGTAATTCTATCACTGAAAATAAAGTTAGCGAAGTAATCCAGCGAAATAAATAATTGATCTGGTTCAGTAAATGTAAGTTAGATCTGATCCAAATGGCAAATGGAATGCGCCTATTGTTACCATACTGAAATGTCAAATAATAAAAACAATGTTAAAAATAAAAGAATTTCATTTCAGACTGCTCAGCTTTTGCAGATATTAACAAGTATTCACGTCAAAATGCTTATATTATTATTAATGTAAAATTCGTTAAATGAATTTAAGAGCTGGAGTTAGAAAAACAATATATAAACAATGGTTGAGGTATCTCTCGGTTGCACCTCGGAATGTCGGAATACAATCTTGGCGCTGGGTCAATAATGATCATCTTCTCAATCTTGGCTGATAATATACTATTATTTTCGCATATTTTGCTTTATTATATAGGCTGTGAATTATAACGGTTTGAGTTTCATAGCCGAGGCTATGAATATAGCCATGCCTAAATCTGTTTTTTTGTCGTGTTGAACTAGAATTTTTTTATGAATTAATTTTGTGATATTATTTTCATTGTTTTTAATATTATCGGCATCATCGTAGTCATTATGTTGTTATGCATTTGTTGCTATGTAAAAAAATGACTTTTATAATTTAGTAAATGTCATTCTGCTTTTTGTGAAGGTTGTCAATAACTAAATATTAGAGATGGGTAAATGTCAAATTTCTCGTATTCGAATATGGAATTCCATTATTAATCAGATCTCGAATATTCAAATACCTCCGACTCATTTAAAAATTAAAAAAATTAAATTATATAAATAAGAAAAAATAGGAAAAAATTTTCCATCACTTGTCTCGTAATTCCACAGAGGTTTTTACAGCACGTTTGCATCAACTTCTCAGGTCATCAACAAACGGCTGGTCAGTTCAGCTTTAACCATAGACGCGCGTTGTTCCTTCCGGACTCATCAGTATGGTGCGATCATATATCCAACTAGATCAACTAGGAACTAGAGGATTGTGATACCGACTTGACTGATGTTAACCTATCTACATTTTGTCTTTTGTTTTATTTCAATAGCTGTCAAGCAGTTTGCGATTTTGTCGGTAGATGGCACCACGAGTGGCTCCATAGCTCTCATGTCATGTTACCGTTGTAGATAGATTAACATCAGTCAGTTCAGCTAAGTCGGTATCACAATCCTCTAGTTCCTAGTTGATCTAGTTGGATATATGATCGCACCATACTGATGAGTCCGGAAGGACGAAACGCGCGTCTATGGTTAAAGCTGAACTGACCAGCCGTTTGTTGATGACCTGAGAAGTTGATGCAAACGTGCTGTAAAAACCTCTGTGGAATTACGAGACAAGTGATGGAAATTTTTTTCCTATTTTTTCTTATTTATTAAGACTCAATTCCACATCGCAATAGACATTTTGTCTTTTGTTTTATTAAATTATATATTAAATTTATAATTGTAAATAATAAATGAAATAATTAATTAATATATTTAAATGTAATACAAAAATAAGAATCCAGTAATATAAAAATAATAATATATAATCATAATATTTATGCATGTTGATTATTAATTATGAAATGATTGAAATGAAGTAAATAAATAAACATGAATCTAAAACAAAGCTCGTTTATTTAACTGTCAAGTGGCAACTGTACAAATGTCAACTGAGTTGACCAAATTCGAATGTTCGTCATTGGCGTAAATATTCGATAATCGCGAATATCGAATACTTTCAGTATTCACGGTATTCGAGTATTCGCGGGTGGTATTCGCCCATCTCTACTAAATATTAATTAAATTTACAATATAAGTGACGAAGGAATTTTAACTCCACCCGAGACTGAAGAAGAGGCATGCGGTTTTAATTAAATTTATTAAATTAATCCTCATATTCTGTAACTGGATCATTATATGTTAATGATCGATAAGTTAATGACAACAATTATTATTCATGATTAATGTACAGATTATTAAAATTTTGGTATTCTGTGAACAGAATAATTTATCCTGGCATTATTTTGTTATTTTCATACATTTTTTTGCTTGTATGCGTTGCTGTTGTTATATAAAATATATAATGACAGTTTCGTGGTTAAAAAATAACATTTTTTATAATGGCAGTTTCATAAGAGGATCAAAATATTTAAAAAGAAAATAAAAAGAGCAGAATAAATTATTTTAACCATAGAAAGTCAAAGTAGTGTTAATCTACAGAGCAATCATGAAGAATAAGGGTTGTTATTAACTTATCGATCAGTTATAGATAATTGTCAACGGCCATGGCTGCACTCGTTGGAATTGATCTATGCGATAACGCGAGTTAAGGAACGTTGCGCGCGGGTACTACTTGGATGGGTGACCGTCCAGAGAAACTCGCGTTGCTGTTGACTCTAAGACCTAAAACGCAGGATCAGGGCGTAATGGCGGCATATGACCTTAGCAGTTGGTCAGCCAGGAAGCCAAAAAAAAAAATGATTCAGAAAAATGATTCAGTTGCATTCAGGTATATATATATTATCTTTGGTTATAAAGTAGGGAGGTACTTGTCAAATTTGTGGTTTTACAGCCTGTCAATGGGCCTTTCAAGACTTTTTTGAATTTTTTACATATTAATCTACGTAATAAAATTATTATACCCAAAATTTTTATTTTTTTTAAACTTGTATTAAGCATGATAAAAATATTTAAACTTTCGAAACAAACTAATGTGACGTAGTTGCATCTTAGCTTAAAGAGAGACAGACAAGACAGAGATAAATAATACATAACTTCACGTAACGTGTGTCGTCAGTAGAATCCTCAGACAAAACAAAACTAGACGGATAACAACGGCGTTTGCATTGACTTGAATACGGCATAATTCGTCTAGTATTATACGTCATTGGTAGAATCGTACAATGCTGAATGCTTATTTCTTCTTAGTCTTCCTCTCAGTAAAATTGAGCATCAACAAACGTTTCAGACAAAGCTCTCTGATTGGCTTAATGTAACTACGTAATTGCAATGAGCGTTTTAAATTATTCAACTTTAACTTTCATATTTCAGCAATAAAGATATCATTTATGGTATGATTTTATATTGTATTAAATATGATGTACTGTCAAGAACTTATTTTAATAAATATATATTAAAAACCTCTACCACTTGAATCCCCCATTATCGTCAAAAGCCCACTTTTAATGTTAATAGACAAAAAATATAAAATTTACAAGTTTCTGAAGAAACGTATAAAATAGAATAAAACTTTAAGGATGACATATTTTGTTAAGAAAGCACGATAGGTATATAAAAATAGATGAATAATTTCAATATAATCGTATTTAATTTCAATCTATAGCATTATTCGTACTGATTGAATTGCAAACTAATATCGACATGATATTATGTAAAATGTAGTATACAATTTTATTTTTTTGGTAGGTAAATAAAATTTAGCGGTATGATAGAACCCCCATATAAGAAAACGTGAATCAGCAAGTTTGAATTTAGATCTAGTTCTTTTGTTTGTCTTCAGCTTACAACAGAACTGGTGTCTAGAGTGTTGTTACACAAGAGTTCAATATTTACTTTGAATCAAGATCTAAGTCTTAAGCAGAGCTGGGCAAGTACCAGGACCAAAGTATAAGTACCAGGACTAACCATGGTCAGTACTTGTTATGCAGTACTTTTTCAAGCACAGCTTGAAAATACTTAAGTAAAGTACCAGTTTTTTTAGACCAAAGTACTTAAAAAATAAGTATTTTGCAAGTACCAGTATTGGGTATATTCGTATGAAATAGTTTTTCTGTTATTGTTATTTATTTTAATAACAACATATTCTAAATATACATTTAGAAAACATGATTAAAAAACGACAAGATTTTTTATTTCAAAATAAATAGGTACATGCAAAATTTAATATGTAGTCGGAAATTACAAAAAAATCAGTCTTATATATAAAAATAAACATATATATGAAATACTAGTGTACTAATGTATAGGCACATAAATAAAAATGTACATAGTTCATAAAGTAATATGTAATATATGATTACAACAAAAAACTAAAAAATATACATGTCTGTGCTCCTCACGTTCACGTCACAGTACAGCACAATAAAAAAACTGCATTAACCGCAAACTCTAAGTACTTCAATGTTTCGAAATATTTAAGTACTTTTCGTGATTTTAGTAATATTGACATACTTAATTATTTGAAAAGTACTTTAATATTTTTCACATTTACTATCCACATATGTAAGTCTTAAGTACAACTTGAAATTTAGTACTTAAAAATTTCAAGTATTAAGTAACACAAAAATAAATATACTTCAGTATAAGTATTAAGTACTAGAATATACGAAAAATTGGTACTTAAGTACTTAAGTATTGCCCAGCTCTGGTCTTAAGTATTATAAAGACGATGTTAGTGAGTTCAAATTTCACATATATTTTCCTTGCATTTAGTAATACTATTTTGTAAACGAATATTAATTTACTTTAAAATGAAAAGTGGGTTATTGTTAAATAAAATTTAGTCTGAAACGCCTCTACTGTCGGTTTCACGCACAACATTCATGCATATATAAATGAAGTAGTTTAGTAAAAGTTCTTGCAATTATTATTAAGTATTTGTATTTTACAGCCAAGCATTTCAATAAATACAAAGAACTTTGTATGTCAAACTTTTAAAATTGAAATTCAGAGTTATATTCATAATACGATTCAATTTTTAGTATAATTGAAGATTTCTTGTTTAACGTCTCAGTAATTTTATAGCAATATTGCTGTAGGTATACTGAAAACGTTATAAACACCGACTGACGTCATGCATCCTGATAAAATTTAATAAAATCATAAAAAAACATGTGCAATATTGAAATGAATTTAAAAAAAAAATTGGCATTTAAATACAAATCTTATATAAAAATATTGAATAATAGCTATATTTACTATCGATTCATGTATTGAAAATAATTCTTTTTCATTTATAATAATTATTTTATATTTTGCACGTTCACAAGACACACAATTTCTGTAGAAAGTTGTCATTGATCTGTCAGATTCATGATCTATTGTTTCAAACATCAAAATATCTGTTTAAGGACTTTGATTTTGACCTATAGTAGTTTTTAAAAGCTATTTTATATCAATGCCGAGAGAAAGAAATTTGTCAAAGGAATGCCAATTACTGATTCTTTATTTAATAATTTATTTTGAGCAAGAATATACAATTAGTGGACCGCTTTTACTGTTAAGTGCTGTACGAGAGGTAAATTAGTATATATGTCATTAATTTTCATTATTAGATTAAAATTTATTAGAGAATACCGGACGCACTAAAAGTTAGTAGACCCCTCTAAAATATCTGCGAAGTCAAATAAAAACTATATCTTGTCATCTCCAAAAAAGCAACGCGCAATAAAATTTAAAACCGATTACATATAAGAGTATACCATGTAAACGTACCAGCACCCTATGTCATTCATCTAGTTATATTTTTTTATGACGTCAGTCGATCTTTATAACGTTTTCAGTATATTTAAAGTTTTTATATACATTTATTTTTATCGGCGGATAAATGAGGACGAGTGAAAAATGTTTCCTTACAATTTTCCTCATTATTAACGATTTTTAATGACCTGTACCAATTACTGATTTTCATCGAATACTCTCGTAATTGGAAAACTTATTTTAATTGCACCACCATCGTAGGGTGTATTTTTATTTTATTTATCTCAAATAAGGTTTGTTTCGAATATAATACACGATGTTATGATAAACAGTTTAGTCCTATCAGCATCAAAATTGATTTCTAGTCATTTAAATTCATTTGTGGTAAAAAGGGATTATTCTGAACATTATTGATATCAGGTTTGTGTTGGATTTGATACACGAGGGGAATTATTAATTTCGATTTAAGAATAATTAAAATCGTTTCACTGAAAACGAGGGTAGAATAATTTCAGTAGCGTTGGGGTTAAAAAGGGATATCAAGTATTGTTGACATCGGATTTGTATTCAATATGATGCTAGACTTCAAGAATTTAAGTCATATGAATGACTTTGAGGTTTGATAAATTTAAAGTTTATGACATGATACGAGAATCAATATCGGATCGGACGGAAAGTTGCAGATCAGTCCAAACTAAAATTTAGAATGGCGAAACATGTCTAAGAATTTCTAACAATTTATTTTTTATTTTAAAACATATAGCTTTGCTCTTAAATTCAATTTAATTAAAATATGATATAATTACAATAAATTTATCCTAGGAAAATTTAATGCGGTGGTGCATTCGTTATGGATACAAAGACTGTAGGGAGTTTCTTTTTACTTTGGAATTTAAAGCAATGGATGATTTGTCTATTAGACTACTGGACTGATCCCAGAAGCTTCCAGAGCACCGGACTATCGTCCTGCAAAGGAACCGGATACAGAATCGCGAATGAACATCGAGCAGTTACATGAGAACGTAAATTTTTAACTGGATAAACAGTAAATTGTTAATGTGAAGAAACGACTAAAAATACATCAATACATAAAGTCGACTAGAGTTTAAAAAAATATATCGCCACACTTACTTTTTTCTATGTTTCTTGTCCTTGTCCAAAGGCAGTTGCACATGATTCTGCGATTCATCCTCCGGGATATTCGAAATAGTGCCAATAGTAAACTGCACCCTACGGTCAGGAGATACGCTCAACGAGGTATCCTCCATAAGTGGGTGGTGTTCAGTCACGGGGATAGTAACAGGTTCAGACATCGGCGCCTCTGAGCCGGAGCTGAAGGCGGCCGTGTCCTCGTCTTCGTCGTTGTCGGGTTCATCGGCTGCCGTGGCTGTGCTGCTCATTGGGCCCACGGTGCCGCTCTCCGAGGCGTCGTCGATGAGACCGGCGATGAACGATCCGGGATCCGAGGACGGAGTGTCAGGACCCGTCGGACCCATCTCCGAGATCTGAGGTGAGGTTAGTCGCCGTCTCATCGAACGAGAGTGGATGGCTTTGAGTGGGACGTGGATATGTGGGTAGCTCTTTTTCCGATGAACTGAGGAATTAAACACAGTTTTTACATTATTAGAAGTATTCATGTACATGCACTTTAAAAGCAAACAAGGTAATTTTCAAAAACCAGTAAAAAAAATCTGGTTTGGGCACTACACGACTTTCTTATACACAGCTTATTTAATATTTAGAATATATGAATGTTTTATAATATTATTAAACATGTAATTTAGTTTTTCAGTAATTCAGCATTTATCTGTTTGAAGCATATAAAATATCAAATTTGTTTACGTATAATTTATTAGTAATGTTGACTACTTTATGTCTAACTTTACTGATGAGGCATATACAGGATGTCATATTTTCGAGCCTAACCGAAGTCGAATAAATTGAGGTAAAATTGTCAAATTAGTTGACCATTTTAATGATGTATTTGTTTTTCCGAAAAAAGACATAGATAACTAGATAAAGCCAAAATTAAAATTTAGGTTTTTTGTTTCTATTGCTACTATGATTATTGAAATATATTATTAAACATAAAAATAAGTTTTCCTCAAAATTAGACGCATATACACAAAAATTGCAAATTACTTTTTATGTTCCAAATATTTTTACCAACATTTTTTATTTGAAACTTTTTTTCGTAACTGATTCCATTTTTGAAATAAATGGCATTTATTGTTTTGTGTGTCCAGTAAACTTTCTCTTCCGGTTTTTCTGTTTCATTCAAAATCAACTCAGCTCTTCGTATTTTCATGAAACTTATAATTACCAAGCTTCGTTAACAAATCTTATCTCGTTTATGACATATTGCACACTCGGACACACACACACACAGTCATCATTGAGATTCAGTGGACCTTAAAACACGTATTTCCGCGAAAATCTCGTCAACGATTTTTTTCACGGTTCCAATACTTCCTCATACTGTGTATAAGAAAGTAAAAATGGTGGCTAACTCGGTGTTCCAGTCAAAATTTAATATATTGATGTCCAAATTTCGCGGGCAATTATAAGAACAGAAAACTTTAAAATAAAAAAAATATATATCATCACGCCTTATACCCATTACTGGATGTGGCACTTTACCGAAGCAGATCTCGGTAAGTTATACGCGTGAAGTGCGGTTACCAGCAGTCAAATCACGGCCCCAAAGATTTTGGTGGAAGGAGAACCAAAGGGGTAATTTTAATGTGGTGAAAATTATTTGTCGCTCGTGGGAATCGAACCAGAGTTCTCAAATCCACAGTCCGACTCGATACCAATGAGCTATCTAAATTTTAAGAGTTACAATTAATTGCAAATTTATTTTCCCAAAGAAATCGGTACGCTACAGTTATTGGCTAAAAATTAATTTTAGGCTATTTTATTCTTACTTAAATAATATTTTAAATAAGTCTTTTATGTCTATACAGTGACGTGGCTAAATATTTTGACTTTTTCGAAATATGATAGAAACTTATTTTTTTAATGGAACTAATAAAAATACTTTCAAAAAAATGCATATTTGTTTATTTGTTTTCTGACTTCAACAGAGCAATGATCAAGTGCAACAAGAAGAATTTAAGGATATATAATTTTTATTTGAAATATTTTTCTTTAAATTAATTTGACAGGCAATTTTGCATGTTCATGTAACAGCTTATATTTACAAAAAAAGAATATTTATTTTCCTTTCATTTTTAAATCATTATGAATAAAAGAAGTAAATAAAAGTTCATCAAAAGATATTTTTAGAAATGAGATTTGAATAAAAATAAAGAGCAAAAGTTCATGAAAGATATCCTTTGTTTAAAATCCTACAACAAATATTTTGAGTTTTTCAATAATTCACTTTGTTAGTGCTTCATACATATTCATGTTTTCATTCTATACTTCATTTTTACTTGTTATCCGATGTTCCCTAATGAAGAGAGAAAATCAATAAACCGCTAACAAATTGTTGTTTTAAAACTTTAGAATGAATTATTCCAACATGTCTGTTTCTAGCTTACAACTCACCCCTAACAGAGCAGTATTTTTAATTAAATACGTGTCATTTAAATGTTTTCGACGTCATGTAAATCTAAATTTCTTTTTTAAATTATCAGACGAGAGAAGCTTTTCAATCATCAGAAGTGATGTTTTTTAAATGAATAATATAATCTTGTCAGTTAATTTAAAAGAGATTTCCGTTGATAACTTCTAAGTTCATATCCTGTTTAATAAAGAAAACCGCAGCTGTGAAAATAAATAATTCTTAGAAAGAAATCGATAAAAGCCAAAAAAGGCACAGCATCGTCTATCAAATAGGCCAAGGATTTTCCAGACAAAAACAAATGCTATTGGGGGATGGCGCTAATATACATATTCTTATTCTCATCATCTAGATGTTGACACCTTTCTGCTTATGGATTCAGGCGTCGAATTAAATGAGTTTGTTATATAAACTCTTCGATCAATACTATTTGAAATGCGCCGTTGTTGAATATAATGGATTTCAAAGACGTGACTAGCGAGAGACTGTCGTCCCCGCCGCCGTCGCCACCCCCGATGTTGTCCTCATCCCTGTGTTTGTGCTTGTGGTCCTGACTCACATTGGGCGTTGTCTGGACTTGCCAGGATCTATTGTCATTTACACACATCCACTCGGTGTTATATTTTGTGTGAGAAGTGCGGTTACTAGCTAATAAATCACGGTCTCCAAAGATGTTGTGGAAGGGAAGTCACAGAAGTGTTTTTAATGTGGTAAAAACCAGTTGATCGACTTTAAATTCACAATCCGACTGCGTTGCCACTGAACTATCGAACTCTATATTTCATAGATTATATTTATATAATATTTTCACATAAAATTATTTCTGAGCATATTTCAAGAGTGATGAAAAATGTTGAAGATAAAATATAAAAAAATATGTCATCAATTTGCTAAAATAAAAAATATATATATCATCAAGACGAAAAGATGACATACCTTTCCAATATTCATTTTACGTACATTATTAATATGTATATGGTGTGTGGGTGCAGACAAAATTGGAAAATTTGTAGTCAGTTCTAGAGTCTTACGCGAGTCCACTTTATTAGACCCGCACCCGCCCCACACTAGAAGAATTTAAACCCGCACCCGACCCACTACCCACAATAGTTATTTTTATAACAAGTGCCGAAAAAGGCTCGTTACGTGCAAGTGCAGAATTCAACGAGCATGTAACCTTTTTCGGCACGTGTTATAAACAACATTTTTCCTACAACTGTGCGATTTAGTAAATCAAGGCAATTGTAGGAAAAAATCATTCTGACGCGACCCGCAACCCGTTATATGGTCACAGATTACGTTAACATAAAATTTTGCTTTGCATAATGATTTTAGAAAATAATCGTATTTAATTTCAAAAATTAATAAACTTCAAATCCCCCTGTTACTCGACCCTATGCAGAACTCTACCCTGTTTCTCTTAACAGTGAAAGCAGAGATCTATCTACTTATGAAGATGTTTCTTTATTAATATTGTCATTTTGTGACTCTATTTAAATAGTTTTGTAGATATTTGTTTATAATTTAACATTTTAATAGCTATACTCATACAATCTATAATACATTTCTTCTATGACTACTTGAATGACGATTTTATTACATAATTGATTTACAATTATTTGAAATGTAGTTCATTGCCATACAAATTATGTAATGAACTCATTACTTAACGCATTTTTATTTACAACAATTATAAACAAAAAGTAGCCAAAATTGCTTGAAACATGAAACAATACCAAAAAATAAACTAGCACATATTTCTTGCATTTTGCAAAATTTATTCCGGATGAGGACAAATATCAAATCTGATGCATTAATACTATTAAAAAAATTATTTCTATTCAGTTTGAGCATTCGTAGATAATAGAGACTAAAGTGAAATAATCACCTGCTGGAAGCCTATTCTATAACTTTACACCGATTTTCGGTGATATTCTGATGAGGTCATATCACCTTTCACAAGTGATAAGCTAAGGGTGATATTTTTAGTAATTTTGGCTTGGTTATGTTATTGGTTAAGTATATTTATGATGCTACTACATTTAAATTTTATTTACAAATACAAATAGCGACTTTGACACATGTGAATTTGTGAAAATGGAGGTTAAACAAGCGGAGGTCACTGTTAAGCAAGAAAAATGTATTAATAGATTTTATGACTGTCCACATGTATATCGGCAGGGTAAAATTGTTGGGGCCAGAGGGAAGAATAACTAGTGGCAGATCAGCATCTTTGTCGTTTAAAGTTTCTACTATTCTCAACTGACCGTACAAGAAAGCCATTTCTAATAAAATAAAAATAAATGCATTAAAAATATTTTAAGACGATTGCATATCGCGGCCGAAACATCATATATTTAATTTAAAATGATAATTCAGAGTTGTTGTTAATTGATGTTGTTCAACACTTCAAATATTTTTAGTTTAATGCATAATTAGCATCATTCCATTTCAAATATTTAATATTTTTACGCAGATATATGTTAAAATAATATATTTTATAAATGAAAATTATATGAACACCTCAATAAGCCAATACAATTCACAATAAATCACTTCACACAAAATAAACTGTACAACTATCATAAATACAATTTGTCAGCGTCAACGTCAAAATATCACCGGTGATATAAATATAATACCAACCTTCTGAGAGGTGAAATATCTCTCACCAAGTGTGACGCCATATAGCTTGTTTCGCAGTTAGTCCGTGAGATGGCAGTCTGAAATATATCACCTAGTGACGCGTATCACCGGTGATAAAAGTTATAGAAGAGGGTCACTGAGGAATTAAATGCAGTACACACTATTTTCGACCTTCCAGTCATACATTTGGAATTAATGATTAATTTTGATATTGACTTAACATATAATTCACAATAGCTATATTCCATTTGCCATTTGGATCAGATCTAACTTACATTTACTGAACCAGATCATTTATTTATTTTGCTGGATTACTTCACTGACTTTATTTCCAGTACTAGAATTACTGATTATAATTTACTTTGAAGTAATTCACTCTAATAAGTGCATCAGTTTGCTTAATTCAGTTAATTTAATCATGTTGTCTAATTTATCTGAACTGAGTTAAGTGAACCAAGTGGCAAATGGAATACAGCTAATGATAGCATTATACAAATTTTTAGGTAACTCAGGCAACAATAAACAAAGTGAAATATTTTGAGGTTTATAAATATACTTGTTGCTACGGTAATACTTGTTTATATGTCAATTTAATCCCTGGGGAATTAAATATGAAATTTAATCCCGTCGATCTATAGTGAGCAAATCTTCATGTTCGCAGTGCTGTAATATTGTTTTTAACTCACTACTAGTGGACAACTAATATATTACTACACTTTTTTTGTAAAATGAAGTATGATATAAATTTACATTTCTGTTTCTTTTCTATAAATCTATGCTCTCAATACCAATTACTCAAACGTTAATTTTCATGAATCAGCAGTTCTCTGGGTTTTATCACAACCAATTTTGTCTCCCTTTCAGCAAAAATAGTTAAACGAAATTTAGATCTGGACTGTATATCTGGTACTTCGCCAATTGAATCGAATTCCTTTATTAAATTGGAAAGTCGATCCTCTTATTGTCCGCAGGAGTAAGAATGCTGTTGAACAGCTAATAAAGTCTTTCAGGTTTAAAGATTTTCTGTTCCGACCTAATTTTATCTGAAGCAGAATTCTAATAACAATTTTGTTTCCACTTATCTTATTAATTTAAATTATTCTTCACGAAAGAATCCTCAAAACCATGGAAACACAGACGGGTAGGGCTTAACATAAGAAATTCTGATATTACTATATGGTAATGGCTCAGTGGTAGCAAGTCGGCCTGTGGATCCAAAGAACCCTGGTTCGATCCCTACAGCCGATGAAACATTTTCACCAATTTAAAATTACCCCTGTGGCTCCTCCATTACTAATATATTTGGAAGCCGTGATTTGACGACTGGTAACCGCACTTCACGCGCATAAATATATCACTTACCGAGATCTGCTTCGGCAGAGTGCCACGCCCAGTAATGGGTAGAAGGCGTGATGATATATTTATTTTATTTTTTATTATGCTTCAAATTCATAATTTTAAATTTTTAAATTAAATTAAAATTATTCAGGCAGATTCACAAAACAGATTAGCGCTAACACCGTTTTTAATATTATTTATAACTCTGTTACAAATTAACACAGATTAAAGAAATAAACTAAATTTAATGCTAATTAACTTTCTTCTTAACTCAAGTTAAAATGAACTTGTTTCATACATTGAAAAGAGAGTTAAAAATGAAATAAAATATGGTGTTAGCACTAACCCGCTTTGTGAATCTGCCTGATTATTATTAAACTGATCAATCATAGTTCAGATGATAGTATTTTTGCCGCCCTCAGGCACTTACTACCGATCTAGGGAATATCAATTACTTGCCAGTAGTGGGGGATATTATCGCTGTAGGATATTTTTGAGACAAATGCAAGGTTATCGATGCATTTTTTTTATTATTTTATCCAAATTCTACTTTCATATTTACTTTTTCGGCGCCTATATACAGAAAAGATGCGACTAACAGAATAATGTAAATCATGGTTATTAAAATGAAGAAATCATACTTTCAAAATGGGCCATATAAAAATACCTGAAGGGTTATAGATTTCACGGAGAAGAATGGATTCCGAAAAAAAAAATTCCCATTTAGATGTTCTAAATTTCAATTTTCACCACATTACTTATCGAGATTTGCTTCAGCAGAGTACCTTATCCAGTAATGGATAAAAGGCATGATATATTTATATTTATTAATTTAATTGGTCTAAATAATAAATATAGTGTCGGTCTGTGGATTTGAGAACACGAGTTCGATTCGCACAAGCTACAAACTTTACTCAACATGTGGGCCATGATTTGTGGCTGATAATCGCACTTCACGCGCAAATTATATCACCTACCTAGATTTGCTATGGCACAGTGCCACACCTAGTAATGAGTAAAAGGCGTGATGATACATTTAATTTAAATTTAAAAAAATATTTTATGAGATGTATATATCTTACGGCGTGTAGTGGATGGGATAAATAAGCATTTTAAATGTAAATTTCTTTCGAACTTTCCGTGTAATTCAAATTCGAACATCTCCGCAGCCATAATTATTTCAGGTAATAGTTTTCCGGAGATTTGATTTATAAAGTTTGTTTGTCGGAGCGTGAAGCGAAGCCTATCAAGGACCGCAAAGAGGCACAGAAAACAGATAGACGTTGAATACTCACGGCTGTAATCTCGTTCGCCAAAGTTCCGTGGGCTTCCGGCGGGCGCCGAGTCGGGGGTTCCGTGCAGCTTGGCCACGTCGTATCGCTCCTCCGACACGTTTCCGGACATCGAGAACACTTTGTCCATTTCATCATCCAGTCGAACCTCGGCATTGTTGGCGTCATTGTTCCCTTCATTCTGGAAACATTAACATAGATTTAGTATATGCCAAAAGATTCAATTATAAATATTTGTTACTACATATTAGCTGTATTCCTTTTTTACCATAAATACAGCTCAGTTAGAAGTAGTGCGGAGGAATGAATTTATGCGAAGACATATTCTCTTAAATCTTTTTTACAATACCTGTACTGTAAGTTACCCATTACTGACAAAATTTAAACACAGTTAAGCTACACTCACAAATCGAAATTAGTTTTGGTTTTATGCTTTATGTTTTAGTGTGTTTTTAGGTGCCATTCATTTATGGGATGGCTAGCACAGTGGTATGAAGTCGGCCTGTGGATCCTGAGGTCCCTGGTTCGATTCCCACAGGCGACAAATTTTCATAATTTGAAAAAGCTATCCCTGTGGCTCCTCCACCACTAACATGTTTGAGGGCCGTGATTTGACGACTGGTAACCGCACTTCACGCGCAAAATATATCACTTACCGAGATCTGCTTTAGCAGAGTGCCACACCCAGTAATGGGTAGAAGGCGTGATGATATATTTTTTTTATTATTTTATATTCACAAATAGTTTTGCTTTTGTCGATTTTAATTAGTAGTGACATCTATCATAAATTTTAGAAGATCGGTAATACAGGAAATGCAACTGTCAGATGTGCTAAGTTACACATGCTGTCACATGTTGTTTGTTTACTTTCGTATTTTTTGGAAGAGCAAGGTAAATATTATTATAAAAAGAAAATAGGTATTAAAATCTTGTTTTTATTTTCATTCATTTTGACACTCGAATAAAAACAAACTTAGGTTATCGTCAATACGACGGATGATAGAAAGAAACAAGCATATGTCACTACATCATTCTACGCTTCATCCTATTGGTCTATTCCTAAATATAAAACGTAAAACTAAAACATAAGTTTGGGGTTTGCAAACCAAAACTAAATACTGATTTGTGAATGGCTGCATAAGATAACATGTCTACAAGGTTATTAAAACAAAAATGGAAAACATAAAACAAAAACTAATTTCGATTTGTGAATGTAGCTTAAGTGCAACTTTTAGTGCACAGTTGTTTCCATGGTTAACATCAAGACATAATATTTACTTACCATCCACCGTGGACAGTAAGTAAATATTATAGATCAAAGTCCTGTTTATTTTGGCAACAATTTGACAGTTGTTAATTTTGAAACCTATTTTTCTTTTCCTTCTATTTGTGCAGGTATTGTAAAAAATAGCTTACTAAACTCGAACTATAAGTGATTTTTAGGTCACGAATGTTTAGGAAATTTCGACCCTACGGGCCGCGATTTTCCAAACTACATTCTTAACCTGAAAACAGTCACTTACAGTTCATATACTATTTTGCGACACCGGTAACGTAAGTATAACTTATTTCCATAGCAACACAAGTCATAAGTGACACAATGTTTTTTATTTGGTTCTCAATATCAAGTTGGCCTGTGGATCCTAAGAACCCTGGTTCGATCTCACAGCCTACAAAATATTTTTTCACTTATTTAAAATTACCCCTGTGGCTCCCCCAGTACTAACATCTTTGGGGGCCGTGATTTGACGGCTGGTAAATATATCACTTACCGAGATCTGTTTCGGCAGAGTGCCATACCCAGTAATGGGTAAAAGGCGTGATATTTTTTTTTTATTAGTGTCATCGAAGTGTTTTAGAAAATAACAGTCCTACTAGTAGGATAATTATAAAATTTTCTGACAGCTTGTTTATTTTTACTTTTCAGTTATTTAGTCCTCCAGCAACAAGCAAAATTATATATAGAAAGTTACAAATAAATAAATACGAATTATCAAGTCGTCCACATTTTACAAAGATTTTAACATAATTTGAAGTTAATTACTGCCGATGTCGCGAAAAATATAACAAGCGACTCGGAATGTAAGTACTACAACTAATCTCGTGGAGTAACATGAACTCCAGCTACGCAAGCTCCATCTCAGTTCATACCTTCTCGAATGTTATAATGTACTTACATTCTTTGTAGCTTAAATAACTATTAATTTTGTCTTTGAAACAAGACCTCCACTTTCAAAGTAAGTTACCTGAGATAATTCACCTTATGTATAAAAATTCCATTTAGAAACATCTCTTGTAAGTTTTCGAATAAACAGGAAAGACAATTTTTTACAAGTGGATAAACTTTTTTATTATATCTGCACAATAATCCTTGTTTAATAATAGTATATTGAAAAACAAGTGCTACAATGACCCTTATTTTAATATGAGTACAGTTTGAACAACGAGCCGCAGGGGAGGTACGCAAATTACGAATATTACAATTGGCCATTGTAACATGTGTTTTTCATATTATTTTTCCGAAATTCATTTTCATAGATAAACTAATAAAAAGCATACGAAAATGTAATATTAAAACATGCTGTGTTGAAAGTTGCTAAGCAACAACAAAATCATTGTACTCTTTAGGCGTATTCCATTTGCCATTTGGATCAGATCTAACTTACATTTACTGATCCAGATCATTTATTTATTTCGCTAGTTTACATCGCTGCCTTTATTTTCAGTACTAGAATTACTAATTATAATTTACTTTGAAGTAATTCACCCTTATAAAGGCTTCAGTATGCTTAATTCAGTTCATTTAGTCAGGTGTCGAATTTATCTGAACTGATTTAAGTGAACCAAGTGGCAAATGGAATACAGCTAATATCAACTACAGTTCTACTATTTAACGATATTAGACGTATTCCATTTGCCATTTGGATGAGATCTAACTTACATTTACTGAACAACATTACTTATTTATTTTGCTGGATTACTTCGCTGACTATATTTCCAGTACTAGAATTACAGATTCTAATTTACTTTGCAGTAATTTACCCCAATAAATGCATCAGTTTGTTTTAATTCAGTGCATTTAGTGATGTGCCAAATTTATCTGAACTGATTTAAGTGAACGAAGTGGCAAATGGAATACAGCTATTATCACAACAAATTGCAACCCAGCTCCATGTGAACAATATTACGTCAAATCACACAAACAAAATTATGACATGAATTAATAAAAAGATTATGCTTTCCAGCTTTATTTTCCAGATTATGATACAGGTATAAGGAAAAATAGTGTGTGATACACGTGTATAGTGCCTTTAAAACACTAGTGCCGTTAAAAGCTCTCCGCTTAAACTACAATACTAATATTAGCAAAAAATCGTTGCTTTAAAATAGGCACTGCAGAGTACCGATAGGATTAAATGTATATGAGGCACCCAGTACAGATAGATATAAATAAAAATAGACAAAGGATTAACACAAACTTTTTTTTATTTTTATTTTATATTGTCTGTTTGACACAATTTTATTTTATTTGTCTCGGAAAATTATCTTACCAAATAGCACGCGACCTCTCACATTTTCTTTAGATAAATTTTTGTTTTCTATCACTTAATTTTTTTTTGCTCATAGCATACTCACTCGATTAAACTGGCATTAGGTAAAAAAACTTGTCCTACTGACTCGTGAGTTACAATGCAGTTTGCTTTCATGCTTGTTGCTAAGAAAAAAATCGTACAAAATAAAATTTATCAATAAAATCCGAAGGTCTATTGCTATTATTTTTGGTAAATTTAAGTTTATGTTGTTGGTACAGCGAAGGGGAAAAGTTAATTGAGATTTTATCTAAAAGCTATTATTTTCTAATTTCATATAAAGTGCAGATCTACCTATATAAAATCTTAATATTTATTTGCGATGGATAAGTTTTGTGCATCATTGTGCATAATATTTCATTTTTTGCACTCAAATTAAAATACAGCTATCCTACATAAATTTATTGAGAAATAATTGAACAGAAACAAAAACAGTGCAAAATTGCAACTCTATGGCCCGGTTACATAAAACAATGTTAACTATGTTGTCAGCTAACATCATGTTAAAAGTTATCAATGGCCAAGATGGCTGCCACTACATTTTATATATTTTTATGTTGTAATTAATTAATACCAGCATTAAAATGCTTATTGTGCATCCAAAGAACCCTGGTTCGATCCCCACAGCCGACAAAACATTTTCATCAATTTAAAAAAATTACCCCTGTGGCTCCTCCACCACTAATGTCTTTGGGGGCCGTGATTTGACGGCTGGTAACCGCACTTCACGCGCATAAATATATCACTTACCGAGATCTGCTTTGGCAGAGTGCCACACCCAGTAATGGGTAGAAGGCGTGATGATATATATATATATATATATTTTTATTGTTAGTTGAATAGCAATGGTAAAACAATATTTTTAACAGATTATTATTAGTTTAATGCATACTATAGTAGAAATTATAACGTTTTAAAATATTGAACTGTCAAAAATTTTGACATTTCTTAGATGCGTTTTCTTTTAATTTTAATATAATGTTTTCGCATAGTTAACAACGTGATTAATAGACAAAGTTTTATGCAACCGGGCCTTAACATACGAGTAAAACAATGCGATACTTCACCTGAGACACATGCAGCATTTTGCAGCCTTATTCCAAAAAGTCAGATTCCTGATTCTCATTCTCCTATGATTATGCCTTGTTTGTCATTCAAACAATTTCCTCTGTAATAACGTTTTTATCATGAATTTCAATGATTTCTTTATTATTTATATGTAGGAAGACAGTAATTTGATAATGAGTGCAAAAAAGATAATGGACATAAATATGAGAGTTTGTACACGCATAATTTTTTTACTGGATTTAAGGTAGTACTAGTGTGACGGTGGCGCCATCGGTTGTCGAGTGGCGAAACTTACGCTCAAAGAAATATAAAAATTGAATAAAATAAGTGTTTTATACCTATTATGATTAGAATATCATGAATTGTTAACAAATTGTTGATCTAGTGAATTTTCAAATACCATACCACCGTGTAGTGTTGCCATTATAAATTGGGATTCTTAATTTTTCGTTAAAAACAAGGCTTTGCATGGCTATATATCCATTACTAAACGATAAAAAACTTTCTTCTTCTAAAACAATATACATGGATAGTTCTAGACCATCATACTAGTTTTTTAAATGAAACTGCAAAATTTTAAAGGTACACAAACCAAATATGTGCGATTCTGAGTGATGATCGCCATAAGCCCCGTGTATAAGAACTCAACTTTATAAGCGAATATATTTGTTCACAGACGATGAATGTGTTTCATATTTTAACAGGATGCGTATGACTATCCAATGTTTACGTGGGCCAAATTTCATTCGGATCTGCAAAAAAAAATTTCATGCTAGTACTACCTTAACAGCAATACTTAGCTGGGAAATATATATTGTTATAATTGGTTATATTACAGTAATCATGATTTATAAACAAGTAGTATCATCACTCAATTTATTTTTCAAAAGTGCAAATAACCTCGACAATTAATTGAACTATATTTTTGTAAAATTATTAAATGATAAATTTAGTAAACTAGCTGCCGTTGTCTTTGCAAATACAAAATTCATAGCCAAGAACATAGTAGGTATGTAACAATTTAATTTTTATGATAGTACAATAATTGTACTTTTACAATGACTAAATACACCGATTAATCAGGTTCAGAAATAATTTATCAATATTTTCGGGTTAATATAATTTTGTATATAGTTTAATTATTAAAGCTAATAATGTTTCATTTAACTTTGCTAAATAAATAATGTCACACCTACGTTCAAGTAGTAATTAGGACAGAATTAATTGGTAGGTACATACCTATAAATAGAATTAATAATTTCTAGGCTGAGTGGATGAATGGAATGAATTAAAAATAAATGAATTTCATTCATAATATAATTTTGAATTGAATTCGAAATTATGGCTTTTCACATACGAGTAATATTCATGTGTTTGTAGATAAGTGAATTAAAACTATATATAGACCGTTTATTTTGAAAGTGGTGTAAGTCCATTTTCTCTTGTTTCGAGAAAATTAAAGGTTAGCATATTTGTCAATAAAAAAATATAGGTTAATTATATAAAGTCTGGCAATGTTTCTACTGATTTATCAATATGTAATTTAATTATATAAATTTGTTGTAGGCAAATTTAACTAAAATAATGTATTTTTAAATTATTTTAAATAAGCCGAAAAGATATAATTTTTAAAATAGATTAAAAGGATTACAGGCTTAATTTGTTGAAAAGATGTACAAAAAATTGAAAACACAATTTTTAAAACATTCTTTTATTCATAAGCGACGTTTCGGCCAAAATTCTGGCCATTATCAAGCAAAACAAGAGTATAAAACTGAAGTTACATAAGTAAAATTATTAAAATTAAAACATGGTTCAAGAACCACTTAGTAAAGCAAAATTCATTGAGATGAACATCTCAATAGTCAACAGTGGGCAAAAGGCATGATGATATATTTATTTATTTTATTATCACTCATTTTAATTTTAATTTTAGAGCTTTCGGATCTTTTTTTCATCTTCAGAAAAAGTTCCCGATAACTATCGATAGAATAATTGAAAAAATATAGCATCAGAAAATGACATATCAGTTATCAGCTGACTTATAGAGAACTTGATCCAAAAATAGAAAAACGGGCCCTTAGTCGTAATACAGTAAACATTGTTTGTCTTAGTTCAATATTATCAAAGAATGCTTGTATGATTTTTTGTTTTGATTAAGAAAATCTATAAATACAAGTACGTAATATATTTTTCATGGAGAGCTTTCTAAAATTACTTTATTTATGAGATAAACAGAATGACATTTTTATTAGGTTTATCCATATTTTCGATAGAAATATCTGTATTGGTACTTTATAGAAAATTGCCGTTTTATATCGATTATTGAGTAACTGTCATTTTGGTGAAATTCAATTTAATCGGTCATTCAATACATACTCCCACTCCTAAAAGTTTGGAAATTTTTACAATACCATTGAACAGTAGTCAAATTGGAATTGGCAAATAACAAGATTACCTACATTAAATTGAATTCTGGTCGATTTTATAAACGACAAATTTATTTACTTTCAAAGTAAATAATAGTTATTTATAATACTAGTACACAAAGATGTTTTATGTATGTACACGTACAATATTTTATTTCATACTGTATCGTATTTCCATGTTGACAGTAGTGATTTCAGTCCGGTAAGTGGGTCTTTATAGTATTAGATAGCGTAATGGAATATTACGATATTGTATCAGGGGTTGCTAGGTAACAAACAGTTTTTTACATATAATTATAATTGTTTTAAGATTTCACTTTCAAGGTTAAAATATGAAAATAATGTTTAATAATTAAATACGATATAGTGTGAAATAAAATGTTGTACATCACACGTCCGTTAATAATATATTATGGTCATTTCGAAATTTCAGATTCGGCTCCTTCATCGCCTTGTCTGAAAACATCTTGTATAAAAATTTATTTACTGGACTTGTAAATGTAAATAACTATTATCTACGAGTGAAAACTAATAAAAATATCGGAAATATTGATCATCCTTGAATATAGAAAAGTAATTATTTTAATGAGCTAACCATAGCAACCATGTTATAAAAACAGTCATTTTATGAACTGGAAGTCAAGTAAAAGTTAATTTTAAAAATAAATAAATATATCATCACGCCTTCTACCCATTATTGGGTGTGGCACTCTGCCGAAGCAGATCTCGGTAAGTGATATATTTTTGCAAGTGAAGTGCGGTTACCAGCCGTCAAATCACGGCCCCCAAAGATGTTAGTGGAGGGCGAGCCACAGGAGTAGTATTAATGTGGTGAAAATGTTTGTCGCCAGTGGGAATAGAACCAGGGTTCTCAGGATCCACAGGCCGATACGATAATCACTGTGCCACCTACTCCATAATTTTAAACAAGATAAATTTATTCTGTAAATTAAAGCAGGCATAAGCCAATTCAGATTACATATTAAGTAATTTGTTATAAAAACTAAAATTTATTTCACAGATTGAACGTAATAAAATATGTATTATCAGACTTTTTTTATAAAGCAAATTTATCATTTCTAGTTCAAACTTATATTCTTACTCATAAAAAATTTGGAATAAATATGTTCTAAAAAAATGTTTCTTTTTTGCTATAATTCATATTCCACAAAAATATACATATAACTGCCGCCGAAAGACTAAAAAAAAGTAAATAAAACATTATTTTCGTAACTTAAATTTACATTTACATGAATGTCACATCAAATCTAGAAACGCAAGTATCTCGAATCACGAATTAAATTTTCATACGTTAAGTGCTGAAGTTCTGCTTTAAAAAGGTTGTTGAAATATTTCCAAGCTTTGTGGCTTGTTTTACAGTATGTTACGCTGTCAACTTGCGTTTGATACATAGGATCTGGGCACGGCACTACATGGTTGCCAAGTGGTGCATGTATACATTAAGTACTTAAAGTAATTGCATTATATAAATGAGGTTTTTTGTACTTGTCTATAAATTAGAATCTATAGGGAATTGTTCCCCACGGATATTCTTAATTGAGATTCGTTTTTAATTATGTAACAACAGGTTGAAGTAAGTTAATTTTACTAACTATTAAATAAGGTATAATTTTAATATAAAATAGACGTGTGTTAAAACATTATACTAAACAGAGTGTTGAGGGAAATAAGCTAAATGGGCACGAAAGCTTAGAAGGGAATTACAGTAGAATCGCGATTTAGTGAACTAATTCCGACAAAGCCAATTCACTCTTTAAGGGTGTTCACTTTTTCGAGGTTAGCAACAGATAAGGCTTATGTTGACAAATAATGTTTATTCTAGGTAAATCAATAAAATACACAGGTTGTTTTAATACTTCAGGAAAACAATTACAGATACTACATGATACACAAATTTCAAATCAAAAAGAACTTTATTCACTATATAGCGACAAAATGATTAAATTTGGGTGTTCACTCAATGGAGTTCTCCTGTATGCCACAAATTCATCTCACAATCGTAAGATCATTTTCTTGAATATCATGTTATCTCCATTAGAGTCCTGCATCGGGTCGGGTACCCGCGGGTTACGCGCAATGCGGGTCGGGTTTATGCACACTTTGCGGGTCACGGGTCGGGCGCGGGTTTGAAAATTGGAGTTGCGGGTCGGATGCGGATATGAACATTCGGGTTGCGAGTCGGGTGCGGGTCGACTAAAGTGGATCCAATCCAATGTAATTTTTAAAATTTATTAATTCTTCAAATTAAATATGATTGTTGTATTATTTATAAATGTACTTATACTTCTTGTAGTACTGTTGTAGACAATTATAATTTTTCCGCGTCGGGATGTGGGTACCCGATATCCGCATTGTGGTTTGGGTTGTGGGTCGAGTCTGAGTTATTTTTGAGGGTAGCGGGTCGGGTGCGGGTCTAATACATTTGAAACTTGCCGGTAGCGGGCAGGGTACGGGTTTAGATTCTGCGGGTGCGGGTCGGGTGCGGGTCTAATAAAGTGGACCCGCACAGGACTCTAATCTCCATGACTCCATGTATGTTTATTTAACCAGTATGGATTTTTGTTTATTCACAGTATTTATGAATTATACCACAGGCGTCGATTTGTAAAAGAACATTAAATTGTATTTTTATACAGGTATATCTTAAAAATTAAAATAATGACTAGTAATTACAACATGTGCTTATTATTGTAAATAGAAGGTAATTATTTTAGAATTAGAACAATAAGAAAAATAAAATGTTTAACATAAATAGCAAATGTCTGTTTTTTTATGTCACCTCGGAATATAACTTCATTGACAATCTCGTCAAGATTTAATGAAACCATGAGATTCTGATGACTGTTTAAATGCCTCTGCATTCAACCTGTTCTTATACATTGTATTTTTCAAGTATGATTGTAGGCGTACTGGAGAAAGACCTTTTAACAGTAGGAGTTCACACTGGGGTAGTAAATAGACAACTAATAAAATTGACAATTTCAGATAACATGTCTTTAAAATTTGTCTTTTTTGAATGCCCGTTTGCAAACCAACCACGGTTATTTCAGCTCAAAGGTGTTATCTAGTTGCACCTGAGCTCAGCTGTACAGTATAAAAGGCTCACAGTTGCACTGTCTCAACAATACCATTATCCAGTACCTCAATCCACCTCGAAAACTATCCTTAATCCCAACAACTTTAATTTATGATATATTTGGAAGTTACTTATTTAGAAGGATAAGTAGTTGGAAATTGGATGAATAAGGAAAAACAATTTATCTATCTCATATTGGCAAGTTTTGATAAATTTTATACCACCATCTCTGTCTAGAGATTTACAGCAAAATAATAATTATAATTGAACATTCAATATTCCTACTTAAATGATTTTAACACAGTGTTCACTACCATTTGCCTAGGCTTTCATTGCAAAACAAGTATGAACGTTGACGTACGAGTTCTAGCGAATGTTTCCATCATGGGTTTTACAATAACCGTTGTCTCCACGTTTACCACCTTTTCGATTTCAGCTCGATGAGATAAATACAAACAAAAAATCTCTTAACATCTGGTACTATAACTCTTGCGAAACACCATTTCACTCAATGCATAACTAACCACTAAAATTGATAAAATAAAGGAGAAATGAGTATTCATTTCTGTTTTACGTAACAATTGAATAACAATTATTTAATGAAGCCATGTTGTCCTATTAGCCTTTAATATAAATTAAAGTTATACAAATTCTACAGTATCAAAATAAAAACATCGAAATGAATTAACCGTGATATAAATCAAGTTATATACAAACGAGAATAATAGTTATTTAATATACAAGTGTTTTATTAGGTATATAAAACACGCAAGAAACGTTTAAACACGAGACCGAAGGTCGAGTGTTTAATATTCTTAAGTGCTTTATTATACCAATAAAACACAAGTGTAATACAAAGTTTTATCAACAACTCATAATTATAGGTATCAAAGAAAATTGATTGTAACGTTTAACGTCGATTCAGTTATATATAGTTTCCCAAAATACGGTAGATCATGAAGTGGTTGCTAAGTAACAAGTTGTTTACAGTGTTATATGGAATATAAAACACTAGTGTTTTATGAGCTATATAATTCAACTGAAATCAGTGTAATTATGTCTTTATAATATATGAGTTGTGGATAAATAAATTAATTATTATGCCTATTACACATTCGTGCGTGTCTTATCCGCATCAGTTTATAGATCTACATATAGATGACATCTGTTTACCGCAAAGTATTTAATTTTTATATAATAAAATGATTTCGGATGGAAATAGCAATAAATAACGAAATTACATTTGTTATCTAGGTGTTATATTTGTATTATCTCTAACAATTTTAACAAAAACGAAAACTGAACATAATAAAAAAATATGCAGCTTTTTATCTGAATGCACAAATGTATAGGTTTTTATGTCGAATTTATATTTTTGCCGAATCATGATAAACTGTTTTTTTCCAATGGAGCAAAAAATATAACAAGGTATTTTATATTTATTTTTGAGAGTAATTTGCTATCCATTAAAAGTCATTAACATCATGTAAACAAGTATAATTTACAAAGTTGCACAAAAAGTTTAAATTTTAGTATAACTGCTGTACGTACTTACCTACTTTATCTACAGAGGTACTAAAAAATAAAAAGTAGTAATAAAAATTTTAAGTGTGACATTAAATATTTTACGTCGAAAATACTGATAATGATTATAATTTACTGTACATTTAACTTTTCGTAAACGTCGTACAATCAGAAAGTAATTTACTGTACTAAATTCTAAATACAAGTGTTAAATTTGTCAAATAATGTAATTAAAGGTCGTGAAAGAGGAGTGAAACTTAAATTAGTTTAATTTAATCTAAATTAAAACAAAATTTAATCCAATTGTCTGTCTTTGAAGTGGAAATAGAAGCAGCCAAACAAATTTCAGTACAAGTTGTTTGTATTTAGTAGTTAGGTAATATTTTAAAATTGAACCAGCTCGGAGTTATTACAGTTAAAATGCTGTTCACGCCGAGATTCGCGCTTGAATGGGTTCGGATAATGCAGAATTTTCAAACGTCAAATCAATGATCAGCTCTGAACAGTTCAAAAGTTGACTGATTTGACATAAACTTTCATCGGAAAATGACGTTTAATAGCTACGAGAAATTATAAATTAATGAATTACTAATTTATTCCATGTTGCAATTTTGTAAACAAAATATTATTTTATTTTTTAGTTTATCTAAATATAGACAAATTCACAAATACCTATTAGATATACGAGTAATAGGGTAGATGGCTCAGTGGTATCGAGCTGGCCTCATGATTTGAGAATCCGGGTTCGATTTTCACAGCCGATAAACAATTTTCACCTCATTAAAATTATCGTTCTGGCTTCTCCACCACTAACATCTTTAGTGGCCGTAATTTGATGGCTGGTAACCGCATGTTACGTGAAGAAATATATCACTTACCGAGATCTGTAACGGCAGAGTGCCACATCCAGTTATGGATAAAAGGCGTGATGATGTATTTATTGATTTATTTTTATAGTATTAATGGAACATATAAATCTATAAATTTAACATATGGAATTAGCAGTCAGAACTCATGTTTAAATAATTGCAGAACTTAATTTTTTTTAGTCAAAAAAAGTTTACAATTTACCTGCACGATTCTGTCTACGAATTTCTTATTTTTTTTTGTACAACGTTACTTTATTTTAAGTTGCAATTAGCGATGTTGGAAATAAATTAAATAAAGTTACCGTTTCTTCAGTTAAATAATCAATAATGAAATGTGTTTTTTTTTAATTAAAAATTATAATGAATTATGCAGTTTTTTAATATATATAATGCAGTTGCATAATAGTTATTTACGATTCGAACATCGTACAACATGTACTATCATGAATTTTATAAAAAAATATAATAAAAATAAATATAAAATAGCTATTTATTATACAAGTGTTTTATTAGGTATATAAAATACGCAAGAAAAGTTTAAACACGAGATTGAAGGTCGAGTGTTTAATTTTTCTTAAGTGCTTACTAATAAAACTCAAGTGTAATACAAAATTTTATCCACAACTCATAATTATAGGTATCGAAGAAGATTGGTCGTAACGTTTAACGTCGATTCAGTTATATATAGTTTCCTAAAATACGGTAGATCATGAAGTGGTTGCTAAGTAACAAGTTGTTTATAGTGTTTTATGGAATATAAAACACTAGTGTTTTATGCGCCATATAATTCAACTGAAATCAGTGTAATTATGTCTTTATAATATATGAGTTGTGAATAAATAAATATATCATCACGCCTTTTACCCATTACTGGGTGTGGCACTCTGCCGAAGCAGTTCTCGGTAAGTAATATATTTATGCGCGTGAAGTGTGGTTACCAACCGTCAAATCACAGCCCCCAAAGATGTTAATGGTGGGGAGCCACAGTGGTAGCACTAATGCGGCAAAATGTGTTATTATATGGGATGGCTAGCTCAGTGGTATGAAGTCGGCCTGTGGATCCTGAGGTCCCTGGTTCGATTCCCACAAGCGACAAATTTTAATAATTTGAAAAAGCTATCTCTGTGGCTCCTCCACCACTAACATCTTTGGGGGCCGTGATTTGACGACTAGTAACCGCACTTCTCGCGAAAAATATATCACTTACCGAGATCTGCTTCAGCAGAGTGCCACACCCAGTAATGGGTAGAAGGCGTGATGATATATTTTTTTTTTATTTTTTTATAACACTTAAAATAGTTAGATCATTTTCATATTATGTAACGATAGTAGATAAAAACTATTGTGTACACGCCAACGTACTCAGACTTGGAGTATCTTTTGCTCCAGCCAATAAGTTCATTCTTCCATTACCAAACATTCATTTCACGGACTAGGTATACAAATAATAATAATAAGATGTAGAGACCAATTTTATTTCAAGTATTTTCTTCTAAAAGTATTACTGAACATGTAATAGTGAAATATAAAATTAGACAACTATCTATTACCGAAGTAAAACGAGTACCAAACTACGATTACTTTTTATACCACTTATTATTTTTTACAAATAAAGTATAAATTTAATAAATGTTACACCTAGTAAAATTTGAATGTTGGTGTTATTATATAATTATAAATAAACTAGGTGCAGAGTAAGCAAATGTACGCATATGTTTATTTTACCACTGGGCATTTATGCAGTCAGGTCAATACGTACTCGTAATGCGAGTGAATACAAGGTGATATATTCCATATCCATTAATACATCATACATTCATGCATACATGTACGCTAACAAATGAAGTTACAACTTAAAAATAACTCATTCCTTTATTAATAAAATAATAGTTCAACCATAAATAGAATAAGAAAAATGTAAGTCTAAATAAAATAATATTTATTGTTCAATAAATAGTTTGCATTAAAGGATGGTATTTCAATTAACCGTACAGTAGCGAAAAATTGTTATCTGTGATAACGATGTGATATATTTTTCGCTTGTTTAATAATTAATTAATTATTTTAACGCTTGTTCTACGTATCATATTCAAATTTGCGTAAAATTTAATCTTTCAGTAGGTAATTTATACCAATTAGAAAAGTAAAGTAAATATTTAGTAGCAAACTAATTAATACATAATTAATTTTGAAGTTCATGCTAACGTTTTAGGAACGAAAATTAAACACTAATCAAATTTGTGGCAAGTTTCATAACCATAAAGCCAGGCAGTTGGACACACTGCCTACCAGATGGTTAGCAACACTACGTGTCACCCCCAAAGACAGTTTTTTTGAAAAATGTTTTAGTAATTTTTTTTTTAATCTCTGAAAGTCGTGCAATATCTTGAGAGATTAATTGAGTTATTGCCAGGATTTGAACCTAGGACTTATGAACTCCAGTCATATATTTTAATCTCAGACCAACCATAAGTAGACGGAGAACAACGGCGTTTGTTGTGAAGTAGAAAGAGTTAGAATAACTAGGTGATGAGACGGGTGCGCGGCAAAGAGCTAGTACCACTTGGTGTTATGCGGGTTGCATTTTTGTTGATGACAGTTATCAGACGCGAGCATTTTATTTATTTAAATACAAACGTGCGTATACAAAACACTTAATATGTCAAAAACTAACCTTTACTTTGATGTATGAAAAGTAAGTAATTGAATATAAAAATAACTACACAAATGTTTGCAACTCGCATAACATCAAAGTGTACTCGCTCCTTGTCGCGCACCCGCCTCACCCACAAGTTACTCCAACTCTTTCTACTTCACAACACTGCATTGACTTGAATACGGCAGAATTTGTCTACTTATGGTTGGTCTGAGATTTTAATAAACTACAGCTACGGTCACCATGAAATTCAAATATGATTTTATTCCAATTTTTGTTTCTATTTTGTTACATTCCGTAAGCAGTCTCTATTTCATGGTTGTTTCATATACTGAAAGCCTTGACTGAGAGTCATGTGCAAGGCACTATTATTTAAGAAGAATTTGAAATTTAATTAGTACTTTAAGTACATACCTACATATCATCACACTATATCTCATCAAATGGAGTAGCACGAATCTTAGAATCTTTCATAAAACATTCACTCATTAAATTAGTCAAATAATCAATCACAATAACTCACCATCCGCACTCTTAATCGCTTTCATTGCCCTTATATTACCACCTCTCAATCTCTTCACAGTCCTCGTCAAATATTCTCATCCAAACACACCACCCTCACTTTAACCACATTCATAGATCACTCCATATAAACTCATTTATATATTACACTTGAAATCATTTATCACACAACAAACCTTCAATCACATCTATCCAATCATCTATCAATCATCTTATTTCTTCGACGTACATAACATATGCATAAAACATCTCAAATTACTCACACTTACTCCTAACAACGAATCTAATAACGAATTTAACAACGAATCTACAAAGATTAGAAAAGATAAAAGCGATAGGCACTTGTATATGAAAGAAAAGTCTACACAATGCAGTAACTGAAAATGATACAAAAAGATAAGAAAGGAATGAAGTGTCGTCCTACGCTTGTTTTTGAAAGTGAATTCCACACAATTGCAGTTAAACACTCTATGTAAGAACTGAAAACGAATTAAAAGAAAAGAAAGGATGAATGTGTCGCTCTACGCTTGTTTTTGAAAGTGAATTCCACACAATTGCAGCTAAACACTCAATGTAAGATCAGACAACGAATAAAAAAGATCAGAAACGAAGAGGGTGTCGTCCCTGAGGTTGTATTTAAGTAAATATTTATATGAAAATCATGGGATCGAAGCTGCATAACAAAATAGAGAAAAAATTGGAATAAAATCAGATTTGAATTACATAACGACCGTAGCTTATTTGGTTAATACATCTGACCAGAACAAAGATCGAAGTTTATAAATCGCAAAATCAAATCATGGCGGTATCCCACTTTTTCTATTTACTTAAAGTACTAATTAAATTTAAACAATAATTATAATACTACATCAACTTTTAACTTGTATGGGGTAATGGCGCAGTGGTATCAAGTCGGCCTGTGGATCCAAAGAACCGTGGTTCGATCCCCACAGCTGATAAAATATTTTCACCGATTTAAAATTGCCCATGTGGCTCTTCCACCACTAACATCTTTGGGGGCCGTGATGGTAACCGCACTTCACGCGCATAAATATATCATTTACCGAGATCTGCTTCGGCAGATTGCCACACCCAGTAATGGGTAAAAGGCGTGATGATATATTTATTTTATTTATTTTTACTTTAATATAAAAACAGAAATACTCGTAAAGTTCATTTCATCTATGATGTTTACATAATCCACAATACAAACGAAATATAAAATATAATGAAATATATACGTACATACACATATACTCCAGGTGAAGAGACAGATATTAATCTTAATCTTTCATACATTGTTTCACATCTTAACGCTATCAACACCAATAAACTTCTACTCGATTAATCAAGTTTTCTTTTCAAAAAACTTAATTGAGAAATAATCACAAATAACAATAAATATGTAATTATTTTGTTTTGCATGTTATTTCTTTTCAATTACACTCTTTTTTTACAAAAAAAAAACATAAGTTTTAATAACAAGGCGTATCACTGCATATAACAGCTTTTAAAATGTGATTAATCATTGTTAACGAACTTTAAATGAATATGAGACAATATTCGCGGAAACGATTTAATGAAAACTTAGCAACTTGTCGTCTTCAAAGACAACAAACTTTATGTACTTTCAAATATTTCACAAAGGATTCCTTTGGATCTCTGCCAGGAGTAGCCAAGGCTAATGTTGCGCTCAAATGGCTCGATAAAGCAGGAAATTTCATGTCTACGTAAACCTTGAATATGATCACATTTTCAATTTGCTATCATTAAAACGATTCAAAATTTCCTTTCCTAAGAGAGTGAAAGCATCTAAAGGCCTATTATTTTAACCGACAAAATTTCATTCGAATTATCCTACAAATTTAGAATCCTAGTCAGAACTGAATAAAATATAAAGGGAAAATAAAATGCGAGATAATTATGCTCGGAGGAAATAAAACTTTCTAGAAATAAAAAGAAAATGCAAAACAAACGAAGGATCTGTTTAGACGTTTAAAGGACTATTTTATTTCGAATGACGGCAGCAAGAAAAATACTGTATGTTTTATATTTATATCTTTAATAATACAAGTAATAACAGAAAACGTGTGTTCACTTATTATTAGTTAAAAGAATTTTTACTGTGTATCACATGACAATTTAATTTACAAAAAAAAAATATTTAATTATACAGGATGTTCAATTCAAGTGTACCACCATTACTATCTTGAGAACTATAAGGGCCAGTTTTTCAATCGCCGACTTACACTCGATTAATGTTAATCATGATTAAATAATAATGGAAACCATAGTTTCTATTATGGAGTGGGAACCCTGGTTCGATTCCCATAGGCGACAAACAATTTTCATAATTTCAAAACTACCCCTGTGGCTCCTCCACCACTAACATCTTTGGGGGCCGTGATTCGACGACTGGTAACAGCACTTCACGCGCAAAATATATCACTTACCGAGATCTGCTTCGGCAGAGTGCCACATTCAGTAATGGGTAGAAGGCGTGATGATATATTTTTTTTATATATTTTTTATAGTTTCTATTATTATTTAATCATGATTAACATTAATCGTTGATTGAAAAACTGGCCTAAGAGCTACAAGATTTGTTAATTTATCAAAGAAATACCATTTTATAAGTCTATTACAAAACTATTAACAACATTCACTGGATTTTTTTGTATTTATAATAATAGAAAACAATAATGACATTCTGTTGAGACTTGAGTGCAGTAAATAATCACTTTCTGTACTGTATCAATAGTGAAATCATATGCCAACATAAAAAATTGAAGCATGTTGGTTATATGTACAAATATTTCTAAAATATTATGATCACGGAAAATATAATATAAATAAATAAATAAATATATCATCACGCCTTTTATCCATTACTGGGTGTGGCACTCTGCCGAAGCAGATCTTAGTAAGTGATATATAACAAGCCGTCAAATCACGGCTCCCAAAGATGTTAGTGAAGGGGAGCCACAGGAGTAGTATTAATGTGCTGAAAATGTTTGTCGTCAGTGGAAATCGAACCAGGGTTCGCTGGGTTCACAGGCTGACACGATACCACTATGCCACCTACTCCTTAAAATGAACAACATTAACGGTCAGTTCGTTTTCACTCAAATTTTAAGGATTACTTAAATGAAAAATATCGAATTAAATGTTTGACATCAATGTTAAATTTCTCATTTGGTAGTTCATTTCTATATGATATTGTAAAATAAATAAATATATCATCACGCCTTTTACCCATTACTGGCCATTGTGGGCTGTGGTAAACGAACCAAGGTTTTCAGGATCCACAGGCCGACTTGATACCACTGAGTTATCTAACCCATAGACATACATACATACATACATATCTTCACGCTATATCCCAACAAATGGGGTAGCACGAACCCTAAAATCACTCATAAAACATTCACTCATCAAACAATCAACCCTCGTCAAACATTTTCATCCAAACAAACCACCCTCATTTCAACCACATTCATAGATCACTCCTTATAAACCCATTCATTTTATTACACTCGAAATCAGTATCACACAACAAACCTTCAATCACGTCATTCCTATTCACTTATCATTCATTTTCTTTCTTCAACGTACATAACATATGCATAAAACATCTCAAATTACTCACGTTTACTCCTAACAACGAATCTAATAACGAAACTAACAACGAATCTACAGGATTAGAAAAGATGAAAGCGATAGCCTGCACTTGTATATGATATTATTCAACATTAAATACATATAAACTTATTACCGTTTGTTATATTATTTTGTTTTATTCTGAGAAATACACCAATTTAATATTATAAATAATTAAAACTATATTTTCACTATTTATTTACTATTTTTCCAAATTTCTTAGAATAGCAAATAAAGAACGACTATAAATCTTATATATCAATTGATTGGTAAACGATTGCCTAAAAGTTGTACCAACATGCTATAAGTTCAAGATTAAAACGATAACAAGTTATTAAATTTCTCTGATTTATAGTTCCCTGATTACATTTCTCAAACAACCATGTAACAAAATAACTACACAACATTTCAACAAATTTATCTAAGTTAACCCGACAGCACAAACACGAACCTAACTGAAAGGCATTATGTTTGTGCTTAAACATAATATTCTATTTTCTTCAATAAGGCACGCAACATTTGATTCGTGAAGCGTTGGCGTGTATACGAATCCCAGCAAATATACAAAGCTCCCGAAGCAATAAATCTCCTTCAATGAAAGATGTTTGTACGTCGCCAGGACTTGGATATACGACCACGATGCCTGAATGGCCAATGAAAATTTTCAGTTTCACGCTGAAATCAATATTTACTTTTAGCACATATCCGTAGAGGGAGAAATATTGCCAGTGCTTCATCTGTTTCGCTGACAGTTTGATTCTTTAATGGACTATGAAATATGGAACGATCACTACGGTTTATATGGTAGAATACTCTGGAAATTTCACTGTATATTTCAATATATTTGAAGACAGAAATTTTTGACCTTGGATAATTTATACGATCAAATGAAAGTGGTGTGCTGTGTCAGGAGAGAATTGTTTCGCAAAGATTAACTGCAGAATGGCTCTAATGAATATATATTTAGTGGTTCTTCAAAGATTATATACCAAGTGATATCATAACCATCAATATTTTTGAGTGGATCCGAGCTGCAGATTTCACGAGTCCGAAAGACGATTGAAATGAACTGCTTCGGTTTCACGAGCAATATCTTAGATTAGTAATCATATCTTATGGGATAATGGCTCAGTGGTATCAAGTTGGCCCTTGTTCGATTCCCACAGCCGACAACAGATTTTCACTAATTTAAAATTACCCCTTTGGGTCCCCCACTAACATTTTTGTGGGCCGTGATTTGAAGGCTGGTAAAGTGCATAAATATATCACTTACCGACATCTGCTTCGGGAGAATGGCACACCCAGTAATGGGTAGAAGGCGTGATGATATATTTATTTTAGTAATCATAACACGAACTTATATTTAATCACAAAATATAATGAATTATTATTTGTTGTGAAGCGGATTGACAACGAGAATGCATTCTAAGTTTGCTAAGCAATAGCTTAGGGCCCCGATACATTGGGGGCCCCGCGGAAATTGTAAAAAAAATAAAAATTAAAAAACTAATAATGAAAATTTTTCTAGGTAAAAAATAACGAAGTGAAGAAACTACTGGAATATATAAGTTTGCGTATGCTTAACTGTTGGTCATTTCTAAAGGTCGTCAAGAATTAGTTGATTTTGTATTAAAGGCGAAAAATTCGTGCTTATAACACTTCATCTTGGAAGTGGAGTAGTGGCTAGTATCCCATAAGTGATCCCTCTATCGACGACAGCGTACCCCCTTTACTCAAGCAAGTTTCGCACGCTGGACATAGGAGGTTATACATCAGTGCCGTACTCACAGAATTGATTCCCACCACATAAAAGTATATACAATTAATTTTATATATGTCATAAAATATATTATATACGCATACGCTATATTCTGAATATACATACTATGGTACTAATAGTGTCAATATTCATTTACTTATTTTCCTGGCAATAACCTTTTCTTCTCTTTTCAATTGTACCGTTTAAAAACAATGGTGCATACAATTATAAATGATTTATAAACGAGATTACTTTATTCTATGAATAAAGACTAAAAATCTTTTGTGCTTAGGGTCCCTCATAGTGTTAATCCGGCCCTGAACGCAACACATTAGATGTACTAGGATTTGATATATTAAAATGGACATATGTAACTACACAAACGATTGGAAGCACAATTTTGCTTATAAATCTAAGTTTAATCTCTTGACAGTTACCTGCGTTCTTTGTGTAGATATAACAGTAATGCTGACATGAAAGTTTTATTGGTTTATTAGCAACTAACGGTTCAATAAGTTTCAAAAAATCGCCATTGATACTGTTGCCATATAAACAATTCTTTATCTAAAGAGTTCTTTATTTTTTCTTGCAACCCAGCATAAGAATGACTAATATTTAGATAGCAACGGACCAAAATAAGGTGATAATTTCATTTATTTTTTATCATCGCTGTGTTAGACATGTAGGTAACTAAGAAAGATTCTCATTGTTGATTGGCGAAAAATATGTTATGTGACATATTAATTATATTCTCCGGCAAAATAGTGGTGTGGATAGCGTTACGGTATTTGAATCCGAAAATTCCGAGTTCGAATTTCATTCAAGTAAGAAATATATGAATTACCACCAGTGGCCGCTCGTGCAGAAGCACTGCAGCGCCCTCATCCACCAAAGGATAAATGAAGAATTCAAATTTGTTTTTTGTTTAAAAATAATAGCAACACTATAAAGCATTATATACCTACAATATAACATTTTAAAGACATAAATAACGTTTGAGCATTGTAAATTAAACGCTCCAAATTACGAAATAAATGCACGGGAACTGATACTAAGGTAGTACCTCATAATTTTTATCGTATCGTGTCCGGTCAGTACAGGAATCACTGGCACTGCTTGATGAACAGTGCTAAGTAGTAGCGCATACAATAAATGATTGCGTGTACGAAATCGTGCCTAAATTATGTTGTTTATTTAAGGCTAGTTAATTATTTCAGTGAGATACAGAATTATTATTATTTAGCAAAGCTAAGAATAAAAGAACGGAATTTAATTTAAAACGAGATATATTTATAAATTGATTTTTTATACGTAAATTTTCTTTATCAGATTTTGTATATATATATATATTTTTTTGTTGATACAAATTTATTTCATACCCATATATTATATGAATATACTTACTAATAAATTGAGTATACAGTATACTCGCATAACAGTACCCTTACTTAAAAATATCACCGGCCGCCAATGACTACCACACTGCGGCTAGGTGTGTTCGGACTTTACTGTAATTGGGATTAAGTGCAGAGTAGCATAAAATAAAAATATATCTAGGGATTATGCTAACACATTTGATGGGATAGCGTAATGCCACACTATCTACGACGTATAGTTGATCCAGCGTTTATTTAGATAAATGACTTTTTTACAATACCTGTACTGCAAGTTACCCAGTAATGACAAAATTTAAACACAGTAAGTGCAACTTTTATTGCACAGTTGGTTTCCATGGTTACATCAGGACTATAATATTTACTCCACTGTGGACAGTAAGTAAATATTAAAGATCAAGGTTCTGTTTATTTTGACAGCTGTTAATTCTGAAACTTATTTTTTTCTTCTAATCGTGCAGGTATTGTAAAAAATAGCTTAATAACCTTCAACTGTAATGCCCAGTTTTTCAGTGCCGGTTTGAACTCAAACATCGATTCAAGTTCAAGTTCAAGGTTCAAAGTGTTTTTCAGTGCAGTTTAAACCTTAAACTCTGTTCAAATTTGTCTTGAACCTGAACCGTCATTTGACTTGGTTTAAAAGTTCAACCGTCGCCTACGGGTCAAATTCATAGTCGTGACTCACCCACACCTCATTCTCATCTCACACTTAAAATCGAAGTAACTAAGGCAACTAACTCAAACTGTGCAAATATTTGAGTTAGTTGCCTTAGTTACTTCGAATTTGAGAGTGAGGTGAGGATGAGATGAGAGTGAGTGTCGACTGTGAATTTGGCCCTACATTGTTATTATAATAAATTAAACGACTTCACTGTATTTATTGACGTTTACCTGTCACAAATAATTTATAATTTTATCTAAATGGAATCTTCAGATGATGAAGATGTTATAAATGTTTATGTGATCATGGCCAAATGGAAAATTAATTATTGTTAAGCGATAATGGGTATAAAATAATAAATATTTTAATAACTTCGCTATTAAATCCCCAAAGTTCTGCTGAAAATTTATCCAACGAGCGCCATATTAGGATTAGAAATACTATGGAGAGGCAGTACGGAGTATGGAAACGTAGGTTCCCTGTACTTGCAACTGGTATTAGGTTAAAATTAAGTACTGGAATATATCTTGTAGGTACTTACAGCTGTACTACACAATATCGCTTGTAATGAAAAAGAAGCTGTGCCTGCAATTAACGAAAAAGTTGGGGCAGCTGTTAATTTCGTAAACGCAGTAAATGGCAATAATTATCGATAGCGAGTTGGCCCGAATAACAACAAGAAATTCTATTATATATTATTTTCATAGTATGTTTAATTCATATTTTTATTTATAATACAATTATCAATATTATTAAATAAATTAAGTTATGAACTTCAAATGCCTACATATTAGTTATTAATTACACTTAATTGCTGTTTTTTAATTGTATTTCTAATTCTAAATTTTCTGTTTCCAATCTTTTCATATCCATATGTATATAATGTTCCCTTTTTTTCACATTTCATTCTTCTAGTAAATTTTATGATTTTATATCCTGTTCAATCTCTTTTGTCAAATTATCTTTATTAATTACAGATTTTATTTGTAGAATTTGCGAATTTAACTTTTGTACTTTTCTTGAAATTTTCGTATTTCTTCCTTAAAACTAATAAACTTTGTCGCTAATGTTGTAAAATTTCCTATACTCCATTCCCTGTATGAAAACGATTGCGTCACATTCGGTATCCATGTGATTCAAGATTTTGTACTTAAAACGTTTACATTGGTATTAGATTGACATTTTTAAAACATAACCTAAAATTTAAATGTCAGATTAAAATAATTATTTGCTGTATAAAATTTAAATAGTTTATAAATGAAACCAAATACTGCATATATTAAATAATAACCAAATATAAATTTACCTTATTGAAATATGTAATTTTGTAAAATAAAACTCAAAGAAATATACATTTTATATGTATTATTATTATATATAAATAAATAATATATGAAAATACAATGCACATTACCTCCTGTACTACAGTTAAATTAATTAAAGATCCTCGATTATCTAACTCCAGCGCAAAATAATCATTAAGATGACAAACGCATTTCTGCATTTGATTACCCAACATTTTATAATAAGCCATTTCTTATTTCTCAGTGTTTATTTTTATATCAAAAATGTCACAAACTTAGAAATGACAGTCGAGAAAATAACAAAATTATGGCCATAGGTCTCTATTTTTATTTTATAAATAAATGTGAACAAAGTAAATATAAATTTTCGTATTAGTAAGAACTGTCATACGTTTTCATTAAAATAATAACTGTGATAGAACGTGAAAAAACGTGAAACGTGTGTCTTAACTTATTAAGACATACGTTATGTAATTCGCATAGGTACGAATATTATTAAAAAAAAGATAGTTATATTTCATCGTATCTATGATAACCTCGTCCACATATGACGTCATCGTTTTCATACAGGGAATGGAGTATACCAACACTTTTCTTTCCAAAATATATATATATATATTTTTTACATTCTATGATATACTTTTTGCTTTTTACTAAATCCATTAACAGTTCGATTTCATCAGTAGAAAAATTCGCTGTCCTTTTAGGTTCCTTCAAGAAAGAAAATGATGATGACAGATACGTATTTTAATTGAATTTTTCTTATTTTGACATAAATACAATTTCAGTAACCCGGGAAATCGTTGATATTTTCTCAAAATCCCAAATTACACAACACTACAAAATTATTTTAACATTCAGTAAAGGTTCAGCAGAACCAGTTCAATTTGACAGGTTATAAACAAAAAAAAGTTCAGGCTCAAGTTCAAGGTTCAGCTGAACTTAAGTTTAAACCGTCACTGAAAAACCGGGCATAAGCGATTTTTTAGGTTAGTAAATGTCAACCCTACGGGCCTCGATTTTCCAAACTATATTCTTGACCTAAAAATTGTCACTTACAGTTCATGGTACGTAATATACAATAAAATACCTTTATAAACAATCATCGCTTCTAATATAACAGATTTTCATTTGCTATTAATTTCACACAAATATTTCTTCGCAGTTTACAAGCTATATCTTAAGAAAGTTGAAAATTACTTGATACTATTTAAATAAACAAACGGTTTATAGAGGGTCTCGATACTATAGTTGCCCAGTAAAATATTCAGTTGTTCCATGCACATATTCTTGGCTTAGCATTATATCTATACACAATGTTTAACTGAAAGACAATATAGACAGTTCAAAGTTTTGAAAATTATTTTTCAATTTGCAACATTAAATTTTTATATAAATTTTTTTGAATTCATATTCTATCGCTAATATGAAGTTTTGGGCAAAAACTTTCTGAATAAAAACTGTTTAGTAATTTATTTTCTGCAAGTTATACATAACTTTGCATAAAAAAATCCCAATTCCTAATTTTCGTCTGAAATTGTGCTATTCTATATGAATACAAACATTAAGTGTTTTTCAATTATTAATTTAGATTCCATACTGGACACTCGAATTTTTATTGTCAGGTTTCTCGTTAATATTTCAGTGGCTGTACGAGGGCAGGGTGAAAAGTCCCTGAAAAATAAAACAAGAAATGATTTATTTGGTCAAAACATATTTTATTTCTCAACATAATCTTGATGTCCTCATCGTTGGAGCCAAATCTCTTTCCGCCGAGACATTTCTTAAAGTTTGGAAATAGATAAAAATCGCAGGGGGCCAAATCTGGAGAAAAAAGTTCTTCTTATTTCGGTTGAACATCGCCAAACACTCCTTTGAACTTGTCACACGGTCGCGCTTGTTGTCAACAGAGAGCAAAAGCGGCACCCATCTGGCAGATAGCTTTCTCATATCCAAAAATTTATGCCCGTTCGGTTGAGATGCTCATAGCCTTAGCAACCTCGTGCACTTTAACTCACCGATCGTCCAATATCATACCATGGATTTTATCGACGATTTCTAGCGTTGTAACCTCAATTGGACGATCAGAACATTCGGCGTCCTTTGTGGTCATACTACCACAACGAAAATCAGTAAACCACTTGTGAATCGTTCCAATCGATGGTGAGGAGTCCGCACAATGTTTAACAAGCGATGCTTTGGTTTGCGTAATGTTTTTTCCACGCAAGAAATAATGTTTAATCAAGAGGCGAAATTCACTTTTTTCCATGTTTTAAAAAATATTCAAGGTTGCTTGGTTTTAATGGGTGTCAAAACAGAACGAATGACATATCAGTCTGAAAATTTTAATTCGTTCTAGTTAAAGATGGTACATCACAAATGTCACATGAGATTTGCGATTAAGGCCCATCTGTTTTATTTTTCAGGGACTTTTCACCTTACCTTCGTATGTAAAATGATGTCGCAAGAGTGGGAATGCAGTTTTATTCAACAACTTTCAGCGCGTCTTTTTTATTATTGAAATATTTACTAAAATATGAACTTTTTTTTATTTACTGTATAAATTTGCATAATCATCTAAATAAAATTATTTTCAAAAAAGTACAACTACCCAATCAAAGGTGCAGTCAATTAAAGTACATAATAATTAGCTGTCATTAATATCTCATAAGGAAACAAAAGAAATAATAAATGTAAGCAATGCAATCAATACCAATTTAATTTTCCCTTGTATTAACTAGTCGCCAAACAAGCGGAACGAAGTGTTATCCAAAACCTGGCCCTATCTCTTTCGCTAATCCGATAATCTCAAATAACGCTTTACGGTGGTTCATTCGTGTGCGTGAAGGCACTCGCAACAGGGTCACAGCAGGGTTACCAACTACCAACAGAGATAAAAAATCTCCAGTGAAGCAAACTCGAAGTAAATGATAACATTTCTGACACAATGATGGAGTGAAAGATTCGATTTATTGAACGGTAAAGTAAGGATTATTTTTGCGTGATGTGTTATGACGTGACTACATGCGCGTGATTCTTGATGAGAACTTCGCGTGACGGTGATTAGATCGGCGGAAACTGACAAATTAGACAGTGACATCAAACACTGAAATGAAGTTAATTTTTAATTGATATGAAACCGAAAAACATCTGTTGCTTTTGTTTTATGTTTAGTGTCGCATGATTCCACCGAAGTACTTCAAATTATTACTGGTTTACATCACCATTCATTTATAGAAAATATTATCGGCTTTACCAATTTTTTTAGTTAAAGGATATTAAGTTTATTTTTCCAGACAATTTTATTTTTGTAAGTCATTATGAAAAAAATCTGGTGTGGTCTTCATACGACTTTCTAATACACAGTATATTTAATATTTAGAATATATGAATGTTATATAATATTATTAAACATGTAATTTAGTTTTTCACTAATTCAGCATTTATCTGTTTGAAACATATAAAATATCAAATTTGTTTACTTATAATTTTTTATTAATGTTGAGTACTTTATGTCTAACTTTACTGATGAGACCTATGCAGGATGTCTGTTTTGATATAGCATCAAAAACGCTGAATTGAACATTTATGACTTGCTCCTTGCGTTTGACAATTATTATTTGACATATAAATGTTAAATATGTTTATGTTTTTTGTTTCTGTTGCTACTATGATTATTGGAATATGTTATTAAGTATATAAATTAGTTTTTCTCAAAATTAGACACATATACAGTAAAATTGCAAATAACATTTTATGTTCCAAATACTTTTGCTAACATCTTTTATTTGAAACTTTTTTTCGGAACTGATTATTGAAATAAATGGAATTTATTGTTTTGTGTGTCCAGTAAACTTCCGCTTCCGATTTTTCAATTTCATTCAAAATCAACTCAGCTCTTCGAATTTTCATGAAACTTATAATTACCAAGTTTCGTTATCTCGTTCATGAGATATTGCACACTCGGGCACACATCCATCCATCCATCCATCCACACACACACACACACAGACATCATTGAGAAAATGATCAAAACTGATTCAGTGGACCTCAAAACACGTATTTCCGCGAAAATCTCGTCAACGATTTTTTTCACGATTCCAATACTTCCTTATACTATGTATAAGAAAGTAAAAAGAACAAATTGTTCAATTAAATCAGTAACAAAGCAAAAAGTATTATTCGGTGATGCATTTTTGACGATGTAATACTTACACATTCAAATTATCTGGATTTATCTGTTTCTGCGATTTAATTATATATTAATTATCACACTTTTTACCTAACTAGGCGAACAACAGTGCAGTGCAAGCGCTGCAATCTCAGACCAACCATAAGTAGACAAATTCTGTCGTATTCAAGTCAATGCAGTGTTGTGAAGTAGAAAGAGTTAAAGTAACTTGTGGGTGAGGCGGGTGCGCGGCAAGGAGCGAGTACCCTTTGATGTTATGCAAGTTGCAAACATTTGTATAGTTATTCTTATATTCAATTACTTACTGTTTATACATCAAAGTAAAGGTTAGTTTTTAACATATTAAGTGTTTTGTATACGTACTTTTGTGTTTAAATAAATAAAATGCTCGTGTCTGATAACTGTCATCAACAAAAATGCAACCCGCATAATACCAAAATACCAAGTGGTACTAGCTCTTTGCCGCGCACCCGTCTCATCCACAAGTTATTCTAACTCTTTCTACTTCACAACAAACGCCGTTGTTCTCCGTCTAAGTTATGTTTTGTCTGAGGCTGCAATGATAAATCTTGACAAATGTCTAACACTCATAGGGTAGTTTTCAGCCGTAAAATTGATTTTTTATAATTGGTAAAAAATAGGCTTCTAAAACGGTATTTGGTGACAGAAAGTAAACAATTGCAGACCAAGGCTTGTTGCAAATTCGACTGCAAAATTCAACTCTGTGCAACTGTTTTTGAAAATATTTTTCTGTGATGACGTCACGTTAAATTTATCACAGTAAAATTTGGATAACGCCCGGATTCGAATCGGGGACCTTCTATTTGCCGCTCAGATCTGCTAACTACTAATTTTTCTGTGATAAATTTAACTTTAAAATTATCAATAGTCACTGAGCTTCAAAGACATTTCATATGACAAAAATTGAAATTTACTAACTAATATATGTCTAAATAAAATAAATTTCATATGTTTATTAAATGGGGTAAAGGCTCAGTGGTATCAAGTGGGCCTGTGGATCCTAAGAACCCTGATTCGATCCCCACAGCCGACAAAACATTTTCACCAATTTAAAATTACCCCTGTGGTTCTCCCACCACTAACATCTTTGGGGGCCGTGATTTGAAGTCTGGTAACTGCACTTCACGCGCATAAATATATCACTTACCGAGATCTGCTTCGGCAGAGAGCCACACCCAATAATGGGTAGAAGGCGTGATGATATATTTATTAAATCTGTCAGTATTACCACTTTGAAATTTAATATTAATCTTTTTTGTACTATACGTTATTTTACGTTGTTATTAGCGACGGTAGTTAAAGATGTTTTAACCTTGGCTATCGTCAGTTTATTCTTCGTTAAGTCACACACTTATTTCACGGCCTACGTATACAAATAACTATTATTCTAGTTGTTCTTCCCTCTAACACGATAAAGACATTACAAACCTACTATCTACGGTGTAAAATGGTCAAAGAACTCTTGACTAATGGACTACTGAGGCTATAGAAAATAGAATGATATATATTTTAGCGAGTTGAAATCGAATTTGAAACCCCGGTCCCAGGGGTTAAAAGTTAGTAAAACTCTGACTTTGTTTTAGCAGTTCTAATACCCAAGTCTACAATTTCGAGGAAAATTTCAACTGAATACTACACTGAAATTCTGAATTAACAATAATTATGTATGCATTTCTCCAAAGCAAAGTCAAGCTCCAGACTGAACTTATACCGACAATTTTATCCTAATGGAGAAATTCTGAATAAATCCATAAGTTTTATAGATCCGTAAATCTGCAAATTATGAACAAAATCGCAACGAAACTTATAACTTGATGAACTATTTTCTACTAGCAACAAATATTGATGTGATTTTATTCATTATTTACTTATTTATAATTTATCACAGAATTCCATAATTAATCATAAAAACAGCTTTATACAATTTAAATAATTATTATTAGTAGGTGGCTCAATGGTATCGAGTCGGACTGTGGATCTGAGAACACGTGTTCGATTCTTATAGTCGGCAAACAATTTTCACCATATTAAAATTATCCCTGTGACTTTCCCTCTACTAACATCTTTGAGACGGTTGGTAACCCAGTTGCGGATCCAACCAATTTTCTCAGAGAGAACATTTTGTAAAAATAAATTTTATGAGTCATGCTCGAAGGTGTATCCGTCGCCTTGCTTCGCCCCTATAAAAGTGAGACATTGTATGGATTAAATGCATCGTTAATCGCTATATTCTTCCTTAATTTTGTTTTTTGGAATTCCACTCGTATGTATACTCCATTCCCTGTATGAAAACTATTACGTCACATTCGGTATTCATGTGATTCAAGATTTTGTACTTCAAACGTTTACATTGGTATACGATTGACATTTTTAAAACATAACCTAAAATTTAAATGTCAGATTAAAATATTTATTACTTTATAAAATTTAATTAGTTTATAAAAGAAACCAAATTCTGCATATAGGTATTAAATAAAAACCAAATATGAATTTATCTTCACGCACATAAAAAAAACCTACCTTATTGAAATATGTAATTTTGTAAAATAAAACTCAAAGGAATATACATTTTTATATGTATTATTATTATATATAAATAAATAATATTTGAAAATACAAAATCCAATGCGCATTACCTCCTGTACAACAATTAAATTAATTAAAGATCGTCGATTCTCTAACTCCAGAGCAAAATAATCATGAAGATGACAAACGCATTTCTGCATTTGATTACCCAAAATTTTTGTAGTCATTTCTTATTTCTCAGTCTGTATTTATGTATCAAAAGTGTCACAATCTTAGAAATGACAGGCGAGAAAATAACAAAATCATGCCCATAGGTCTCTATTTTTATTTTATAAACAAATGTGAACAAAGTAAATATGAATTTTCGTATTAGTGAGAACTGTCATACGTTTTCATTAAAATAATAAATGTGATAGAACGTGAAAAAACATGAAACGTGTGTCTTTACTTATTAAGACATACGTTATGTCATTCGCATAGGTACAAATAATATTATTAAAAAAAGATAGCTATATTTCATCGTATCTATGATAACCTCGTCCACATATGACGTCATCGTTTTCATACAGGGAATGGAGTATACAAGAGCAAATTATCCCACAGTGATGGGTTAAACAAATTTGTACTTGATATATTTATTGATTTATATTTTATTACAAGTACAAAGAGCAGATTAGAAAATAAATGTGACAATTCAAAAAGACAAAAAAAAATTATATTTAAAAATAAAATAAACAAATATATCATCACGCCTGTTAATCAATACTGGGTGTGGCACTCTGCCGAAGCAGATCTCGGTAAGTGGTATATTTATAAGCATAAAAAATAAAACACGGATCAGGTTTCAAAGTTTACTTTTGAATACGTAATAGGAATTACTGAAAGAAGACAAATATTTACGAAGTAAATATCTGTTATATTATTGTAACAAATACTACAAAGTGCACTTCAGTTATTGATTTTGAAAAACCCGATTTGATTTGAAAAAGCAATCAAATAAACCCGAGACTGAAAGCATAAAGCCAATGACATTTACAAGAAAGCCGAAAAAATATTTAAGAAAAGGTACATTTGAGAAGAACGTAGACGTTAGATTAGACGGGGACTAGTGGATGAAAGGATTTTGCGAACATATGAAATTATACTTCCAGCCTAAAATGCATTACATGACGTGTATATGCGAGAAAAAATGTATATATGAGCTTTCACAACATCGTATAAAATTTACAATATTTCGTTATATACCTATTTCGCACAAATTTTATAAAAGGAAAAGAATATAAAATACAAAAACAACAAAATAGCTTTCGATGCAATTTTCACGAAAATATGATGTAATCTTGTAAATATGTGAGAAATATAATGACAAAATTTCAGAATTGTCGAACAAAACAATTATGTAAAATAATAAACAAGTGCCGAAAAAGGCTCGTTACGTGCAAGTGCAGAATTTGCAGGAGCACGTAACCTTTTTCGGCCCGTGTTATAAACAACATTTTTCCTACAACTGTACGATTTAGTAAATCACTAAAATATTATCCAAATTTATAAAATTTTAATGATATTACACGAGAACGATGTTTTACCGCGTTGCTATGGTTTGAACTTTTCGAATTTTCGAATTTACTAATTTTTTGAACTTTTCGAATTTTCCGAAGCTTCGAATTTTCGAATTTTTTGCCAATTAATTAACGTCATCTGTCATCTCCAAGTACGCTGACGCATAATTCGTGAAAAGTCGGACACGAATTAAATAATAAACCCGGCGAAGTATTCTGCAAAAACTCTGTAAGGTTAGGCGTCTTAATTAAGCCATCTACTCTCTTAACCGCCCATCTAAATGCTATGGATTTTTAGTAAAACGTTTTAAAATGACAATAAAAAGGATACAAAAACGTCTTAAATATAACGTTTTTGACAGTGTAACGAAATTTTAAATCTAAATTGAATTAATTTGGCAAACAATAATAATTAATAATAATTACTTACGAATTAATACAAAACTCTGCAAATGAGTTTATTCTGAAAATAATTCATACCACGTTAGGATCTAAAACATTTCAAATAATTCGCAAAATTCAAAAAATTTGAAAAATTCGAAAATTCAAATATTTATAAAATTCAAAACTTCGAATAATTCGAAAATTCGAAATATTCGAAAATTCTAATTTAAATTCGAAGGTTCAATAAATCTGAACATTCGAATTCTCGAATATTCGTAAAATCAACAACCCTACTGCTGGTACTTCTAAAGCCTCCGAAATTGTTGTCAATAATATTACTGTGAATAATTTGAACAGGTACGGAAAAAATCAATGTTTCTTTAGACAATACAAAAGTTTCCACTTTACATTATTTCAATATAAGCAACTGTAACAACTATGAGAATAATATACACACACAATAAATATTATGTATTTCACTTACTTAAAACGATTTATCGATATATTTTACTTTATTCGGTTCTTTTTATTAGTCGTGTACAGATTAGATATACTGCAATTTAAGGTTGTGTTTATAAACGTCAAAATATACTACTGCATATTTACTAGCGCTGGCTCACTGCATCTTCTTCTTCCATAAGCGTCTGTGGCCAAAATATGAATTACGCGCTTAGCGCGAAATTTAAATCGCTCCCAAAAAAACTTTTTTTAGAGTTGCGTAATGAAGCACTTTCCGCACTAGTGTTTCTTTGCTTTCAGAAACGCACTTGGTCTGCATTCATCTACTTTCCATACGTAACCAAGGCAATTATAGTTACGTAATAGCAAAGAAATCGCACAGTTGTAGGAAAATAAATAAATATATCATCACGCCTTTTACCCATTACTGAGTGTGGCACTCTGCTGAAGCAGATCTCGGTAAGTCGTCAAATCACGACCCCCAAAGATGTTAGTGGCGGGAGAGCCACAGGGGTAATTTTTTTAATTGGTGAAAATATTTGTCGGCTATGGGGATCGAAACAGGGTTGTTAGGATCCACAGGCCGACACGATACCACTATGCCATTACCCCATAAAAAATTAAACAATTAACTAATCTTAGCAAAAAAGAATAGACGATCTCGAGATGATCAAATCATCAAGAACAGTTAAATTAGGTTTTAATGACGTTCATGTCAGTAATTTCATGCGGGATAAGAAACATTGCTAATAAAGTTTTTGAAATGACTCTTAAAATAATTAATATTGTACATTTGAAATTGTCGATTAATTACTGGTAAAAATAGAATTGTTTTCTTGGTAGCAATCATATAATTTAATATTAATACAATTACAAATTATGTGAATGTATATAGGGTGTTTGAAATTGAACAATAGTTATTGCATTAGTAGAATAATTAAAACTACAAAATATAAAATTTGTTAATATATATTTTTGATTATAACTTTTGCATGTACGAATAATTTGCAATTTTATCTTGTCTGTTTCAATTTTCAATCGATTTCGATTGCAACAAAATTTTGTAAACTTGACCTGTGGATAGCTGTGACTCTTTTTAAATAATGCCAACATTTGGCGAAAAAATGATTTTCATGTATTTATAGAGTTTAGTTAATCGGTTAGTTTAAGATCGGATACTTCCATCACTAGTTTTATTTCATACCGATTTCAATATCTTATGCTCGGTTTCATGAAAGTCGGTTAATTCCTTAATCAGTGATTATATTTTAATTACCTGATTAAAATAGATATTTTGTTTCATGACAGTTAATTAGCTTAATCGGGATGTTAAAGTTTCGATTAATTTAATCAGAGAAATTTGACTGGTTAAATTTTGACACGTTAATTAATTTTCATACTGAAATAAATATTTTTTTGCTGGGTATAACGTAAATAGTAAAAATTTAATATTTTGAACTAGCAGGTATGTGATATAATTATAATAAAATGATTTAATGCATAATTATGAATAAAATATATTTTTTAAAGCCAATATGTCTACCTGGGGTAGCTAGCTCAGTGGTATCAAGTCTGCCTGTTGATCCTGAGAACCCTGGTTCGATTCCCACAGGCGACAAACAATTTTCACCATTTTAAAACTACCCCTGTGGCTCCCCCACCACTAACATCTATGGAGGCCGTGATTTGACGGCTGGTAACCACACTTTACGCCTAAAATATATCACTTACTGAGATCTGCTTCGGTAGAGTGCCACACCCAGTAATGGGTAGAAGGCGTGATGATATATTTATTTATATATTTATTTTATTCAATATGTCAACATCAGGGAACAATACTGACAGCGATGACGATTTTATTGATATTATGGTAAATAATTTACAAAGCAGAAGAATATTTGGAGATCGTAACAATCTTTTTGATATTTATGATAATGACGATTTCAAAATATAATTTTACCCTCTCTTGCGCCAAATCTTATCTCACTTTTCTTTTTATGTTTTCGTTACATATTTTTAAATTGTTAGATTTTCTTTTTGAGAGAATAACCGCATTATATTCCTACGTAATTTTTTCCATGTTTCTTACTTGTATTTTGAGGTAATTGCATGGGTCTTCTTATTTTCAATTACGTGTTTATATTTATTTATAATATTTAATAGCTCTTGCTTATCTTGCTTTGAAAAATTTGGTCCTCTTTCCTTTTTAGACATTGGTTTTTATTTAATTTTTTTAATAAGATGTTGATGTCAAACACATGTACATACACACATGAAGTTGGTTATGGTATCAGGTATCAACAATAACAAAGAAAGTCCCCAAATCTTAATTTAACGACCCGATTACTAAATCAGTCAAAGTTAACATACTGATTAAATTCATGAAATGAAAATTTATTTAATCATTGATTAAAACTAATTTATCAATTTATTAATCAGCGATTTAACTTGCTTTCATGAAACCGAGCATAAAACTAACATAAATGAAAAGTATTTTTATTCTCTTTGCGATGCATTATTTTCAATTTCTCACATATCTTTTCTTTTTAGCTCTGAAAATATTCTTTTAATTTTTACATTACGAAAGTGGAAGTGATAGAACGCGAAAAGATGTCTAATGCTCTAAAAATTAAGATCTAGTTGATAATTAAAAATGGGGCGGTGTAGAAAATATGCTTCTCATAATGTGTACAGCAAAAAACGGTGTTCATCGAATCAAACAATTTATGTCATCATTTAGTGAAATTTGAATTTCTCTATGTATTTATAAATTTATATAATATTTTAACGGTATTTTATTGTTATTTTCTTATAGTAATTCCGCATCAGAAACCATTAATATAATAATTAATTATATTTGGAAAAATGATTAAGTTTCATTTACGTTAATTTTTGCTAAATTAAATTTAAATTTGTTGCTAATGAAAACACTGAAAATAAATATTGCTGAATTATACATTTCTATTATACTTCTCAACTGTACTGTCACTATTGTTGTCATTTTCGTTTTGTTATTGATTGACTGAATGCCGAATGCTGTGTAACGACAAAGCAAAAAGTTTTTAGTTAATTTATAAGCCACTGAATTTTATTAATGAAATAATATTTTGTTCTATCCATTCAGATGATTTGAAAAATAATTGTAACCCATTTTTTACAACGTGATGCAAACGCTCATGTCTATCACAGCGATGGTAAAAACAAATGAAACCTTGTTTTGGTCCATTGCTGTGTCAATAATAGTCATTCTTACGCTGGTATGCAGTCGTTCGCCCAGCGACGCGCTGAGGAAGCGCCCATAAGCGATACACTTGGCGAAACGCTGGCGAACCGCTGGCGAACGACTATGAATACTAGTGTTACTGTTTTATCTGAAGGAAAAATGCAGAAAACTGCAAATTAACTCAAATTTAGATTTATAAAACAAAATTGTGCTTCAAATCGTGTATGTAGTTATAAATGTTCATTTTAAAACATCTGTCACCATTTTGGAATTAAAATGATTGAATGAAAATTACAAACATCATATTTTTCCTCACATTTACTCACCTGTTCATTTTTTGGAAAAACAGAGAAATCATTAAAATCACCACAAAATGTGGCAAGACTGCAAATTTAACCAAAGTCGTAGTACTTATAGTTATCAAGGCCCAAAAAAAACCTTAGCCTGTAGACAGAAACCGCTATTGTTATTACAAAAGCTGTATTCCATTTGCCATTTGATTTTCTTAAATCAGTTCAGATAAATTAGACAACATGACTAAATGAATTGAATTAAGCAAACTGATGCATTTATTGGGGTGAATTACTTCAAAATAAATTAGAATCAGTAATTCTAGTATTGGAAATAAAGTCAGCGAAGTAGTGAAATAAAGAAGTGATCTGGTTCAGTAAATGTAAGTTAGATCTGATCCAAATGGTAAATGGAATATAGCTATTGTTAGTTTTATCACCATAGCTACAAAGCTACAATAACAATATATAGATGAAGAACTCGCTGTAACCTCATAAAAATCTATTTTCGATTTCGTACATGCTAAAAAGAGATTACTTTATTGATAAAACGAACCTGTGCTCCTAAGCTTCTTATCCACTTCAGCAATTTTCCGCGAGCCTTGCTCAAAAGCGATTTTTGTCCTCCCGACGATGCTTTTTCAGTGGGCATATGGGATGACTAATATCACGTATCACATTTTATTATGTCACTATTTTTCATCCTCTACACGTCTTTTCATTTTATATTATATAAAATATTATATTTATTGTTCACAAAAATAAGTCTGAACTCACTTAAATGAAAAAGAACTGAAAGAGAAAAATATTCTTCTAATTATCCAATTAAGACTCAATGACAATTTTCTAATTATTTCTCTTTGATGATGAATCATGTTTCGTAGATGTTTTCTCGAAATACTTGAAAAAATACCTTATTCTACAGTAAAAATATATTTTCTTGTTTATAAATAATGAATGTTTCTTTCCATCCCAATTTGCTAAACAAGATTATTTTTCTGTTGGAAGTTAGTGAAGGATAAAGTTAAATTATTTCTCTGGCAGAAACGTCAAAAGTGAATGATGATAGTGTGAGAAGTTTTTGTCAAATGTCAGTGGATGTGTTTTCCTATATATAGAAAAGAAATAAACAAAATGGAAGAACATATTTGCTCTAATATAAAATAAATAGACTTGAACGACAAGAATTAATTTGACAATGGGCCTTTCAAGACTTATTTGAATTTTTTATATATTAATCTACGTAATAAAATTATTATACCCAAATTTTTTTTTTTAAACTTGTATTAAGCATGATAAAATATTTAAACTTTCGAAACAAACGAATGTGACGTAGTTGCATCTTAGCTTAAAGAGAGACAGATAAGACAGAGATAAATAACACGTAACTTCACGTAACGTGTGTCGTTGTCAGTAGAATCCTCAGACAAAACATAACTAGACGGATAACAACGGCGTTTGCATTGGCTTGAATACGGCATAATTCATCTAGTATTATACGTCATTGGTAGAATCGTAGAATGCTGAATGCTTATTTCTTCTTCGTCTTCTTGAGCACCGACAAACGTTTCAGACAAAGCTCTGTGATTGGCTTAATACAACTACGTAATTGCAATGAGCGTTTTAAATTATTCAACTTTAACTTTCATATTTCAGCAATAAAGATATCATTTATGGTATGATTTTATATTGTATTAAATATGATGTACGGTGAAGAACTTATTTTAATAAATATATATTAAAAACCTCTACCACTTGAATCCCCCATTGTACATTTACTGTCAACATAAATTGATCAATGTCTAGATGGAAATATATTATATCTACATATTAACGAATAAATAGATTGAAATTAGAATTCTGTGAATATACTGTACAGGTGCTGATAATAATTATAAAATTAAAGAATTTAAATTTTAAATTACATCAAATGCGAAGAAACGCCCCGATTATAAATTTTTATACATATTTACAAATCACTAGCCTATAAAAAAGTTTTTTTTTTTTAATTATTGAATATCATTAGAATATTTCATTTTATATAGAAAGCAAAAAAATCAAAATTATAGCTGCATTTAATTATATTTTTAGAAATCTATCACTAGTATTTCCGCGAGTATTTCTTTACTTACGATATAAATTAAAATTAATTATTAAATAGCTACTTTCTATTATCTTATCCTTAATTATTACATTATTATTTACTTTGATAGTTTAAAAATAAGAAATTACTCTATAATCTCTATAATTCAAGGCCGATATTATGTTCTTGATATCTTGATTTCGCTCATACAATTTTAATTATTCTGTCAATATTTCCATTTTGGAAATAAATTAGGCTGATGATGGAGCATTACTAATATTTCATTACTTATATTCATCACAGTAAATCATACAGGGAATGTATTTTATCCGTTAAATAAACATCATTATTCTCCTTTAAATAACTTGTTTTGAAAATATTAATTTTCACTTATTATAATTTACATTAATTAAATTTCATGTTTCATTCATTTTTGTTTGTTAACTACCACCAGAACCATTAAAATATCACATAGAAATCATATCACAAATGGTCAATAACAAATTTGACAACGACGAAGGCAGCGTACAATTGTTCCGGTTGACAAAGTCACACAAGTTAAACAACGTTGCATTTGAATAAAAATTGGATGGGTAACAGGCTTTGCGACAACTTTTCCTTTAGAATTATATGCGCCGTTGCCATACCATCGACAACGAGCGACATTTGAACTCAGCAGTCCAGTGGACAAAAAACTAAATATTTGTAATTTTTCTATGCTAATAATTATTCGGATCTTTATCCAGAGATGGAATACATGTTCTCTATAAATATGAATTATCTTATTCCAGTTGTTGACACAAATTAACTCGTTTAATAGGTAAATAGATATTCTATGTATTTTAATTCAACCAGAACATTGCATTCACGCTTTTCCTAGATGGCTTTGAAACTCCCCATGGAAATAGTACCTACATAAATTGTAACTTGTAAATTGTTTAAAATATTTCATGATAATTGGGTGGCAGTACAGAAAGTTTTACTATGATTGTTTTTGAATGAGATTTCATTTAAATACCATTAAAACGTGTTAATAACGACAGTCAATAAACACATTAATTTATTTAAACCTTGTACTCCAAGAGATTGACATTTTATTTGATCAGTAAATGGCCTCGTCTCTGAAATTTATTTACAATGCAATTTCAATTGAAGTGTCATGCTTCCTCGTGTTGTGACGCCATGTAATTTTAACTGTGTTGACATTTCTATTATTTCTTCTTTTGCTTTCTTGAACGTAATAACTTGATCTTGGCTCGCTCTATTATTGTAACGAAATTTCACATCACACGCTGACATTCCTTTTTGCTAACATTTATTTATTATGGAATTCTTATTGAAATTGAAAATCTAAATTAATTCCAAAAGTTGATTACGTTGTGTGGGAGAACGCTATTTGTTGTATAAAGTTTTAAAGAATTAGCATTTAAAGCATATTTTTTTTGTTATATTTTATAAAACAGTTAGAGCTAATTGATTAAATAGCTTTTTACTCCATGCTTTTAACTTTATGAAAATTACTCAGATGGAACGATGAAACGACAGAAAGCATTATATTTGCTATAAAAAGTATACTTGGTCATTATTATGATTAACTTTTTTTGTTAAAGTCTTGAAACTTACGAAAAATGTAAAGAAAACCTATTAATTTAATTTAAGGTGGTTCTATTATGACAGTCTCATACAAAAGTATAGGTAACCTAAAAAGTTTATAAAAATAATGATTACATTTTTGTATGGTATAGCTTATTAACAGAGTTAACATTTCACTGCAAATATCGTATAATTAACAATAACATTGGATATGTTAAATAAAACTATTTAACTAGTTTATGAAATTCAGTAACATAACAAACATTTTGGAAGTTAATGTTTCATGCCAACCAATAGCAGTGTAAGATTTTACACAGCAGAAGCTATGACAACAAGGCGAGAACCACAAGCATCATGATATTACCAGTCGGTACGAAACGTGACTGTATTATCGATACATCCTGTTGACAGTTCATAAGAAAAATGAGAAACCGAAGCAATTATTATCAACTGTAACAACAAATAAATAAATAAAAAATGCTGTAATATTTGTTTTTGTATTAAAATTAATATATTTTACTGATCGAAATAATAACTTTCATAGTTCTTGCTTTGTCATTCGTGCGACCATCTCTGTTTACGCGTGCGACCATCTCTGTCTACCTGTGCAACGTTGCCAAGCATTTCTGACAGTTTCATTGAAAATCATAGAATATCCAACTTTCATCGCTAATTTCTTTGAAACTAAACCGGTAAGGCATGGATTTTTTAATTCTCATACCTTTATCTTTACCTGATGTACTGTGTGTTAGTTTTTTGTTAAAAAATAACTACAATATATGAATTTATTACGCAGTAAGTTGCCTCGCGAGGTACAGTTCCTATAACGTCAATGCATCTTTGGTCGACTTTAACCTTACATTAATCAGCACAGCAATGGTAAACTTTTTAAAAAAAATTGCATACTAGTGTAGAAACACATGAAAAATAACATATTTACATTTCATTCAAATCCGGGTTAAATGCTTCCATGATAGTACTACCTTAAAGTTAATATTTGTGAATCTACAAAAAAAGCAACATTAGCTTGTCTTGTACCCAAAATAAATAAATATACCATCGCGCCTTCTACTCATTACTGGGTGTGGCACTCTGCCGTAACAGATTTCGCTAAGTGATATATTTTGTGCATGAAGTGCGGTTACCAGCCGTCAAATCACAGTCTCCAAGAATGTTAGTGGTGGGAGCCACAGGGGTAGTTTTTAACGTGGTGGAAACTGTTTGTCGGCTGTGGGAATCGAACCCGGGTTCTCAAATACACAGACCGACTCGATACCACTGAGCTACACAAATAGACACTTAGCAGAAATTCTCAAATTATGTTGGAGGAAAATCGTATTAAATAATAAAATGTGCATTTTATTACGATTTGCATTTAATTTTTCCGTAAAATTATTCGGGACCAAGTAGAGAAAATTCTGATAACTCATGTTAATAGGCCACTTGTTAGTCAACTTTAGACCCTTCGAATCATCTGAATAAAAGCCATTATATATTCCTCGTAATCAGGTTACAGTAGGTTCTAATTTACCTCAGGCAATTTAGGGTTTCGATCTGAATAAATTTAGTAAAGTCGGTAACTTCTACAGATAGGGGTTCTCACTCACATAACAAAAGTTCCTTATAACTATATTCCCCATATTAGTTTTAGAAAACAAATAAATGTATCATCACGCCTTTTACCCAAGGCTGGGTGTGGCACTCTGCCGGAGCAGATCTTGGTGATATATTTATGCATATGAAGTGCGGTTACCAGCCGTCAAATCACGGCCCCCATAGATGTCAGTGGAGGGGGAGCTTCAGGGGTAATTATAATGTGGTGAAATTTGTTTGTCGGCTATGGGAATCGAACCGAGGTTCTCAGGATCCACAGGCCGACTTGATACCACTGAGCCACCAACCCAAATACTATAATTTATTTTGTTTGATAGAGAAATGATAAAAATATTTAAAAACATATTTATAAGAAACTTGCAGAAAACTGCGATTTTATTACAGTTATGAAGAATTTCTTGCCAAGTATTAGAGTTTTCGAAATAAATACCATTTTTGTAAAAGAATTGTTAAGTAATAAAATTAATATTCTAATATTTGTTGGTCTTATAAAACGATCTAGCTAAGTCTCATCTTCCGGAAAATTAATTTAGAGTGTTATTTTGAAAGATAATTGGGGAGAAAAGTTGTTTCTTTTATCTATTTCTTAGTTTCTTATTTTCATGTGTGGTTGCAAGAAAAAAATAAAGACCTCTTTAGTTCAAGAATTGTTTATCTAGCAACAGTATCAATAGCGATTTTCTGAAACTTATTGAACCGTTAGTTGCTAATGAACCGATAAAACTTTCATGCAACCCAGCATCAGACTTTCAGATATTGATTTTAATTTGATATATTTTTAAATTTACTTATGGCAATTGCACCGTTGTTAGGTACTTAAATTTTAAGTTTTACTTAAAAGGACAATATTTTTGTTGTCAAACAATCGATTCGATATTTTTCATTTAAACAAGCCTTAAAATTTAAGTGAAAGCGATGCAAGTCCCTCTTGATAACAAGGTTTCCTTAAATGAACAATATCATAACGAGATTAATTGTTTAATGAGTAATAAAAAATTTCTGTCAAGATTTTGATTCGATATTTATAAACTAGCCTTAACTTTTTCACTAACTTTTAATAAGCATTTTTACAAAAATCCCCGTCTATTTCAATTTATACTATTTTTAAGCCAATTGTTCTGAGCTCTCGCTCGCAGTGAAATATTACGGAATTTACAAATATACAAGGAATTTTATGATTATTACAAAACAAAGAAGTAAAACTCAGCAAATAATAAACTCAAACAGAACAACACCTTGGCGCCGGCGAACAACCGGTCGATGAGTCCATAACGACAACCAATATAATGCTAACAACGTGTAAAATATTCAATGGATCACATATTCTGTCTCCAACGAAATCTGAGTGCTTGTAATAACACCTCGTCACATACATTTCACCCTGCGATATAATCAAATCGTTACAGGAAACCCCTAGAGATGGAACAATGAGAAAAAATTTCGCACATGGATGTTATTTTTTCATCCAACTTACAACCTTTAATATGCATAGTAATGAAGGTCTGTAGAAATTCGTGTCCTAGATTTCGTACGTAATACTAATTAGTATCAATACCAACCCGGGTTCTATTCCCACAGCCGACAAACAATTTTCACCACATTCACATTACTCCTGTGGTCCCCCCTCCACTAACATCTTTAGGGGACATGATTTGACGGCTGGTAACCGCACTTTACGCGCATAAATATATAATTTACCAAGAAATTTTAGGAAACAGAGACAAAAAACAATGACAATTTGCCCAATTCATTTAAATAGCTGTCGTACTGTCAAGGGGCCAGTTAAAAAATTTAACCAATAAAAATATTTGTGTCAAATAAAATTTTCTTTTTTATTCAGTGTCGTCTGCTGTTATTGGTTCAAAAATTTAACAAGCCGTATTTATTTCAATAATGCAAATCATACCTGTATTTTCGCAACTGATATCTGCATTTTATGGTTAAAATATAATTTTGTTATTTCTACTTAAATCTACAAACCTTGCTATATCCAGAACTGAATTAAATGGGTGAGTATTCATCTTGATAAATATAGGAAGAGACCATTTTACTGCCAGAAGAACACGGCATATTGTTATTGTCATATCAAGATTGGAAAAATAAGTGTATGTAGGTGAAGGATTGCGTTGGCGATCTAAGAATAAATGGATGAATTTGATTGAATGTTTGTTATGTAAACGAAAGATTTCGAATGCTGAGTATAGAGGGAATTATTTCATTTTATTTTTATACGTCCATGTCAGAATTAAAGTTTTTTCTGAGTTTGTTTAATGAATAGAAATTAATTATTTTCCGCTTGTCGTCCGGTATGTAAGCACTTTCCGCTCTAGTGTAAAAACGTGAGAGTAAGTTTTTTTTTTATATGGTATGTCATCGAATCTATAAATACACGAAAACTGTCAATATTTTAAAGCGAATTTAAAACTAACGAATAAGTAAAAACTGTCAAAAATAATTGTTTTTCAAGGGATTTTAAATAATCGTAGAAAAAAATATGTGTAGTCACTATCGTTAGCTACGCCCCAACTAAAAATGTCATTGTGCTTGCCGCAATAGATTTTTTCTGCTCTAGACACATAAATAACTATTTTCTGCTCTCAAAAATTCATAAATTATTTCAGACAAAACTACCTCAAATAAAGATGTAAATACATAAATATTATACCACTGCTGCAGCATTTATCTCTAAAATAACATTTGATAGTAGTGATCATTTGGTATTACAACGGTCAGTGTTTTATTTTATGTACCTAGCTATTTTATGCCCTATAAACTTTAGGACAACAAGAACAAAAAACTGTGTCTTGGTTTCATGTTCCTAACCTCATAATATTTCGGTTTTTAGTTTTAGACCTCGTTATAAAAGTTCTCCCTGTCTTGTATGTCATTATGCTGGATTTATAATGATGTAACGTAAGAGGTACCGAGAATACTTAACGTAAAAAGTTAAGCAGCAAAGTAAAAAACGCAAAGCATAAGATAACCAATTACATATTATCTTTTTACTTTGTCTTACCTAAAATATTCTACCTCTGGCCAATCAGAAGTCAACATTTTTACATTATCTGGGAGATAGTCATCTATTATTGGTGTTCAATATTATCAATTATTATCTGTCATATCGAAGCGCGTACTTGTTTAAGTTATGTTACATAAAAATGGATCGCAAATTTATATAATTAAGAAAAATTCATAAATTTTTATGTGATAAATCGTCGAAAGATTTTAATTACCCAATCTTATCCAAATGACAGATTAGTGCTGAACAAGATATCTCAAAATTAAACGGAAGATGTTGAAATTCTATCATATCATTTGATTGGTTGATTGAAGTAATAACTTGTACGTTTAGTATAAATCATCAAATTCGCTTGCGTTATTTCTTACTTGAAAATTCTTAAGCTGGATTTATAATGAAGGAACGTAAGAGGCCAAGCAGTTGGAATAAATTAAGAAGTAACGCAAGCGAACTTGATAATTTATACTAAACGCAGAATTTCGGCATCTTTAATTTAACTTCGACATCTCTTGTTTGAACTTCGGAACTAATCTGTGAATTGAATAACATTGAATAATTAAAATCTTTCGACAATTCATCATGCAGAGATTTATGAATTTCTACTAATGACGAATTATACATTTAAAATTCTTACGCCACGCAGGACATAGATGGAATGGAACAAAACAGAAAGAGATATCTCGCATTAGTGAGAGAGCTAGTTGACATACCATGATCAATTAGAGCATATTTTTAACATGTCATTTAATCTGCATCGTAAGTTAAAAGTATGCTCTGATTAGTCATGGTCTATCAACTAACTCTCTCACTAGTACGAGATGTCTCTTTCTTTTGGTTCCTTTTCATCTCTCCCCAACGTGACGTCAATTGTATATAACTCGCCAGTGTATAACTTTGCGATCCATTTCTATGTAACACCAAGCTTAAACAAATACACGTTCAGATCTGATAGAAAACATTGGTAATGTTGATCAGCGATTACTAGAATATCAGATGATCATCTCCCAGGTTATTCATAAATGATGACTTTTGATTGGACAGAAGTAAATTAGTTTAGATAAAGTATAAAGATAAGTTGGTTATCTCTTGCTTTGCGTTTTATATCTTACTGCTTATTTTACTTTATTATTAATCATTACTAGCTCTAACATACACTCAACTTTTTACGTTACCCATATCATTCGCGTTAGCTCTTGCGTTACTTCATTATATACTCAGCTTAAAGTCTTATGCAGTCAGCACAATCTTCTGTTGTTTTCGTTTTATAAATATGTAAATAAATAAATAACTAAACCCAAATATCGCTAAATAACTACAGTGTGATCAAAAGTAAGTGTTTTTGTTGGCAATACAATTCTGGGGATCTTTTTATTCCACAGTTGACTACTATTTGACATCTCATTTCTGTAATAAATACAAATAGAATGAGTGACAGAAATACAGAGTGATCAAAAGGAATTGTTTCAGTTGGTAATAAAAAAAAAACTACTTAAAATTGGTAAGCATAATACATAAATTTCCTGTTGTTGACAGTCACATTAAAAAATTTAAATAATAATAATAATAATAAAATGAAATATAAATATATCATCACGCCTTCTACCCATTACTGGGTGTGGCACTCTGTCGAAGCAGATCTCGGTAAGTGATATATATTGCGCGTGAAGTGCGGTTACCAGTCGTCAAGTCACGGCCCCCAAAGATGTTAGTGGTGTGGGAGCCACAAGGGTAGTTTTAAAATGGTGAAAATTGTTTGTCGCCTGTGGGAATCGAAACAGGGTTCTCAGGATCCACAGGTTGACTTGATACCAATGAGCTAGCTACCCCATAATAATAATAATAATAATCTAAAGTAGTTCTATTACTCAAAAAGTCAAAATTCTATTAGCTATCAGACTCCTGACATAATCTATTTGTATTTATTAGACATGTCAAATAGCATTTCTGCCTTTACCTGGCGTTGTGCCAACTGTGGAATAAAAAGATCTTCAGAATTATATTGCCAACTGAAACAATTCGTTTTGATCACTCTGTAGAATTACTTATTCTAATTTATTTTGAAGTAATTCATCCCAATAACTGCATCAGTGTGCTTACTGAAACAATTCCTTTTGATCACTCTGTACTTCAGATTATTGCTCTGTGAGTAATATTAAAAAATAAAAGGAAGTGGGTATGAGAAACAATGATTTTTATTAATTTAAATTTTCTAATGTCATTGTCAACAACAGTAAATAAATTTATGTATCAATCTTACCAATTTCAAGCTGTTTTTTTAATAGCCTCTGACCACTCTGTATTTACTATTACTGAAATTCATTCTGAAATTTTCTTTTCTTTTCCTTACTCCTTAAGAATGATATTTCTAAATTATACTTCAAATTTGTGGGATAGGAGGCACAGTGGTTCGATTCCCACAGCCGACAAAACATTTTCTTCAATTTAAAATTACCCCTGTGGCTCCCCTACCACTAACATCTTTGAAAGCCGTGATTTGACGGCTGGTAACCACACTTCACGCGCATAAAAATATCACTTACCGAGATCTGCTTCGGCAGAGTGCCACACCCAGTAATGGGTAGAAGGCGTGATGATATATTTTATATTTATATTAAATTTGTGGGATCATTAATATAGTCATGTTTCTAAATAATTAATTCTTGCCTTTAGAATACCTATAAGTAAATTAATTCAAGCATATTCACCGGACTATATAATTTCATCCCCTAATAACAAACAATACATAATTTCCAGTAGGCATTAAGCTATCGTGCTATCAAAATCTACAATAGATTAATCTGCCTTTCAGTAATACACGAATCTACGTTCTACGTATCGTATGAAATTCGTCGTTCGTAATTAATTACCATGAATGTAGATTCATCTAGTTCTAGTCTCCATCTCACACCCTATTTTATCATTAATGATCACTTCCCGGGATATGACAAAGCTCTCATTGTATGCGAAATAACAAACGAAAAGGTCAATTTAATCTTTTACTGCGAAGAACTGAGACGAGTGATTTATTATGTGTTATCTACCAGGAGGATGTAAAATCTGGTAGCCACGTTATTGCAAAAGGTTGAAAAATATTTTGTTATTATTTTTAAATTCATTAGCAGTGTTGAATTTACTGATGTTGAGGTCATTAAATTAACCTATTAAGGCTCTTCAATCATTATTTAAAATTATTAAAAATTGTAATCATTACAATTTCCATTTCATCTACCAATAGTGATTTATAAAATCTAAAAATATTATGTACGGTAATTAAAAAAAAAAACGCATGTAAAGAATAACAGTTACTTTAAATCAGTAATTTAACGTTAATTTCATATTTTAAGAAATGATAGTGGATGTAGGAAATTGAACAATAAAATAAATAAATAAATATATCATCACGCCTTTTAGCCATTACTGGGTGTGGCACTCTGCCAAAGCAGATCTCGGTAAGTGATATATTTTGCGCGTGAAGTGCGGTTACCAGTCGTCAAATCACGGCCCCCAAATATGTTAGTGGTGGAGGAGCCACAGGGGTAGCTTTTGAAATTATGAAAATTGTTTCATAATTTGAAAAAGCTATCCCTGTGGCTCCTCCACCACTATCATGTTTGGGGGCCGTGATTTGACGACTGGTAACCGCACTTCACGCGCAAAAATATATCACTTACCGAGATCTGCTTTAGCAGAGTGCCACACCCAGCATTGGGTAGAAGGCGTGATGATATATTTATTTGTTTGTCACCTGTGGGAATCGAATCAAGGTTCTCAGGATCCGCAGGCCGACTTCATACCACTGAGCTAATTGAACAATATAACAAGAAAATATTTTATTATTATTATTTTCACCAATTTAAAATTACCCTTGTGGCTTCCCAACCACTAACATCTTTGGGGGCCGAAACCGCGCGTCGCGCGCTTAACTATGTCACTTACCGAGATCTGCTTCGGCAGAGTGCCACACCCAGTAATGGCTAAAAGGCGTGATGACATATTTATTTATTTATTTTATTTTATTTAACAAGAAAATATAGAAAAATAATTCATTTTTCCAATACAATAAAAACTATAAGTAGGTATACAGGATGTTTTTATATTACCGGAAATAAATTTATGGGTAGCTAGCTCAGTGGTATCGAGTCGGCCTGTAGATCCTCAGAACCTCGGTTCGATTCCCACAGCCGACAATTTTCACCACATTAAAATTATCCCTGTGCCTCGCCCTCCACTAACATCTTTGGGGGACATGATTTGACGGCTGGTAACCGCACACCACGCGTATAAATAAATCACTTACCGAGATCTACCCCGACAGAGTGCCACACCCAGTAATGGGTAGAAGGCGTAATAATATATTTATATTTATTTATTTATTTATTATATGACGTACTGATATTAGAACAAATAGTTTTTTGTTCCATTAGGACTAAAAATACAAATTTTCAGATCGAGTAATAAAAGACGACGCTTAGCGGAGTCTGACAATATTGCGAGATTCAAAATAGTATTTTTAGTCCGATTAAAACATTTATTTAAAAAAATTCTCGGATTTATTGCACAACAAGTTCATCCCAATTGCAATACAGGGTTCGAACTCACCAAACTACAGAAAGATAGTTGAATCCACAGATCCATAGTTCGACTCCCACTCAAGCTAACAAATATATGAACTATCACACTGCGGCTCGGTGAGTCCGGTTCCTCTACTGTAATTGGGATTAAGTTCCTGTTGTACAGAGTAGCATAAATTAATAAATAAATATTTATTTATTTTATCAGCAGTGGGATTCGAATTCTATAATGCTACCCACTCCGCACCGTGCTGACGGACAAAAAGATAATATACTTAATCAATATTCAAATCTGATTATCTGTTACTGACATAAAAGCTATTTATGTACCTATACACATGTTAATCCATTGTAATATCATTTTTTCTTCGTTTCCAAAGTCTGTTTTAAAGAAGAACATATTTTAAATGCAAAACACGAATTTCTGGAAAATGTTATGTATTTCATTAAAGCTGTGTCTACCTGGTAAATTGTATTAATAAAAAAAGGAATGCACAACACCAAAGTGAAAAAAACAATTTCATAAACGACAATAATTTACAGATTAAAAATACATTTTTATTAAATTATAATTGAAATTGCTGCTTGAAATAATTGATAATTTATGTTGAACTTCAAGTAAACGCGTAATAAAAAATAAATCAATAAAACCAACTATTTATTATAGTTACAAACATTTAGATAAAATGTCGCTATGATGTTTCGATATACGAGTAAAGTAAGAGAAGTAAAATATATCTATATTTAAAAATCGCCAATAAAATTGATTTAATATTAGATAAATTAATAGACATTATTGTTATATACTCTTAGTAGGTAATGTAATATCTATTTATAGCAATGTTCAAGTAATTTCTAAAGCTTCTATATAAAATATGAAAATGTATCAAATCAATTATTATTATTATTAATTACTATAAAATAATAATTTGAAAATATCCGAATACAATGTCTTCTTCAATATGTGAATAAAATATTAAAAGTAGATAAAATAAATTTTAAGATTTTTTTTGTTTGGGACAGACGACAGAAAGCGCAGCCGATGGCGTAAAAATCTAAGATCTTTAAATTTTCTTCACACTCGTGGTAAAAAAAAAACTCTTGATTTAAATCTTGATTTGATCTCTCAACCCTGGTTATAAACATTAGATGCAGTGCATTATTAATTATAAGAATAGAAGTGCACGTAGATTTAAGTTCATTTGCTTTTTATAGAAGACAGTTATGTTGTGTTATGTTACATATTTCTAACAATAAAAGTAATTATTATGTCTGTCACTACTGACCCCAACCACTGTCACAACCGTCCTTGGGGTGTGGTCGGTTGTGACACTTTCTCTTTTTTCTTTTAATTTGATGCTATAACTAATACAGCGTATTTAGGGACAACATTTTGGTATTTTGACGTAGACAAAAGTACAAATTAAGATTTAAATTACTTTTCTCGCAGCTAACTAGTAAATTAACAAAATTATTGGCGATCAAACCAAAATTGTCACATCCGTACCCAGTCTCCCCAACATAGAGAATTGAAATTATCCATGAGGAAAATGTACTTTATATCTTTTAAATATTTTTAAATATATCTATCAAGTGTTTATTTGCGATTATAAATATATTGTTACTATAACAGTAATGTCAATCTTAGCCCTTATGCAGTAAGTGATTCATTACATCCTTGTTAACAAGGATGCAAATATATACTTACTATACTGGCGGTAGAAAATAATTCTTTATAAATAACAATGATTAATTTAATTTGGACCGAATTATTATTACTATAAATCATCAAATAAAAACTATTTTATAAAAACAAATAATATGAATATACATTTTGAAAGCCTTTTTTATTTCAATGCTTGTATGTTGAAATTCTGTTGTAATTTTATTATGTTAAATCTACATAAAGCTTATGATATATTATTCTTGAATGATAAATTTATATCATTACCTATGTAATAAAAAGGAAATATTAGCATAAATGAATCACTTTCAATTTCAGTGATAAAAGAACTCAGTTGTTATACTTTCGTTACATAATATAAAAATTACCTAATTATTTTGAGTGTCGTAATAACACATTTTACCACACTAGTGCCGTAAAGTGAATATATAGGCTTTCCAAAAATAAACGTAAGAATACAAATTCGTGGCAAATTTCGTTAATGTGTTTATTTATGAAATGTTAGTTATTTATTTTAAATATATTTTTGAATAAAATTCACGATAGTAGATAAAACTTTGTACGATATTCGTATCGTAATGTACTAATAATTGGCATGTCCAACTCGATCTGCGTTGGTCAATATTCCCATCTCGTACAAAGTAATGATTAACTAACAGTTGACTAAATTTATTGACATGTGTCAAACTTTCTTAAATTATTTTTGATGCACTTCAATATAAAATGAACCATAAACAAAAAACAATTTTGTCACATTAACAGCAGATGAATAGGAAGGTTACTTTTTGCAACTATAATAGTTATTTACAATAGAAGTATGTAATGTATCATATTACAATACAAGATGGGAAAAAATTGTTAAATGAGGCTTTAGGCCGAGTTTGATAATCCATCGAGTATTGTATAATACATCACAATACGTATATCATACAATGTTTTATTTCATTTCATGAATTAAATGAAAAATAATTACAAAATTGTAAATTTCAAAATTTCACAATTTTCTTTTTTGTTCTTATTTGACGCGAGAGTAGGTTGATCTAATTTTTAATCAAATCTAGGTTTTATTGCTTCTTTGTGTCAGACTGTCATTTGGCTGTCAAAATTCATTACAGCACTTGTAGAAGAACTTATTGCGACACGCTTTTTAGTATGGTAATATTGATATTATCAGACAGATTCATAAAAGGGGTTAGTGCTAACACCATTTTTAAAATTATCTATAACTCTATTTCAAATTAAAACAAATTTATGAAATGAATTATATTTGATGCTAATTAACACTATTTTTAACCTAAGTTAAAATAAACATGTTTCGTGCATTGAAAAGAGAGTTAAAAACAAAATAAAAAATGGTATTAACTCTAATCCGCTTTATGAATCTGCTTGAATGAAATTAGGTAAAACCTTTTTACCTTTTTTTAGCAACCCGATAAAAAAATTATGTAAATTGAATTATTTTATTTTAATATCGGTACATTATCACGTCGGATAACACTTTAGCATTTAATTTTTTGCGGATACTTTTCAATTTGATAATTCAATCTTTTTACCCGATAGCAATTTGACACGAAAAACTATTTTATTGACACCTACAGTGTCGTGATTTATATAAAACAATTTATCCGAAAAATAAAAAGCATTTAAGTAATTATAGTTGAAAATGTTAAAAAAAAAGTGATATAATATATAATATGGGGTGGCTAGCTCAGTGGTATGAAGTCGGTCTGTGGATCCTGAGAACCTTGGTTCGATTCCCACAGACGACAAACAATTTTCATAATTTCACCCCTGTGGCTCCTCCATCACTAACATCTTTGGGGGCCGTGATTTGACGACTGGTAACCGCACTTTACGCGCAAAATATATCACTTACCGAGATCTGCTTCGGCAGAGTGCCACACCCAGTAATGGGTAGAAGGCGTGATGATATATTTATTTATTTATATTTAAAACAATTTCCAAACTTTTGTCAGCGAAAAATAAAGTTAGTTAACTGACAGTTAATCACCTTTAATCGATTCTTCATACTAGCTGTTTAATTTTCAAAAGTAAATACATTTTTCAAAATGTAAATAGTGTGTTGTGGTAAGTTTTCATAAACTATAATATTGAAACAAATATAGTTCATACTATGTAGAAAATATGATGACAGTTTCAGTGCTACTAAAACAACTAAACAGTTTTGTGTACATCACCTAAATATTAAAATACAAAATCATAGGTAATTAACGTAAACTGTCACATGTCTTAGCACAAAGTCACACACTACGCTTGGCACCGGTACCGCGTTACCGGTAACGGGTAACCGGTTCGGAGCCAGCCGCGGTACTGAGCCGGCTGCTGGGCGCTTCGTCGGCAAGAAGCGGGTCGCGGGCTGGGCAGGCGCTCTGCTAACGCTACCTGCAGCACTGTGGAGTCTGTAGACTCAGCCAGTACCATTCAGCACTGACCTAGTGCCATAGGTTTGTGTTTGGGGGTGCGTGACATTGCGTGCGCTTCCTGAATTACATCATGACCTAGTTATTGTTTTTGCTGATGGTTCTCGTGCCCTTGTGATGAAGTTTATGTTAAGATAGGTTCGAGAAAACGGGCAGTTTTTGTTGTAAATGGTTTTGCTAGAGTTGAGTTGCAAACTTTGTTGATTTATAGCTTCATTAATTAATGGCATCTTTTCCATTACATCTTTGGAGGCCGTGATTTGACGGCATTTCATACGCAAAAATGTAACACGTAATGAGTTTTGCTTTAACAGTTACAGGCTCACAGGAATGTGATATTAACGCATTTTAACACGATGTAATAATACACGGATGGTTATTATTGAAGAATTGTTACGTGGACGAAAAAGAGAGAGAAGAATTTATTTTATTTTATTTATGCTACTCTGTACAACTGGAATTGAATCCCAATGACGAGTTATACAATAGGGACTTATACAATTCAAATTTTTCGGTTGCCATCTAATGAGTAAAATAGAATTTAATACTTTGTTATGTAGCGAACATGATATAGCTTTACAGTTTGACGTTTATCACGTGATACAAACGTGAAACGTCAAACAAATTAGGGTATCTGCGGGGAGTAGTGTTGAAAGGAGAAGGCAGTTGTTCGACTCGGCATGGTGTCACCTCGCTCTTTCTAGAAATTTGTTGTTTCACATAAAATTGTGTTAAGGGGGGAGGGGGTCTGCTTCGGGTCTGCTGCATGTGACGTTAAAATTGTAAGTCCATATTCAGAGCTGGGCAGCAGCTAGCTACTTTTGTAGCTTAGCTACATTTACCTTAGCTGTAGCTGTAGCTTAGCTAACTGTGAATAAATATAGCTGTAACTTGTAGCTAGCTACTTTTTTTTCTATTAGCTTAAAAACAACAACTGAAGCTATTTTTAAAGCTACTTTCTGTAGCTTAAAGCTACTTTTTAAGCAGAAGGTCAACAAAGTACGCATGCGTACAAGCTAAACCCACACAAAATAATTATTTGTTGCCGGTTCTAACTGGCTCTAATACGCTAAAATACACAGTAGGTGCCAGATGGTATTTGCTATTTTTGATATTTATGTACATAATAGTAAATTAACAGTCATTATAACAAAAGACTAATCATATGACAATGGCAAATTTAATTATTTCACAATAATTTTAAAAAGTAGCTTTAAAATTTAACAGCTACTTTAACGAAAGCTTTTAGCTGTAGCTTAGCTATATTTTACAAAATATAGCTTATAGCTGTAGCTTAGCTACTTTTTTAAAGAATAGCTGTAGCTGTAGCTTAGCTACTTTTTTTAAGTAGCTTGCCCAGCTCTGTCCATATTGACGTCACATCGGGGAGAGATGGCAGGGAATCAAAAGAAAAAGACATCTCGCACTAGTGAGAGAGTTAGTTGACAGACCACGACTACCCAGAGCATGCTTTTAACATACGATTAAGATTAAATGGCATGTTAAAAATATACTCTAATTGATCATTATCTGTCAACTAACTCTCTCTCTAATGTGAGATATCTCTTTCTGTTTTTTCCCCTTCAATTTCTGCCCGGTGTAACGTAACAATTTTAAATGTATAACTCGCCATCACAGTATAGGGTCCGAACACACTGAACCGAAGTATTTTCAGGTTGAGTGGAATTCGAACTGCGGATTCCGGATTCGAATTCCGTAACGCTATCCACACCATCATACTACCGGGCACAACAATAAATGGTGTTTTGAGAGCAAAACGTGGCGTACTATTGGTAATCCGAGATGTTTATTAACTAATACCGAGTGACTATAATTGATTGACAAAAAAATTGAGTTGGCTACCCTGTCCAGTTGGCAAGCCTCGGCACTGTCAATATGACAACTCTCGATTATTTTTTTAGGTTAAAGTTTTCACAATTTGGTATTATTGTAAATAACCATTCTAATAAATAAAGGTGAAAAAAGTTTGACAATGACAGGTAACAATTGACACTTTTGAATTTGACAATCAGGTATACCAACACAAATCTTAAAATATATATATATATATATATATGTATCACTAACAAAAAAACAAAAAAAACAATATCAATCATTTTTAGACACCCGTTATAAATTACATATAATAATAACAAAAAAATGAATCAAATTTAAAAAAATTGTAAGTATACTTCTATTACACTAATGCTGGGATGCAAGAAAAAAATAAAAAGCTCTTTAGTTAAAGTATTGTTTATCTGGCAACAGTATCAATGACGATTTTCTGAAACTTATTGAACTGTTAGTTGCTAATGAATCGATAAAACTTTCATACAACACAGTATAAAAATAGTTTCCAGCAGATGTTTCTACAATCGTTCCTAATTTGTTTTAAGACAGGGAAATTAAATAGTTTTTGACAGTCTAACAAAATGAAAATGTCAATCTGATGTTGAGAAAGAGTCACATGTCAGATAACAATTTAATATTAAATTACTCGACTTACATAAAATAATATCTCCTCTATAAGTATATTTGCAAAAATCAAAGTTCAAATACATTAATTAATTAATATATGATTGTCTTCGCTGTATTAATTTTAGCGTTTAAACATGTCTTCGTTTTGACATTTATTCATGCCAATCACAATTATGGAAATATACGTAATATGATACCAATACTGCATTCTTAGTGAAATCGAATTATAGCAATAAATTATACATGGTAGTTTTGATGGAAAAAGATATCAATATTTAGTACCAAATTTAACACTAGATATCATATTGTTCTATGTCAATCAAGGTTTAGAACATTAAATTCATTTTTATTCCAGAATTATTTAAAAAGTACTACTAGTCCGGTAGTACGGTAGCGTTACGGCATTCGAATCCAGAGATCCCGTGTTCGAAACCCACTCAAGCTAAATATGTATAAACTACTACACTCCGGCTTCATTGAACCTGGGTCCTGTACTATAATTGAGATTAAGTTCCTGTTGTACAAAGTTGAATAAATTAATTAATTTGAAAATTATCGCTTACATTCTACTATAGAATTTCTATATGACATGATTCCACTATTGGATGTTTGTCGGAAATTAATTGCAGAATAAATCTAATGAACAATTGTTCAGTAAACAATTCCCATTTGACGAGACATGTTATGTGTCCTCGTGCGTAACTAATTCCATTAAAATTGTACATTCATAACAGATTATCAGTTTTGATTGACACACAATCATCAATTTTCTTATAAATTACTGAATATATAATTGTATATTAAAAAACTAGTTTCATAAGGCAAGCTGTTAACGCACGAGTCTAAATTTGAAAAACGAGACCTATTCTGTATTTCGATAATTTCTGTGATTTATCGATATATTAATGACAGCTTGTAATCATTTTATAATGTCAAATATATACCTATGGGGTAGCTAGCTCAGTGGTGTGAAGTCGGCCTGTGGATCCTGAGAACCTTGGTTCGATTCCCACAGGCGACAAACAATTTTCATAATTTCGAATGCTACCCCTGTGGCTCCTCCATCACTAACATCTTTGGGGGCCGTGATTTGACGGCTAGTAACCCCACTTCACGCGCAAAAAATATATTACTTACCGAGATCTGTTTCGGTAGAGTGCCACACCCAGTAATAGGTAGAAAACGTGATGATATACTTATTTATTTCTTTTTAAATATATACCTATGATTTTGTCTTTAAAATCGTGATGTTTTCTTAAAGTAAACATATAAATATTTTTGTAGTAATATTATATAAATTATAATGACATATTTACTTATTATTTGCAACAGTATTGTATAGCGCTTTAATTTAAACAAACTAGCATTCACATCAATTATATTTTTAACCTAGAATGTACAAGCGGTACCAGCGGCTTTCTAGTCCACAGCTCTTTGAGCATCAAATCCCTTTGTTTACGCTGCATTATTCTACAATCTAGTTAGTCATTTATAAAACGACAAACAGCACACAGCCATAGTGTCATATTTATTTAGTGACCGCCTGTTTTACATTCTGGTTAACGCATTTCAATAAAACAATTAACACTCAATGTGCTTTTACTTTAAGTGCCATAGCGTAATACATTATTACCGATTTATACTTCAATAACTAACTTTCATATTTTCTTCTCATTTTTACTTTCTTATACGTAGTATAAGGAAGTATTGGAATCGTGAAAAAAATCGTTGACGAGATTTTCGCGGAAATACATGTTTTGAGGTCCACTGAATCCGTTTTGATCATTTTCTCAATGATGTCTGTGTGTGTGGATGGATGGATGGATGTGTGTCCGGTCGTGCAATATCTCATGAACGAGATAAGATTTGTTAACGAAACTTGGTAATTATAAGTTTCATGAAAATACGAAGAGCTGAGTTGATTTTGAATGAAATTGAAAAACCGGAAGAGGAAGTTTACTGGACACACAAAACAATAAATTCCATTTATTTCAAAAATGGAATCAGTTACGAAAAAAAGTTTCAAATAAAAGATGTTAGCAAAAATATTTGGAACATAAAATGTTATTAGCAATTTTCCTGTATATGCGTCTAATTTTGAGAAAAGCTAATTTTTATATTTAATAATATATTGGAATAATTATAGTAGCAATAGAAACAAAAAACAAAAACATGTTTAACATTTATATGTCAAATAATAATTGTCAAACGCAAGGAGCAAGTCATAAGTATTCAATTCAGCGTTTTTAATATGAAATATGCTGTGTATAAGAAAGTCGTGTGGTGACCACACCATATTTTTTATTTAAGTATTATTTTTACCAGAAATTTATTAATAATTATTTATGTATTAGAGTGTAATGAAGCTTTTATGGCATGAGACATGATACCATACATAACTTTATACTTGGTCGAAGATTTTCTAATTTAGATAAAAATGAGATATGAAATGTCGGCTTCCACAATTTAAAAAAATAATAATAAACAATAGAAAAAGATACACTTTGAAACTATCAAATTTTTTATGTCAACGACATGTATCAAGAAAGGTCAATAAAAATCATCTGCAGTGCAGTCAAACATAAAATGTTGTAAGAGTATAATTTTTGATTTGTAATAAAAACTTTTCATTTAAGATGTCTCTAAACTTTGCATTATGACACTTTTATTTGATGGACCTCATTATAGCCTGCGGGCTCTAATGAGGTCCGAAGGGTATAAAAAGACATTTATGTCAAAGAAATTCCGGTATAATTGTCAATTTATGATATAAATAAATATATCATCACGCCTTTTAGCCATTACTAGGTGGGGCACTCTGCCGACGCAGATATATTTATGCGCGTGAAGTGCGGTTACCAGCCAGCAAATCGCGGCCCCCAAAGATGTTAGTGAAGGGGGAGCCACAGGAGTAGTATTCACGTGGTGAAAATGATTGTCGCCAGTGGGAATCGAACCAGGGAGATGGGGAAGCCACAAGGGTAATTTTTAAATTGGTGAAAATATTTTATCGGCTGTGGGGATCGAACCATTGTTTTTTGGATCCATATGCGGACTTGATACCACTGAGTCATTATAATATGACCATGTATGTCAACGGCTCTAACAATTTTAATTAAACTTTGTATCCTAATGGTTTGTTGGCCTTAAAAAACGATCTGCTAGGTCAAAATTTATTTACTGTATGTCATTTTGAAAAAATAAAATAAATAAATAAATATATCATCACGCCTTTTACCCATTACTGGGTGTGGCACTCTGCCAAAGCAGATCTCGGTAAATGATATATTTATGCGCGTGAAGTGCGGTTACTAGCCGTCAAATCACGGCCCCCACAGATGTTAGTGGTGGAGGAGCCACAGGGGTAATTTTTAAATTGGTGAAAATGTTTTGTCGGCTGTGGGGATCGAACCAGGGTTTTTAGGATCCACAGGCCGACTTGATACCACCGAGCCATTACCCCATAAAAAAATAATAATAATAATTGCGGCAAAATTTCATTAAAATGTAATTCTTCAAAATATAGGTATGTGAGTACTTTGGAGCAATATGACTGGACGAAAGAAATCGATTGAGACCAAATGTTTTCGAAATATGAGCGAAAATTCGAACGAAAAATGGGTAGAAAAATTGTTTCGTTTATCTATTTCTTAGTTTCTTATTTTTCATTTTAAACTTTCCATATCTCGTATTTTTTCGAGCAATACTCACTCGTACAGATATAACCTGAGTTTTGTCCTGTAGGTACGTTTATTTATTAATCAAAACATTATTTCACTTTAAAAAATTCTAGGAATAATTTAGGCGATGTATACGATGACATTTTATAAAATAAAATGTTTTAGTCGAAATGCAAAACAATAAGTATCTTAACGCCAAGTTGTTTTACTTTCTTAAACGAAACCTAATGCATTTTAAATTATAGATTTGTTTAGTCAATCATGGATCCATTATTCATTTATATTTGCGTATTTCAGGTATATGAGTTTGAAGAAACCATCAAATAATTATTGTAAATTAATTTTACTTCCTGCAAAACAGAAATGTAATTGGAAATTATGAATTATGAAACTAAGTGGTTCTATTTATATCTAGAGAAACAGAGAACAAATTTCGGGACAAAACAACATCCAAGGATTTATGCGAACAAATTTTGAAAGTAATTTTTATAGACAAGAAACGTAAATAAATTTAAACTTGAATGTGACAGCTTGGTAGCTCTGCAATATCAGATCTTGACTTTTAAAAATTATAAACATCACCAGATAATTTACTGAAGTGTAAATTACGGGAAAATGTAAGTTCATCCGTTCAAAGCAGAAATAATTTTGAATATATCGGGAGCTGAGATCGAGCTATTATTAATACACTGAACTGATGAAAATTATTGATTCTTGAATATATAAATAAATATATCATTACTGGGTATGATACTCTGCCGTAGCAGATCTTAGTAAGTGATATATTATGCGCGTGAAGTGGGGTATCAGCTGTCAAAACACGGTCTCCAAAGATTTTACTGGTGAGTGGGCCACAGGGGTAAATTTAATGTGGTGAAAATTGTTTATCGACTGTGGGAATCGAACTAGAGTTCTTAAATCCACAGCTCGACTCGGATACCATTAAGCCATCTAACCCAAAATAATAAATAAATAAATAAATATATCATCATGCCTTTTACCCATTACTGAGTGTGCCACTCTGCCGAAGCAGATCTCGATAAGTGATATATTTATGCGCGTGAAGTGCGGTTACCAGTCATCAAATCACGGCCCCCAAAGACATTAGTGGTGGGGGAGCCACAGGGGTAATTTTAAATTGGTGAAAATGTTTTGTTGGCTGTGGGGATCGAACCAGGGTTCTTTGGATCCACAGGCCGACTTGCTACCACTGTGCCATTACCCCATACCAAAATAATGATTTACAAAAATTTATTAGATTTTGAGGTTATATAGGATCCTTGATAATATGTTTATGTAATTCGAATGTTAGGCCTTCAAAATCCAGAAACTGGTAAGAAATACACAGAAAAAACAATTGATCTATGTATTCATCAATAAAAGTGGACGTTTCGGTTGTAGAACACAACCAGCACATGATGTAAAGTACACTAACGTCCACTTTTATTGATGAATACATAGATCAATTGTTTTTTCTGTGTATTTCTTACCACTTTCTGGAGTTTGAAGGCCTAACATTCCAATTACATAAAAAAATTATTAGGATAAGGGAACAGATTAACTAATTAAAATATTCGTTTAATAATCTCACAAAATAATGCTCACATTCACCAAATTGTTACCCCAAAAATACGTATCACGTTATACAGTTACATAGGGAACTGTCAAAATTTAACGAATTGTGAAAAAGTGTTATGAATACGGGCAAAAGTCTCATATAACGTCCTTATGAGAATTTCGTACCATGTGACGACGGCCGGTCACACAGCTGGTTGGTGCTCGCGTGCTGCGCGGTCGATACGCCGAAATCCGCGTCGGGACGCACCGTGGCTCCACCCCTTCATCCCTCACCACCACCATCGCAACCGCCATGGACCCGCCCTCCTCATCACGCATCTCACACTGTGCCAAGGTCACTGTCACGCCGCATGTGCCAGTGCCAGCCACAACCATTCAACCAGGCCGGGACTGCCACCATTTTGCGCAAAAACATTCTTACAATTTGTCGGTTCAAAGCTCAAAACAGTTTGCAAATTAGTCATAATTTGTAATTTATGTTTGATAAAATATTTAACAAAATTAATATCTATTTAAAAAGAATGATTTAGATGTCAACCGGGATTTGAACCCGGGACCTCTTAACAACCAGCTCAAGTACTCAATTTAATCAACGCTCACAGATAATTTTTTTAAATATCGTTTAATTTATTACTAATATTTATCAGATTAAGGGACAGTTTTTTAATCATCGATTAATGTTAATCATGATTAACGTTAATAGAGAGTAAACCGGTAATTAAAAAACTAGCCCTTAACAGACAGATTCATAAAACGGATTAGCCCTAACACCGTTTTTAATATTATCTATAACTTTGCTTCAAATTAAAACAGATTAAATAAATGAACTAAATTTGATGCTAATTAACTTTCTATTTATCTCAAGTTAAAATAAACTTGTTTCATACATTGAAAATAGAGTAAAAAATGAAATTAAAAATGGTGTTAGCGCTAACCCGCTTTATGAATCTGCTTGTAAATGATTAGAAAAAACTGAAAATATGAAAATGAAACAAAAAATACTATAGCCTGCAATGTTACACTTACGGAAAGTCAAAGAAAAGTGCTCCTTTATTCAAATTTTGATATATGGGTTTCAACGCCATCTATGGGGTAACTAGCTCAGTGGCATCAAGTCGGCCTATGGATCCTGAGAATCCTGGTTCGATTCCCACAGGCGACAAACAATTTTCATAATTTCAAAACCATCCCTGTGGCTCCCCCACCACTAACATCTTTAGGGCCGTGATTTGACAACTGGTAACCTTACTTCACGCGCAAAATATATCACTTACCGAGATCTGCTTCGGCAGAGTGCCACACCCAGTAATGGGTAGAAGGCGTGATGATATATTATTATTTAACGCCATCTCTTATTAGTGAGATATCCTAATAGAACCGCAATAGAAAGCGGGCACTCACATGACAATGTGACGTTTTGTGACGTAAAAACAACTGTTTGGGTTGCGATCACTGCGCCACCTACAAAATTAACTATTTTTTTGAAACGAGATTTGAAAATATTCGATCTTTTCAAATCTCGTCCCAAAACAATAGTTCATTTTGTAAGTAGCGCAATGATCGCAGCCCAAACAGCTGTTTTTACGTCACAACTCGTCACATTTTCACGCGAGTGACCGCATTCTACGTAATCTCCCACCGACCGGACTGTATATATTTCGAAACTATATATTTTTTAAGTTAAATTTATGACGCCCGGCTTCGAACCGGGGATCTTCAGCTTGCCGGGCCAATGTCTTAACCACTAGACCACATCCCACCTGTTCTATGCAGAAATAAATAAATAAATATATCATCACGCCTTCTACCTATTACTGGGTGTGGCACTCAGCTGAAGCAGATCTCGGTAAGTGATATATTCTGCGCGTGAAGTGCGGTTACCAGTCGTCAAATCACGGCCCCCAAACATGTTAGTGGTGGAGGAGCCACAAGGATAGCTATGCAGGCACCAACTAAATTCCTCTGTCCTAGTGTCTAACACAGCATCGATCCCAAGACTCCTATGTATCATAGGTATTGACAACGGGTTTCGTCTGTAGTGACACATGTCTCATTTTAAAGGCAATCATACCACGAAATAAATTTTTGTTACAGGTGGGATGTGGTCTAGTAGTTAAGACATCGACCCGGCAAGCTGAAGGTCCCCGGTTTTAATCCGGGCGTCCCCCAAATTTTTCTGTCATAAATTTAACTTTAAAAATTATCATTGTCACTGTACTTCAAATTCATACATATGACAAAAATTTATTTCGAAACTAGTTCTGTGCTGCCATCTCAGTGACGGTTTGTGCTAACAGATTCATAAACTTTCAAAAACATACCTGGTACTTTACATTTATAAAGGACAATCTCTACCTGGGGCTACATGGGCTAATCCAACCCTGTATCAAAGTACCTCAAACGCCCGCGATTCGGTCTGGAGGTGCACACCATGTACGAATTTATAAATAACCTAAGCATATAAACGAGTCGATCAGGTTTTTAAAATTAAAGGCCACTAATTGCAACTAATTAACTAGTGACTTGGATAAATGGCTTCTTAGGTGTAATGATCACGTAAATTACTTGGTTATTATTAGTGTGGGGTGTTTTATACACATTAATTACATATTACTGCTGACGTCAATTTTCACTAATTACAGAGCATTTTTTGTAACAATACCTGTTGCATAATAATGTATTATATAAATAAGTAAATGTTTGTTTCGTGTTTTAGACAAAATTAAAAATGTAATAACTAAATATAATGGATCATATTTAATCGTTTTCTTTTTCATTTCAAATAAATCTTAATATTTCACTGAAGTGGATTTTGTTGTTCTTTTAAACTTTTACAGCCCAATTCTCAAAAGAGATTTAGTTAGAACCTAGCTAATCCTGAATTTTGGATTTGTCAAATTATGCTAAACCAAAAACGTTTAAATAAACTTTAATACAATTTTCTTACCATTTAGTTTTCGGAAAGTGAATTGAATTAACTTTTTAAAGACGAACTAGCATACGATCATACGATTAGCTAATCCAAAATTCAGGATTAGCTAAAACATTTTTGAGAATCTGGCTCTTAATTAAAGATGTCACTGTCAAAAATAAGACATTTCTAGTAATAGCAAAATTACAAACGAAAACTGAAAATATAAGAAAAAAATACATTTCTTTTTTCACCCACTAAAATATAATATGGTGTATTCCATTTGTCACTTGGTTCACTTAAATCATTTCAAATAAATTGGATAACATGACTAAATGAGCTGAACTAAGCATATTTCTACACTTGTTGAAGTGTATTACATCAGGCTACATTTGAATGAGTAATTCTAGTACTAGAAATAATGTGACCAAAGTAACCTAGTGAAATAATAAACTGATTTGATTCAGTGAGTGTAAGTTAGATCTAATCCATATGGCTAATGGAATACACCTATAGTAAAAGAAAGTTATTTCAGGAATGTTTATGTTACCATGGATACGTCATCGTTTTTTGGTTCTAGAACGAAAATAGCATTTACTACAGTTGTCATGGTGATAAAAATAATATTGTCAATTTTTTTCTTTTTAATTTTAATAAATCTGCAAATTTTCTAAATAAGTGGGTAAAAAACTTATATGTCATCCAGCAACCTTTAATACCTACTTGTCCTGAAAACTTGTATTTTTGGTTCTAATGAAAGAAATAACTATTATTTATTTCAACATGTCAGTAAATTATAATTATTATAAAATAGACAGATTAATCTACATAATTATTATAATTTTATGATTAAATTTGAAAAAACTATTCCTGTGGCTCCTCCACCACTAACATGTTTGGGGGCCGTGATTTGACGACTGGTAACCGCACTTCACGCGCAAAATATATCACTTACCGAGATCTGCTTCAGCAGAGTGCCACACCCAGTAATGGGTAGAAGGCGTGATGATATATTTATTTATATTTAAATTTGCGAAACCGAGAATGAACATAAAAAATAGTGCAAATGAACAAAAATATGAATACTGTAATTAAATATAATTTTTTTTGCGGACAAAAAAGTTATACTTTTATCTACAGAATCCTGACATTTTATTTTCGAAATAAAAATGATAATATACAGGTTAATTTAATAAATATATATATATATATATATATATATATATATATATATATATATATATATATATATATATATATATATATATATATCATCACGCCTTCTACCCATTACTGGGTGTGGCACTCTGCCGAAGCAGATCTCGGTAAGTGATATATTTTGCGCGTGAAGTGCGGTTACCAGTCGTCAAATCACGGCCCCCAAAGATGTTAGTAGAGCCACAGGAGTAATTTTTGAAATTATGAAAATTGTTTGTCACCTGTGGGAATCGAACCAGAGTTTTCAGGATCCACAGGCCGACTTCATACCACTGAGCTCATGTTAATTTAATTTCTTTTAATTAAGTATGAATATTAGTTAATGCAATTTTTTTTAAAAAGCAGCATTTTTACGCATCATAAACTTTTACTTTACATGAATTTCAATAAAAGTCAAACTCGAAAGAAAAAAGGTGTATCTAGTTTAGATAATAAAACAAAAATGTATGTTCATTATTCATATATTTTCGATCACTTCTTACTTGTGTCATGCCATGCGAATGTTCAAAATTATGTAAAATAATAAAATTGACAGATACATAAATATACTGTAATTTGACGAACACGAACCGGATGCAGTTATTTGAACATTACAAAAATTTACGTTTATTGAATCTGATTGCATAAATTTTCTGTAATTTGGTACTAAATTAGAAACCAATTACTTGTAAATTCAGTTTTCATGTTTATCTTGATAATTTTCTATACTCGTATTTGTTTATTCCAATTAAACCCGCTAAAGACTCGAGCCCTGCGTCACATCAGTTGGCCTGAATCTTATTTTTTGGTTTGATGTTTTATTTTGCAGTTTTATATCTTATGTAGTATGCAAGAGAATGAAATGAAATTTTAATTAAATATATACTAGTATGTTGTTCCCACACAAATAAAATTTGAAGTAAATCGGTACATACATCTATTAAAAAACTGTATAATAATAAAGTTTGTTTTAAATAATAATTAACTGACAAGATAATAATTATGGTAATACATTTGTGTTGTTTTTTTTTCTTTTGTAAAAAAAAAAAAGCTAGTAATATTGCTATACGTTTTGAGTCTAAGATATATTTAATGTTAAATTTAGTGAAACATGTTGAAAATTATTTGTTAAATTTAGTATTATATAAATTTTTAACGAAATGGTTTTTATTTAGGGCTCGTACGTATATCAAGAAAAACATAACATAATCACTTATTATATTTAAAATGGAATAGAGATCTAAATTTTTTATTCCACCAGCACAATAAATATATCATTACATCTCTGTTAAACAAACAAACAAACAAAAACAGTTGCATTTATGAATTCAGTTTTCATTTTAATAGCTATTTATTATACAAGTGTTTTATTAGGTATATAAGAAACGCAACAAAAGTTTAAACACGTGACCGATGGTAGAGTGTTTAATATACTTAAGTGTTTTATATACCAATAAAACACAAGTGTAATACAAAATTTTATCCACAACTCATAAATATGGGTATCGAAGAAGATTGGTCGTAACGTATAACGTTGATTCAGTTATATATAGTTTCTCAAAATACGGTAGATCATGAAGTGGTTGCTAAGTAACAAGTTGTTTACAGTATTTTATGGAATATAAAACACTAGTGTTTTATGAGGCATATAATACAACTGAAATCAGTATAATTATGTCTTTATAATATATGAGTTGTGAATAAAATTATTTAAATTAAATATTTTTTAGAAATGTTTGATCACGAAAAAATATTAGAAAAAGACCGACAGAAAAGTTCTCCGTTATATGCGGGTAACACGTACATTGCAATCGATTTTTTTATAAAAGAGTTGGTAGTCCCTTTGCAATTGGGAAGGAATTCCAACAATGCAAAATTTAATAATTTCAATCGATAGACAACCTCGAATTTTGAATCTGAATTCTAAAAGTAATTCTTGTAGTATACCAGTTAAATGATTAAATATTTTTCTTTTGGTATGTGTTCGTACTATTGTTGCTTTCTAAATATTGTCAAGAACATACTTCAGATTATAATTAAAAATTAATTACTTTCTTACAGTATTCGAACAGATGATTAAAGTTTTTTCGGTTGTAATAATTATTTCCGGTAAATGAGTTTACACAGTACGAGTAAGATGTTTTCGAACGAGGCGAAGAAAGCGCCGAGTTTGGAATTTTGAAATGAGTACCGTAAAAATATATTAACGGACGTATAATGTACAACGTTTTATTTTATACTACGTCGCATTTAATTATGAAATAGTTATTTTTATAACAAGTGCCGAAAAAGGCTTGTAACCTTTTTCGGCACGTGTTATAAACAACATTTTTCCTACAACTGTGCGATTTAGTAAATCACTAAAATATTATCAAAATTTATAAAATTTTAATTATAGTACACGAGAACGATGTTTTACGGTGTTGCTATGGTTTGTTTGTTGATTGCTTGCACATTGTTCTACATTATTTAAAAATATTTTACTAACGTCAAGATAATTTCTTCAAAATCGTCTAGATTGGAATAGTACAGTGAGTGATTCTTCTTTATCATAAACACCTCCAAAGATAATTGAAGCTCCGGATCATGCTATGTTGCATCTATTTTCGACAATGACAATCAACCTGCTGCTGGTACTTCTAAAGCCTCCGAAATTGTTGTCAATAATATTACTGTTAATAATATGAACAGGTACGGAAGAAATCAATGTTTCTTTAGACAATACAAAAGTTTACACTTTACATTATGTCAATATAAGCAACTGTAACAACTGTGTTAATAATATACACACACAATAAATATTATGTATTTCACTTACTTAAAACCATTTATCGATATATTTTACTTTGTTCGGTTCCTTTTATTAGTTGTGTACAGATTAGATATAGTGCAATTTAAGGTTATGTTTATAAACGTCAAAATATACTACTGCATATTTACTAGCGCTGCCTCACTGAGCTCACTGCATCTTCTTCTTCTTCTTCCATAAGCGTCTGTGGCCAAAATATGAATTACGCGCTTGGCGCGAAATTTAAATCGCTCTCAAAAAAACTTTTTTTACAGTTTCGTAATGAAGCACTTTCCGCACTTAGTGTTTCTTTGCTTTCGGAAACGCATTTGGTCGGCATTCATCTACTTTCCATACGTAACCAAGGCAATAATAGTTACGTAATAACAAAGAAATCGCACAGTTGTAGGAAAAAATTATTTTCATATCCTAACCTTGAAAATTACAACTTAAAATAATTATAATTAAATGTCAAAAACTGTTAGTTACCTAGCTAGCTTAAGATACAATACGAGTACTGTAAAATTTCATTACGGTATCTGATACTGTAATAACTTATTTACCGGACTGAAATCACTCCTGTAAACATGCAATTGCGATACAATATGAAATAAAATAAATAAAATATAACGTAAAATCAAAGAAAACAAATCTTGGTTATCGATTACGCCGAACAAAATTGTTTTGACTAAATATTTACTACAGTTTGTCAACAAATCAATTCCGAAAGAAAAAAATACAAATTGTTTAAACAAATTTGTACGTAAATGACATCATTTTAATCTTCCACCATATGTAAATGTCCTATTGTAGACAAGCATTTCCATAACATAACATTTTAAAAGTAAGATCAAAAGTCAAAATTTACAAATGAAAAATACATTTTATAAAAAGTATTTTAGAAGTAAAACTTGGTTGAGCCAAGCTTCGTATTTAACAAACTTTCATTTCTATATACACGTATATACTTCTACTTAGTAAAGTTTAGAGAGTTTATGAAGATTTCAACAAACGAGAGTGGAGGATTGTGAAACTGTATAAATACTGAAAATCCACAGTTTTACATATACTGCTGCAAAATTAATGAGGAAAACTCTCATTTTGTATGTATATTGTTTTCCACGAAAATTGCGACATAAGCGATTAACATGAGAAATGAGATTTTACAATATCATCACTTTCCTAATTACACTACAGAAAAAAGTTTTCAAGAACTTGGTGATGAGGGATGGGCTATATCGATAAATATTGATATTTTTCCAATATCGAAATATTGAAATTATATATTTAACGATATCGATGTTTTCAATATATCGATAATTTTGATATATCGATATTTATGATATATCATCAAGTAAAATATCACTTTCCTGACTTATTATGTAATATACTATTATGTGAATTATTGTCAGGTAGCGGAGAAACTGTGCCTATGGCGATATGTTAACACTGGTTGGTGTCTAAATTCGATAACTCGTGTAAGAATCACGTACGTTAACTTTTTTTTTGACAAATTATTAAACATCGCATTTCCATTGTTTCTATTCTTAGCTTCTGTAGCATCTATTATTATAAAATATGAAATTTCAACAAACTAATTAAATTTTCCATAAATTAAGACATGAAAGAACTTTTTATACGAAGTTAAACTGCGTGGCTTAAGAAGCTGGTAATTAAATTAAGCTTGCAATGTATAATTTTAATAAAGATCAGGAATGTTAAATTTATCTTCAAAGAAAAAAGAAAAATGCCTTCAGCTTCCGAAAAACAAATAAAGTTACTTTTTTTTGTTGGGGTTTTGTTACTCTTTTGTTTGTCTCTTATTTTTAATTCCATAGCTAATACTATAAAATTGTAATTCCGTGAATTCTAAAATTTTTGTTTCTGCAGTTATGAAGCATCCAAAATGATTTTTTTATTGATTCGGATATAGAAATTTTTGCTTTACAACATCCATTTGAAACCTTTTGTCTAGAATAATTAGGGGGCGCACGGAAATACTAATTTCCCATGTTAAACACCTATTATTAAGGTAGTACTAGCGTGAAATTTTTTTTGGAGATCTGAATGAAATTTGAAGTATGTAAACATTGGATAGTCATACGCATTCTGTTAAAAAATGAAACACATTCATCGTCTGTGAACAAATATATTCCCTTTTAAAGTTGAATTCTTATACACGGGGCTTATGGCGATCATCACTCAGAATCGCACATATTTGGTTTGTGTACCTCTAAAATTTTGCAGTTTCATTTGAAAAACTAGTATGATGTTCTAGAACTATCCATGTATATTGTATCAGAAGGAGAAAGTTTTTATCGTTTAGTAATGGATATATAGCCATGCAAAGCCTTGTTTTTAACGAAAAATTAAGTATCCCAATTTATAATGGAAACACCACACGGTGGTATGGTATTTGAAAACTCACTAGACCAACAACCTGTTAACAATTCATAAAATTCAAATCATAATAGGTATAAAACACTTATTTTATTCAATTTTTATATTTTTTTGAGCGTCAGTTTCGCCACTCGACAACCGATGGCGCCACCGTCACACTAGTACTACCTTAATAGTCATGCAGTGTTGTGGTTTAGTAGATTTGCATATTAATTTTCGTATAATAACGTTTCTTTTTCTAATTATCTGCCTGTTAAATATAGAGACTACATATAATTTAAAATTGTGTTAGTTAACATTTACTTAATAATCGATTGATTAATACAACATTGGAAATTAGAAATTGTAGTAATATTATGAACTTGTATATTGTAAGAATATTATTTTTTAAAAGATATTAAAATATTTTTGGAGGCCGTGATTTGACGGCTGATAACCACATTACATGCACATAAATATATCATTTACCGACATATGTTACGGCAGAGTAATGAGTAAAAGGCGTGATGTTATAACTATTTATTTATTTTATTTAATTTTTATTTTTTTTAACTATTAACAATTTTTCTGTTTTCGATTATATTGCTTAACACAATTAAAGATATTAAGCACCAAATAATAATTGTACGTCATTCTCTGATTACATAATTGTAAACTGAAAATTATTAGAATTACTCCGGAGTTCGATTGATTGGTATTATTAATTAATTAAATATGAAATACAGTCACTGTCTGTTAATTTAAGTAAGCATACCTCAAAAAATAATTATAAGTTGTGCAAGAAACTATAATAATTCCACGTAATGCAATACAATTTTTATAATACAAACATTTTTAATAATTTATAGTGGTGTCGACATAACGATGTCACCAATAATAACAGAAAATATGTATCAAGGCCAACTGAGTATATAATAAGAAATGCCATAAATACTTCATTTGATAATTAAAATGGCACGCAATCATATTTCATCTGTAACTACGCACCCATTTACGTAAGTATGCAGGTGCAATATCGTATTTCATTACTTTAACTAGGATGAAAAATATTTTCATATGTAAATTAGTGACTAGTTTCTATATACTTGACTCAGACTTTTTCAAATTGTAAACATTACAGTTTTAATCATCTAACCAAGTTACTTGTAGTTAAAACAATAAATATAGAAAATAATATTTAAATTTTTCTATCCTTACTATTTTTAACTAGCGATACCTTTTAGCCCATAGAAGAAACAACAAAAGAGTGGCTTCTATCAATTAATACAGGACAACCAAACTAACATTATGAATATAGTTCTTTTGAAAATGAACTGGAAAAATAAATCAGTTTGTTAAAAAAATTCCAGTGGTGCGCCAATAATTGTCGAGAAGACTGAATACGTTGTTTATAATTGTGAATGCATGGGATGGCTAGCACAGTGGTATGAAGTCGGCCTGTGGATCCTGAGATCTCTGGTTCGATTCCCACAGGCGACAAATTTTCATAATTTGAAAAAGCTATCCCTGTGGCTCCTCCACCACTAACATGTTTGGGGCCGTGATTTGACGACGGGTAACCGCACTTCACGCGCAAAATATATCACTTACCGAGATCTGCTTTAGCAGAGTGCCACACCCAGTAATGGGTAGAAGGCGTGATGATATATTTATATTTTATTTATTTTTATAATTGTTAATGCGTTCATTCATTATGGTACTTCTATTAACGACTCCAGAGCACTGATACGCCAACTAGCGGTAAAAAAAATAACTTCTATTGATGGGACTGTATCATTTATTGTGCATGTTTGTATGGTAAATGTACGTGTTTTTATAACGTGAATTTAATAATTTTCTGTGAAAAACATGCAAATCGGCCTAAACTATTGCAACATATGATAAAAGAATCATCCTCAGTTAATAATTTGGATACTTGCTCCGGCAGTAAATTTTTGTAACTCAAAAAGTAGACTACTAATTTAAGGGTGACCTCACTCTGGAGAGTCAAAAAATAAGCGATCTTCACGATTTTTTTTCTGATATTAAAAATGAAGCAATCTCTTCAGGGTTTGTATAATATTCAGCTATATTACATCTTTACTTGACAATTTTTTTACGTAAAAATATCGATCCGTTATTCCGTAGCACGGGTACACACGGGTCGCCTTCTCAAAACTGCTCCTCGCTGGCTGCATGCACTGGGAAGTCTTGAAACATCGCAGAACATTCAGATTTGAAAAACCCAAAACTATATTAAATTATCTAAGGTGGAGCATAGCGATTTTTTGAAATTAGAAAAATTACAAAAATGGCAGCGATGGATTTTTTATTTCAGATTCGGATTCTACGGACAAAAATACATAAGTTTTGTGCGAATTTTTTTTTCATAAAAAATGGGGGTTCCTATTTAAGATTTCAATGTTGCCCACCGCCCCACCCACTGGGGGCAGGGGGGTCCTGATTTTAGCATAGAATGATTCCCCCTTCAAAACTGTTAAGATTTGGTCTCGGCTCACTTTTTTCGTACATCGCGTATTTTTTGAGTTATTTCAAGTTGTCAAGATAAATGGGACAGCCAGTATAATATAATCAGCGACTTACTAGATGATTCATTAGTTGCATAGATAAATTTTAATACGCCTAATTTCTTCATTAGAAAAGCTAAACCTTTCTATTTACCACTATGTCACACCAAAAATGTTTATAGATCACCTATCAACAACATGTGTACCAAGTATAATAATATCCACTCCTTAGTGGACATATTTCACAATAAATTTTGAGAGAACTACAATGTTATTCATTTGAGTCAATTATCCCCATAACATTTCTAAATGCCTACAAAATTCATGTGAATAGGTTTATTATCCTATACCTTATATCGAGTGATTTTGAGTCGCCTTGTGGATCCTGAGAACCTTGGTTCGATTCCCACAGTCGACAAACATTTTAACCACATTAAAATTACGACAAACAATTTTCATAATTTCAAAAGCTACCCCTGTGGCTCCTCCACCACTAACATCTTTGGGGGTCGTGATTTGACGACTGGTAACCGCACTTCACGCGCAAAATATATCACTTACCGAGATTTGCTTCGACAGAGTGCGACACCCAGTAATGGGTAGAAGGCATGATCACATATTTATTTAAAATTACTCCTGAGGTTTCCTCACCACTAACATCTATGGAGGCCGTGATGTGACGGCTGGTAACTGCACTTCATTCGCATACAATTTCTATTTATTATATCACTTATCGAGATCTACTTCCACAGTGCCATACCCAGTAATAGGTAAAAGGCGTGATGATATATTTATTTATTTTTTTTCTTTTATAATCTATTATTATGTTGCAGAGTGTATTTGATTTTAATTTTGTTACTTTTATTATAAAGTCGATTGTAGGTTAAAATAGATAAATTTTCTTGTCCCTGTCCTGTAACTGGGCCTATGCCTGTTGGGTACTATTAATAAAATAAAATAATAAAAGTATAAAGTTGGCAGGACTGTGATTCTAATTCGCTATCACTAAACAACACGCTCCTGGTGACACGAAGCAAAAATTTCAATGCCGTTTATCGTTAATTGACAGATGCATATATTTCTACGTCAAACTACTATTATTATTGAACTGGAAAATCTTGCTTGCAAAATTATTATTACTATATGTTGTTTATTTTGTATGAAATATAAATGAGATTTTACATACATAAACTTTCTCACAATAGCAATATTACATCATGTACCAATACTAATGAACGTCACGTGTCGATAGAGAGTTTTCCCTAATTAGAATCATAGCTCAGCTCTTCGATAACTGCCAGTCTGTGGCCTTTTAAGTCGTTCTCAAACCAATCTCTCCGACAAAATATAAGATTGATGAAAGAAAAATCAAGATGACACATGCAAAAATTTAAGAGTACTTAGGGTGTTAAAAAACGTTATAAACTTTGAAGGTATACACATTTCGATGTCCTGATTTTCAATCAAAACTATTTGTCCAAAAATTCGCAAAATTAAGGGCAGTTGAGTCCATTTATATTAACTAAAATAAATATATCATCACGCCTTCTACCCAATACTGGGTGTGGCACTCTGCCGAAGCAGATCTCGGTAAGTGATATATTTTGCGCGTGAAGTGCGGTTACCAGTCGTCAAATCACGGCCCCCAAAGATGTTAGTGGTGGAGGAGCCACAGGGGAAGTTTTTTTTGAAATTATGAAAATTGTTTGTCGCCTGTGGGAATCGAACCAGGGTTCTCAGGATCCACAGGACGACTTCATACCACTGAGCTAGACACCCCATTATATTAACTATAATTTTTTAATGTGCTATTTTAGTATAAGTTGTTTTTTTTTTCGCTAATAACTTTCTCTAAAACTTTTGACTTTGATATAACAAGAATCTAAAAAATAAAACATCCAAGAAATGAAATTTTGAAAATAAAAATAGTCTCTACTTATCCAATCGCACATGAATTAGACCAAATCTTATTTTCTCATTTGATGTTTTATTTCTCGTGTTTTATATAAATGAATGAAATTTTACAGAGACATTTGCTGAAATGTTGTTAATACACAGCTAAAATCAATAAATATATAAAGCTTGGAATAATAGCCTTCAAAAGAGGATATATATATATATATATATATATATATATATATATATATATATATATATATATATATATATATATATATATATATATATATATATATATATATATATGTCTTTGTTAATAAAAACTAATTTAACAACACACAAATGAACTATCATGATTATTATCATGTGTGTAGTTTGGTGGTTGAAATCAAAGTTAATTGTTATTTAAAATAATCTTTATTATTACACAGGCCTTTGAATTAAACGAATAAATTTAATTAACAAAGAAATATTTTTATTCTCTTTCGATGGGTGTCCTTGCAGGATGCATAAATCGATTTACTTCAAATTTTAGTTGTGTATTAACAACATATCAATATATGTCTCTGTAAAATTTCATTCAATTATCTTGCATACAACGCGAGAAATAAAATTGTAAAAACATCAAACGAAAGATTAAGATTTGGTTAAATTCATGTGCGATCGGCAAATTTTGTTAAAATCGGATAAATTTTACGATTTTTATCAAAGTTTTTACACTTGCTCTAGTTTTGATGAAACGAGTTCTAGAATACTATTTTTATGTCTACATCACACGACTGATATGGTTAGAACTAGAAAATAGAATGAAATTTAGAAATTCGGTCAAATAGACTGACAGATTTGATTAGGTAATAATAATTAGTTTTTTCCGTGTTCTAAAGGTCACGAAACGTAGATTTTCATTTGAGGCGAAATGAGTTTCGATTTTGAAGTAATAGCTTAACCTTATTCTTAAAAAATATATTATAATAAACTCAAATATACGGTTATTTTATTACTATTATTATGGGGTAGATGGCTCAGTGGTATCGAATCAGACTGTGGTTTTGAAAGCCTGAGTTTGATTCTCATAGCCGATAAATAATTTTCACCACATTTAAATAACCCCTGTGGCTCCCCCTCTATTAACATCTTTTAGGGCCGTGATCTGATGACTGGTAACCGCACTGCACGTGCATAAATATGTCATTTACCAAGATCTGCTACAGCAGAGTGCCACATCCAGTAATGGGTAAAAGGAATGATAATATGTTTATTTTATTTATGCGGCATTATTTTCACTATTTTTTTTTTAAATATAGAATTTAAAAAAAGAGAAGAAATAAAATAAATAAATAAATATATCATCACGTCTTTTACCCATTTCTGAATGTGGCGCTCTGCCTTAGCAGATCTCAATAAGCGATATATTTATGCGCGTGAAGTGTGGTTACCAGCAGTCAAATCATGGCTCTCAAAGATGTTAGTGGTGGAGGAGCCACAGGGGTAATTTTAATGTGGTGAAAATGTTTGTCGACTGTGTCAATCGAACCAGGGTTCTCAGAATCTACAGACCTACTCGATACCACTGAGTCACTCATCCACCCCATAAAAAGAAGAAATAATTCGAACTATAGCAGATCTCGGTAAGCGATATATTTAGGCGCGTGAAGTGTGGTTACCAGCCGTCAAATCATGGCTCTCAAAGATGTTAGTGGTGGAGGAGCTACAGGGGTAATTTTAAGGTGGTGAAAATGTTTGTCGACTGTGGCAATCGAACCAGGGTTCTCAGAATCCACAGGCCGACTCGATACCACTGAGCCACTCATCTACCCAATAAAAAATCTGGTGTGGCCACCACACGACTTTCTTATACACAGCATATTTAATATTTAGAATATATGAATGTTATATAATATTATTAAACATGTAATTTAGTTTTTCAGTAATTCAGCATTTATCTGTTTGAAACATATAAAATATCAAATTTGTGTACGTATAATTTTTTAGTAATATTGACTACTTTATGTCTAACTTTACTGATGAGGCATATACAGGCTGTCCGTTTTTCGAGCCTAACCCTTGGTATCTCAAGAACCGTGAGATACAAAGTCGATTAAATTGAGGCAAAGTTTCCAAATTAGTTGACCATTTTAATGATGTATTTGTTTTTTTCGAAAAAAAGACATAGATAATTAGATAAAGCGAAAATTAAAATTTATGTTTTTTGTTTCTATTGCTACTATGATTATTGAAATATATTATTAAATATAAAAAATATAAAAATTAGGTTTTCTCAAAATTAGACGCATATACAGCAAAATTGCAAATAACATTTTATGTTCCAAATATTTTTGCTAACATCTTTTATTTGAAACATTTTTTCGTAACTGATTCCATTTCTGAAATAAATGGAATTTATTGTTTTGTGTGTCCAGTAAACTTCCTCTTCCGGTTTCTCAATTTCATTCAAAATCAACTCAGCTCTTCGTATTTTCATGAAACTTATAATTATCAAGTTTCGTTAACAAATCTTATCTCGTTCATGAGATATTGCACACTCGGACACACATCCATCCACACACAGACATCATTGAGAAAATGATCAAAACGGATTCAGTGGACCTCAAAACACGTATTTTCGCGAAAATCTCGCCGACGATTTTTTTCACGATTCCAATACTTTCTTATACTGCGTATAAGAAACTAAAAAGGAAGAAATAATTTGAGCTATTTATACATATTCTAATTTAGGTACTATGTTCCTTCTCCAGGATATCCAGAACCTAGTTCAAAGACGTTATTACTCTTGAGAATTCGGTTTAGAAACTTTTCTTATAACGGTATTAAAAAGGAATGTCGCAATTTGATTACCAGTAAAAAATGAGTGAATTATTTTATCAAATAATTTCTATACAAGTAAACACAATTAATTTTGAAGGATGTTATAGTTGTTCTTGTTCCAGTAATACAACTTGCAAAAAGTTATAAACAAAGTTCAATGAAAGAATTCAAAATATTTTAATGTACCAATTCTTGTATGGGCTGCCAATTAAACAGTGTGAGTACACAAACCAATTATGAACAAATAGCATTTAAAAATTTAATTGACAATCAATTGAATCAATCACAAGGCAAATCTCTGAAGGACAATAATATGTTTTCTTTCGCGTAACGTTTCCAATTAAACGAAGCACGTCACACTTTGTACACCAATAAAAAAGTGCATTATAGCAGTACGCAAATTTAAGCCAATCATTATTCACCGATTATGCATGTTGAATTGTAATTGTTCATTCATTAAATCACCCACAAAAGAATGATTAATGGCTGTTACATCAAAGATCTTTTTGTTATGATGCGCGAGGAATTTTTTACATTGAAATTGATCACACAGTATAGTAAATAGTAATTAATGCAATTAATAGGTACGTATACGATACAAATTAGTGCTCAAAAATAATTTACACTGATGATAATGACGTATTTCTATTTTCCATTTTCTGTTGCAACTGTTTCTGTCCTTCAAAATGGCAATTTATAATTTGAATTATTTGGCAAATACTGCCTGTGGTATGGAAAACATACATCACATGTCTGTTTTTTTTTTAATTCAATTTAAAATATTTGTAATTTAACCAATTTTTCTCTACAGATATTTGTGTACATTTAATTAGTTTTTTATTTGGCTACCGATTTAATGATTTCGTTTGAACTCAATTTTGTACTTCAAATCTATGTATGATAAATAAGAAAAAAAAATGGAAAACGTATAGGTATAGAAATTATATATCAAATAGGTACATATCCCAAATATCAAAAATTATGTATACTCTATTCCTTGTATGAAAACTATTACGTCACATTCGGTATCCATGTGATTCAAGATTTTGTGCTTAAAACGTTTACATTGGAATTGGATTGACATTTTCAAAACATAACCTAAAAATTAAATGTCAGATTAAAATATTTATTACTTTATAAAATTTAATTAGTTTATAAAAGTAACCAAATATAAATTTATCTTAACTCACGAAAAATATTACCTACCTTATTGAAATGTGTAATTTCGTAAAATAAAACTCAAAAGAATATACATTTTTATATGTATTATTATTATATATAAATAAATAATATATGACAATACAAAGTACAATGCACATTACCTCTTGTACTACAGTTAAATTAATTAAAGATCCTCAATTCTCTAACTCCAGCGAAATAATCTTGAAGATGACAAACGCATTTCTGCATTTGATTATCTAAAATTTTTCTAGCCATTTCTTATTTCTCAGTCTGTATTTATGTATAAAAATGTCACAAACTTAGAAAAATAACAAAATCATGACCATAGGTCTCTATTTTTATTTTATAAACAAATGTGAACAAAGTAAATATAAAGTTTCCTATTAGTAAGAACTGTCATACGTTTTCATTAAAATAATAAATGTGATAGAACGTGAAAAAACATGAAACCTGTGTCTTAACTTATTAAGACATACGTTATGTCATTCGCATAGGTACAAATAATATTATTAAAAAAAGATAGCTATATTTCATCGTATCTATGATAACCTCGTCAACACATGACGTCATCGTTTTCATACAGGGAATGGAGTATATAAAGGTTATTATTTACAAATTTATTGATTTGCAGCAGTATAGAAACAAAGTCGTAACTAGAGATTTAGGACAAACGAGTGCTAGAATTGCCTTCTGTAACGAATGTTTTATACTGTTTTCTCAGTTTCGCCTTCCTTTTACATAATTACTTTATAAAAATAGTAGACATTTTCCATTAAGGTAAATTTTTGATAGAATAGTTAAGTTGGTGACAGTGATTGGCGATTAATTTTGTCCACTGTCTAGGTTAATTTATAAATTGTTTTTTTATTTTATTTTATCCGTTGTATTCCATTTTCCACTTAGTTCAATTAAATCAGTTCAGATAAATTAGACAACATGACTAAATCAATTAAAGTAAGCACAGAGTGATCAAAACGAATTGTTTCAGTTGGCAATACAATTCTGGAGATCTTTTTATTCCACAGTTGGCCCAACGCCAGGTAAAGGCGGAAATGCTATTTGACATTTCTAATAAATACAAATAGGTTATGTCAGGAATATGACAGCTAATAGAATTTAGACTTTTTGAGTAATAGAAATACTTTAGAAATTAATGTAAAAATAAATGTACTCAAATTTAAATTTAAATTTTCAAATGTCACTGTCAACAACTGGAACTGAATTTATGTATCAGGCTTACCAATTTCAAGTAGTTTTTTTATTGCCCACTGAAACAATTCCTTTTGATCATTCTGTAGTACTGAAAATAAAGTCAGCGAAGTAATACAGCGAAATAAATAAGTGATCTGAATCAGTAAATGTAAGTTAGATCTGATCTAAATGGCAAATGGAATGCGCCTTATGATAACAATATGTCACAAAAAATCGTTTAAAAATGAAGCTCATTCTAGCAGCAATATGCGTGCGAGAATATGTTATTCTAATGCCGAAACAGAGAAAAATGCTAAAAATAAAAGCGTACAACATTTGATTCTTCATATTATTTATTTGAAGCATTTTTCCCCAAAATAATTCAGAAAAGTGTAGAGGTTGAAAATCCTAAGTGTCAAGGATAACTAATCGTTCACTTACCGAATCATCATTCCGATTGCTGAAACTCAAGAACGACAACTTCCTGATGCTCTTCGGTGGGAAACTCATTTTCGTGGTCAATCACAAATCACAAAACTATTGATACACTATACGTAAATTAACTAAAGTTACTATACACAATATATTACACGAATGTACAACAGCAGAAAAATATCAACAAAAATAAAAATCAACAGTGAGCGTTAGTTAACAACACGATTATCCACTATTAACGATTTTTTTCCTGGGTGCTCTACCGAGCCGTGAAATAGCGCACAAAACTTTGGTCAACATTAGTACAATGTGATCCGTCTTGGCGATGACGGGATTCGATCCCAGGACTGACAGTTCAATGACACGTGAAGAACGCAGCACTTCACAAGAAATTTAGGCAAGGATGCTTCGCACGGAGTAGAATCTGGAACAATTAGAAAAATCTGTTAATTTTCGCAATTCATATTTTTGTTCCTTATCGGAAATAATAGAACTATTTATAGACAGTTTATGGTTTATAAAATTTAAAGTTTTACATACATTTAAAATATTCAATTAAATATAACAGTAATGGTCATTATCTAATTTAGCAATTTCTTGACATTAGAACGAATTAGAATAGGTTTTCTGCACTGGAGACCTATTCTAATTAGTTGGCGACTAGATTTAGTGACCGTTTGACGTCATATTTGGCGACTTTGATACTGGCGCCATCTGTTGGCATAGTTAAAAAGTACAGTCCTGACGTCATTGTTGGCGACTGGTCGTTTAGGGAGTCGCGTATGCTGGCGACTAGTACAAAGCTGTTGCAAAGTGTCATGGCATCAGTCGCTTAGCATTTTTGGTTGATTAGTTTCGAAGTTAGAAAAGTTTTATATTTTTATGCACTGTTTTTTAGTATTATGAAATGTAAATATGAGTAGGATCTGCCAATTATTGAACCAGCTGAATCCAGCTGCAGATAAACATTACCAATAATTAGGACCACAATATCGTTGTTTACAGATTAATATTAATTTTTAATGTAACAATGTTTATTTAAGATTTTGTTTAAATTTATATAATTTATTTTTAAAACTACCAATTGCTTGAAAATTATTAAAAATTCTATCAATTTGTGATATGTCAAGTTTAAGCAACAACATACAAATATTTGAGTTTAACAAAGAAAAACAAATATCAACAAGTAGCTGTCAGAAATTATAAGTACCAACACAAAATACACCGTGGTTTCGGTTAATACCAACGAAATAAATTAAAATCCCTATGACATTGATTGTTCCGTGACGTCATTGACTTAGCGACTGAAACTAGTCGCCAGGCAATCGCCAAGAATTAGAATAGGTCTCGTGCGACGGATGCCTTATGCGTACCTGTTTTTTTTTAAATCCAGTATGTGCTTGGCACCCTTTTAAACTGTTTCACGAGAAACATGTGCCCTTATGTATCAATGTTGTCGGCGCCCATGCTGTTTGTTTATGTTTAAAATTAGATCTAGATATAATTTAAAGTCATATTATTTATGAGCTGTTGCATGCACCACTGTACTATAAAATTGTTGACATTTCATTTTAAACTTTAATTTAATTTAATTTAAACTACAAATTTAAATAAAAGTGGTGCAACATATTTACTTATTTAATTTACACAATTCTGTCAAAATTTTATTGGCTATTTAAATTTGTCAAACTTAGAAAAGATAAGTGCAAAATAAATTAATTTAATTGTTGCATTACTATTAAAATTTATTATCTGGACTTAATATTATTATCTTATATACTAAACGGCTTAATTCCCTATGTATATATAGTTTCATCACGTTCATTCTAACAATTTTACAGCCTAGACGGTTTATTCGATTTATTTACAACTTTTTTTATTTGATCGGGGTCATTCATGGGGAGTGCCTTTTGATAGTCTCAGATTTTTCGTGCACATGATGTGTGAGAAAACTTGAAAAAACATGCGTTTTTGGGGCAAAATCAACTAAGAGTGTGGAGGCTTTGAAATTTTTAAGAAGAACATCAAACGTCACTTTGACGTTTGTCAGTGGACATGTCGCATTTTTAATTATAAATTATTTAAATATTAAATGGTTTAGAGTAGTTTTGAAATATTTTACGCACATTAGGGGACTGAGGGGACGTTTTTATTATAATTATACATTTCAAATGTGTATATTTAAAAAGTAAATTTTTGACACTTCACTATGAAGTTGGTTTTAAAGCAAAACGTCAAATTGACAAGTTTTATAAAAGAGTGTGGAGGCTTTGAAATTTTAAAAAGAACACCTACTCTAATTTTGACATTTGTAGTTGGACATATCGCATTTTTTATTAAAAATTATTTAATTATTACATTTTTTGGAGAACTTTAGAAATATTTTATTATCATTACGCATTTTAAATGTGTATTTAAAAAGAAAATTTTTGACAGTTCACTAAAACAAAACGTCAAATTGATATGTTATATAAAGTATACAGGTAAACCCAACAAAATTTGTCTCCAGTAATAATATACAGTAAAACCAAGCAAATTTTATCCACGGCAGAGTACAATTTAAAAAAAACCAGATAACTCGTATTGGAATCATTTGAGCACTTAAATTTTCTATCGGTAATACAAAAGTTATTTTAAAGGGTATGTGGGCAAAATTATAATACTTTCAATCGGCAATTATTTTAGTGAAATTGCAACGAAACCTATCGTGTTTGGTGTCATATCAAAGAGCTTTAGAAGAACTTTCAGATAAATGAAAAAAGTTGAAATTTTACAATAAGAAATTGTTTCTAACATAAAGTATTTCAAATCATATTGTGTTGGGTGTCATATGAAAGGGCTTTAGAAGAACTTTCATATGAAATTTAAAAAAAGTAGAAATTTTACGACTGTCAATAGTTTGAAACTTAAAGTATTCCAAATCGTACCGTGTTTAGTGTCATATTGAAGGGCTTTAAAAGAACTTTCAGATGAAATATAAAAAGTTGAAATTTTACGATAGGTAATTGTTTCAAACTTAATATATTCTATAAAAAATGTGGAACTTTCAAAAATTACATCCAACGGATTTTTAATAGATTAGCAAAATCTTTTCGGAAATAAAACACGTATTTGATTGAAATTTTACGACTGTCAATTATTTCAAACTTAAAGTATTCCGAATTATGCCATGTTTGGTATCATATGAAAGGGCTTTGGACGAACCTTTAGATAAAATAATTAAAAAGTTAGTTTTTGAAAAAGCAATGAGCGTTCGCCGGAATTTGAACCCAGAACCTTTCACTCGCATGGTGACTGCTACAAACACTCGGCGAATACTCATGTCTTTCGTGCAACGTTTAGTTGAAGAAATGCTAGAACAGTCACCATGCGAGTGAAAGGTTCTGGATTCAAATCCCGGCGAACGCTCATTGCTTTTTCAAAAATTGTTTATAATATCTACAAACAAACAATTGTGTCAATAAACAAATTCTTATAAAAAGTTAGTTTACCAAAATTTTTTCGGAAATAACACACGTATTTGAAATTTTACGACCTTCAATTGTTTTAAACCTAAAGTGTTCCGTATTATATCGTGTTTGATATCATATGAAAGGGATTTAGAAGAACGTTCAGACGAAATAAAAAATATATATATTTCGACCGTCAATTGTTTTAAATTTAAAGTATTCGGAATCATGCCGGGTTTAATGTCATATAAAAAAGTTTTGAAAGAACTTGTAGATGGAATAAAGAAAAAAATTCAATATTACAACTGTTAATTGTTTGAAACTGAAAGTATTCCGAGTCATGCCGAGTTTGGTGTGATATGAAAGAGTTTTGAAAGAAAGTTCAAATGGAATAAAAAAAAAATTATTTTACAACCGTCAACTGTTTCAAACTTAAAGTATTGGTGTATAAAAAGGCTTTAGAAGAAAATTGTAATGAAATAAAAAAGTTGAAATTTGACCTATCGCGTTTGTATCAAAAAGAAAGATTTTTAAAGGGTTCGCGTACAAAATTTAATAATTTTAGATCCTCAATTGTTTTAGTGAAAATGCTTCAAAATTCTTCGTGTTTAGTATCAAATGAAAGGTCTTTTGAAGAGCTCGCGGGTCAACTGTCCTACAAAAGTGAATTCTACTTCAGGGTCCGCGGAGCTAGCGTGAGGCCTGGCGAAGCCAGGGCGACCGCTAGTCTTATATACTAAACGGCTTAATTCCCTATGTATAGATTCATCACGATCATTCTAACAATTTTACAGCCTAGACGGTTTATTCGATTTATTTCAAACTTTTTTTATTTGATAGAGGTCAATCACGTGGAGTGCCTTTTGATAGTCTCAGATTTTTCGTGCACATGATGTGCGAGAAAACTTGAAAAAACATGCGTTTTTGGGGCAAAATCAACTAAGAGTGTGGAGGCTTTGAAATTTTTAAGAAGAACATCAAACGTCACTTTGACATTTGTCAGTGGACATGTCGCATTTTTAATTATAAATTGTTTAAATATTAAATGGTTTAGAGTAGTTTTGAAATATTTTACGCACATTGGGGGACTGAGGGGACGTTTTTATTATAATTATACATTTCAAATGTGTATATTTAAAAAGTAAATTTTTGACACTTCACTATGAAGTTGGTTTTAAAGCAAAACGTCAAATTGACAAGTTTTATAAAGTATAAAGAATATGGTGGCTTTGAAATTTTGAAGAAGAACATCTACTGTCATTTTGACATTTGTCAGTGGACATGTCGCATTTTTAATTATAAATTATTTAAATATTAAATGTTTTAGAGTAGTTTTGAAATATTTTACGTACATTGGGGGACTGAGGTGACGTTTCTATTATAATTACAAATTTCAAATATGTGTATTTAAAATTTTATCCATGGCAGAGTACAATTTATAAAAACCAGATAACTCGAATTGGAATCATTTAATCACTCTTAAATTTTCTTTCGGTAATATGAAAGTTATTTTAAAGGACATGTGGGCAAAATTATAATATTTTCAATCGTCAATTATTTCAGTGAAATTGCAACAAAACCTATCGTGTTTGATGTCATATTAAAGGGCTTAGAAGAACTTTCAGATAAATGAAAAAAGTTGAAATTTTACAATAAGCAATTGTTTCTAACATAAAGTATTTCGAATCATATTGTGTTAGGTGTCATATAAAAGGGCTTTAGAAGAACTTTCATATAAAATTTAAAAAAGTTGAAATTTTACGATTGTCAATAGTTTCAAACTTAAAGTATTCCGAATCGTACCGTATTTAGTGTCATATTGAAGGGCTTCAAAAGAACTTTCAGATGAAATATAAAAAGTTGAAATTTTACGATAGGTAATTATTTCAAACTTAATAAATTCTATAAAAAAATATGGAACTATCAAAAATTACATCCAACGGATTTTTAATAGATTAGCAAAATCTTTTCGGAAATAAAACACGTATTTGATTGAAATTTTACGACTGTCAATTATTTCAAACTTAAAGTATTCCGAATTATGCCATGTTTGGTATCATATGAAAGGGCTTTAGACGAACCTTTAGATAAATTAATTAAAAAGTTAGTTTTTGAAAAAGCAATGAGCGTTTGCCGGAATTTGAACCCAGAACCTTTCACTCGCATGGTGACTGCTCTAACCAATTGAGCTACAAACACTCGGCGAATATTCATGCCTTTCGTGCAACCTTTAGTTGAAGAAATGCTAGAGCATATGAAATAGAGTTAGAAGAACTTTCAGATGAAATAAAAAAGAGTTATTTTAGCAAAATGTTTTCGGAAATAAAACACGTATTTGATTGAAATTTTACGGCCGTCAATTGTTCTAAGCTTAAAGTGGTCCGAATCAAATCGTGTTTGATATCATATGACAGGGCTTTAGAAGAACTTTCAGACGAAATACAAAAATTAAGACTTTACGATTGTCAATTGTTTCAAATTTCAAATGTTCGGATTAATGCCGTATTTAATGTCATATGAAAATTTGGAAGAAATTTTATATGAAATAAAAAAAAATGAAGAATGTCAATTGTTTTAAACATAAAATATTTTTTGGTATCAAATAAAAAGACTTTTAAAGGGATTGCGTGCAAATTTTTTTTTCGTTTCGCAATTGTTTTTGTGATCTTGCTTTTAAACCTATCGTGTTTGATATCGAATGAAATGTCTTTTGAAGTATTTTTGTGCAGCATTTAATTTAATTTTGATCGGCAATTGTTTCAGTGAAAGTGCTTAACAATCTATCGTGTTTGGTATCTAATGAAAAGTCTTTTGAAGAGATCGCGTACAAAATTAAATATTTTACGATTGGCAATTGTTTTAGTGAAAGTCCTTCTAAACTTATCGTGTTTGGTATTAAATGAAAGGTATTTTGAAGGACTTGCGTACAAAATTTATTACTTTTCGATCGTCAATTGTTTTAGTGAAAGTACTTAAAAACATATCGTGTTTGGTATCAAATGGAAGGTTTTTTGAAGGGCTAGCGTAAAAAATTTCAAGACAAAACGTCAACTTGACAAATAATTTTTAAAAGTATGTAATAAAACAAAGCAAAATTTGTGTGCGGTAATAATATATATTTAAAAAAAAAAAGAATATTGACAGCAGCATTCTACAATGCAAAAAAGTATATTTCAGCGATTTCCAACAGTTTTTCAAAAAAGTTTAGAGAAAAATTTCAATAGATTTCATGTACATATAAAATATAAACGTAGAACATTATAAAAAATGACGTCCAAAAGATTTTTAATAGTTTAGCAAATTGTACAATTGTTCTCGTGAAAGTGTTTAAAACCTATTGCGTTTGTATCAAAAAGAAAGATTTTTTGAAGGGTTCGCGTACACAATTTAATACTTATAGATCCTCAATTGTTTTAGTGAAACTGCATCAAAATTATTCGTGCTTAGTATCAATTGAAAGGTCTTTTAAAGAGCTCACGTGCATAATTGAATTTTTTTCAATCGTCAGTTGTTTTAGTAAAAGATCTTCGAAATCTATTGTGTTTAGTATCAATTAAAAGGTCTTTGGATGGAATAATACGCAGAAATGTTTTAGATTTGTAATAATTGCATTTATATTGTGTCAACTGTCTTACAAAAGTGAATTCTACTTCAGGGTCCGCGGAGCTAGCGTGAGGCCTGGCGAAGCCAGGGCGACCGCTAGTCTTATATACTAAACGGCTTAATTCCCTATGTATAGATTCATCACGATCATTCTAACAATTTTAGAGCCTAGACGGTTTATCCGATTTAATTGAAACTTTTTTTATTTGATAGGGATTACTTATGCGGAGTGCCTTTTGATAGTCTCAGATTTTTCGTGCACATGATGTGCGAGAAAATTTGAAAAAACATGCTTTTTCAACTAAGAGTGTGGAGGCTTTGACATTTTTAAGAAGAACATCAAACGTCATTATGACATTTCTCAGTGGACATGTCGCATGTTTAATTATAAATTATTTAAATATTAAATGGTTTAGAGTAGTTTTGAAATATTTTACGCATATTAGGGGACTGAGGGGACGTTTTTATTATAATTATACATTTCAAATGTGTATATTTAAAAAGTAAATTTTTGACACTTCACTATGAAGTTGGTTTTAAAGCAAAACGTCAAATTGACAAGTTTTATAAAATATACAGACAAAGAGTGTGGAGGCTTTGAAATTTTAAAAAGAACACCTACTCTAATTTTGACATTTGTATGTGGACATATCGCATTTTTAATTAAAAATTATTCAAGTATTAAATAGTTTAGACAACTTTTGAAATATTTTACACATATTCGGGGAATGAGGGAACGTTTTTATTATCATTACGCATTTTAAATATGTGTATTTAAAAAGAAAATTTTTGACAGTCCACTAAAACAAAACGTCAAATTGACAAGTTATATAAAGTATACAGGTAAACCCAACCAAATTTGTCTCCTGTAATAATATATAGTAAGGAAATTTTATCCACGGCAGAGTACAATTTAAAAAAACCAGATAACTCGAATTGGAATCATTTGATCACTCTTAAATTTTCTATCGGTAATTGTTTAATTGAAAGTGCTACAAAACTTATATAATATGAAAGTTCTTTTCAAGGGCACACGTACAAAATTTAAATAATTTCGATTGGCAGTTGTTTTAGTGTAAGTACTTCAAAACCTATCGTGTTTGGTATCAAATGAAATGTCTTTTGAAGGGCTCACTTGCAAAATAGGATTTTTTTGATCGGCAATTGTTTTAGTAAAAGTGTGTCAAAACCTATCGTGTTTGGTATCGAATGAAAGATCTGTTGCTGGACTCGCAATTGTTTTTGTGAAAGTACATCAAAACCTATCGTGTTTGGTATCAAATGAAGGGTCTTTTGAAGGGCTCGCATACAGAATTGAATATTATTCGATCGGGCAAAATTATAATATTTTCAATCGTCAATTATTTTAGTGATATTACAACAAAACCTATCGTGTTTGGTGTCATATTAAAAGGCCTTAGAAGAACTTTCAGATAAATGAAAAAAGTTGAAATTTTACAATAAGCATATTGTGTTAGGTGTCATATAAAAGGGATTTAGAAGAACTTTCATATAAAATTTAAAAAAGTTGAAATTTTACGATTGTCAATAGCTTCAAACTTAAAGTATTCCGAATCGTACCGTATTTAGTGTCATATTGAAGGGCTTCAAAAGAACTTTCAGATGAAATATAAAAAGTTGAAATTTTACGATAGGTAATTGTTTCAAACTTAATAAATTCTATAAAAAAATGTGGAAATATCAAAAATTACATCCAACGGATTTTTAGTAGATTAGCAAAATCTTTTCGGAAATAAAACACGTATTTGATTGAAATTTTACGACTGTCAATTATTTCAAACTTAAAGTATTCCGAATTATGCCATGTTTGGTATCATATGAAAGGGCTTTAGACAAACCTTTAGATAAAATAATTAAAAAGTTAGTTTTTGAAAAAGCAATGAGCGTTCGCCGGAATTTGAACCCAGAACATTTCACTCGCATGGTGACTGCTCTAACCAATTGAGCTACAAACACACGGCGAATACTCATGCCTTTCGTGCAACGTTTAGTGGAAGAAATGCTAGAGCAGTCACCATGCGAATGAAAGGTTCTGGATTCAAATCCCGGCGAACGCTCATTGTTTTTTCAAAAATTATTTATAATATCTACAAACAAACAATTGTGTCAATAAACAAATTCTTATAAAAAGTTAGTTTAGCAAAATGTTTTCGGAAATAACACACGTATTTGAAATTTTACGACCTTCAATTGTTTTAAACCTAAAGTGTTCCGTATTATATCGTGTTTGATATCATATGAAAAGGCTTTAGAAGAACTTTCAGACGAAATAAAAATATATATTTCGACCGTCAATTGTTTTAAATTTAAAGTATTCGGAATCATGCCGTGTTCAATGTCATATAAAAAAGTTTTGAAAGAACTTGTAGATGGAATAAAGAAACAAATTCAATATTACAACTGTTAATTATTTCAAACTTAAAGTATTCCGAGTCATGCCGAGTTTGGTGTGATATGAAAGAGTTTTGAAAGAAAGTTCAAATGAAATAAAAAAAAAATTCTTTACAACCGTCAACTGTTTATAACTTAAAGTATTGGTGTCGTATAAAAAGGCTTTAGAAGAAGATTGTAATGAAATAAAAAAGTTGAAATTTGACCTATCGCGTTTGTATCAAAAAGAAAGATTTTTTGAAGGGTTCGCGTACAAAATTTAATACTTCTAGATCCTCAATTGTTTTAGTGAAAATGCATCAAAATTCTTCGTGATTAGTATCAATTGAAAGGTCTTTTGAAGAGCTCACGTGCATAATTGGATTTTTTACAATCGTCAGTTGTTTTAGTAAAAGATCGTCGAAACCTATTGTGTTTAGTATCAATTAAAAGGTCTTTGGATGGAATAATACGCAGAAATGTTTTAGATTTGTAATAATCGCATTTATATTGTGTCAACTGTCTTACAAAAGTGAATTCTACTTCAGTGTCCGCGGAGCTAGCGTGAGGCCTGGCGAAGCCAGGGCGACCGCTAGTCCTATACCTAAAAGCGTAAGAGGTATATATGTTTGTTTGGATTCATCACGGTCAATTGCTCATCTCTACAGCCTAGACGGTTTGTCCGATTAATTTGAAACTTTTTTTATTTGATAGAGGTCAATCATGGGGGGTGCCTTTTGTTAGTCTTAGATTTTTCCTGCACATGATGTGCGAGAAAACTTGAAAAAACATGCGTTTTTGGGGCAAAATCAACTAAGAGTGTGGAGGCTTTGAAATTTTTAAGAAGAAGATCAAACGTCACTTTGACGTTTGTCAGTGGACATGTCGCGTTTTTAATTATAAATTACGTAAATATGAAATATCTATGAGTAGTTTTGAAATATTTTACACATATTGGGGAAATGAGGGGACGTTTTTATTATAATTACAAATTTCAAATATGTATATTTAAAAAGTAAATTTTTGACAGTTCACTGTGAAGTTGGTTTAAACGTCAAATTGACAAGTTATATAAAGTATACAGGTAAACCAAAACAAAATTGTCCTCGGTAAAAATATATAGTAAAACTAAGCAAATATTGTTCACGGCAATGTACATTAAATACAATTTTATTATTATTTATTTAAATTTATTATCAAAATTCGAAATTTATCGTATATGGTATAATACGAAAGTTTAGGTCACGCATATAGAAATGAGATTTTTTCAATCAGTAATAGTTTTAGTGAAAGTGCTTCAAAACCTGTCGTGTTTGGTATCAAATAAAAGGTCCTTTGAAGGGCTCGCATACATAATTCAATTTTTTTCGATGGGCAATTGTTTTAGTTAAAGTGATCCAAAAGATATCGTGTTTAGCATCAAATGAAAGGTCTTTTGAAGGGCTCGCGTACAAAATTAAATATTATTCGATCGGCAATTGTTTTAGTAAGAGTACATCAAAACTTATAGTGTTTGGTATCAAATGAAAGGTCTTTTGAAGGGCTCGCGTATAAAATTAAATATTATTCGATCGGCAATTGTTTTAGTACGAGTGCATCAAAACCTATCGTGTTTGGTATCAACTGAAAGTTCTTTTAAAGGGCTCGCGTACAAAATTAAATATTATTCAATCGGCAATTGTTTTAGTAAGAGTGCTTCAAAACATATCGTGTTTGGTATCAAATGAAAGGTCTTTTGAAGGGCTCCCGTACAAAATTAAATATTATTCGATCGGCAATTGTTTTAGTAAAAATGCACCAAAACCTATCGTGTTTGGTATCAAATGAAAGGTCTATTTAAGGGCTCGCGTAGAAAATTAAATATTATTCGATCGGCAATTGTTTTAGTAAAAATGCATCAAAACCTATCGTGTTTGGTATCAAATGAAAGGTCTATTGAAGGGCTCGCGTAGAAAATTAAATATTATTCGATCGGCAATTGTTTTAGTAAAAATGCATCAAAACCTATCGTGTTTGGTATCAAATGAAAGGTCTATTGAAGGGCTTGCGTAGAAAATTAAATATTATTCGATCGGCAATTATTTCAGTAAAAACGCATCAAAACCTATCGTGTTTGGTATCAAATGAAAGGTCTATAGAAGGGCTCGCGTAGAAAATTAAATATTATTCGATCGGCAATTGTTTTCGTAAAAATGCATCAAAACCTATTATGTTTGGTATCAAATGAAAGGTCGCTTAAAGAGTTCGTGTGCTGAATTGGACTTTTTTTTATTATCAATTTTGTAGTGCCAGAGCTTCGTAACCTATCGTGCTTGGTATCAATTAAATGTATTTTAAAGGACAGACATGCAAAATTGAGAACTTTTACTTCGGAAATAATTTGATTTATATAGTATCAATTGTCTTGCAGAAGTGAATCCTATTTCAGTGTTCGCGGAGCGTAGCGTGAAGACCTGGCGAAGCCAGGCTGACCGCTAGTTACTACTATTTATATTAATTATACATATGCAAAAAAGTTATATTTAAAAATAAAACACCAGACCATTAAACGTATTTATTACGGTAGTAGATAAATGAATCATGTTTCAACAGAAATGAAAAACATGTTCTGCGATAAAACAAAACGAAATCTGAACAAAATGGACTCACCAAGTAACTAATGCGCAACTAATTTATACACACACACACACATATAAAAGGTATCAAGTTGAACATATGAAGATCAATACACTAATCAATTGCTCTCTGCGAGCCGTGACAAAATAACACCGTGAATTCCACTAACGATAATGGATTAACCTATAAGTTTTTTAAACAAGTCCGACAAATTGTTATCATTAGAATTGTCAGCCGACCTTCCGGCAAAGTCTGATAACCATGCACTGTTTCACACTCAGCACTCTTACGTCTCCGAAGTAGGAATGCTAAATATGTAGTTAGCGCAAAGATTCAAACAGTTTGAAGGTACACAATGCAAACCGGTTTCACAAGAACAAGGGCTGTATCTAAAGTCTTACATTACGTTTGTTTCAGTTGCCTTCAAATTGTTCAAGTATAGACTAGTTTTGAAAAGATTTTGACGTAAAAAACATTCTTGTTAGAGTATCAAACAATTGAATTTTGTCTAGTTTGTTTGTGGGAATTGCTTAATAAATTATTAATATTTGATAAAACTTTATAAAATTGATTTATCATTAAGGAATCGAGGCTCTTTAAATATTTAGATTAGTTCAACATTTATAATAGCTGTATTCCATTTGCCACTTGGTTCACTTAAATCAGTTCAGATAAATTCGACATTTGACTAAATGAACTGAATTAAGTAAACTGATGCATTTATTGGGGTGAATTATTTGAAAGTAAATTAGAATCTGTAATTCTAGTACTAGAAATAAGGTCATCGAAGTAATCCACCGAAATAAATAAGTGATCTGGTTCAGTAAATGTAAGTTAGATCAGATACAAATGACAAATGACAAATGGAATAAGCCTAATATGACAAGACATATTTTTCTTTATTCCCATTATCCCGTTTACAGGTTTACGTAAAAACACAGACTAATAAAAAATATGTATATAAATATATCACACCTACTCAGTAAGTAATATATTTTGTACGTTACTAGTCGTCAAATCATGATATCCCAAGATATTAGTGCAGAGGAGTTGCAGGGGTAATTTTTATATCGAAAAAGATTTTTGACTGCGGTTCTCAAATCCACAGGACGACATACGTCTAGTGAAGCTATTTATCACATACCTGTATAACATAATATTTCATTTTTAATAAATATTTATAAAACGTACTAAGGGGTCATTAACAAACAAGTTTTATTTTTAAAAAATAATTGTTAAAATATGGCTAACAAAAAACTTCATGAAATATAAAAAATGTCATTCATAAATTTAATAAAAACAATTCGTGGTATTCAGTGTGACCTCATGATTGAAAAAAATTGTATAGTCTCAAAAAATTATAGATATACATATCGGCTTTAATACAATGTATAAAACACTTTTCAGACGACCACTTATGAGAGTAACCATAACATCATAAACTACTACGGAAAGTTGAATATAACATAGACTGATATGTTAGTATAACGCACAGTTCTAACATATCAGGTGAAATGCCACTGATTGACAACAGATGGCGATACGATGAAAGAAAATAATAAAATAAATGAAAAGAATTTGTATTATTAATAATTTCTTTATTTATTATATGTCATTTATTTTGACAGATAAAACTTCAAACATTTGTTAATTTTGTTTCAATTTCGTGGTTATCGATAATTTCGTTATTTTCAGATCTAATTTGTGCCGTTACGAAGCATGTAAAATTAATTTTGTTTATTGGATTAGATGCAGAATTTTATGTCCTAAAACTTCTATTTGAAGCTTTCTTGCTTAAAATAATTAGGGAGACAGGAAATTAGAAAATTATGATTGTACATGTTAAATTCATATGTTCGAGAGTCGCGGTTTAAAGGGTCCGAAATATTTTAAATCCGCTTCTGGATGCTTGTTATGTAATTCACTATTAGGTACCTATTTCACATTATAAGTTGTCAAAACTAAATATCTCAAAATATGTGGCATTTATACTTTACAAGAATATTTAATTTGAGAGAACTACTAAAAATCATAATATAACCTAAAGGCTTGTTTTGTTGTTATTCAGAGTGACTCTGACTGAAACAAAAATAGTAAGTTTGTTATCGTATAAATATGTTATTTCCAAAACGATAATACACGTATAATAATAGTCACCATGAACTGCTGTCAAACGTTAAATTTACAACTATATAGTGCACATTTATTCACTAAAATTGGCAGCCAATGAATCTACAGTAGTGACGTCACGCATAAATTTGAAATTTTAAGTAACAAAGATCATAATTAAAAAGGCGTGATGATATATTTTTTATTTAATAACGAAAATAACAAAATTCAATATAAATGTTTAAGTTTGACATGTAGACAAATATGATGCCGTAATTTGGCATTTTTTTTCTCGTTATCAGGTATGCGTACCAGCATTTGTAAACAATTTTAAGAGCTTAAAAAATTAAACTCGTCAATCAATTTAGTTATGTTCTATTGATTAATAAATGTTATATAAAATAAGCTATTAATATTTGTAATAAGTAATATACTCGTTATATAAATATAAATAAATAAATATATCATCACGCCTTCTACCCATTACTGGGTGTGGCACTCTGCTGAAGCAGATCTCGGTAAGTGATATATTTTGCGCGTGAAGTGCAGTTACCAGTCGTCAAATCACGGCCCCCAAACATGTTAGGGGTGGAGGAGCCACAGGGATAGCTTTTTCAAATTATGAAAATTTGTCGCCTGTGGGAATCGAACCAGGGACCTCAGGATCCACAGGCCGACTTCATACCACTGAGCTAGCCATCCCATATATACTCGTTATATTTAAAGATTTTTGCATGAAATACAATTATTTATTATTTACGTATGAACTTCTACTTTCCTAGCATTTACTTTTCTTAATGATATGAATGACAACTTTTAAAAATAGAAAATTAATTTTATGCTCCACATATGTTATTGAAAGACCTTTCAAAACCTCTATGATGTATAAAAATAAAAGTATAATTATAGAAATACATAATTATTTAATTATTTATATTTCTTCGCTAATAAAATTAATATTTATGCATTTACGTACACATTGAACTGAATATATTCGACAAAAATTACAAAACATACGGAAATAATAGTACTAAATTCAAAAAAAATTTTCTTGCATACAAAAATTAAATTAAAATTAGTAAGTCCGACGAACTTTTTTAAAATAATGAAGATAAAGTATACAATTATATTTCGGCAGATGATGGCTCTAAACAATTAAATATTATATCCATTATACATTCTCCGAAAATAATGATTATATAATAAAAATACTTCCCAGAGATTAGAATTTAATCCGAAAATTATTTCTAGTATTACATTTAAACATGTCCGATACCATGAAATATAGATAGGCTTAAGGGATTTGAGAATACTACGAGTATATCTCCCAATTCTGATTAATAATTTTACGTGAAAGATACCTAACTTCAGATTGATTGTTTAAAGTACAAAAATTATGCGAATTAAATTTTCTCATAAAAGTGTGGTACAAGTTTACTGACTAAGACATGAATCATTTCAATTTATAATTTGCTCTTCGGACCCTTAGAGTTGAAAATGAAATTACATCATTTCTGTGGAGTTTAAAACTGTATGTTCATTTAGAATTCAAGGAATTGGTTTACATATTTTGCGTTGTTATTAAATATACAGGTATTATGGGTCTAGAAATTTAGTATTTACACAAGCAGTTACGTTTAATTATTAATCAATTACTTATTATCATAGCAGACTCTGTAAACAATTCACATATCTACAATTAGCAAGTATTCTAATAAAAATAAACAGTGTGCCTTCCCAAGAACTCTCGGGAAAAAAATAATAATTTAAAATTCCCGATTACCGCGAAACCTGAAAGTATTTTTCAACTTCGCGAATATCTTTAGTAAGTAAGGGATTGTGTAGTCGGTTCTTGGTGGAACATTTTATAATAATAAAGTTAGAATAAAAACACTTGATTTGTCTCTGGAATTGTATTGCCAACTATAACAATTCCTTTTGATCACCCTGTATTTGTAGTCTTGAGAATAAAAAAAATGATGACGTATCCATGGTAACGTAAACATTCCTAAAATAGCGTATTTTTACTATTGAAAAAGTTGAAATAATAGTGTCATATTCAAGTAACAAAAATGATGTATTTTTTCCTTCAAAACTTGGATTGGATAATATAATGTTTCATTATTGGCAAGTTCCACAAACACTATATATTTGAAGCTGTAGTAAAGAAAATAAAAGCAAGTCGAAATTACATGTCATGATGTCACATGGAGTACTTTATATTGTCAAACATACTATTCCTTGAAATGTACTCATCATAATTAACTGTGTAAACTTTAAAGTGATGGAACTATTTTCTCAGAACTGCAGAGAATATTTATTTCATAAATTCCAATCCAAATTGTCAATGAATATTTCAAATTTAATAATCAGATTCATAAAGCAGAGTAGATATTATTAATATCATCATCTATTTTAACTGCATTTCCAGTTTAGACTGGAAATAGTTAAACTTTCTGCAAATAAACACTCTTTTAAACTAGATTATAGTAAACTTGATCCATAAACTGGGAAAGGAATCAAAAATGTCTTAAATAAAAGACAGTATTTCGAACTAATTCTTTTAATGAATCCTCCTCTAAGTTTTCTTCGTGACTTTGAGCATTTTATAATAAGCAATAACACTCCGACGTCTCAATCGATGAGAATTTGTTTCATGCCTAAATTTTCTATTGGTATTCTACAAACAGTGTCTCATTATGTGCAACAGATTTGATTAAATGTTAACTAAATTCAACATGTTTTGTAATTCATTTTTATTGTTTTCTTTTCAATGTATTTACATCCATAAAAACTTTATTGTTAGAACATAAAAACACAATAAATATGTAATGAAAATACCAAAGAAAATTACTATTCATTCGATTTCAAAACAAGCGTTTATAAGACAAAGAATGAACAAACATTTAAAATAAATAATAAAACACAATAGCAGATTATGATATAAATAATAAGCCTAAAATTTTCCCAAATTATTTACAAAATTACAGGTTCGAGAGCCTATCATTGCAAACTTCTAAATTATAAGAACTACCAACGAATTTACTTAAATGCTACTTTTTGTACACATTTGGGAAATCATCTCAAACGCGTTTTAATTTTCCTAAAAAATTCCACGTCACTAGATAAGGGCTAAAAATTTATTTTGGGTGTATTTTTCATTCTCAATTATTTCGTAAATGGTATAAGCCTACATAAACAGTGGCGTAAGCCAATGTTTTTTAAAACGACAAATTTTCGAGATATGACAAACTTATGATTTTTTAAATGTAACCGAAAATTAACAGTATACTGAAAAACAAGTGGTACAATCACCCTTATTGTAATATGAATACAGTTTGTGTAACGAGTCGCAGGCGAGTTACGCAAAATACGAATATTACAATTGCTCATTGTAACATGTGTTTATTTTTCCTATAATGCATTAATTTTCTTTTATTTAAAAATTTGTATTAAAAAAATAAATAATAAAATTTCAAAGTGATAATACTGAAAGATTCAATAAACATTTGAAATTTAATATATTTTGACATTTATTAGTTAGGTTAGAGTTAAAATTTATAATTATCTAGGTTGTTATCAAACAAAATAAAGGGAGTGCTTTGCAGTTTAATGTAATTATTTTATAATAAAAAAATAATAATTGCAATAATTATACATGAGCTGAGCAATCAAAAACCTCATAAAAAATATCCCCCAAAACAAAATTTTATAGCACTGTTATTGACGAAACAGTTGCACAAGGTTCACTTTGTAAAAGGATATAGGAAAAAATATTTTCATTAAAATGCATATTCGTACTGTCAAAAACTAGTAGCAAATTATATAACTTTTTGCTTGAAGAGTAATGCTTTTCTTTTCATTGTTTCTAATCATTCTAGGCATTGGGGAAAGAAGTATGTGTTTTACATGTAAAAAAGTAGATTTACTGCCTTGGCCAGAGTCTAGCCACGACAATAAATATGCTAGGATTTTGCCTAAATAACTATCTCGGACACCTTGCGTTACATTATTAAACATAATTTTATAATACAAAATTATTGGGTGTTATATGGTAAGCATATTTTTTTATTATAAAATTTAAGAAAAGTAATATATTTGGCTAAACTCCAGTATACCCTCTTGTCGACTGACAGTAGTTTGATGCACCACTGGGTTAGAAATTTTACATGATACGATCGGTTCTAAAACAGTGCATAATCCTAGTCTTATAGTAAGCTTGTCCAATGGTTGCTGAAAATTAGTATGTTTCAACATAACTATGAATGCAAAGTGTGGTGAACAAATTAAATCGTTGTAGTGATGGTTTTGTGTGGAGGGATAGGTCAGATTCTGTTAGGTTTGGTCACGTTGTTTTAGAGTCACCGGAAACATGAACTTCTCCTATACAGTGCCTTTTTTGGCAAAATAACCAAATAAGACAAGAGGGTATACTGGAGTTTTACCACATATTTTTTTGTAATACACCTACAAAAATATTACTTCGACATACCAACAATTATAGTTTATAATAAAATATTTATATTTATGTATTTACGAAAATGGTACGAATAGACTTGGGCTCGTATTGTGCATAAATAAATAATAATAATAATAAACAATACTACAGAATTGACTACCAACGTTACATTAATATTATCGAATGAAATTATTTATCGCAATGAACGATGTCAATTTAACAAAAAAGGCCTACTTTATGAAACGATTGTTAAGCAAATGTTAAATAACAGTAACATAAATTATACAAAAAAGTAGTAATATAAGAATCAAATGAAAAAGTGGGTAAAAAATACACTAAACTCCTAACTTATAAAGTTTTGTATGACATGAAGATACCTTTGAGAACAAAATATTTATTTTGAGTCAAATATATCCGAACGAAGCCGGGTTCAATATCACCATACAATATTAATTAAATGGCATATTATTATGGTTAATTAAAGAATATGAAAACAAACACTGCAGGAATTTAAAATATTTAAAAATATTTAAAAAATATCACTATAGAATATCAAAACAATTCACTGTTAACTTACCAAAAACAAAACACATTCACAATAACAATACACCAATCAACACTCACTCACTGGACACCGATCACTACATCTGCACTGTCAAATACAAACTTCTAAACTGATTTGGAGATTCGGCTTTGTACCAGCGCTCTCTATTGACAATCAGTAATCATCACCAAGTGTATTTGGTGTTCGACAAAGCCGCGTTCTGTCAAGCGTCACGCGAGATGTTACGTTATTGTCTCTCTGGCAATGACACTGGTATGAGAGTGTTGCTATACTCCATTCCCTGTATCAAAACGATGACGTCATATGTGGACGAGGTTATCATAGATACGATGAAATATATCTATCTCTTTTTAATAATATTATTCGTACCTATGCGAATGACATAACGTATGTCTTAATAAGTAAAGACACACGTTTCATGATTTTTCACGTTCTATCAAATTTATTATTTGAATGAAAACGTATGACAGTTCTTACAAATACGAAAATTTATATTTACTTTGTTCACATTTGTTTATAAAATAAAAATAGAGACCTATAGCCATGATTTGTTATTTTCTCACCTGTCATTACTAAGTTTGTGACATTTTTGATACATAAATAAAAACTGAGAAATAAGAAATGGCTTGAAAAATTTTGGGTAATCAAATGCAGAAATGCGTTTGTCATCTTCATGATTATTTTGCGCTGGAGTTAGAGAGAATCGAGCATCTTTAATTAATTTAACTGTAGTACGAGAGGTAATGTGCATTGTATTTTGTATTTTCATATATTATTTATTTATATATAATAATAATGCATATAAAAATGTATATTCTTTTGAGTTTTATTTTACAAAATTACATATTTCAATAAAGTAGGTAATATTTTTCGTGAGTTAAGATAAATTTTATTTGGTTTCTTTTATAAACTAATTAAATTTTATAAAGTAATAAATATTTTAATCTGACATTTAATTTTTAGGTTGTTTTAAAAATGTCAATCCAATACCAATGTAAACATTTAAGCACAAAATCTTGAATCACATGGATACCGAATGTGACGTAATCGTTTTCATACAGGGAATAGAGTATACTATAGAATTCTACTTAATTGTGAGAATTCTACTCTCCGTTGTTTTTTTTAAATTATAACTTGTAAGATATTCTCACTATTATTGTATGGGAAATTGTTGGATTAAATTGATTTGTATAAAACAAATTTGTCTAAAATAAGTTAGAAATGTTTGAGATATTTCTGTTTCTAATGACGTCGTATGCAATAAATTCTGAACATAGTTTATATTTATGTTCATTACCAATCGTATAAAAGCTAAGGCCGGCTAATTACTAATTGATTCTTTTAATTAACTGATAAACGTAACTACCTACTATTTTTTACTAAAAATAACTGCAATTAAATACCTTGAATTTTTATTTGAACCTCTAAAATAAGTTAAGAATGTTTTGAAATTGTAAAAATAAAGTAAGTCAACTTGCCAGTGCCAGTTGGTCAATTTTTTGTTGGCATTCATTTAGCTGTTGTATTCATACAAATTGTCATAGTAAAAAATGTTGAAATAGCTGTTTTAGTAAAAGTGTTCTTTTTATAGTAAATTCTAAAAAATGCATGACCAACATATTTTATTTTTATGGTTATCTACAGAATATTTCATTGTCACAATTTTATAATATGAATTCAAATCAAAGGATCTATTTTTAGCATTAAACTAAAAAAGTTTCAAATAAAATATATTTTTATCTTATGAATTTATCATAAAACTGTATTTTTTTAAAGATAATTTAACTGACAAACAATTTTCACTAGAATAAAATTACCCCTGTGGTTCCTCCCTCACTTCACGTGCAAAATATATCATTTACCGAGATATGCGATGGCAGAGTGCCACACCTAGTAATGGGTAAAAGGCGTGATGATATATTTATTTATTTTTATCAAAATATAACCATATTTTCTTTAGAATAAATAAAATAAATATAAATATATCATCACGCATTTCTATCCATTATTGGGTGTGGCACTCTGCCGAAGCAGATCTCGATAAGTGATATATTTTGCACGTGAAGTGCGGTTACCGTCAAATCACGGCCCCTAAAGATGCTAGTGGTGGGGGGGCCACATGGGTAGTTTTTTAAAATGGTGAAGATTGTTTGTCGCCTGTGGGAATCGAACCAGAGTTCTCAGGATCCACAGGCTGAATTGATACCACTGAGCTAGCTACCCCATTTGGAGTGTACAATAAAATTATATTCAGTAGTATAGTATATAATATCCAAGCAATCAAATAATTTTTGTCATCTTTAGGGAAATTTTAATTCCTTTATGTATTTTTAAATGTACTTTTATATATAGTTAATATGCATTGGAAAACATTAACTTAATTAATTATATATAGAAACATTATTATCAAATGTTTTACACTAATTTTCGACAACTGGGATTGGTGGCTCAGTGGTATCAAGTCGGCCTATGCATCCTGAGAACCTCGGTTTGATTTCCACAACCGACAAACAATTTTCAACACATTAAAATTACCCCTGTGGCTCGCCCACCACTAACATCTTTGGGGCCGTGATTTGACGGCTGGAAACCGCATAAATATATCACTTACAGAGATTTGCTCCTGTAGAGTGTCACACCCAGTAATATGTAAAAAGCGTGATAATATTTATTTATTTATTTTTTATTTAATTTTCGACAAAATTATTTTAATTTTTTTGCTATTGACACTACTGAACATAAATATTACGGAATATTATACAGTGTATGTATGGGGTATGACTTCCAACTTGTGCTGTCATTGTTGTCGTTTTTGTTTTGTTGTTCATTGACAAAATGCCGAAAGTTCTAGAGATGGGAATTCTAGTTCATTTGAGTGAACTAGTTCATTCGTTCTCGTTCATCAAAAAGATTAGTTCACTGAACTAGTTCATTAGTTCACGAAATTTTTAAGACTCTGATGAACGGAAATCGTATTGTTTTGTGATTCACGAGCGGGAACAAGTGAACTTTTAGGATCTGGTTCTAGTATAATTTAACAGCAGACAGCAGAAGCAGAGCGGTGATCATTGCAACGACCACGAACGAATGAAGTATGAAGTAAGCTTAGTAAGCTCCTTTAGTAATTAGTCTCATTCACTCGTTCACTTGTTCTCCGTTTTCCGCTCTCCGCTTTCGATTCGACCTCATCGGCCGTGCCGCCGTGGTGGTGAATCATATCCGAATAGTTCGCAGTGAACTAGTCTTTAATAAACTCGTTCACCTCTAGAAAGTTCTATCACGACAAAGCGACGAGCTTGTAGTTAATTTATTAGCCACTGAATTGTATTAATGAAGTAATATTTTATTCTATTTGTTAGTAATGATTTGAAAAATATTTGTAACATATATTTACAGCGTGTTGTAAATGTTTTAACACATAACATTATTTTTAGTGATATTATATTTACGAGTATGACATGAATTGTCTGACTCTAATTCTAATTTAGTAAATAATTTGGACTGTGGAAAGAAGAATTAGAGTCCGATTCGCACAACCGCCCGTCAACTTTGAACTATCTAATTTTATAATAAGTACTTATTCTGACAAGCCAACTGTAATTGGCAAATAAATATTATTACACCGTTTTATTTATGTGTAAATATATCACATGTATGTGTATAAAGATCTCATTATTTATGGTTTGTGATTCTATTTGCATTATGGAATTAAAGTAGATAGTCGAAGGTAGTATCATATTTATTAAAAAATTTGATTAATTTGCCAAACAATATTATCAGAAAATATATTTTAATTTGAAATTAGTTATGAAAGCATGGTTAATCTTTCATTAATATTTATAACAAAATAAATTCCTGTTCTTAAACAACTACTTCAGTTACAATTGTTCACAATATTTATATTTATTTTAATCTTAAATTTCTTGTTCTTTTATCAGTATACAAAAGGTATGTAAGAGTTTTAGAATTTCTTGTTCTTGTCAAGCAAGAATTTTAAAATATTGTTAAATGACAAGGCTTGTTAGTTTCTGTTATCAAGAACTGATAAACAAAATACCAGAAAATAATAATATTGTTAGAACTCTTGTTTATTTCATTTGTTAACTTGACAATTGAATAGGTAAATAACAATGGTCAGTGTAATCACAGAGTGTGTGTCATGTATCCATCTACGTATACAAAATATGTACACAGAGAGGCAGATATCGCGAAACTATTAAAAACCTTTTTATGAACCCTAAAACAAATTTATTCATTCGACATCCAATGTTTTGCATGATTATTGTTAAATCTATGGGGTAGGTGGTTCAGTAGTATCGATTTGAAACCATGGTTCGATTCCCACAACCGCCAAATAAACAGACACACAATTTTCACCATATTAAAATTACTCCTGTGGCACCCTCTCCACTAATATCTTTGGGGGCCGTGATTTGACGGCTGGTAACCGTACTTCACACGAATAAATGTATCGCTTACCGAGATCTACTAGGCAGAGTGCTACACCCAGTAATGGGTATAAGGTGTGATGATACATTTTTCCCTGTTATCTCTGTAAATATGTATGTGATGGGAGGTAAGTATTAAATAAAAGCAACACTTATTACCTTTTAAATACAGATGATTATTCTTTTTTTATGTAGGTAAAAATATTAATATAAAAACAATAAATAAATAAATATATCATCACGCCTTTTATCCATTACTGGGTGTAGCATTCCGCCGAAGCAGATCTCGGTAAGTGATATATTTATGTGCGTGAAATGCGGTTACCAGCCGTTAAATCACGGCCCACAAAGATGTTAGTGGTGGGGAAGTCACAGGGGTAATTTTAAATTGGTGAAAATGTTTTGTCGGCTTTGGGAATCGAACCAGGTTTCTTTGGATCCACAGGCCGACTTAATACCACTGAGCCATTACCCCTTCAATATTAATATGTACGAGCTCAAATCTTATTTTTTCGTTTGTTGTTTTACTATGCAGTTTCAATTATGTAGTTTGCTTTAATATGAAATATTTTTATTAGTCGATTTTTTGGACGTATATTTACTTAATCATATTTTGTATACTCGTATTTCTTCTTTTCTTTTTGTTAATACAAATTTATTTTACACTCGTATATTGTATGTATATACTTATTATTAAATGAGTAATACGGCATAGTCGTATATTAAACAGCACCACTGCTTTAAAATTTCTTCGACTGCCACTGTATGCAAAACAATTAAATGAAAATTTAATGACATGTATACTAGTATGTTGTTAATACATAGACAAAATTTAAAGTCCATCGATAGAAACATCTCGGAATGACAGTCATTGAAAAAAGAAGAAAACATTTCTGTACTAAAGAAACTTTTTATTTTTATTCAAAAACTGTAATAATAATAAAGTTTGCCTTAAAAAATAATTACCTTTGCTTTCATCCATCAAACTATTTATAAAATAATAATCATGATAGTACATTTGTGAGTTAAATCAGTGTTCGAAAAAAAAATAATACAAAATTGCTAGTAATACTGCTATACATTTTTCCTATAACGCGATTACAAAGTGCACTGTTTTTGACTAGTTGTAAAAATATGTATCAAACATAAATATGTCACTTTAGCTGTCACTATTCAGCTCACGTAAAATTATTACAATTATTTTTAATAATTATATTAAACTTTAAAACACTTCTTTATTAAAAAGTAAAGGTATTTTATTTTATAACATAACCTAGATAATTATGAATTTGAACTCTAACCTAAGTAATAAGTAAATAAAGCCTTGTTTCCACCTCTTAACATAGTCTTAGTTTTAGTTTTTCAACATAACCTTGAGAGTTTGTCATATGTGAATACAGCTGAGCGTTTCCAGCTAATATTTTAGTCTTAGTCGTTGTCTTTGTCGCTGCGCATAAACACAAAGTTTGCAGACTTCATACTTTCGAAATAGTCTTTCGTCACTGTACTGTAAGAGAGAGTTAGCTGCGGTAATGCTATCTCTTGTTATGCTGTCAATTCTATGCCGTATTTATCAAATAAATATAGACAATATAATAAAAATAATAACAATTTCAATTGTGAAAAAAATAAAAATTACTAGATTAATAGCAACAACAAAAGTAACATGTTAAAAAGAAATTATTTGGTCGCTGTCATTTTAAAATTTATTTATTTTCTTTGATTTTATAAGTATAATTCCAATTTAATCATATTTTAATAATATAAAAATCAATTTTGAAATTTAAATTACTATATTTGAAAATTCTGGTTTGTTCACTACAAAAATGTCTCAATTTTTAAAATTGTTTTGGAATTGTATAATTTAATTAAACTAGTGCTTAATTTTAATAGTAATTACTATTCCTTATTAATAATTTTATATAATTTTTAAAGTATTCCAAATAGTTTTACACAATTATTTTCTCATTTAAGTGAACAAACCTTCACTAAAATAATGAATTACGGTTATGTTTATGTTAAGATCTGGAAATGGCTGGAATTTTTCAGACATAAACAGAAACAAAAAAACCAAAAACAAAGACTAAAACAGATTTTCACGAGTTTCAGTCAGTTACTAAAGCCCCCTTAGGCCCGTATTTATGAACGCTCCTTAGGAGTTCCTTAACTTAAGGTTTCCTTAGTTACCATTCCTTAACCAAATTCGTATCTATGAACCTCCCTTAGTTGTTTTCTTAAGGAATCCCTTAGGAATTCCTTAAATTTGACACTTCTATCCGTCCTTAACGTCAAGGTAGGTTTCTATCAACTTTTGAAGTAAATTTTATAACATTATGGAGAATAACAGGGACGATTTTTTACAAATTTAGCAATATATGGCTGAAATTTCTCATAGAGTACCTAAAGAGCATTTATTGCTAACATTTTAAATAAAATTATTAAACTTATTTTTAAAAATTTTGCTTTATAAAATAATTATATTTTAATTTACATTCCACATATTTGAAAATTGGTGTTTGTATTCTTGTTTGGAGAATTTGTTATATCTAGCTTTTGTTAACTTCGTTCTTGTTCTTACGATTGCTTTACATTTTCATGCTATTTACAATCAAAAATCTATTACAAAATCACAAATTGCATGCTATTATTTTATATAATTCTTTTAAATATTATTTTTCTCGCAAACTGAAAGATGAAGTTCATTTTCTTTTTTTTTCTCTTCCATTTATAAAATATAATGACAGCGATAATACGTAAAAATATTTTGACAGATACTGTCAGGTATAGGTAAATTTTCATAGTAACACAATTCATAATTCTTATTGGTTGTTCTTATGATGTTTTCTATAAAGGACAACTTTACCGTACCTTAATAAAGGTTTCCTTTAATAAAGTAAAGGAAGGTTTATAAAATAATATTTCAGTTAAGGAAAACTTAACCTTAAGGAGTACTTAAGGAATCCTTATCAAAGGTACACTTAAGCGTAAGTAAAGGAACTCCTAAGGAGCGTTCATAAATACGGGCCTAATACAATTAAATTAAATTTCGAATGCATATTGAATCCATCATTATTATCATCTTGATTTTGTTTTTGATAAACATTTTAAAATAAAAGTGTAAATGAATGCGGTATAGGAAAAATAGTAAGAAAATCTCATGTTCGTACTTTGTGCAACGAGCCGCAATCACAATATTTACGTTAAATTTAGTTAAAAATGTAAAAAAATTATTGTATAATAGTAAATGTACGAACGAAAAAAGAATTATGGGCCAAATAATGTGATTCTATGCTCGTATATGTTTCTACGATGAGTGAACTGTTAATTACACATAAATGTCACGGTATATATTCATATAAACAAAACAAAAGCGTCTGCAAAGACAAAATACTTACACTACTTCTAATTTAGAGTTTATTGTGTCTCTTTTTAAACAAATATTTACTCAAATTCTTTAACATTCTAATGATAATAAAAAGAAATCAGTACACAAAAACTACGTGACATACACATGTCTTTTGTCATCGTTCACAGTCAACTGTTAACAGAAAAGTAAACAGTAGCAAATCGACATGCGTGCACTAATGGCTTGTTAATAATTTACTTCAATATGATATAAAAAGAACTAACGTAACATTATCGTGTCAGACTATGATCAAATTAGAATGTAGCAAAATGATATGTTAAAACATACATTATATTTATGTCAATGCAAATTTATCTAAATAATACAGGTGTAAAATAATTGTTGACATAAAATTTATATAAATCGTCACGCGAAACTTGAGTAATTGTTCATTGAATAAATAAATAGCATGAGACATGCGAACATGGATATTAAAATTTTATTATATGTTAATGAACGAAGTTAATGTTATAGTGATTGCCTTAAAATGTAATTTGTTTTGATTAATTTTATGTGTAAGTGCTTTAATTGATATTCATAATTAATTTCAATTTCGAATCTAGTTAGTGGAATAATCAAATAATTTAAATTTTTATCAATCAGTAAAACAGTAAGTGTTCATCAAACCAATCAAATTTGCATTAAAGTTACATTAATTAATTAGTTCAAACGTTACTAATAAATATTAGTTTTTATGAATGCTAGTAATAGCTCAAACAAGAACACATTCCTTACTAAAAATAGATAAAGGCACAATATTTAAATTTAGAAATAGTGGCACATTATATATTTTACTACCTCACAGTTTATAAAAAGATGAATGAATGACGTAACATCGTAATTCCGATCGTAATGTACGAGTAGATAAAAATCTGTAAAAACTTGTAAATCAACAAAAACGAACAAAATAATTTATTTTCTAAAACTGGGGATAAATGATCTCGAAAATGATAAGAGCTACGAAATCGAGTAAATCTATTTTTACTTTCTTATACGCAGTATAAGTATTGGAATCGTGAAAAAAATCGTTCACGGGATTTTCGCGGAAATACGTGTTTTGAGGTCTACTTAATCCTTTTTGATCATTTTCTCAATGATGTCTGCGTGTGTGTGTGTATGTGTGTGTGTGGATGAATTTGTTAACGAAACTTGGCATGTATAAGTTTCATGAAAATATGAAGAGCAGAGTTGATTTTGAATGAAATTGAAAAACCGGAAGAGGACACACAAAACAATAAATTCCATTTATTTCAAAAATGGAATCAATTACAAAAAAAACCTTGAAATAAAAGATGTTAGCAAAAATGTTTGGAACATAAAATGTTATTTATAATTTTCCTGCATATGAGTCTAATTTTGAGAAAAACTAATTTCTATATTTAATAATATATTCCAATAATCATAGTAGCAATAGAAACAAAAAATATAAACATGTTTACCGTTTATATGTCAAATAATAATTGTCAAACGCAAGGAGCAAGTCATAAGTGTTCAATTCAGCGTTTTTTATGTTAAATATGCTGTGTATAAGAAAGTCGTGTGGTGGCCACACCAGATTTTTTTTGAGATGATTCCGTTTTCACAACATATTCTGAAACGTGACTAAATAATGAATGAAAACTGATGTTGATCGTTTATTTTTTTCTCAATTATTTCCTAAAGAGTTGCATACTGTCAATGAGATTATGTTCTTGTTGTACATAGTAGGCATAAATAAATAAATATCGCAAAAATATTTCAAATAAAACAGTTAAACAAATATTAAATTCTGATATCTGCTATGAAGCTATGACTGTTAGTAAATAAATTTCAGATATTATACGTATTAACTGAAGCTTCTACACAGTGATCAAAAGTAAAATTAGCTTGAAATTGGTAAAACTGATACATAATTTATTTCCTGTTGACAGTGACATTTGAAAATTAATAAATAAAATCGTTGTTTCCTTTACCCACATCCTTTTATTTCTTAACATTACTCACAGAGTAATAATCTAAATAAAGTATTTCAATCACTCAAAAATTTTAGCTGCCAGATCCCTGACATAACCTATTTGTGTTTATTCTAAAAATGACATGCCAAATAATATTTCCGCCTTCATGTGGCGTTGTGCAGACTATGGAATAAAACAATCCCCAGAATTCTGTTACCAACTGAAACAGTTACATCTAATCATCCTGTAGTTATTATAAATAGTTACTAAATCGGTGAGTTCGAGTAACTATAAATTAAAACCTATAGATTCAGTAATAATACATGTTATTATAGTTTTTTTTCTGTATATCTTTATTTATATTAATATCATTAACTTTCAAATATAAGTAACATGCTTTTCTTTGTTAAAATATTTATTTATATTTTCAGTAAATTTAAATATAGCATGATTTTTGCCTGACTTGCAAATGGCCGCCGTCAACTTGCTTGTCTCATCTTTCTATTGTTTACAATACAATTATAAATTATGATCCAAACTTTACAGGCATATTTCAGTTTTATAAGTTTTTCCTCATAGTTGCATATTGACGGATAGCGACTGACAATTAAATAAAAGATGTCAAATTTCCCAAACCATCATAATACTTAATGACATGACAGAATTTCTGCCATAACAAAAAGTTTGAAAGTTCGAATTTAACTACCTAGTACTCTTTTGACTAAAATTACCATGAAAAAAAATCAAAATAAACCAAAAAGAAACAATAAAAAACTACCGTTACGCAAAACAAAAACTAGTAGTAAAAATTCATGAATCATTGAATGAAATAAGATCAAGTCGTCTTGTTATTCAGTGTTGAAATTCGAGGCGGTCACCTGAATTGATGGAATTATGTACCTGGCGATGATGTAATAGGTGTGTAGCGAAAGGTTCATGACCCAGCTCATTCGACTTTTCCGCAAACAAAACACTGTCGTCGCATAGTTGGGCTGCTGCAAGGTGGGCTGTTGCATAATAATAAACTCGGGCGACGCGTTCCAGACTAGGCGTAAATGTTTCAAGTTTATAAATATTCATAATAAATTTCACTTTTATTTTGATAATATGTTTGTTGTTTGAAAGGCGTATACGGACGTGTCTATATTAGACTTTATATTTATTTTTACACGGCGTAAAATTTGAATTTCAATTCAGTTGTAAATTAAAATTGTGCGGCGTTTTACATTTTTATGAAGTTTGTGTGTGTCTGGTATTATTAAGAGTTTTGAATACATTTTGATCATGTAAATTTATTTGCTTTTGGATATGACATGAAGTAGATACAGCTAGTCTAGATTTTAGTAGTTGATTTGACCTTTAATAAAATCTTAAATAAACTGTTAGTAATGTTGTCAGATAAGAAGAGACAATAAATATATAATGGACTCCTATATCACAATCGATGGGATGGCTAGCACAGTGGTATGAAGTCGGCCTGTGGATCCTGAGAACCCTGGTTCGATTCCCACAGGTGACAAACTATTTTTATAATTTCAAAAGCTACCTCTGTGGCTCCTCAACCACTAACATCTTTGGGGCCGTGATTTGACGACTGATAACCGCACTTCACGCGCAAAAATATATCACTTACCGAGATCTGCTTCGGCAGAGTGCCACACCCAGTAATGGATAGAAGGCGTGATGATATATTTATTTATATATCACAATCGAAATAATAATAATTAATGATAATAACAAAATATATGCAAAAGTGCAGTATCACTGACCAATTTAAAAAAAATGCTATTTTAGGTTGGTAAAATTTTGTGAATTTCAAAACTCCCTAAAAATTACTAATTAAATCAATGCTACGAAACTGTTATTTGAAAAATATTTTCTAGTTTCGGACCTCAAGCATGATGTAGGTAATCTTCTATTATCAGGAAATAAAAAAAAATCTTTCTAACCTAACCAAACCTTATTTCAGTGCTTGACACTTTGATACATTTATGTCATTTATACTCCTTTGCGAAGAGCTTACAATCTCTGAAAAAGTTTTAGGATCACTGATAAGTAGATGTCAGTATAGTGGGGGAAATTTTAAAAATTGGTCAGTGATACTGCATTTTAGCTAAAATATATTTTGAATTAAGACCATTACTGAATAAAATTAATTAAAATAATATTTTAAGGGGTAGGTGTGTCAGTGGTATTGAATCGGTCTGTAGATTTGAGAAGCTCGGTTCGATTCCCATAGACGACAAACAATTTTCATCACATTAAAATTACTCTTGTGGCACTCCCACCTCTAACATCTTTAAGGACCGTGATTTGACGGCTGGTAACCGTACTTTATCCGCATAATGTACCACGTACGGAGATCTGCTATGGCAGAGTGCCACACGCAGTAATGGGTAAAGGGCGTGATGATATATTCATTTATTTTTTCTTTATTTTACTGCAGAAATATAAGCGAATGAAAATATAGCGGTATCACAAGAAGCGTTCTCAGATTTTAAGGGTGGTTGTTGATCCCTACACAGATTCTGTCACCAATGAGCAACCAGCAATAATTTCTGTCAATAATTTTTTGTCATGTATTTGTCGTGAACAAGTAGTAATATGTCACACGACACCATAAAAATTGCTTACTTTGATCGGTTTTGTCGCGCATGCGTCACCGGCCAAAACTTCTGTCTATCATTTTTATTACTTAATTATACGAAAGTCTATAATTTAAACTGAAAATTAGCCTGTAAAAAATATGTCAACAACTACCCTCAAAATCAGCTCATTCACATCGGCGCCATCTATAGTTTCCACCCGTTCCCAAATCTAATTTTCTTTTTTTCATGTTTATCATGACATAATCTATTAAAAAATCCATTTCTGTCACTGGAATAAATGAGACATCATTTTGCACCCTAGCTCTCTAACTAATAATGAATCCGACATTGATTTAGGTGAATGTACGCGCATGGATGTGTGTCGCTTACTTAATTGCTCGCTTTTTTATTACTTAAACTACGCCTGTAGCTAAAAAAAACAATTTCGTAATATCCAAAATTATATACTAGTCAGCCAATCAACGACCTTAAGATATGAATATTTCCATCATTGGTTTTTCTTAGAAATTATTAATAATATTGGTAATAAACATAGGCAAGCCTAAAGTAACCTACATATGTTTGAATACAGAATGTCAAATAAAAATGACTAGACTTAAAAATGATTTAATTTTTAATTTTACTCATTGTGGAATGTAATAATACTGTAAGAAAAAATAGGAAAAAATTTTCCATCACTTTGTCTCGTAATTCCACAGAGGTTTTTACAGCACGTTTGCATCAACTTCTCAGGTCATCAACAAACGGCTGGTCAGTTCAGCTTTAACCATAGACGCGCGTTTCGTCCTTCCGGACTCATCAGTATGGTGCGATCATATATCCAACTAGATCAACTAGGAACTAGAGGATTGTGATACCGACTTAGCTGAACTGACTGATGTTAACCTATCTACAACGGTAACATGACATGAGAGCTATGGAGCCACTCGTGGTGCCATCTACCGTTTGTTGATGACCTGAGAAGTTGATGCAAACGTGCTGTAAAAACCTCTGTGGAATTACGAGACAAGTGATGGAAAATTTTTTCCTATTTTTTCTTATTTATTAAGACTCAATTCCACATCGCAATAGACATTTTGTCTTTTGTTTTATAATAATATTGTATTTACACCAAATAATTTAAAATATGATATACAGTTTTTTTTTTATAAATAATACCTCATAAACTCTATTCCATGTAACTATGCAATTATTTGAAATGTATTAATGAATACAAACGGTAAGTTGTCAATTTTAATTAGCTACCAAAACGTTCAATGTTACCAAAAATCTACAAAAATAATTTTGTAAATTTAAATAGAGTGTGATTAGTGATAAGACAACATCACAAATGTCTCTTTGAAGCATTCATACGTGGAAAAAGGTATACAGGGTGTTCATATAAAGTGGTATACTATTGCTATCTCGAGAAGTATAGGAGCTACGAAGTCCGTTAAATTAGCAAACAATTTCTATTTTATAAGACTATTATGAGCGAAACAAGAGATTTTTAAAACCAGTGGTTCTCAAAATACAGGATGCAACTTTCTTATTTTAAATGGGAACCTATTCTTTTTTTGCTTACTCGATTCAGAATTTTATTCTGAATTTAACGAATACAAAATTCGATAACCTCACATTAATTTTATTTTGCAGTACTGAGGATATTAAATTTAATTCATATTGCATAGGAATCAGCGTGCTATGAGAGAAACAAATGAACAAATCATAATATTTTTGTTTGTTTGATTAATTATTAAATATCTATGTCACAAATCATAATACGCATTGGGACTATATTTTGCGCCAGTAGTGGAAGTCTAACTAAAGTCATGTATATAGGCAACCCGGTATGCATATTTAGACAGCTTGTAATTTTTAGGTGTATTCCATTTGCCACTTGATTCACTTAAATCAGTTTAGATGAATTAGACAACATGACTAATGAACTGAACTAAGTAAACTAATGCACTTATTGGGCTGAATTACTTCAAAGTAAATTAGAATCAATAATTCTAGTACTGGAAATAAAGTCAGCGAAGTAATCCAGCGAAATAAATAAGTGATCTGGTTCAGTAAATGTAAGTTATTATTATCATTTTATATTTATTTAAACTACATAAAATAGAAATTCATTATTACAATATAAATATTTATTAAAATATTCTCCTGTATACAATTTATTTATAACTTGAACTGTTTCAGTTTTATCCAATTCTTGTGAACTAGAAAATATATTATGACTTCCTCATCTAAATATTATTTATTCACTTACTTGCCAGTAGCAGTGCAGTTTTTTACACAACAATTGATATTAGTTGATGACAGTATTTATATGAAATTATTTCTCAAATAAAATTTAATTGGATATCTTGATAGATTAAAAAATTTGAAATATATACAAATGACAACTACAGGAACAATCTAGTAACCAATGATTGCCGATATTGTAGTTATCTAAAATGGAAGTCTTCACATAAAGACCATTAGCGCCATTCCGTAGGTGGAAGTCTAACTATAAACACAGTCCCATGGTTACCTATATAACTTTCCGCTGCCTGGTCTATACGAAAAAATAAAAAATTGATATTAATTTGTCTCTTTCACAACAAGCTGATTCCCGTACGATTTGAATTAAATTAATACCAGTTTATTATGCATTTTACCAAACATTTTGTAATATGAGAATACTGAACTTTGTATTCGTTGAATTCAGAATAAAATACTGAATCTAATAAGCAAATAAAACAAAAAATAGGTTCTTATTTAAAATAAGAAAGGAGCATCCAGTATTTTGTAACCACTGTACTAAAAAAAAGGTTGTTTCGCTCATTAAAATAGATTTATAAATTAGAAATTGTTTGCTAATTTAACCGATTTCGTAGCTCCCATACTTCTTGAGATAGAATAGTGTACAACAATTCATTTTCTACCCAGTCTGAAATAGCCAAATAAGAACAAGTCAATAAAAGTATACATAAAACACATGTCAAAACTCATACCGAAATGATAAAAAATAATTTTTTGAACATTGTATTTTACGATTAATTGGAAGAATACTGATACTTAAAATTCATGCAAAGTACAAAAAAAAACAGTAAATTCGATATTGGTATCACGTTCATTACTCAAAAACAACATATGACATTAATTATTATATCATATTTTTTTATGGGGTGGCTAGCTCAGTGGTATGAAGTCGGCCTGCGGATGCTGAGAACCCTGGTTCGATTCCCATAGGCGACAAACAATTTTCATAATTTCAAAAACTACCCCTGTGGCTCCTCCACCACTAACATCTTTGGAGGCCGTGATTTGACGACTGGTAACCGCACTTCACGCACAAAATATATCACTTACCGTGATCTGCTTCGGCAGAGTGCCACACCCAGTAATGGGTAGAATGCGTGATGATATATATATTTTACATTAACGCTATTTATTGTAAACCAAACACTAACAAATCGCAAAAAAATGTGAATTTTATACCTTAATACAAGATCAAAGAATGTCTTTCCTTGTTCGCTTTGCTAAAAGATTGTATATCAACTGCAGACTTACATGGCAGACATAACAATTAATTTCAACTAAAGGTCTTGAGAGAAATCCTTCAAGAACCGTGTGGTCGACCCATCGACCTGTTCCCTTTTCCCTTTTGATTTCAGCGGAACCTTGACACAAATCCGAACACCTGTTCGTGTTTTCCTTCCGTGAATAAACAGGTAAACGGAGCAAGTAGCTATTACTTTTGCTGTTACTAATAAAATTATTAGGATAGAAAATAAATGAACAATGATTCATTTACTCAAATTAAGCGAAGTTGAATAATATAACTTTCAATTACAATTTGAATGTAGAAATTAACTTTACAAATGAAAATTCGTAAGAATAAATTAAAGTATATTTTTGGACAAGCGAATTAGATCACAAAAATAACAGTCACGATTCTTTTTTAATTAAAAATTTAATAAGGTTTCATAATATTCTTATTTGTTATTTCCATCATTGTCGAAATTAGCTAAATAAATAAAATTAATTTCATATAAATTCTTTCCATTCAAATGTAGACACTACTCATTCGGTATAATCAAAGGGATTTCAGGCTTGGACATTTGGTACATTATGAAAAATATTCGAAAAATTATGAGATATAACTAGTGTATTGAATATTACCGATATTTTTTTTGAACCCAAGAAAGCTGTTTTTGCTATGGAAAGATTTCTTAAGAGCAACAAAAGCCCGAATGAACAGTGAGAATTTTTTTCTGATTATTTTTTGACGTTTCTCAAAACCAATGAAATGCTTCATTGCATGTCACGTGTCTGCGTTTTAACCAATCCTGTCATTATTATACTGAGAATAAAGCTCTTGTGATTATTCCTGGGAATAATTTCTGTAGATGCTTTTTTGTTTGTAACAAATGATAGGTAGTTGTCAAATAATTATTTAAAACTGTCAATGCGTCGAGTAAAATATGTGAAAAAAATCGATTTAGTTCAATTTCAGATATAGAAACACACAAACAAATTTTGGAAACAACTTCCAAGAATACATTAATAAGTAATCAATCGATATGAACCCAGTTCAAAATCTTTTAAGTTGGATGAATCGACCTCAACAGCTAAGTCAAAAAATAATCTAATTAAATATAACTCGAGAGTTCGATAAATTAGAAAATAATTCTCCAGTATATTTCTCAAACTTGTTGCAATTTGGCAATAACCACTCAAGCCCTACGGGCTTTCGTGACTATTGCTTGGCAACAAGTTTTCGAAAGATCTGTCAAATTATTTTCAATTTATTCTCACTCTCTTGTTATATTATACTGATAATTTTTTTGGACCCACGAATGCCGTTTTTGCTATGGAAAGATTTCCTAAGAGCAACAAAAGCCCGAGTGAACAGTGAGAATTTTATCAAAATCTTGAGATCGAGAAAAATCACGATCACAATAATTTACCTATTACGTATATAGGTTGGAAAAGGAACATATTTCAGATTTAGAATAAATATTTCGAAACAAAAATTCATTATTGGTTAAATTTATTAAGGAAATGGCGGATAAAAAAAATTAATTATAAAACAACACCTAGCTTGGAACAAATAATAAAGTTTTCTGAAAATGAGCTATGTTATCATATTAGGTGTGTTTCTTTGGACTGTGATTCGGAATCAAAGTGATCAAACTTAACAAGATCATGAAGAATCATGTTTCTTCGTTCGTTATTCGTTATCCCTACTCTTTCATTTTGTGATCACGAAACGACAATCCCCCTACCCTTCTGAATCATACTTTTTTTATGATTCATGTTGACTGATTCACATCGAAGGTTTAAAATGGCGTCTGATGATAAATTTATGTGCTCTATTTGTGGAATTAAGGGAAATTGGCTGCTTCTGGAAGAATTTTTAAATGGCTTACATGGACACTCATTTATGAAATGTTAAAATAGGTTAGTTTGTGTATTTGACATTTGCAGTTATTTTAACGTTCATACTATAGGATCGCGTCGATCGGGTTGGATTTGAATCATTATTCCTGTTCGATGTTTTCTTCAGTATCATATTTAATCATGATTCAACGCAATCACGATCAAAGGAATCATGATTTAGAAAATCACAATCACAATCCAAAGAAACATGCCTATTGTATAAACAATTACATTTTTCTAACTTTAATAATTATAAAATACTGCACTCATAATCTTAATTACATTTTAATAGTATTGTAGTTTTTATTCCAATCAAAAAAAACGATTTTTTGCCGATAAAATGACGTGTTATAAGAAGTCGAAGTAGACATAACCTTGTAAAGGTTTTTGAACTTTAGCACATGATTTGAGAACGTTTGTTACCGTTAGGAACATTTCACTTTTCGCAACACACAGCAAGTGACTTGTAGTGTTAGGTCAGGTTTGAATGCTAGTCATAGTCACGCGGACTAGCATATAAGGGTATTCCACATTTTAAATCCATTATATAATGTCAGCTGCAACGTTACCATTCAGAAGTGCTCTACTAAGATTTCCGGACATTATCTACATGTAATAAAGGAGGTAGTAATAAATAAAATAATGTAAAAAATTATTACTACTGAAATATTGGCCTAATAAACCTATGTTTATTATTATTTATTACATGGAGGAAATGGAAGGCTATAATTTTGACGTAACAAGACATAAAAAGATCAGAACAAAGTACAGCGCAGTCAAAGAGAATATTCTCCTGCCAAAATGTACAATTAAATTGACATTTGTTTTCATGAATTTACTTTGTTATAAAACAAGTAAGCTTGTATTAAATTGATTCAGTATGTAACATTATACTAAATATTGAACAATTTATGGAACAATCTAAATTTTATAATATTCACACATCAAATTGTTTTAAATATTGCATTGTTTCATTAATTGTCTATTAGGGTTGTTGATTTTTCGAATATTCGAGACTTCGAATGTACGGATTTATTGAACCTCCGAATTTAGATTCGAACTTTCGAATTTTTGAATATTCCGAATTTTCGTATTTTTTAATATTCCCAATTTTCGAATTTTCGAATTATTCGACTTGTGAATCTGGACCTTAACGTTAACACGGCATGTTGATATGAATTATTTTCAGAATAAACTTATGTGCAGGGTTTTGTATTAATTCATAAATAATAATTATTAATTATTATTATTTGCCAAATTAATTCAATTTAGACTTAAAATTTCGCTACACTGTCAAAAACGTTTTAATTAAGACGTTTTTGTATCATTTTTATTCTCATTTTAAAACGTTTTACTAAAAATCCGTAGCATTTAGATGGGCGGTAAGAGAATAGATGTCTTAATTGACGCCTAAACTGGCAGAGTTTTTGCAGGGTATTTCGCAGAGTTTATTATTTAATTCGTGGCCGACTTTTCGCGAATTATACGTGAGCATGTTTGGAGATAACAGATGGCGTTCATTCAGTGGCAAAAAATTCGAGAATTCGAAGCTTCGATAATTCGAAAATTCGTAAATTCGAAGCTTCAAAAAATTCTAAAATTCGAAACTTCGAAGTTTTTCTGACGAAGTTCAAAATATTCGAATGTTTGAACGTTCAGAAATTCAAATTTCGGTGGAAATCAACGACCTTATTATTATATAAATAAATAAATCACGCCTTTTACTCATTACTTGGTGTGGCACTCTGCCATATCAGATTTCGGTAAGTGAAATATTTATGCGTGTGAAATGCGATTACTAGCTGTCAAATTACGGACTTAAATATGTTAGTGATGGGGGAGCAACAGGGATAATTTTAATGTAGTGAAAATTGTTTGTCGACTGAGAGAATCGAACCAGGGTTCTCAAATCTACGATTCGACTAGATACCACTTAGCCACCTACCCCATCAATGTTTATCATGATAATATAATACTGGAAATAATAAATAAACAAGTAATTAAAAAACTGGCACTAAGATAATTTATATTGTGCAAAATATTGTTCTGTTTTTAGAGTAATGTAAAACAACCATTACATTTATGACATTTTTATGGGGTAAGTGGCTCAGTGGTATCAACTCGGACTGTATATTGAGAACCCGGGATCGATTCCCACAGTCGAGAAACAATTTTCACCACATTAAAATTCCCCCAGTGATTCCCGCATCACCAACATCTTTGTGGACCGTGATTTGACTACTTCACGCGCATAAATGTATCACCTTACAGAGACCTGCTTCAGCAGATTGCCTCACCCCTTAATGGGTAAATGACTTGATGATATATTTATTTATTTATTTTTAAACTTGTTACGATCTAACAATTATGGAGTAAAACTACAGCAAAGCACTACGGGACATTTAACATTTATGTCAAATAGTTTACGTAAATTTTCACCTTCTCTTCTATTTTTATATTTTGTTCTGAAATACATGCTTCAAAGTTTTTATTTTATAAGTTAGTTAATGCTAATGAACTGGAAGCCATATGTTTGTGATGTTTGAATAACAACCTAGTATAAATATAATCAACAGATGGCGCATAGACAATTTGCCTCCCTGTATTAGCTCACAATAAAATTCTGAGCAGACCATACATAGAGTTGGACAAATTCTGGTGCAGTTCAAATCAGTTTTAAGAAAAATCAAAATGTCTGTAACAAATTACACTGTCACTGAACATTACAGATACTGATACAGTAATCTCTTTCTGATGAAGTAAAACGAACGAATGAGATTCTGTAGATAGATTACCTACGAAAAAACTTCGATTTCAAAAGGGACTCTCTACACGAAACTGTAATCAAAAGATATTGACATAAATTTTGGTCAGAATAAAAAATTAATGAAAAAATATTGAAGCTTAATTACTAAAAATTATTAATTACAATTTTTAATATAATCTTATCATGAATGAATCTTTTAAAAATATAAAAGAAAGAACAAGAAATTAAAAAAGCTAAAAAGAGCAGTTCGCATAAATTTACAACTTTACATCACAAAAGTTTTAAATGCTAATCATTTTAGAAGTTAAAGTTGCGTTGCTCGTCCTACACAAAATTTTAAAACACTCAAACTAATTTAGGTTATTATATCACACCAACGTTCTTTTCAACATTACGTTGGACAGCGAAATTGTAGGTAGACAAACTAGATCAATAAATACTGGTCACGATAATCCGGTGATCAGCGCAGCGCCTGTTTTGATCATTGCTTACTTTAGGTTGCGAATTTGAATTCCTCTCAAGATATGAAATGTTGGTGTTCTCCTTATAAATAGTATTATTTTTATCCTGGCTTCCTGGCGGATTAACTGCTAAGGTCATATGCCGCCATTACGCCCTGATCATGCGTTTTAGGTCCTAGAGTCAACAGCAACGTGGGTTTCTCTGGACGGTCCCCCATCCAAATACTACTCGCGCGCAACGTTACTTAACTTGCGTTATCGCATAGATCAGTTGCAACGAGTGCAGCCATTGCCGTTGACAAAATAATATTTATATCCCTTCGTAAGGATTATAGTGAAACTATGTAATTTTAATCGACCAACGACTACACTTTTATAAAAATTGAACTTGTCCAAGTAAAATGGGCTCCTGCATCTATTTTGTTTTTTTTGTTTGAATTATTAAACCATATAACAAACTATGACGATTATTGAAAATGCAGTTTAAAAACTCCTTATATTACAAGAGATATTATTTTTTTTAAAGTTTTGTGTTGGGGTTGTAACGTACCAAGGTCGTTTCAAATAAATAAATAAATAAATAAATAAATAAATAAATAAATAAATAAATAAATAAATAAATAAATAAATATATCATCACGCCTTCTACCCATTACTGGGTGTGGCACTCTGCCGAAGCAGATCTCGGTAAGTGATATATTTATGCGCCTGAAATGCGGTTACCAGTCGTCAAATCACGGTCCCCAAAGATGTTAGTGGTAGAGGAGTCATATGGGTAGCTTTTTTTGAAATTATGAAAATTGTTTATCGCCTGTGGGAATCGAACCAGGGTTCTCAGGATCCGCAGGCCGACTTCATACCACTGAGCTAGCCACCCCATTTCAGTGGTACCTAATTTGTTTCGTTCAAAGAGTGAACACAATATACGATTGAATTCTTGAAAAATAATCTTACTATGTTGAAAATAATATTTTATATTACATAAAAGCCCAAGAAAACGAAATTAAATTTTCAGACGACCACTTATAAAAGTAACCATAATAACATCATAAACTACTACGGAAAATTGAACATAACATACACTGATATGTTATTATAACGCACACTTCTAACATATCAGGTGAAGCTCCACTGATTGACAACAGATAGCGTTACTATGAAAGAATATAATAAAGTAAATGAAAATAATTTGTATTTATTATTTAAATCGAAGTTTTGACAGATTTTTTAACACATCTGCACAGATAAATCTTATTTTTAAATTAATAACAAATATTTTAGCATTATTTAATGTTTTGACATTACGGTTAGTACAGTAGGTATCACCACACCTAACCTCAAACGTTAAACGTCAACGCTTACCTTCAAAAACACATCCGCTGTCAAAGTGTAACAACAATGCTCTTGTGAACTTTTTTTAGAAATATTTTGTGGTCGTCTGAAAAATAGTGTACATAATTCGCTCTAAAGTGTGATAACTGTGCTCGTGTACTTAAATCACTCGGCGCTGCGCGCCTCGTTTTTCAATTTGTACACTCGCACGTTATCTTACACTTTCAGTGCTTGTTATGTAATATACTATTGTAACAAGGTGGTTTTTGAGTTGACTGCAGATATTCTGTTAGTTTGCTTCCCTGTTTTGCGCGATAAGATTCTGAGAAAAATCTTATCGTGGCAACGAATGTGTGTGGACATCTGCAGTCTTCGGCCATGTGTTTCATCCCCAAAATACCACTCTTCAACCCCGCTGAAAACTTAGCGTCTAGTTTTGAGATGTAGCATCAGTCAAGCGAGGTTTGCTCTGTCGGCCGGTCAAGATGTGACCGACGTCGAATCCGTTTTCGCGCTTCGCGCGCATTGAATTATCGTTTAGTTAATTATAAATGTTTCTAGTTTTATTTTATTATATATTAACTCGTATTATATCATTAAGTTCAATAAAGTTATCTGTGTTTTATAGTGCGTTATTATTTAGTTAATTAATAGTAACCGCGGAAACGTTTTATTCACATCTAATAATTCGCGCTCGCGATGGGCATACCCCGCTTTGTTACACTATATTGGCCGTATTTGTTTGGGAAATTTTGATCCAACCCTGAACTGACCTAGAACTAACTCGTGTTACTTCCAAATAAATGATGCATCTCAAGTGTCAGTTGTAAATATTAGCGGTAAATTTAAAATCTGAATGCATGTTCGAAGCGACATCTGCTTAGTTTTGTTTGTGTGTTAAATTGCGCTTTTAATTGGATGTTTTGAGTCATCTTTATATTTTTTATATGTAGTCAAAAAGCAAATAACGTCAGGGTCTATTTTTTTTATAATGTTGTCATCAGCACTATCAAAATAATGAATTTCGGAGTCGTAATAATGTGTCGTAATATTATCCTCTGTGACTTATATTGCAAGAAGCACATAATGCATATTGCTCTTCCATCATCTGCATAAATAATAGTTTAGTGTATTTTTTCAAAATATTATTATAAAATTACTTATGTTTTTCATAAAAATAACTCCTAACCTCTCTATACTATTACAAATCGCGATGCCGCCACGAATAACAAGGAACACAAGTTGATTAGATAGAGATAGTAAACGGGTTGAATCTACCAACCCGCTAAAATAGCTGGGGCAGTAGGGTCAGTTTAAGGTTAGTTGCAGGTTACTTATAGTGTGCCAAGTAACCTGCTGGTTACTTTAAAAATCCCAAATAAATACGGCCATTGTAATAAATACACAACGTGTTGAACATGTAAATATCAGCAAACGACACACAGTTTGAAAAAAGAGTACTGAGATGTCACAGGCAAAAAATTAACGTGTCAGTCTTACCTATTTCAAGTATATTTTTTTATTGCCAACTGAAACAATTACTTTTGATCACTCTATATATTTGCGTGAAATTAATAAGAAACACAAACAAAATTCACAATATCATTGATTAGTGTTTATAAAGAGATTTAATATTCATTTGCCCAAAGGAACGTTTGATCAAATATACAGTCCTTCTGACTACCTCGCCCTTAACACTTGCAAAACATTTGGTTTGAAATGACTATGCGAGGACAAACACCTTAAATAAATCAACATAATACCTTTGTTTCTTTCTGCTGGTCGGATCGTATGAATAAATAACCCTTTCGTAGAGTATCGATTTGTAACGATAGTAATGTGAGCAGGTGACATTTACTGTTGCATTTCACATGGCATTATCAATCAATTTCAATCAAAGATTAACGTGCAGCTCTCACTATAGTCACAGGCGTACGTACATACACAAGGCGTAGCAGGTAATTGAATCAGGATTGAGTCTACATAGTATGAATTCGCTACGATGACTCCGAATGGAAATGAATGGTCGTTATCCTTGATTGCGACTTATAGCAAATGTGTACATTGATCATTGTTGTTTGTAGTTGGTGTATTATTTAAAATAGTTATTTGTAGTATTTATAACTGTCGTCTGTTATACATGTGAACAGGTGTTTATTTAGCTGGGTCCACTGAAGGTATTTTGAATAGTTTTGAAGTCGGTTATAATAGACAAAATATTTCTAATTAGGAATGATGTATTTGTTTTTCTAATGCTCGTTTACACCAACGAAACTTAAATAAAAGCAAATCGAAGTAAAATGTTTTATATAAAGAAGTTTATATTGCTGTCAAAAATTTGATGCGATAGTGTCAGTTTATGTCAAACGTAAAATTTATGTTTCTTTAGTACAAACGAACATAAGTATAATATAATACAAGTGTAGAACGGGCATTAAAACCAAGAAAAAACGTTTATGAAAACAGTGACAACAAATTTTTCCACAGTTTAGGTAGCTGTCAAGATAATATAGTAATTTTTTCACGTGTGAAAAAACAAACTTCGCGTATCCATAACGATGTAAAAATGTCGCGTTGTTTTGACAGTAGAAAAAATGAATGAAATGTGTTGATTGTATATTACTGTACAGCTTTTATTTAATAATATATTACGTACCATGAACTGTAAGTGACAGCTTTTCGGTCAAGAATGTATTTACGACTTAAAAAATTACTTACAGTTCGAGATTAGTAAGTTATTTTTTAAAATACCTGCACAAATAGAGGGAAAAGAAAAATAAGTCTTCAAAATTAATAGCTGTCAAAAAAAAACAGGACCTTGATCTATATAATTTACTTACTGTCCACCGTGAATGGTAAGTCCTGATGTAACCACGGAAACAACTGTGCAATAAAAGTTCCACTTAGGGCCAGCTTTTCAATTTCCGGTTTACTCTCGATTAACGTTAATCATGATTAACATTAATCAGTTATAGAAAAACTGGCCCTTACTGTGTTTAAATTTCGTCATTAATAAAATGATTTTTTAAATAGATTATGTCATGATAAACATTAAAAAAGGAAAATTAAATTTGGGAACGGGTGATGTGAATGCGCCGATTTTAAGGGTGGTTGTTGACATATTTTTTACAGGTTAATTTTCAGTTTAAATTATAGACTTTGGTATAATTAAGTAATAATAATGGTAGACAGAAATTTTGGCCTGTGACGCATGCGCGGTCAACCGATCAAAGTAAGCAATTTTTATGGTGTCGTTTGACATATTACTACTTGTTCACAATAAATACATGACAAAAAAATTATTGACAGAAATTATTGCTGGTTGCTCATTGGTGACAGAAGCTCTTAAAGTGGACTGGTGTAGAGATCAACAACCACCCTTAAAATCGGCGCCATCTATAGTTACCACCCATTCCTAAATCTAATTTTCTTTTTTTCATGTTTATAATGACATAATCTATTTAAAAAACCATTTCTGTCACTGGAAAAAATGGGACATTTTGCACCCTAGCTCTCTAACTATAACTTACAGTATAGATATTGTTAAAAATAAATATAAAATTTTTGTACTATTTTAACTTTTCTAAACTGATTGTGATCTAGTAATTTTATATTAAAAATATATAAAATAATGATTCTGAATTATAAATTATTATTTAATGTGGTATTTTTATTTAATCTGATAAAAGATTGTTAAACTTTTCAGTTGTTCGTTTCGTAAAAGTACTAATCAATATCTTTTTCAAAGTATCGGTATAAATTTCTAAATGCCATTATGTAGGAACCCTTAGTACAGAGCTGTAAATAGCAGTCAATATTATTTATCTGCTAAAATAAAGTTAAGCTGGCAATAAAACCGTATTTTAGTATCCAGATACTGGATGCGTACTTCTTTTTATTTGAAACAATTGTTGAATACAGTCCATTGTAATTTTTAATGAACAAAAGAATGACTCCATATGTGCCTGTGCACAGGGGTAAGAGCACTTCACCGATATAATATCATGAATTTTTAATTGCATCCCAGGATTTGACTATGTGAAAACTGTGGAATTGCGCGTACAATATTTATATGCTCATATGTGTTTTTATATCTGTCGCATGTGCGACTGCGAGATAATTTTTTCGCAGTTCTGTTCTGTCCGTTTCACACAACAGCGAACAGAATATTTCAGGTTATTGAATATTTGATTTCACTCATTTTGAATTCTCAGTGGGCCACGTGTTGACAATTCTCAAAACATATCAGTAGCGTAAATTTTATATTTATTTTGTTATGGAAATATTTATTTAAATCTTTTATAGATATACGGACTATTTTACATTGTTACATCATATGCTCTTAACTAAACAAAAGATCTTAAATACACTTTTCCATAAGTAATAATTAAAACAATAATATTAGTAATAAAAAAATGTTTACGTAATATACGCAGAATTTGATGCAAATACTTAGCAATTTGAAATATGGTCTATTACTCACATATGTTAGAATGTTAGAATTTATATTTTACAAAGATTTATTTTTAAGATTGTGTGCCACTAACAATCCGATGTATAAGAAGAAAACTCAAATCAAATAAATATGTGTAAATTATTTTTTTACAATACTTGTACTGTAAGTTACTTATTAATGACAAAATTTAAACACAGTAAGTCGAACTTTTATTGCACAGTGGTCCCCATGGTTATATCAGGACTTAAATATTTACTTACTGTCCACCATGAACAGTAAGTAAGTATTAGATATCAAGATCATGGGGTGGCTAGCTCAGTGGTATGAAGTCGGCCTGTGGATCCTGAGAACCCTGGTTCGATTCCCACAGGCGACAAACAATTTTCATAATTTCAAAAACTACCCCTGTGGCTCCTCCACCACTAACATCTTTGGGGGCCGTGATTTGACGACTGGTAACCGCAATTCACGCGCCAAATATATCACTTACCGAAATCTGCTTCGGCAGAGTGCCACACCCAGCAATGGGTAGAAGGCGTGATGATATATTTATTTTATTTATTTAGATATCAAGATCCTGTTTATTGACAGCTGTCAATTTTGAAATCTATTTTTCTTTTTTTTCAATTTGTGCAAGTATTGTAAACTAACCTCGAACTGTAAGTGATTTTTTTAGAACGCGAATGTTTATAACTCGATTTCCCAAACTACATTTTTGACCTAAAAACTGTCACTTACAGTTCATGGTACGTAATATACTAATTCTATTCAGCATCCATCAACTGAATCTGAAAAGAACAAGTTAATAGGATGCGGGCACTCACGTGACATTGTGACGTTTTTGTGACGTAAAAAACAGCTGTTCGGGCAAAGATCACAGCGCCACCTACAAAATTAACTATTTTTTGTTGCGAGATTTGAAAAGAACGATTCTTTTCAAATCTCGTTCCAAAAAATAGTTCATTTTGTAGGTGGCGCAGTGATCTTTGCCCGAACAGCTGCTTTTTACGTCACAAAAACATCACAGTGTCACGTGAGTGCCCGTATCCTATTATTTCTATTTTATAAGACTACTTTATTTAACGTAACAAGAATTTTGTTATACGTAAGTGTTTCTCAAAAAAACGAAGTGCAACTTTCTTATTCTAAATAGGAACCTATTTCTTTTATTTGCTTATTCGATTCGGTATTTCTTTACTAATTAAACAAATATAAAATTCAGTACCCTCACATTATAAAATTTTAGAGAAAAATTCATATGAAATTGGTATTAATGTAATGAAAGTAAAGATTAAAAAAATAATAATTAAACGTCAAACACTGTTTGTTACCCAACAATATAATGACATAAGTATAATTTTAGTTTTGATTGGTTGATTTCGCACACGTGATTAGAAACAGATTCATTTAATTGGATAATTATTTCATCTAACAATTTTCAGTGTAAAAAATGCAGCTGGGATCGAAACTATTTTGAAATAATAGTCAGTATTATTTATATAAACTCTTCTCTTATCAAAAATTAGTTTATCTCTAAAATACAACATGTAATATTACAATATTTATCTAGTTTAATGAAAATAACAAATGATAAAATGAATCCCTAATTTATTGACGGACTACATTTGTTGAGCTTAATTCAAAACCAATATTTTATCAGTGAGTGGTATACATATCGTTCAGATAATTCCGTAGTGCTGATAAATTATTGAACATGTCATAATTATGCAAATAAAAAAGGCAAGTGTAGAAGATTCGAAACGCCAATTATTCTACTGTGAGATGATCAAAGACAGAGTAATTTGCACATATTATTTTATTTACATAAAGCTAAGTTTAACCCGGATGTTAACAGACTCTTCGAACAGGCGCGGCTGTAGAGAAAATTAACAATTGTTTGGAATACTTGGAATTTCGTGTAAAGATATTTTCAATTTCTATTATAAGTATAACTAATGTTCACTAATTTTGTATTACATTATTATAACAAATGGTGATCCTATTTAAAATAAATAAATAAATATATCATCACGCCTTCTACCCATTACTGGGTGTGGCACTCTGCCGAAGCATATCTCGGTAAGTGATATATTTTGAGCATGAAGTGCGGTTACCAGTCGTCAAATCACGGCCTCCAAAGATGTTAGTGGTGGAGGAGCCACAGGGGTAGCTTTTTTTTGAAATTATGAAAATTGTGATCCTATTTGAGATAATATTTTCAAAAAGTCCCAAAGTTAATCTCAATGACGAAAGTAAAGAATAATATATAGGGTCAAATTCATAATCGTGACTCACCCTCACCTCATTCTCACATCACACTCAAAATCGAAATAACTAAGGCAACTAACTCAAATTGTGCAAATATATAAGTTAAGGCGTACTCGATTTTCCATTTGAATCAGATCTAACTTACATTTCCTGAACCAGATCACATATTTATTTCGCTAGATTACTTCGCTGATTTATTTTCAGTTCTAGAATTACTGATTCTAATTTACTTAATGGGCCTTTCAAGACTTTTTTGAATTTTTTATATATTAATCTACGTAATAAAATAATTATACCCAAATTTTTTATTTTTTTAAAAAACTTGTATTAAGCATGATAAAAATATTTAAACTTTCGAAACAAATGAATATGACGTAGTTGCATCTTAGCTTAAAGAGAGACAGATAAGACAGAGATAAATAACACGTAACTTGTCGTTGTCAGTAGAATCCTCAGACAAAACATAACTAGACGGATAACATCGGCGTTTGTTGTGAATCAGAAAGGGATAGAATAACTGGTCGGTGAGGCGGGTGCGCGGCAAGGAGCAACTTGCATAACATCAAAGTGTACTCGCTCCTTGCCGCGCATCCGGCGGACCGTCAAGTCTCTGCTTCACAACACTGCATTGACTTGAATACGACATAATTTGTCTAGTATTATACGTCATTGGTAGAATCGTAGAATGCTGAATGCTTATTTCTTCTTCGTCTTCTTGAACACCGACAAACGTTTCAGACAAAGCTCTGTGATTGGCTTAATGCAACTACGTCATTGTAATATGTCAGTGCGGACATTTTAAATTATTCAACTTTAACTTTCATATTTCAGCAATAAAGATATCATATATGGTATGGTTTTATATTGTATTAAATATGATGTACGGTCAAGAATTTATTTTAATAAATATATATTAAAAAGCTCTACCACTTGAATCCCCAATTCCGTTCAATTAGTCATGTTGTCTAATTATCTGATCTGATTTAAGTGAACCAAGTGGCAAATGAAATACAGCTTTGCCTTAGTTACTTCAATTTTGTGTGTGAGATGAGGCTGACTCACAGCTATGAATATGATCTTAATATTCCAGACATGTTCTAAATATTATCGATTTTATTAAAGCACAACACTTGAAAATGCTGTAATTATGAAAAAATAATAAATAAGTCAAAAAAAGTTTATAATGATTTAATTATCAATACTGTTGCTCATAATATCCATAAAAATAAGAAACGTAATAATGAAACTAAATGAAAACAATTGAATGAGTTTATTCAAATATAATCGAATATTCATTGTATTTTATTCTGCAATGCAATAATTTTAATTAAATTTTTAGGGAAAGAATTCAAAAGATTTCCTTCTTGATTTTTGGTCGTATACTCTACAAACAGCTTTGATACAAAAAATTTATATCATCGGCCTCTTACCCATTACTAAGGTGTGACACTCTGCCATAGTAGATTTCGGTAAGTGTTACTTGTACGCGTGAAATACGATTATTAGCCGTCAAATCATGGCTCCAAAGATATAATTGAATGGCGAGACACATAGGTAATTTTAATGTGGAGAAAATTGTTTGTCAGCTGTGGAAATCGGACCCAGGTTCTCAGATTCACAGTCCGATTTGATATCACTGAGCATCCCTACCTCACACAGATTTGATCATTTAAATAAATTACGAGTAAATTAAAACTCGTAGATTATCCAATTATAAAATTTTTGTAAATATTTAATTACTAGCAAAATAAATAAAACTGTTTTTGAAATAACATTCATATTTTTATTTCTATCCAAACAAAAAGATAATTATAGGATAAATACTATCATAATACAATAACATTACAAACTTCTCATCATTTTAAATTGTACTGTGAAAGAAAAATGTATTTTTTTAATTTGTTGCAAATAAAAAATACTTATTCACCTTGACATTTACTACTTCCATTACATGAATTTTTAAATTCTGAGAGAAAATTACTAAAAATTATGAATTAAAACTAAAATGACATCAAGTAATGTAAAAAAGATAATTTTAAACTTGGTAATAGAAAAACAATTCCAATTTAGTTTAATTGTTCCAAAAGTATATAATACCTAAGAGCTACTGTAGTAGACTAATACACACAGATAAATAACATAATAATGGGGTGGCTAGCTCAGTGGTCGGCCTGTGAATCCTGAGAACCCTGGTTCGATTACCACAGGCGACAAACAATTTTCCTAATTTCAAAAACTACCCCCGTGGCTCCTCCACCACTAACATCTTTGGAGGCCGTGATTTGACGATTAGTAACCGCACTTCACGCGCAAAATATATCACTTACCGAGGTCTGCTTCGGCAGAGTGCCACACCCAGTAATGGATACAGGCGTGATGATATATTTATTTATTTATTTTAAATAACATAATAATATATTTCTTATATTTTGTATTTGTTTATAAAAAAGCTTCAAAGCTCAGTTAAACAGGTGATGTAATTTTTAACTATAAATACAGGGTGGTCCATTTAAAGTGTTATCAGGAAATATCTCGGAAACTATAAATTTTACGCAAAAATGACCTAGACGAAAAACAATCGTACAAAAGGGGGTCATAAAAACGAAATATTGGTTTTGTCCTAGATGGCGCTGTTGTCGCTAAATCATGGTCAACGCAATTTTTTTTAAATGAAAACCCCTATTTTTTATTAAAGAATCAGATTCCTCGTTAAAAAAAAGAAGAATTTATTTAGTTCACTTTTTCGTCAGCATGATAGATGACGCTGTAATCGCGAAAAATGATGTTGCTTTCGGACGTTCCTGTATTAGAGCTTATGCGCGCGGCTGTGTGTGTGTGTATTATTTGAGTTTGTGTGCGTGTGAGTTTGTTTGTGAGTTTGTTAGTTTTTGTTTGTGTGCGTGCAAGCGCATCCACTAACACGCACATCTAAAATCACAAATAGTCTCATTACATTCAATTGCCATTTTTATAAAATATGGTTCTTCTGATTGTTTACATTCTGTCTAAAATCATATGGTGTAAATTTAAATTGCATTTTATTTTAGATTTTAATTAAATTAAGCATAAGCTCTAATACAGGAACGTCCGAAAGCAACATCATTTTTCGCGATTACAGCGTCATCTATCATGCTGACGAAAAAGTGAACTAAATAAATTCTTCTTTTTTTTAACGAGGAATCTGATTCTTTAATAAAAAATAGGGGTTTTCATTTAAAAAAAATTGCGTTGACCATGATTTAGCGACAACAGCGCCATCTAGGACAAAACCAATATTTCGTTTTTATGACCCCCTTTTGTACGATTGTTTTTCGTCTAGGTCATTTTTGCGTAAAATTTATAGTTTCCGAGATATTTCCTGATAACACTTTAAATGGACCACCCTGTATAAAATAAATTTGCAAAGTAAATTTGTATATGTAAATACGACTCTGTAAATTATATCGTCATCTATCTTATTCCACATTTTGATTGAATGTTTCGAACTGCACCAGCTAATAGACATTTAAGACGGGATTATTTTTATCTAACACAATGAAACAAATTAATTGTAAATTTCATGAACTACATATAATCACACAAGAGCTTTTTATTTTTTCTGATACATTTATGTTTGTCATGAAATATTGTTACCTTGCAATTTAACAAGAAAAACTGTTTTCATTAAATCACACCACCTACGATAGCTGTATTCCATTTGCCACTTGGTTCACTTAAATCAGTTCAGATAAATTTGATACAAGACTAAATAAGCTAAACTAGACAAACTGATGCACTTATTGGAGTGAAATACTTCAAAGTAAATTATAATCAATAATTCTATTACTGGAAATGAAGTCAGCGAAATGAAGTCAGCGAAATAATACAGCGAAATAAATAAGTGATCTGGTTCAGTAAATGTAAGTTAGATCTGATCCAAATGGCAAATGGTATACGTCTAATGTCATTTTATAAAATAGCTATTTACATAACAAGTGCGCGGCGAAGATATACACATGAACGCAATTATAAAGCACTCGCTTCGCTCGTGCTTTAATTGCGCGGATGGTGCAAATGACGTCTTCGTGTACGAGTTTTGTACAATACTTTTTGTTACGAGCACAAAAATTATATAATCGATAATAGGACATTTATTAAATTATAAGCATGAATTTATATTGGTAGTTAAGTATGCCATGAATTGACATTTGTTATTCGTAAACAAATTGTTTATTTTTTTGTCGTAAAGTTTGTTAAAATATGTCTATTTGATGGCGTTACAAACTAATGCCTCTATTTGTTTTATAAATTCCTTAAAATGTGTGTACCTATATAAGTACAATTTGCGTTTTAATAGTCAAAATTTAGAATAATAAAAAATGGGTGTTTTTTCAATTACATTGCGCACGGGTGCGCAAAATCAAACTTTCCATCGATTTCCAAGATAATGTAAACATTATTTTGAATCATGGAAGTACAAAAACAGTTTTTCCTGTCAAATTGCAATGTAACAAAAATTCAAACAGAAATGTATTCTAAGATACTAAAATGCTCGAGTGTAATTCGGTAAGATAATTTAATGATATTAAAATAAAATAATTCAAATGACATTAGATTTTATGAGGTTACGAAGGGAATGGTAAATAAGATTTTATCAGTTGCAAAAAGTTACCTTCCTTTATCCGCTATCAATGCGAAAAAATTGTTTCTTTTTATTTATGGCTTACTATCTATTAAAGCGAAATTATCCCTATTTTTTTTTATTGTTCTTATATTCAACACGCCATTTCAGTGGTAGTGATATCTCCTGTAATCTCTCACTGATTATAAGAACATTACGCTATTGCTAACTTTTATTTTTCATTTAATTCAATGAGTCATGTATAAAAACTCCATATAGAAATATCACTTTTGTAATTTGACATCGGATGAAAAATGTAACTGTTTATAAGTGAATAAACTTTTATATACCTTCATTTGCTTGGAAAAGGTGAATATAAATGCCTTAATTCAGTTACTTCATTCAGTACATTATCTCAATAAAAATCAATTGGGATTTATTTTTTCTCAGACTAAATTTTTATTTTATTTATTGAAACATTAGACAAAATTCAGTGTCGCAATCTTTGTGTCATTAGCTGTATTCCATTTGCCACTTGGTTCACTTAATCAATTCAGATAAATAAGACAACATGACTAAATGAACTAAATTAAGCAAACTGATGCATTTATTGGAGTGTATTTTTATAAGCTAAATTTAAATGAGTAAATCTAGTACTAGAAATCAAGTGTGCGAAGTAATCTAGTGAAATAAATAAGTGATTTGGTTTAATAAATGTAAGTTAGATCTAATTCGAATGACAAATGGAATTATTGGTCTCGTCAGCTGTTACCAAGCCATTCAACGTGGTGAAAACTGTCGGCTGAGGAAATCGAACCAAGGTTCTCAAATCCACAGACCGACTCGATACCACTGAGCCATCTACATTTGAAAAAAAAATATAAAGTGTACTTAAAAGATACACTGAGGGCGAAGTTTATAGTTACAGTTTAAATTGAATCTTAAGCTTAATTAAACTCGAGGTTACAATGATTATTTTTTGACGTTTCTCAAAACCAATGAAATACTTTATTGTATGTAACGTGTCTGCGTTTTAACCAATCCTGTCATTATTATACTGAGAATAAAGCTCTTGTGATTATTCCCGGGAATAATCTCTGTAGGTACTTTTTTGTTTGTGACAAATGATAGGTAGTTAAATAATTATTTAAAACTGTCAACGCGTCAAATAAAATGTGTGAAAAAAATAGATTAGTTGTATTTCAGATATAGAAATACACCAACAAATTTTGCAAACAACTTCCAAGCATATATTAATAAGTAATCAATCGATATGAACCCAGTTCAAAATCTTTTAAGTTGGATGAATCGACCTCAACAGCTAAGTCAAAAAATAATCTAATTAAATATATAACTCGAGAGTTCCATAAATTAGAAAATAATTCTCCAGTATCTTTCTCAAACTTATTGCCTGGCAACAAGTTTTCGAAAGATCTATCAAATTATTTTCAATTTATTCTCACTCTCCTGTTCTCGTATTCAATGCACATATTATATTCGGTAAGAATATTGCCCCACGAAAACAAACCAAAAATTTTACAAAATTAATATTTTGACATATGTCAGATATTTTCGTTGCTAGATAACTAAAAAAAAAAAAAAATTAAAGTGAAACTGTCAATTGTTTATTACAGAAAATTATCGCGATAATTGCACTAGTGCAAATTACCGCTGTAAATGCACTAAGGGCCGGTTTCTGAAAACAAATTTAACTGGTTAGTTAGTTTACCTCTTCGATAAACTATCAAATGGGTTTCTGAAACATCATGTTGGTATTTAACTGCCCCGTTAAGTTAACGCGGCAAATTGGTTCAGTTAAATTATATGACACATGCGCAGTTGTTTCATAAATTGAAAAAGGCTGACAGTGACAGTGCTCATCTTTCCTAACCTTGTTTTAAAAACCAATTCGTTAAGCCGCTGTGTTAGTTTCGTTTGGCTTTGTTGGTGATTGAAAAAAGGTTTAAATACACAGTTATTACCAAAATCTATTATTTTGAGAACTATAGACTCACGAATAATGTTAGTTCAGGATAGAACCATGTGTTAGTTATCGAACATATAAATTAACTGACGTTTGTTTTCAGAAACCCGATGCAATTTTAACCTTTCAATAAATTTAAGCGACAGTTAGTTAACATGCCCGTTAAATATTTTTTCAGAAACCGGCCCTAAATCAATTATCACTTATTAATTCACTCATTTCCATGACAATATTGTCAAATAATGAAAAACTATTGGTTGTTTAAAGTCGTGGGGCAATATTCATTGTAATATTTGTTTTTTGAATCATTTTGCTAAGGATAAATCAAGGAAAAATAAGGTTAAAGCAGATAATCCAATATAAATATCACACCTTCACATCGTATATTTTTCTTACGTCAGTTAGGGGGCGTATTACACCAGTTAACATCGATATTTCATAACCGCCAACAGTTTAAGGACACATGAAACAAGTTTAGTGAACTAAAAGCAAGCACGTGACAAGACGAAAAAATCGCAATAGTTTTTCACAGAGCACTCGACTTGACACAGTTTCTATTCCATGAAATATCTCGTCGTGTGACTTTTCGCGAGAATGGTCATATGATTAATTTAAAATATTGTCGACATTTTTATGGAATAAAAGTAAGATGTTAATAATGACCTAGTAAATTGGGACGAATGTTAACAGTTGTTGATCGTGATAGTCATTGTGCAATGACTGGTTTTGCTATCGAATGAAATCATGAATGAAAATAATGATTAGTGTTTTTGGCTTTGAGGTGATTTATTACCTAAGTAAAAACAATTTTATGGGTCGTTAACTGAAATTAAATGAGTGGGCAGTGTTATACTAAATAATTAAAATAATAGAACCAGGTATTTGTTTTTATGAGAACTATAAATTCTATAATGGAAACGTGCTTTGTAATGATTTATTCGTATTAATAAAACAATGTGTTTTATTGCAAATAATACTTTTATGTATTTAAACTATTTTAACTTCCTGACAAAGCATACTGGAAGACGAAAAGTTGAGAATAATATCATAAAAACTACATATTCCAAGTTTGTAAGAAACGAGCTAACCAACTTCTGCGAAACAATGTGTGGGCCATTTCTTATTTTAAAAATAAACAAAACTTTTCGCAGAACTTACCAATTCTTTAATTCGAAAGAGAAGAAACAGAAGATTGTTATAAATCGCTCTTTGGCGAATTAAAAAATATTGATAGATTTTATCAATCGCATTTACTTTCTTGATGTAATTAGATTCGTTGTTAAGAGTAAGAAAGAGTAATTTGAAATGTTTTATGCATATGTTCTGTACGTCGAAGAAAGATGAATGATAAGTCTAGTGATTGGATAGATGTGATTGAAGGTTTATTGTGTGATGATTTCTAGTGTAATAAATAAATGAGTTTATATGAAGTGATCTATGAATGTGGTTAAAGTGAGAATATTTGACGAGGGCCTGATTATTTGATGAATGTAATGAGTGAATGTTTTATAAGTGATTTTAGGGTTCGTGCTACCTCATTTGATGGGATATAGTGTGAAGATATGTATGTAATATAATACAAACCGCACAAGCAACATCGAATTACTTTTCATTAATATAATTACAATGTCTTAAATCAAATGCTTCACAACATTTTAAAATCTATCGTATGCCATGTTATTTCGAGGTACTTTTATTTATTTTCTATAGATTTATGGTTTTTTAAAAGTTTTATTATGTAAATGTCCATTATCGACGTTATTAGTAATAGAAAATTGATATTGATAAAATTATAAATTGTATTTAAAATAAATACACATTCAAATTTCGATAAAACCGGCTATACAATTCAGATATATGTATATCAGAAAATTATACTTTTATTTATTTTTAGACCGGAAAATTATTTTTTACCTATCTAGATCGGAAAGTACAACGACAGAAATCAGTAAAACTAAATTGCAAAAGAGTTCAGAAAATAAACAAACAAATAAATATTTCCATCTGGCAGTTGAAAGCAGAAAGTGTAACAACGTATTCATGGATACATGAAAACTGTAGCCCGAATTTACAAACAGAAAAACAGTCACAAATTATTTTTCAAGCGTTCCTAAAAGGTTATAGAAAAAAATATTGTGTGCACCTCAAGCAGAAAGTGTCCTTGTTGCTCGCGCATGGATATTGTTGATCGAGGTATAGACTACGAGGTTTCTGCTCTATAGTTAGAGAACTAGGGTACAAAATGGTGTCTCATTTTTTAATAGATTATGTCTTAATAAACACGAAAACGTGAAAATTAGACTCGGGACCGGAAGGCAACTATACACAGTATATCCCAAAAATAACGAAACTTTTAATTTAAATCATAGAACACGTAGCGCAATCTATTGAACATACACATTGTTAGAAAGATACGTCTTGCCTCTTTCGAACGCACACAACTTCATGCAAACTTAGAAAAAAATTAGCTGAGACATACGAATTGATGAAAAAAGTTTATGGTGATCATTGTTTATCTTGTTCACAAGTTTATAAGTGGTTTGCAAAATTTAAAAATGGTCGTGAAGATTTAAATGATGATGAAAGATCTGAACGTCCAAAAGCCGGAAATTGTGCTGAATTAGTCGAAAAAGTGCATGAAATCATTGCTGTCGATGCGACATTTACTGTTAGAATGTTGGGTGAAGAATTAAATACGAGTAAAAATACTATTTGGAGAATTCTAATTGAAGATTTGGGTAAAAGAAAGGTTTGTTCACGTTTTGTTCCACATGAATTAAATGAAGACCAAAAAGTCGCTCGTGTAGTCAACGAATTTTTGATGGGAAAAACATATTTGTGTCATCGACCACCCTCCGTATTCGCCTGATCTATCGCCTACCATGTGACTATTATCTTTTCCCAAAACTGAAAATTGCCATGAAAGGAGCGTTTTATGATGATATTCCAGCCATGACACAGGTGTTAAAGAACGTTTCTTTAGACAGGTGTGAATGCATCGACTTTAAAGGTGGTTGTTGACATATTTTTTACCTGCTGATTTTAAATTTAAATAATAGACTACGGTATAATTAAGTGATAAAAATGATTGACAGAAGCTTTGGTCGGTGACGCAAGTGCGACAGAATCGATCAAAGTAGGTAATATTTATGGTGTCATGTGACATATTTTTTACAGGCTGAAATTGGTTTTACTACATTTCACTGGAAAAAATGAGACACTATTTTGCACCCTAGCTCTCAACTACTAGGTAAACAAATAACTATTCTCGCTTGTTACTATTAGAGGCAATCGGAAAAGTATAATAAACACTTGTTGCTTGGGAAACGATAAGTTTCCGTTGTCTGATGAAATAGCACACTTTTCGTCATGGATGTATAATAAAATGTTTGAATAGCCCAGCAGAGGTTCTAAAGTTTACGACCCGATAGACAGTGAAGTTTTAAATAAAAAAATGAAGACAACTTGAAATTAGTTTCTAATATTTTGAATTTATGATATCTACAGTCTGTTCCAAGAAAATATTGGCAAAGAAATACAGTTTGTTGCAAATCAAAATTTCAAAATTGCCTGGCAAACAATTATGGTACTATATTGCACATGGCAATCTACTCATATATCTTATTTAAAACAGATTTCATCATTCTAACGCATTAGAAAAAATAATGAAAATAGTACAAGAAAAGCGCCTACCTATTTCTAATATTTTAAACAAGAGTGACAACCAGGATGACAACTGTTGTTTCCATAGTGTAGTATTTGGCGAAAAATTTCACTATTTTGTGATGTTAGTTGTATTCCGTTTGCCACTTGGTTCACTTAAATCAGTTCAGATAAATTAGACAACATGACTAAATGAACTAACCTAAGCAAATTTGTGCACTTTTTGAGGTATATAACTTTAAGCTAAATTTGAATCAGTAAAACCGGAACTGCGAATAAAGTGAGTGAAGTAATCCAGTCAAATAAATAAGTGATCTGATTCATTAAGTCTAAATTAGATCTGATCCAAATGGCAAATGGAATACGCCTATTAAAATGAAGTAATCTGGGTTAAATATGATACTGATAGGTTTAGTATTGCTATATTTAATATGGTACCACAATTGTTTAACGGTCACTTAGAAACTACGAAAAACTGTTAATTCCCTATATCAATATTTTCTTATTTTTTTTTTGGGATACATTCTGTATGATTTTTAGATGTCACAAAGATTTCGTATTATAGGAGAAGACTCGAAAGGAGGTGAAAATTTAATTTTTATACAGGGTCTTTATACCCTGAGTTTATTTTAACGTGAAACATAGGGTTTTTCATAACAATGGTTAAGAATTTGACAGCAATGTATTAGAGCGTCCTTTTTAAAATGGAACCTAGGGAATACATATAACTGAATTTATTATATTTAAATGTTATAAGTAACAAAATAGCAAACAAATAAACAAAATAACGAAGAAATAAACAATAATTATAATAAATAAAATAAATATATCATCACGCCTTTTATCCATTACTGAGTGTAGCACTCTGCCGAAGCAGATCTAGGTAAGTGATATATTTATGCGCGTGAAGTGCGGTTACTAGCCGTCAAATCACGGCCCCCAAAGATGTTACTGGTGGAGGAGCCACAGGGGTAATTTTAAATTTGTGAAAATGTTTTGTCGGCTGTGGGGATGAAACCAGGGTTCTCAGGATCCACAGGCCGACTGGGATACCACTGAGCCATTACTCCATTAATTATAATACAGTTTCAAAAAATTCTCCATAATAAATTCAGTTATATGTATTTCCTATGTTTATTTTAAAAAGGATGCTCTAATACATTGCTGTCAAATTCGTAATTCATAACCATGGTTATGAAGAACTCTAAGTTTCACGTTAAAATAAACTCTTATGGCCGGTTTCATCAACAAATTAAACATTGTTTAAATAAATAAAAGCAAATCGAATGTATGACAGCAATGTTAATTATTCAATTTGACATGTAATTTTGATTTGCTTTTATCTATTTAATCAACGTTTAAAATTTTTGTTGATGAAACCGGCCATCAATATTACACATAGGAGAAGAAAAACAATGTTAAACTTTTACATGTTAATTTGCCATAAGAAGACTAATGATCGAAGTGTCGAAGGAAAAAAGTGAAACAAAATAATTTAATTTTAAGTCAATACGTCAGTTTGAGATAAAAATGTATTCTTTTTTTCCTTTGCCAGTTCGATCATTGTATCTGTTGAATAAAACTTGATTTATAGAGCCGTGGATTGATGTTCTATTAAAAATGTGTAAAATTCTCGAAACAACTTTAAAATTACGACAACAATTTGTATTTTGTTAGACGGCCTGACACATTTTCTTGCCAATATAAATAGAAATTTTTTTTACATTTCTATTAACGTTCATTCGCTTTGTAATTAGTGCCAACAAATTTAACAAAAATTTGAATGTCAATGCTATTACGAGTATTTTGTGTACATTATAATCGTGTAGAATCTATTATTTTACGGAAGATTAGTATTACCAACAATAATTGTTGATCAATTATTGATTTAAAATACGTAAAAATTACTAAATTAAATAAATAAATATATCATCACGCTTTTTACCCATTACTGTGTGTGGCACTCTGCTGAAGCAGATCTCGGTAAGTGATATATTTTTGCGCGTGAAGTGCGGTAATCAGCCATCAAATCACAGTCCCCAGGGGTGGTAGGGAAGCCACAGGGATAATTTTAATTGTGTTGAAAATGTTTGTCAGCTGTGGAAATCAAACCAGAGTTTTCAGAAACTACAGGCTGACTCGATTCCACTGAGCAACCCATCCAATAAATAAAATATTTTACACTAAAACTACAACTAGTTCTAGTACAATAGTTCTTTGTATTTTAAAGGTATAAATTAATTTATTCTTGTTTGAATTTAACAAGGATTTAAATCAACATTAGTATAACGAATTAACTTTGGGTTAGTTTACATTGCTTTGCTATTATTAGTTCAGTAAAACATAAAATTTAGAATTAACTGATCCAAATATTAATTGTTCTGAGAATAAGCATTTACTACAGTGAGTTAACGACCACAACTAAATTTAAAAGCACTATCTTTACAAATATACAGAATTACTTACAAACTTTTACCGCACACATTTTCACTTTTTTGCACAAACCCTTCACAGATACAGTAGGTTAAGCTCTCGGTTAAGCTCAACAAAAAGTAAAACTACTTAGCTATATCAATTGTAAAAGAATAAACTAAAAATAAAGAAATGGTGAAACAAACCTCGAACACAGTAACACACACACACTTATATCACATTGCCAAAGGTCTCCGGCCAGTCTGAAACGATCAACACGAGTCACAAACTATTACCACATATGTAATTTGTCGGGTTCTGTCACAGTCACAAGCAACCAGGTATTATGCTATTAAATAAGAAAAAAAAAACTTTGGCAGGGCAATAAGTCTAAGGCATAGCGTCTAAGCTAATTTTAAACGAAATTTCATCATATCGTGCGTCTTAATCATTTCAATAATTGGATTCAGTACCAGACCTAGGATCGAATATGTATTTATAAAAAGTTTAGGGCGTAATTTTAACACGTGAGATGCTGAGTGTTATATAAAAGCATTTCTAGTAAGAGCTAGTTCAGTTCGAACTGAAATGTGTGACACGTGTGATGCGAAAAGTAATCAATATTTATATTTTCTTTTACGAAATAATTATTAATTATACATTCTTTATAAACTAAAGAAATTGTTATTATATTGTTGATTTATATAGTTTTTTAATATTACTTATAAAGAACAGTTTAAAAGTTAAAAATTAAATAACAAAAAATATTATATTCAATTTTCTATTTTAATATATGCAATGAATTAGTTTTTATTATTATTATTGTTAATTTCTTATACTGATAAGAAAAATACTCATATAGGCTGATTACTCTTATATCGCAGAGCGATTTTGTGACAGAGCTCAATTTTTTTATGTCTAGTTTGTTTTTTGTTTGATTTGTATTAAAAATTACTACTGAGCTTTATTTAGGCGTATTCTGCAACTGATCTGTTATTTTTAATGGCCCGTTAAAATTTTTAGCTAATGACAACAGACAGCACTAAATAAAAATGAAAATTTAATTTGACATATATATTTATATAAATTAATTTTTTTAACGGGTAATTAAAAAAATTAACAAATTCATTACAGAATACGTCCCATAAGATACCTATTAGTATTTATACTGGAAAATATTTTTAAGAGACTAAAACTAATTGAAGACCATCAATTCAGAAATTCAAAATACAAAAATTTATTTAAAAAAATATATCATGTTTTTACTCGCAAAATAATAAAACATTAGCATAAAGTAAAATTTGACATCAACATTCACTTTTCTAATTTTAAGAACTAAGCTAAAATATAAAAGTTGCTCATCATGATTACTATACTTGAATGTATTAATTGTGCGTAAACATATTAATAATTGTAACATTTGTTTTTAATTGTAAAATTGAAAAATGTTTGCAAAATCTAGTATTAAAGACTGTGCTCGAAGTTACAGGTCTATCATATTAACATACTAAATTCGAAAAATGAAATCCCTAATGCAATATTGTTTAGTATTTTACGAATTAAGTTCCTACAAATTTATTCACTAAATTTAATTTATTTGTAATTTTTCAATTGTTTCTCATATGATCATCTACAACAATTGCAAATTCTCTCTGATGCAATAATAATATTTATTTATGCTACTCTGTAAAACAGCAAGTTACAGTTGGCACTATAATTCTGGAGATCTTTTTATACCACAGTTGGCACAACGCCAGGAAAAGGCGGATATGCTATTTGCTCAGACCAAATATAACTAGACAAATTCTGCCGTATTCAAGTCAATGCAGTGTTGTGAAGTAGAAAGAGTTAGAGTAACTTGTTGGTGAGGCGGGTGCGCGGCAAGGAGCGAGTACTCTTTGATGTTATGCGAGTTGCAAACATTTGTGTAGTTATTTTTATATTCAATTACTTACTTTTCATACATCAAAGTAAAGGTTAGTTTTTGACATATTAAGTGTTTTGTATACGCACCTTTGTATTTAAATAAATAAAATGCTCGCGTCTGATAACTGTCATCAACAAAAATGCAACCCGCAGTGGTACTAGCTCTTTGCCGCGCACCCGTCTCATCAACCAGTTATTCTAACCCTTTCTACTTCACAACAAACGCTGTTGTTCTTCGTCTACTTATAGTTGGTCTGAGGCTATTTGACATTTCTAATAAACACAAATAGGTTATGTCAAAAGTCTGACAGCTAATAGAATTTTGACTTTTTAAGTAATAGAAATACTTTAAACATAAATGTAATAATAAATGCAATCAAATTTAAATTTAAATTTTCAAATGTCACTGTCAACAACTGGAAATGAATTTATGTATTAGGCTTACCAATTTAAAGTATTTTTTTTTTATTGCCAACTGTAACAATTCCTTTTGATCACTCTGTAGTAAAATCCGAATGGTTTCGACACAGTCGTATTTTTACTGGGTTGCATGAAAGTTTTATCGGTTCATTAGCAACTAACGGTTCAATAAATTTCAGAAAATCGCTATTGATACTGTTGCTAGATAAATAATTCTTTAACTAAAGAGCTCTTTATTTTTTTCTTGCAACCCAGTATAAGTAGGTATTTCAGATGAAAAAAAAAATAGATTTGAACGCGCAAACTCTTTCTTGGTAGATGTAAGTTATATCCACTGTTCTACGATTGTCTGCTACATCACTACTAAACCATTAAAATTGTGTACTTATTATTATCGAATTTTTTGCATGATTAATAATACAACTGCTCAAAGATGCGTTTACATGAAATTTTTTGTTCAACATAATGTTTTACTTGTTTACATGCACTAAAAAGTCACAAACTTTGTGCTGGGCAACGCTACCATGCGTGATTGAAAACATTTGCGCAATATATTTTGACAAAATCCATTAATCCACTTCTATGTACAAAAAAATAATGAGTGCAGGCAGAGCTGGGCAGTAGCTAGCTACTTTTGTACCTTAGCTACTAGCTTAGCCACGTTTACCTTAGCTGTAGCTTAGCTAAATGTGAAAAAATATAGCTGTAGCTTGTAGCGAGTTATGTTTTTTTCTCTATTAGCTTAAAAATATTGTTATAACAACTGAAGCTACTTTTAAAGCTACTTTTTGTAGCCCAAAGCTACTTTTTGTAGCTTAAAGCTACCACTGTTCATTAAGAAATACCTATTAATTTTTGTTTTGTATTTGAATTGTACCTTCTTTATTGTTTTCTGTAACTGTAAGATAACAAGTTATTATATAGTGTAAAATCTATTAACATATTTTATTTTGCACTTGTTCTTAACCTATCCTACTTTTGTATTAAATATTAGATGAACTAAACATTGACTGTTTAGGAGTCTTCTATTAATGTGACTGTTAATTTATTCCGATATAAATAAGAATTATAGCATAACAAATTAACAATACATTTGTCCATTTGCGATTTTTTATATTTATTAACAGTCATTATAACAAAAGACTGATCAACTGATCATATGACAATGGCAAATTTAATAATTTTCAATCATTGAAAAAAAGTAGCTTTAAAATTTAACAGCTACTTTAATTAAAGCTTTTAGCTGTAGCTTAGCTATATTTTACAAAATGTAGCGTATAGCTGTAGCTCAGCTACTTTTTTAAAGAATAGCTGTAGCTTAGCTACTTTTTTTAAGTAGCTTGCCAAGCTCTGAGTGCAGGTAAAAATTATGGAGAAAGAAAAAACAGCGATTTAAAAAATTACTGCTTTGTAAATTAAGTAATTTACTATAATTGTCTATAAAACAAAGGTATCATCTATAAATTATACGCATATAATACATAAAGTTACTTCATTGTTTTAATATGCATTAATTTCATTTATGCTTTACGTATTTTTATCCCAAGGGAAACTTAGCTAAATTAAAAATAAAATATTAAAAAAGTATTTAATAATGTAGGTCTGTACAGTGAATATGTTCAAAAATAATCGTGTTAAGAGTTAATGGTATATAAAGGTCCGGCAGTACGGAGGTGTGGTTTGCGTTACAGTATTCAAATCCGATGATCTGAGTTCGAATCTCACTCAAGATAAACAAAAAAATACCATACTGTAGCTCGGAGAGTCCAGATCCTGTACAATAATTGGGATTATGTTCCTGTACTTCAAATTTAGCATAAATAAATAAATATAAATATATAAATATATCATCACGTCTTCTACCCATTACTGGGTGTGGCACTCTGCCGAAGCAGATCTCGGTAAGTGATATATTTTGCGCAGTTACCAGTCGTCAAATCACGGCCCCCAAAGATGTTAGTGGTGGAGGAGCCACAGGGGTAGTTTTTGAAATTATGAAAATTGTTTGTCGCCTGTGGGAATCGAACCAGGGTTCTCAGGATCTACAGGCCGACTTCATACCACTGAGCGAGCCACCCCATAGCATAAATAAATCTAAGTTATTCTAAGGCATGGTATTTGAAAAATGTATACTAATTGTAGTAGAATACGAGAGGAATACAAAATAAAAATGTCCTTGATAAGTATATATTAGTGCGCTACTATATACGTAATTAGTCGTGTACGTAATTAATTAAGTATTAGGATAGCTTACATCTAGACTAAATTTTACATTAAAAACAAATGAAATAATTTAATATTTTTAATGGTTGAAAAGCTTTATATTTTATATTTTACGGATAATATATTTTAGCTTGTTAACTGTATGAATTACAGTTTGAAATATGACAGAACAGTGCGCATCAACTATAATACCACCTGTCACTTACATATATTATTAGTTTATGTCTCTATGGCAATTCAAATTATATTATATTTTATTATTTAAATCAATGTGCTTGCATTATAATTATTATAACAATGAAAATATTGATTTTTACTTTAATAAATATTTCATACCTACATTTTCTTTATTTAAATTGAAGAAGGATAATCATTTTCCATTTGTATCATTATTCCAATGTTCGATCGGCCTTTAATAACATTTTAAAAGTAGTGTAAATTATGCATATTTCTATTATTAGGTAATATTTTGTTAAAACATGTAAATGTTTATATAGATTTTTTATGATTAGATATAAATGCAATCAATATGTCAATATAAACATGAGTTTAATGTAATTTTAGTCATAAACTTTTATGTATATAGTTTAAACAAACTGTCAAAACTGAAATTATAACCATAAACAAATGTACTAAAATAAATTTCCGTCTACATTTAGCTATAAACGAAAAGTTTACAATCCAAAAATAACCATTTTTAAAAAACAAACTTACGCTCAAACGAACTATTCACATCGACCAGATGACCATTCGATCGCAGTTGTCAGTTACCACATGATAATCTGTCACGCGTATCAACAGATGCCGGTCATTTCCGATAAATCGCACAAACACTAGTCAGATAACAAAAGAACAATGCATTCACGGCCTACCACTACCGCGGCAAGAGTTAAACTGTGCAACGACAGACCTCCAAGACTAGTTCGCGAACTGTTTAGTTAACAATGTGTACTCGTTTTATGTGGTTATGTGAAGTCAGCGATGGCTGGCTTGGCTGACTACGCTAGTCTAGCATCGGGGTATGCTAGAGGTATGTCCACACGAATTCTTGCTGCAAGAAGCAAGTACCACTGCAATGGGTTCTGGGGTTATTCATAGAATAAAAAACAACGAGCTCAAACGCATCGCTCTTTAATTTTTATTTGTTTTATTGCCCCCAGGATATAGCATTTTATTACTTGTTGATACATTGTGCTATGCAAACGGTTTTATTTTTGTTTAGAACTGCATTTTTACAATTTTATAACGATAAGCAGTTTTATTGGGTCATGAACAATGCCATGATGGTTCCTAGAACCACTAACTAATGTATATCAGCAATAATTTATCATTTCCTTCATTGTTGTAATTACGTTGAAATATTCAAAACATAATATATTATGAATAAATATACTCACATAAAGTAATATACTACTACATTTATGTAATCAATTTCTAATTATTACGAAAGAACCACAGAAATAATTAATAAATCGAAGAAATACCGTGTATATTGATTGTAGTATACATTTTTTATTGTGGATTGACTTATTTCTATTGTTCTTTATTTATATGTATTTATTCTAATTACACAATAAGATAAATATTAAACAGTCAATAAACTTACCAAATCGGCAGAAACTTCCTGTGTAGTTCCTCTATTTGAAAGTGTGTAAAGTACATGTGTAAACAAATAATTTAGGTAAACTGACAGCTCCAACACAACACTATAACCTCTAACACTGCCTAATTAGCAATACACGTAAACTTTTGTTAAAAAAACATTAAAATTGTTCAGATTATTCTAATATATAAATGTCAAAACTGTTGTTACGATAAAACACTCACCACAGATTTACTTATTATTCAGATGCCTATCTCCTAGGTTACGAAAATTGCGCGCCAGTGCTGCACTCTTGCATGTGGTCCATAACTAATTAGACAAGGATAGATATATGTAGCACACTAGATTATTTTTATTTTATTTCAATTATTATACTTTTTTAAAATCATAAATTAAATATATTTTTAATACATTTATTTAATTAAATAATGTTCATAAAACATGAGGAAAACATAATAAACATAAATTTAAAGATTTCTAGTATAATTTAAATTACTATACCTTATAAAATATATCTTTTTGAAAATAAGTTAGTAAAATATTTCATTTTGATTTTAAATTTAAAATAATTATATAATTTAAACTTATTATATTAGAAATCTTGCACATTAATTTTATATACAGTATAATCAAATTCTAGTGGTTAATCTCATAGAAAAATCTACATAAATAATCTAGTGTTTTTTAGAATTGAAGTAACAAACAACAAATTAACATATTACGTTGAATTCGGTTATATACCTCTCTTTTGATGTATTTTGAGCGAAACATAATCAGAAAAAAGAAAATCATTATGTAGTTACTCTATTAGTAATATTCGTGAACACTTTTACTCTGTTTGCTTGGTCACTGTACATTATAATGTAGAATTCTGTCGTTAGCCATTTTTTCTTCTCGATCAATTAGCTGATACGTCCTCTGTAAGCGAATTTATTTCATTAAAAGAACAATATTTTATTAAATATATTTGTTGTTACCTTGCTTGGGCGATAAGTAAATTAGTTCAGCCATCGTGATATGTCCATCTGTCGGTAATGGCATCATCTCGTGATACTGGACTTGCATCACGTCGAAGTCCACGGGTATTAGAACCCAGAAAACGTGGCGATAAAATTCAGTTTTAACATTTGGATCTAAACGGTCTTTCTCTTTCTCCACAACTCGGCACAAATACATAGGACATGGAAAATAAAAAATATAAATACAAATAAAACATTTTTAAACAAATAGAAAATGTGAAATTGATTTAAATATTGTATTTTTGAAGTTACTGTAATATGGATATTACAGATTATATGATTCTTGAAATCAAAATGTATTGTTGCAATCATAATTAATTGTTGGAATGAAAATATTTCATGATTGAAAGCAAGTAGAGGTAGAAGTCTTACCAGGATCTAAATATGTATTTCTTTTATGCATTTATACGTATTAATTGCTATTATATTTGCTGATATTTTTTGTGAAATTTATTTTTTCGTTTCAACTATATTTTACTGTATTTTTAATAATATTTAAAATTAATATATTATGTATATTGCTTACCTTTTATTTGGAGTTATATTTCACTATTACAACTAGTTATCAAAGTATATTAACAGTAATTGCACATGACAAATTAATATTTTCAGTCATCTTTAACATGTCAAATGGTTGTTATGACAACAACAATATTTAGTTTTCCCACAATTCCCCACGGCATAACTAATTTTAATGTATGTGCTGCGGAGTGCTGCCATCTCGTATGTGGTCCATAACTAAACCGCTGTCATGGGATATGCGATTTAAGTTACCTGGCCCTGACACTCACTGCTGTCACTTTAATCAGAATAAATTGAGTTGCCGCATGCTTTTGTATTCATAACAACCGCATGTAAACAAATGACTGTCACAGTCACAGTTCTGCTTTGCGCTTGCGCCTTGAAGCAGACAACTTATTCGTTTGTGGAGAAATGCAGAACATTCAAATTACAAAAAAGCTACTTTTTTTAATTAAACTTCGTTAGAAAGCATTTTGAGTTTTAAATGTTAATTAATTTTATTAATTGATGCACTCATTGTAAATAAAAGAGTTGTTAACTTAGTAAGAATGTCCAGTCAAATAATGTGGTAGTTAATTGAGTAGAATTAATTCTTAAAAGTTGGTGCAACATGAGCTGACTGCTTTTTAATATGAATATATCTTATTTTTATCCTAATCACTAAGCATAAGAATGTGATTCTAAGTCCTACCAGATGCTCCGTGGAGTAAAGAATAAGGTCTTTTATTCTAATTCAAGTGATAAGGTGATCGTAATGTATGTATATTTTCATATTTCCTTAACGACTTTTTGGAAATTTAAGGAGATATCAAAATAAACATGAAGCAGTTTAAAGTATATATTCTGAAAATATTCTTCGGTTACTGATTTTTATTCTACTTTCGTAAAGATGATTTGATTTATTCATTAAAAGGATGCAAAAGAACATGATTTTTTTTAATAATAACTCATACAAAGTTTATTTATCGAAAAGAAATAAACAATTTGTGCTTAATATACAGATATTTTGTTAACTAGAATAGGTAATATCAATTAAAACAGAATGTTAAAACTTTTGTTTAATTGTGCATTTTATATATTAAGTTATGATGTATGATCAATATATTATTTTATGTAAAAAGAAATTTTATTTATAAAACTACCCAGTAAGTAGTAATTCATTGTCTTTGTTAATGACTAAAATGCACAAAATTATAATTATTGCACATGATTATATAACATATATAAAGTAAAGCATTTTACATTTTCTAGATGCTAAAGTATATGACTAAAAATACTTACAAATGCAAAAATGTTTATTAATATTCTTTTAATAAATTAACATACATTTATTCATACAGCAACAGTTAATAATTTAAAAAAATAATGATTTTTTAAATGAACAATATTACTATCTAATACTATACAGTTAATTATTCTAATAAAAGAATACAACATTTATATCAGTGACTATTTAAATCTAACTTTACAACTTTCGTTAAATCAAATAACATTAGCTATTATTGTAACTAAACTGTAAATTAGATTGAGACTCAACTATGTAAACGATAATACAACATTAGATATTTAATATCTCACAAAAGTAAAGAAATAACGATTAATGGTACATATTTGTGCAATCTTTAATTGTATGTATAGCAGATTTATAAAATATCAGCTCAGATCTTTCAGCATTATACAACATACAAAAGCAGATCTTGTATTAGTAAATTAACATTTTAAACATGAAATTACAAAATCAGTCAAGCTTGTTTCGTTTGTATATGGATTATTTGCAACAGAAGATGGTTAAATGGGCGGTAGAGCCCACAATGTAGCGGTTTTGTCTGCCGACGTCGACAGGAAGGAGAACTCTGTTGGATGCCAACGTCCCGATATCACTTTATCTTGATGCTGTGCCACAACCACGCTAGGTAACGGCATTGTTAAGTCACCTGCAAAACAAGCAACAATTCAATTTAACAATCATTTACTTAGTTACTTCAGACATATTTCAATGTTTTAACTGTCTCGTAACCGTTACTTTGCTGATTGTCATAATTAATAATGAAATGCAAATGCTGTTCTATTATTAATGAATTGATATTTGTTATTTGAAGTAGTACTTCAATAGCTGTACTTTAAATTGTCAAAACTTACACAATACTTATGTTGCAATAAGTTTTATAGCCAATTACGTATACAATATTATTATTACTTATTTTCTGTTTAATTTCAGCCTCAGTATTCTCTGTATATACATAAAGATATTTAGTAATCTTACTGCCATAACTTTTTTATGAGAGAAATCTTTAGTGTAAGAATTTTAATTACAAAGAAATTTTACATTTGTAATATTTACACTCAGCAAATGTCATACAAAATCGTATATTAAACAAATAAAAATATTCTGTATTTAGTGACTTGACATTTAACGTTAAATTTAAATTCTCATTTTATTTCGTTGTAAAATAAATTAGTACTGAATTAACTGAATATATAGTAATTCTGTATATTTTTTACTGTTTAAAAACTGATTTGTGATCTAATAATTTTGCAGTAAAAAATATGATACAAAAATAACAAGGGTTCTAATATATTTTATTTTCCATATGCCAATGATACTGATAGATAACTATACTGAAAACGTTATAAGGATAGACTGATGTCATTCATCCCGTTAGAACTTAATAAAATCATTTAAAAAAACTGGTGCAATATTTAAATGATAGTTTAAAAAAATGGCATTGAAACACAAATCTTATATAAGAATATTGAATAATAGCTATATTTACTATCGATTCATATATTAAAAATTATCATTTTTAAATTCTAATGAACATGTTCAGTTGTAAACGATTTTTGATTCAACATACATTCATACACGCAATAAAGATACAAATTTCTAAATAATCTTTTATCATATCGTTCGTTTTTACAGAACCTTGTAAGTCCGAATTTTTTAATTAAGTTTCAACCAAATTTGGGTATACGAGGTTTAGTAAGAACACCGACGATATAATAATGAAGAGTAATAAAATAAATTACCTTGTAGGTCTGTCAAAACAAGTTTATTATCGTAACCTCCAGTCAACAAATAATAAGCCGAAGGTGAAAACCTAATCGACCTTACATCCGATGAATGTGGCTTGAAACATTGCACACTCCTTCCACCTCGAATATCATACAGCACACACGAGCTATCCTCATGTCCAGACACCAGAAGTCTTCCAGATGGATCCACACAGAGACTGGCAACAGGCGATCCTTGTCTCGTTCCAGGAACCGTGGCTGGAGTTACCATATTTACACATCCCCTGGTTCGTAGATCCCAGAATCTCACAGATTTATCTTGTGAGCCGCTGACAAACATCGCTCCGCCCCAGTTATAAAGCGAGAGAATGTGACCGCTGTGGCCACTCAGGGCTTGGAACGGTGTGCCTGTTGCACAGTCGGTCACGTAGATCTTGCAATCGCCAGCGCCACCGCTGATGAGTAGGCTGGATTTGTTGGAGGTGTCCTCGATGAAACAAAGGTCTCGTACCGTGCCATCATGCATGGTAAGCTCAATTTCTTCGCCCTCTAGGTTTGAAGTGTCGGCGTTAAAACGCATGAGCTTGACGGTCTTGTCATTGGAGCCCGTGGCCATGAGGTCGCCGATGGGGGACCATGCCAGGCAATATATTGAGCCTTTGTGGTGTTTTGTGCGCTTGAAGAGGACCATTGGTTGGTAGGTGACGTGGTCGTCTCTGTAAATAAAATCAGATTGCTTTAGAAATATTCTTAAAACGTGGGTGTAAGAATGTTTGATTTTTAAAATGAAAGTTCACAGAAATCTTCTAAGATTTTATTTATTTGAGATTCAGAAAGTGAAATTGCATTCACGGATAAAAAGTATTGAAAAAAGCTATTTTATGTTACGATATGCACATGATAGAATTCGAAAGCTAAAGAAAACAGAAATATCTATATCTTGATTAATTTTAATATTTAAGAAGCTGTTATATTAAATATTTAATTATTAACAATTTCTAGCACCGTACTTCAAATATGTACACCCTATTAATAACTACTCGTACAAGAGAAAGCATTGCAAAACTTTATCAACTGGAAAGAAAAATGTAATCCGCAACTCGTTTAATTTTCGTTTCCTGCTCAGTTTCCTGTTGTTATACAGACTGTAAAATAAGTAAGGAATATTGATATTATTTCCTGAAATAATATCATTTAGTCTAAATAATTTAAAAAAAAGAAATAAGTTTCGAGAGTTTATGATTGCGGATAGTTTGATTAGATCAGATATTATTTATCGATAGTCATTTTTTCACAATGAAGGAGGGAATATTTTCTTAAATGGCATGCTATAGTTTTTGATCCCATTCAATAGAGTTTTTTTTCTATACAAACATTTAAAAAATTGAAAAAAATCGCGTTAAATAAATTCAATTTTACTGATTTTTACGGTTTCTAGTTACTATTAGTGATAAAATAAACAAAAACCATAGAGGCGGCTGCCATTCTCAGTAATAATATAACAAGAGAGTGAGAATAAATTGAAAATAATTTGACAGATCTTTCGAAAACTTCTTGCCAACAAGTTTGAGAAAGATACTGGAGAATTATTTTTCTAATTTACCGAACTCTCGAGTTATATTTAATTAGATTATTTTTTAACTTAGCTGTTGAGGTCCATTCATCCAACTTAAAAAATTTAGAACTGGGATTATATAGATTGATTACTTATTCATGTATTCTTAGAAGTTTTTTCCAAAATTTGTTGGTGTATTTCTGTATCTAAAATACAACAAAATCGATTTTTTTTCACACATTTTACTTGACGCGTTGACAGTTTTAAATAATTATTCGACAACTACCTATCATTTGTCAGAAACAAAAAAGAACCTACAGAAATAATTCCCGGGAATAATCACAAGAGCTTTATTCTCAGTATAATAATGACAGGATTGGTTAAAACGTAAACATGTGACATACAATGAAGCATTTCATTGGTTTTGAGAAACGTCAAAAAATAATCGAGAAAATAAATAAAAATTATAGAGACGGCTGTCATTCTCGATAATAACAGGCGTCCCTATGATTTTTGTTTATTTTATCACTAATATATCTATGGCAACTAAAATCCATTTCCGGGTAAAATCAGTAAAATTGTATTCAACACGATTTTTCTCAATTATTTTCAAATAAAGTATTATTATTTTCAATATGTTTGTATAGAGAAAAAATTATAGAACGTCATTAAAAAAAAGCTGGTGTGGTCACCACACGACTTTCTTATACACAGCATATTTCATATTAAAAACGCTGAATTGAACACTTATGACTTGCTCCTTGCGTTTGACAATTATTATTTGACATATAAATGTTAAACATGTTTATGTTTTTTGTTTCTGTTGCTACTATGATTATTGAAATATATTATTAAATATATAAATTAGTTTTTCTCAAAATTAGACGCATATACAGGAAAATTGCAAATAACATTTTATGTTCCAAATATTTTTGCTAACATCTTTTATTTGAAACTTTTTTTCGTAACTGATTCCATTTTTGAAATAAATGGGATTTATTGTTTCGTGTGTCCAGTAAACTTCCTCTTCCGGTTTTTCAATTTCATTCATAATCAACTCAGCTCTTCGTATTTTCATGAAACTTATAATTAGCAAGTTTCGTTAACAAATCTTATCTCGTTCATGAGATATTGCACGACCGGACACACATCCATCCACACACACAGACATCATTGAGAAAATGATCAAAACAGATTCAGTGGACCTCAAAACATGTATTTCCGCGAAAATCTCGTCAACGATTTTTTTCACGATTCCAATACTTCCTTATACTACGTATAAGAAAGTAAAAAGTGGTCTCCTACACTTATTTAGATTAAATGATTATTTCTAGAGATAATATCAATATTTCTACTTTTGTTATACCCTGTATGAACTATTTGCAGTTACCTGACATCTCCAAGTTTAGGATATCCACAAATTCGGAGTGTTTTCGAATTTGAGCCCACGGCATATAATTGGCCACCAGGATGGAACTCAGCACAACGGACTGCTTGTGCATCTTCCAAAACCGTAACTGCCACAAATCTTGGTCGAGAACTGTTATCATTTGGATCTAATTCTGAATTTCTGGGTACAGGCTGAAACAGAAAAATTAATACAAATTAGAGAACATATTTATTTTTCAAGAATTTTAATTATTAACAATCAGTTATAAAAATGATCTAATTAAAACTGATATTAAAAATAATTAAGTGGCCTACAATCTTATTAAAAAACCGTTAACAATATAAATTTATTAATTTTATCAGAGCACTCTACTTTTCCGTTATTTTAATTTTAAAATTAAAAAAATTATTGCTAGCAAATTAGTAACAAGTTTCCGTTATAAATAAAGGAACTTTAATGCACTGCTCTAGTTTTACATGAAAGTATTGTAGAAAATTAAAAATTTGTAACATGTAAATGTTCACTGCAGCATTGTAGAAAATCTACAGTCTTGACACATGAAGTTTAAATCATGGTGAGAGTTTAGATTCGACCGAGTTTTGTACTAAACACTAAAGTAACGCTAACGCCAACTTGAATTATATTACACGGTCTGCAAACGCTTCCGTAGATGTGAGAAAAATGAGAGCGTTCTATTCCGGTCAACAGTTCTACATTAAAATATCATCGTTCTTTCAAATGAAACGTTACTTTATTAGTCGATAGTGTATTCATTAATTCTTTAGTTTAGATCATGTCTGCGGAACGTTGTATATTTTACCTATATTTCAAGTCAACAACTTGATGTCTTGTTTACATACGAAGAATCTAAAATTTTATAAATGTATCTGTATTTTATGCTTCTTTGTTTGAGTTCCATTAATACTATAAATTAACAACATATTTATGTTATTATTAACAATTCATTATCTATTATAAGAAGAGAAAAAGGATACTCTAATGAAGGGCGTAATAAAACGAACATTAGAAGAAGGAAAAAGAAGCAGGAGGAGGACGACTGAAGACGATCTAAAACAAGAGAGAAGTTATGTAGAAATTAAGAGGTTGGCTAAGAGCAGAAGAAGTTGGAGAAGGCTTATAGGGCCTGTGTCAAGCAGATAACTATTGATGATGACGATCTATTATACACTTTTTTTTTAAACAATAATTTTACTATGGCCGTATTTGTTTGGGAACGTTGGGTTCAACCCTAAACTGATCTAGAACTAACTCGTGTTAGTTCCAAATAAATGATGCATGTAGTGTCAGTTGTAAATATTAGCGCTAAATTTAAAATCTGAATGCACGTCCGAAGTGACATCTGCTTAAATATAAATTGCGATGCCACCAATTCAAAACGGATAACAAGGAACACATGATGATTAGAAAGAGATAGAAAAAGGGTTCAACCTGCCAACCCGCTAAAATAGGTGGGATAGTAGAATCAGTTCAGGAACTGTTTTGGGTTACTTAAAACGTGCCAATTAAACAAAAGTAACCTACCGAGTTACTTTAAAAATGCCAAATATATACGGCCTATAATGTGTAGGTTTAAGTTATTATATGTGTACGTATTAACTGAAGTTTTTTGTTTTTTTTGTGACTTCTTTGGCGGACCAATTAGTTAGGTCATATGCCGCGCCATTATGCTCTGATCTGCGTTTTAGGTATTATGGTCAACAGCAACGCGGGTTTTCTCTGGACGGTCACCAATCCAAGTACTACCCGCGCGCAACGTTACTTAACTCGCGTTATCGCTTAGATCAGTTCCAACGAGTGCAGCCATGGCCGTTGACAACTGAAGTTTTTAATATTGATATTAGGTATCTGTGTAAGTCAGTTAAAATGCAACTTAACTGTATGTTTGAGGTAATATGAATAATACGACACAGGAGCTACCATTAAATTCCAGATGCATAATAATGAATGTCTGTTTGTTGGTGATTAATATGGAACAATATTTAGGGCTATTTGTACAAACAAAGGTTACAGTAGGGTGAACAACTACCATCTGGTTAATGAAAAATCTGTTGTATAATGACAGGTTAAGCATGTACAATTTATGTGCATTTTTGACAGGATGTTAACGTAATAGAAGGCTATGTAACCATAGATACGTAACAGAATATTGTCCAGTTGACTCGAACACAATTTAAAGCGCAACTTGTGGATAAGTTATAATTTATTCAAATAAAATAGTGCTTTTCAAACTGTGGGTCACGCCCCCTAGGGGGACTCCATATCTACGTGAGTCTTCTTACTGAATACTGAAAACTGACCTAGCGCTACTATATATCTAATTACCTATGAATAAATGGATGAATATGATTGAAGGATTGTTGCGTGAACGAAAGTTTCCGAGTATGAGGTACAAACGTGCTTGTATGAAAGGAATTATGAATGTGGATGAAGCTAAAGTGGTGTGTCAGGATAGAAACGTTTGGCGAAGATTAATTGCGGAATGAATCTGATGATTTCAGAAAAGCGCAGGATTTTAGATTTTAGTTTTGTTGTTTAGTAATTTCATTAGAGTGTTTACCTGCAATTGTGTGAAATTCACTTTCAAAAACCAGCGCAGGAACGACACTCCCTTCGTTTCTTATCTTTTTTATTCGCTTTCTGATCTTACATTGAGTGTTTAACTGCAATTGTGTGGAATTCATTTTCAACAACAAGCGTAGAGCAACACTCCCTTCCTTTCTTATCTTTTAATTCGTTTTCAGTTCTTACATAGAGTGTTTAACTGCAATTGTGTGGAATTCACTTTCAAAAACCAGCGCAGGGCGACGCTCCCTCCCTTTATTATTATTTTTGTTTCATTTTCAGTTACTGCATTGTGTGGACTTTTCTTTCATATACAAGTGCAGGCTATCGCTTTCATCTTTTCTAATCTTGTAGATTCGTTGTTAGTTTCGTTATTAGATTCGTTGTTAGGAGTAAACGTGAGTAATTTGAGATGTTTTATGCATATGTTGTGTACGTTGAAGAAAGAAAATGAATAAGTGAATAGGAATTATGTGATTGAAGGTTTGTTGTGTGATAATGATTTCGAGTGTAATGAATGAATGAGTTTATATGGAGTGATCTATGAATGTGGTTGAAGTGAGGGTGGTTTGTTTGGATGAAAATGTTTGACGAGGGCTGATTGTTTGATGAGTGAATGTTTTATGAGTGATATTAGGGTTCGTGCTACCCCATTTGTTGGGATATAGCGTGAAGATATGTATGTATGTAAGTACTAAGCCAGCAAAGATTTAGCGAATAACTGCATTCATAAAGAACGTCCTGACTTTGGCTTATTACATGCAAGTGGAATTTAAAAAAGGGTAGAATATAGCGATTAACGGTACATTTAATCCTTGTAATATCTCACACCCCTAGGGGGAAAGCATAATGACGGATACACCTACGAGAAAATTCTGAAACAATTATAAGCATAACTAAAATTTTAATTTTGTTTTCCAATAAAATTAAACCGTTAAAATTTATGACTAATAAAAATATATTTTACATAATGTCCTCTAGGAGAAAACTGACTGGATCCGCCATTACCTTCATCTAGAAGTTTCAGTTAATTTGCATAATATCTGAAATCTGTAGTAATTACTCGTATATGTAATAATTGCAATAATATATTACCAGTAGGGTTCGTGCTACCCCATTTGTTGGGATATAGCGTGAAGATATGTATGTATGTATGTATGTATGTATATATTACCAGTACCATATCTATGCATACAAATTTAAAAATCACTATAAAAGTTAATGTTTTCATATAAAGCACGGAAAATATAAAAATTGTCTCTCACTTAATATTATACTTGATGTTTTAGATCTTTGGTCTTATTAACAATTACGACGACAGAGTGATGTATAGAAGAAAGACGTAATTGGAGTTGATGCCTGTAGTTAACATTTCTAAACTACTTTTAAAATAAAAATATCGTTATTTATTTTCTCATTGAATTTAGGTACATTGATGTCGATGGCAACAACATTAAATTTCACTGCGTATTAGAATTAACAACATGAAATTCCAGTGCGATTTCCATTCCAGCATGTAGCAAACCTTGGCAAACAAATTAACAATTCAATTTTATTGAGTACAAATAGAATGAATGAAGTTCTGTATGCATCAGTTACATGGCGGATCTACGATAAAATCAAAGCAACTCTATTTTCATGTTAGATTCAGTTTTTTATTGTAATCGGTAGGTACTCGTACCAAAAAAAAGTAGATAATCTACAATTACTAGGATTATAAAATAAGGAATTAGTACCGTTTTCTCCTCCTCTGAATAATGTGATAGATATAAATGATAAAGCATCAAAATCACTTCTAATGTTACCTGTAAAGTTGCAGAATACATGAATAATTAATCAACAAGGAATGCATGTTCAAAACCTTCTTTTAATGGGTTTCAAGTTTGTTTAAAACACGAGAGCATCGTGTCTTGCCAAAAGTACGTCCAATGTAAAAACAAATAAATGAAACTTGAATATTTTTTGCTAAAATCGAATATAAAATCTTGAGTATGTCAAGCGTGAGTTCTATGGCTTTAGGGTTTTTTTGTTCAAAAGTCGAGTGAAACGAACTTCTTTTCAATATAAAAATAACAGGTAAATGATCGTTTATTACACTTGGGATGCAGCATATAGTCTCTGCATGTCGCGAATTGATTGGCTTGACTTCGAATATTACCGGCAACATGTACATTACAAAAAGCATACTATCTTAATATTTCTTTCAATCTGTCTATAATTAATAAAATTTACCCATTGTTGGGTGTGACACTCTGCCACAGGAGTAATTATAATGTGGTGAAAATTGTTTGTCGATTGTGGGAATCGAACCCGGGTTCTCAAACCCACAGTCCGATTCAATACCACTGAGTTACCTACTCCATAAATCACTAAACTAATACTAACTATCGATTGTTGTTCTAAATTGCGAAATATTTTGCAAACATTCGTTTTAGGAATCAAAGGCAGCATTTCTGTTTTGCTAATATTGTAATTTAATTTATTTTGATTAAATGCACATAAATATGTACCAATACGATTACTTTATTAACCTATTTCCACACATTTAAACTCAACCAGGAACAGTTTATACAACAAATAAATCCTTTTGTTCTGTTGGTATCTTATTAAAAATCTTTCCAGTTTCATTGTATATAAAATTATAATATAAATCAAAACACCATTGCGACATTTTACAAATTGCCTGAGACTGTTTACAAGCAACTCTTTCATTAGTAAATAAAACATAATGAAACAAAAAAGCATTAATTTTATTACTAGAAAGCCCAAACCAGTCATTGAGAAGCATGTTGCAGGTACGTAACATAACAGAATCTTGCTTCTTGCAGGCAAAGTGGCTGACTTGCACTAATCAAGAAGTTATAAATCACATCTGCCGATCGTATGGACGTGTAAATGTATAATAATTAGTAGAGTTTCATTTGCAGATCGGTAATTGCAGTGCAACAGACGCGTAACACCAGAGAAAGCCGCTAAATATTCTGCACTGAAAGAAAGAGATTTGAAATTGACACGGGAGCAATTATATTTTTCTGATGTATAGAGGATTTTAGATCGGAGCATATGTTTTAAGTGTTGATTTACAGATTTATGGAAAGTTTTATTTTATTACTACGCTAATACAGCGGAAAATTACATCTGTCGTAATGTATTTTCAAAAGATCTTGACATAAGTATTTGGATAATTTATTTTCTACTATCAAAAGTTTGCAAATTATTTAAAGAAAAATATCTCATATAAAAATCACGGAGAACAAAATTATCTACTTCTTTTAAAGAAGTATTTCTTAATCTTTCACTACGAACGCGCGGACTCTCATAACGCAGCAGGGAATTATTGCTAATATCTTTTTAAAAAATCCGAATACTCATGTAGTGCGCTACAGAATATTCTTGATTCAATTAGTAAACGGTTGCAGTTAAATTGGTGCGCTGTCTTTTAAATTAATTTTTCTATTTCGGTGTTCTTATAGCTCTATAAACGCACTGTAAACGCGTTGCTAAGGAGATCTATAAACGCAGTGATTTTGGCGCTTTTTATTTTGTAGGAGTGGTATAAATGCTCTTAAATCTGACAGATGAATGACACATAACCTCAAAATTGTAAATTGTCGATGTTGAAATATTACTAACAGATTATGCTACAATCAGACAAAATTCAAAACATTCACAATACAGAAAAAAAGTATTGATTAATTGTCAAAAAATATGATATTTCAATTGATTGTGTTATGAGAAATGCTACCAACACGAATGATAAAAAACACCAACTTATATTTTTGACAAGTCGCAGTTTTTAAAAATCTAACAGAATTATAAAACTACCTCAATAGGATGTGTGCACTCACGTGACACTGTGACGTAAAAACAGCTGTTCGGACAAAGATCACTGGGCTACCTACAAATTGAACTATTTTTTTTGGGACGAGATTTGAAAAGAACCGTTCTTTTCAAATCTCGCCACAAAAAATAGTTCATTTTGTAGGTGGCGTAATGATTGCAGGCCCGGTAGGCCCAGGCCCGATTTGGGCTGTAGTGCCATTGAAGAAGAAGAAAGATGAAGAACGTTTTTGTGTTCTGAGCACTTATTGTTCATTTCTCATTAATGTTTTTCCAATGAACGAAAAAGAAAACAAAATTTTGTTGTAAAATGTTTAATTTTTTTATTAATACATTTTTGACAAATAATAAAGCAATATTTTTATTTTGACGATTTCTTTTCAATAACTGTTACTATTAGTAATTTTGATGCCTAAAAATGCATATTCTAAATTGCAAAAATGAAATACAACTTCGTCTGAATGGATCAGAGACCGCTAAGAAAATTGCTGATTCCTTGCTTGAGATTACAAGAATATTCCACTCTACTTATTTAGTGTAAGTAAATTTTACGATAACTCAAACTATCTTACGTTGTGAATGGAATAATTCCTTGTTTATTTATTTTGTTGTTGTTTATACAAGAAGAGTTTATTTTCCATAACTGTACAGGAGCCTACAGCTTATAGTGGAATGAGAATCATTCAGAAATGTATTTTTTTTAATGTAAGCGAAAGTTCTTATTTGATTGGTGCAAGTTAATATTAAATAAATTTTTATTCGGATGTTATGAGTATCACACGTCACATATTTCCTACTGTTTTTGGTGTATCGACATTAGTTATACAATTAAAAATCCAGCACATATTTTTATCGTGAAATATAATTTCCGGCAGTCCAAACTGTTAAATAATTATGTTTCTATTTCGGTGTTCTTATAGCTCTATAAACGCACTGTAAACAGGTTGCTAAGGAGATCTATAAGCGCATTGTTTTTGGCGCTTTATATTTTGTAGGGGTGGTATGAATGCTCTTAAATCTGACAGATGAAATGACATATAACCTCAAAATTGTAAACTGTTGGTGTTGAAATATTACTAACAGAATATGCTAGAATCAGATAAAATAGAAAACATTCATAATACAGAAAACATATTGATTAATTGTCAAAAAATGTGACATTTCAATTGTGTGTTATGAGAAGCGCTACCAACACGAATGATAAAAAACACCAATTTCTATTTTTGACAAGTCGCAGTTTTTTTTTTTAATAGTATAAAGAATACGTGTCATAAGGCCTGTTAACGCACTCGTCCTTTTTAAAACTTGCCGCGGAGCGGCTCGTTTTCCAAATTTGAACTCGTACGTTAACAGATTGCTTTATGAAATTAGTTCTTTAATTACAGAGTGATCAAAAGGAATTGTTACAGGTAGCAATAAAAAAAATACTTGAAATTGGTAAATTTCATACATAAATTCATTTCCTGTTGTTGACAGTGACATTTGAAAAATTACATTTAAATTTGAGTACATTTATTGTTACATTTATTTCTAAAGTATTTCTATTACTTAAAAAGTCAAAATTCTATTAGCTGTCAGACTCATGACATAACCTATTTATATTTATTAGAAATGTCAAATAGTATTTCTGCCTTAACCTAGCGTTCTGCCAACTGTGAAATAAAAAGATCTCCGAAATTGTATTGCCAACTGTAACAATTCCTTTTGATCACTCTGTATTATTAGTATACATTGCAATGAATGAATGAATTAATTAATTCCACTTCTACATTTGATACTGTGAAATACGATATATGCATATGATAGGTACCAGTTTAAATGGTAAACATAATAAGCATGAATAATTATGAATAGTCCTCCAATACAAATGCTAGGTAGACTCTACGTCAGGAACGTCATTCTTGCAAGTTTATGACTCTTCAGTACAAACAAAAAATATGAAATATTACTGGAACATAAGTTAGGATTAACACATTCACGCATATCACGTAGAAGAAAGCAATAAATAAACACAATTCCATCGCCATGGCAACTGGCAAGCTCTCTCTGCGTCAGATTTTTCACGGCACAGTTGGTCAGTATCGGTGTCCGATTTACCGGTACGCTTTCATCTCAGGACACTTCATTGGCCACAGCTTGGCCAATTTGTCGAGATGCCTGAACAATGAAACGCTTATTTCAACCTCTTGGACAACTGAATCGTGCGTAACGGGTGATATGGATTAAAAAGGACTTTCCAATTTCTATTCAAAATTTTTTAGGGTATATTATGATTGATATGACATTGACATAGTAATAATGAAAAGTTGGAGCGCTGTCAATGAATTTTTGATATGCTTGTCGAAAAACTTTTGGAGTTAAAATTGAATGGTCGATTAGCAGGCTTTACAAAAATATTCAATATCGCTAACTATAGTTTAAATTTTGATATCAATATGAATTTCCTGTAAGTGGTTCACTGTTGTTTATGCTAAAATATATTTGAAGAATAAATGCGATTTGATTATTCAACGCCATATTGAGCAAAGCTGTGATATAAGCTGTATTCCATTTGCCACTTGGTTCACTTATATCAGTTCAGATAAATTAGACAACATAACTAAATGACCTAAATTCAGCAAACTGATGCACTTATTGGAGTGAATTACTTCAAAGTAATTTAGAATCAGTAATTCTAATACTAGAAATAAAGTCAGTGAAGTAATTCAGCGAAATAAATAAATGAGTAAGTGTAAGTTAGATTTGATTCAAATGGCAAATGGAATACGTCTATAATGATAACATTAGGCGTATTCCATTTGCCATCTGGATCAGATCTAACTTATATTTACTGAGCCAGATCATTTATTTATTTCGCTGGAATACTTCGCTGACTTTATTTCAAGTTCTAGAATTATTGATTCTAATTTGCTCTGAAGTAATTCACCCCAAAAGTCCCTCACTTTGCTTGGTTCAGTTTGTTTAGTCATGTTGTGTAATTTATCTGAACTGATTTAAAGTGAACCAAGTGGAAAATGGAATACAGCTAATACTGGGTGATGATATCAAACAATCGTAACCACGACAACTTACTGAATTTTAAATTATTGCTTACTCTTTTTTTTTGTTTTTTAATAAACTTTAAATGAGTGTAAAAAAAATATTTTACTAAGTACGTACGCATATCTTGTTGAATAATCTATCCAAATACCATTCGAGATATTTTTTTTTTTTTATTTTAATGCAAATGATTACAAGTTTTGCTGTTCAAAAACTTTCCAAATTTTTTGACGACATTTTTTTAATCATGACATTATGATGTAATAATTTGGAAAAATACAAAAATATTCATTTCTTGTGGTTATTACCATTGATAATTTACCTCATATACAAAATATAAGTGACTTTTGTCAGTTTGATGCATAAACAAAGAAGAGAACTGGTAGTATTGGATAAACTTGCATTGTCCTTCATAACGACAAATATAAATATCATAATTTTAATAAAATACCTCAATCGGTAAATTATCTCAATACGAGTAGAAGGTTTAGTTTTCTCAGGTCAAATTTTAATTTCCTGAACTTAATCTTGGTTGTTTTGAGATAAAACGACTCAAGTAACTTGATATCACATTAGATATTTGTACAATTAGTAATGACGGCAATACTTTTCTCACACGACCGCGAAGCCGGAGTGTAATTATCAAATGAGTGAAAATGAAAAAAGTTGCTTTCATTACGTTTTGTACACTTAATTCTTTATATAATGATATTAGAATTTGATGGAGATAAAAATTATTCGGACAGTTGTCAAAATTTCAATATTATATTCGCAATTTATGGAGTAGGTGGCACAGTGGTTATCGTGTCGGCCTGTGGATCCTGAGAGCCCTGGTTCGATTCGCACTGGCGACAAACATTTTCACCACATTAATACTACTCCTGTGGCTCCCCCTCCACTAACATCTTTGGGGGGCGTGATTTGACGGCTGGTAACCGCACTTCACGCGCAAAATATATCACTTACCGAGATCTGCTTTGGCAGAGTGCCACACCCAGAAATGGGTAGAAGGCGTGATGATATATTTTTTTTTTATTTTATATTCGCAATTTTTACGTTTCAACATCTTTTCGTGGTATTTTAAATAAAACAATTCCGGCAGTAATTAAAACTCAATAAGATTAAATAAGATCAAATAACTATGATTGCTAGTAGGAACAATTGAGAAAAGGTGACTAATAATTTACTAATAGTTGACTAATTTCTTAAATAAAAGACACTTTCACTTGTATTTGCGATATTTTTCTCTTATTATTATTTAAGAGATAAAGAAATTATTAAAAAAAAATCACATTACGAGTAATTTCATCATTTATGCTACGATTTCATGCGATACTTATTCAATGATTCCACTGATAGATATCGGGAAATGGAAAAACTAGTTCTTAAAGAAAGAAAATTATAAACAATAAATAAATAAATAATATACTGTAATTAATTCTACATCTAGATTCTCATCGAACGAGAAAAAATCACGTTGACACAAAAGGTGAAAGCATCAAACATGTTCTATCAAAACTCATTACTTTAATTACCTCGTGATGACAATTAATAACAAGCAAAATTTCGTAACAATTAAAACAAAAACAATCACTGATTACTTGGAGGTTCGCATGGACAAAAATTAATTTAATAACATATTATGATAACAATAGCACGGCAAAGAGAATGAAATCAAATGAAACTCATGTCGGAACGCAGACTTTTTACTTTCATTTTCATCTACGAGCCGCGAAAATTATTTCATCTCCGTTGACGCAAGGCAAATCTTGGAATTCGAAAGTAATTTGAGGAGCAGAGCCATTGTCTTAGCTTCAGTCATTCATTATTATCAAATGGCGCGGATGGTTGGGAAAAATCAACTCGTTTCTGGTTTAGAAAAAACATTTGAGTTGATGTAAATGACTTCCTGTTTTTTACGATCTACGATTCATTTCTCTGTAGTGCATTTGTATTTAAAGTAGTATTTGTTTCTGTTAATGTTGCGCAATCTTTCTATTTATATAAGAATCTTAAATTTAATAAAGTTCTTTCGCTTAATTAATATTCATAAACTTTTCATGACCTTTTCTCTTTCAGTTTATCATGTTCTCTTAATTTTTATAGTTGATATAAAATAGTATGCTCGGTGTGTAATATATGAGATCTCATTTATCGTTCTTGGTTAATTTCTTGATGATATTACTGAGTAACTTATAATTAACAATATGTGGATGTGTTATTAATCTTTTAAATCTGATTTATAATATAATTTAATTTATAATCTTGTGTTATTACTAATACGTGACTTGGTGGTAATGGGTTTAAACATTCTGCATTAGTTAATTCAGATTTACCATTTATGAAGCAGTTCTGAGAAAATAAATTTATAATTATTAAAATTACTGTTTCGGAATTTGATATTTTTAAATATCATAATGTGTCGTTCTAAACTAATAATAATAAAAAAAACCTTAGAAAATATGTACATATTAATAGGAAATAACCTTCGGATTCAAGAAAATGCTCAGAAAATATTTTAAGAATGTACGAGTAAGTAGATACTGACTGAATGATGATAAAGTGAAGAATTATCTAAAGCTATAAACATGTATTTCTTATCATGTTGTATCTAAATAAAAGTCTCATAATATTTTGCAGAAAGACATCTGAATAAGAGCTTAAGGACTTCGTGGCTCAGTTGTTGAGCTGACCTACTATTAAAAGATATCATGTTCAAATACTTCTCAAGTTAAAGTAATGGACAGCTAGAATGGACGCTGATTAATTATTTGTTGATTAACTTTCTTCTCTCCTTCTGTCATATGTTTATATATAATTTTTAAGAGCAACAAGTTTCAAATAAAAAATTAAATAAGTTTACTTTTATACTACTTTTATTTGAATTTTTCTCTAAAATAATGTACGAATTGATAGTGGAATAATAAAGTAAATGAACAGACAATAATTATCCTTAATCTATTTTTCTACAATCAGTAAAAGAAGTAGGCTTTTCGTACCACGTTTGGTGACAGAAAATGAACAATTGCAGACCACAAATGTAATTTTTTTACAATATTTGTTTTGTTTGTCTTCTTTTCTTCGTTACCTACATTCAAAATCTTTAGTAGTTAGAATTAAAAATCGATTAATTAAAGTTTCCGATTGTAGAAAAAATATTATGTATACCTCTATTTTCAAGTTTTTTTTTGCAGACCTCAAATAGTTCAAGCCCTCGTTACACTCGTGGTACAACCCTTGATATACACATAACTATTTAAGGTAGTACTAGTGTGACGGTGGCGCCATCGGTTGTTGAATGTGCGATTCTGAGTGATGATCACCGTAAGCCCCGTGTATAACAACTCAACTTTACAAGCGAATATATTTGTTTACAGACGATGAATGTGTTTCATATTTTAACAGGATACGTATGACTATACAATGTTTACGTGCATCAAATTTCATTCAGATCTGCAAAAAAAATTTTCACGCTAGTACTACCTTAATCGAAATGAATTTCTAAGCCTTGTTCTTAACATAGTGTTAGTTTTAGTTTTTCGACATAACCTTGAGAGTTTGTCTATGTGAATGCAGCTGAGCGTTTCCAGCTACTGTTTTAGTCTATAAGCAACAACCAACTCAAATACTTGATAAAATTAAGGCCAACCACATCAAGCTTAAAAACTTTGAACTTATATAATAGCAATTTTGTTAAATTACCTGAAAAAAAAAAACTTTGTTGTTTCTCTGTAATATTTCAATTCATTTGATTTAACATAGCTACTAAGAATAGTAGACAAAAGAATTAGAAACTATTTTTCCCGTAATAAAATTTCCATTTAATAATACACTTATTGAGCTGCGTTATTATTTCAGGCTCACCCGATAAAGGGCGGATACAATCACGCTACACTCTATTAAACATATTAGGCTCACTTAACATAATTTTTCTTACTACTAATTTCATGGAAAGTGTCTACGACGCAAGGAAATTATTCATTGCTGTTATTTTAGATTTCTCTCCGTTGTTAATTTGCATTCTCTTTGTGTGAAATCAATTTCAGTTTAAGAAAATCACACTAATGTCTTGATCTGAAAGTCTGACAGCTAATGTCATACTTCAGTAAGACTGCTTAACGGTAAGTTGCTTTATTAAAACGATGCTCTACTCTATATTTCACTAAAAAATTTGATATATGGGGTATGTTATAGTTCTTTCAAGAACTGGACACAAATCTAGTTTTATTATACTCATAGATATTTCTTTAGCTTGAGTGAAATAGTACGTGGTGAAACTGGCCAATTTGTTAGTATTTACGACATGCTGTATGCGGGTATGTTGAATATTTAAGTGAAGATGATGGTGTTCATATATTCAAGACTAACTGTGAATCGTTCCGCGAAAATTCATAATTAATGCTTACGGAACATAACTTTGACGTATTTCAAGTTACGTAAAAATATTTAGACGTCAGTACGTGACTATAATCAATAAATATGTACATGTTTAATGTAACATTAAATTAGATTTAATGTTCCACAAATAAATTATTCCATATTTAGCAATGTTTAACATATTTGCAGAAATTATATAGTCCATTTTTATTGTTATTGTATAAAAAACAGTAAATTATGTTAAATTATGACTCTACAATACAAACAAAAATTTTGATTACTACTAAATGTATATGATTTATTTTTGAAAAAGTTATTACAGACATTAACGTTGTTTAAATTGGGAAATCAATTTTTTTTTTCAAATTGCAAATAAAATAGTTTACATGGTGTTTTCCAGTTTCAAAATATAAAATTACAGGAGATTTCAGGATTTCAAAGTAAAATAAATATATCATCACGCCTTTTACCCATTACTGGATGTGGAACTCTGCCGAAGCAGATCTCGGTAGCCGGTAGGTGATATATTTATGCGCGTGAAGTGCGGTTATCAGCCGTCAAATCACGGCCTCAAAAAGATTTTAATGAAGGGGGAGCCACAGGGGTAATTTTAAATTGGTGAAAATGTTTTGTCGGCTAGGGTTCTTAGGATCCATAGGCCGACTTAATTTCTAAGTACGTATTATAAAAACAAAATTCAGGCAATTTCAGAGCAAAGTAGATTTTACATTCAAAACTTCGCAAAAATTATTTTAATGAATACTTCATTCGCCTTACCCATCAAAATTACAGAATTTGCATGGTAACGGGAGTATATAAATAAAAAATAAATATATCATCACACCTTTTACCCATTACTGGGCGTGGCAATATGCCGATGCAGATCTCGGTAAGATCACGGCCCCCAAAGGTGTTAGTGGAGGGTTCCCCCTCCACTAATACCTTGGTAATTCTAATGTAGTGAAATTTGTTTGTCGGTTGTAGAAATCGAACCGAAGTTTTTAAATTCACAAGCCAACTCGATACCACTGAGCGGGTGTATATCCCGAATATATGTAGGTGACACAGTGGTATCGACTCGATACTTTCGATGATTCTGTCGAGTCAGAATGTAGATTTCAGAACCTCGATTCGATTCCTACAATTTTAAACACATTAAAATTATCTCTTTATCTTTCCCACCATTAACATCTTTGGGGGTCGTGATTTGACGGACATTATCAGCCTTTTACGCGTATAAATATATCACTTACCGAGATCTGCTACGGCAGTGTCCCACATCCAGTAATGGGTAGATGGCGTGATGGTATATTTATTTATTTAATTTATTTGTTTAGATTTAGAATTAGAATTTCCACCGAAGTTTGAATTTCTGAACGTTCGAACATTCTAATATTTTGAATATCGTCAGAAAAACTTCGAAGCTTCGAATTTACGAATTTTCGAATTTTTTGCCACTGAATTAACGCCATCTGTCATCTCCAAACACGCTCACGTATAATTCGCGAAAAGTCGGCCACAAATTAAATAATAAACTCGGCGAAGTATCCTGCAAAAACTCTGCAAGTGTAGGCGTCTTAATTAAGACATCTATTCTCTTACCGCCCATCTAAATGCTATGGACTTTTAGTAAAACGTTTTAAAATGACAATAAAAAGGATAAAAAATAATAATAATAAATAATTCATAATATTTATGCACGAATTAATACAAAACTCTGCAAATGAGTTTATTCTGTAAATAATTCATATCAACATATCGTGTTCACGTTAGGATCCAGTTTCACAATTTGAATAATGAAGGTTCAATAAATCCGAACAATCGAAGTCTCGAATATTCGAAAAATCAACAACCCAAATTAGAATAAACACAAAACAGAAAACAATGCAATAATAACTGCTCTTATGGTATGAAATACATATTTTATCAGGAATTCTAGAATCTAGTGCAGTGTATAAAACAGGTAGTCTTATGTAAAAGATAAAATAAGATATGGGATGTTTAATCTAATTCTTAAATCGCAAGTTACTGTTACGAATGCCAACGGACTAGACCAATTGTGGTAATAGTCGTGATGATCTACAAGAACTAGTTTCACTACGAGGACGCTATGAAAAACGGCATATTGCACGGATGCGAACACGCATTCACGCATTGCTGCGAAGGCGCATGCCTTGTTACATCGTCGCACAACGGTCACGTAGACTTACTGTAAAACTTTATTACTTGAACATCATTTAGTGCTCATTTTTACACAATCATAATAAATAGGACATCTTACATTTAAAAAGAAATAAATGATTAAGTTTTTTTTTAAATTTTTATATTTAAGACGCAACTTAATCATTTTACGTAATACGCATTTATGCAGTATCATATTGCATGCGATATGTCATAAATTTGTATTTACGAGAAATATAAGTACTTCTAAGTAGTAAACAAGCGTATTAAATTACATAAAAATTTATAAAATAGTGATTTTAATAAAGGTCTAAGTGTGTTTATTTTGCAATAGCAGATCTTGAAAATAACATAAAGTTTATTTTTATATTTAAAATGTTATTAAGTCAATGTGAATCATTAAATCCATTCACAAGTAATTGTAAACAGAGAGATAAACAGAAAATTAGTAATAAAAGTTATTTGATCAAATAGAAGGCTAAAATCGGCTCATGTACTTTCTAGAATCATGTATCAAGTATCTCTTTCATTTTTATTTTACATTAAAAAAACTTCTTAAATTTTTGTTCATGCCATTTGTACACAGAAAATAAAAATTTATTACATAGATAAATTATCGTATGTTTGTACTAATATTTTTTCAAATTTGGGTTTAAGAGAGTTCAAACATAATTGATGAAAATAAGATAAACAACCGCATTCAAAAATAAAATAAATAAATATATCATCACGCCTTCTACCCATTACTGGGTGTGGCACTCTGGCGAAGCAGATCTCGTTAAGTGATATATTTTGCGCGTGAAGTGCGGTTACCAGTTATCAAATCACTGCCCCCAAAGATGTTAGTGGTGGAGAAGCCACAGGGGTAGTTTTTGAAATTATGAAAATTGCTTGTCGCCTGCGGGAATTGAACCAGGGTTCTCAGGATCTACTGAGCTAGCCACCCCATTCAACTAATGTTATTTTTAAATACTTGAGTACTTCTGGATATTTTTCATGAAAAAGCGCTGGAAGTAAATGGAAATCAGATTAATTTATTTCAACAAATGGAAAAGTTTAAAACAATAACAAAAAATTGTAAATAGTTATTTGTAAAAATAATAATGAAAACAATACTTTTTTTACGAATTAGAAGTTTGAAGCAAAACGACGAAGCCGCAGTGTACCATTCAAATGAGGGATATATGTTTTGTTTTTCGTTGCTAGTTGTACACGTATGTTTTTTGCATATCTATATTACATTGATTTGAATTTCAATAGTATTTAATTTTTAAAATGACCTCCAAGGAGATACATAAATAAAAATTCTGAAAAAAGGAAAATGATACTTTTTTTTACTAATTTTTACTTTACGATTTTTTAAATAGTTGAAATATTTATTTTATGTGTCTATTTATTTATGTTACTCTGTGCAACAGGAATTGAATCCCAATTACAGTATAGGATCCGAGCTCACCGAGCCGCAGAGTGGTAGTTCTTATAATTTCTAGCTTGAGAGGGATTCAAACTCGGGATCTCCGGATTCGAATTCCGTAACGCAACCACCTCACCGTACTGCCGGATGTATCATTTTCTGTACGATTTTGCGGTTAAAAAAAAGACTTTCATGATCAATGCACAAAAATAGTTATTTGTTTAATTAAGACTAAAAATACAAGTTTTCGAATCGAGTAAAAAGTAATATTGATGCTGGGTTACAAGAAAAAAATAAAGAGCTCTTTAGTTAAAGAACTGTTTATCTAGCAACAGTATCAATAGCGGTTTTCTTAAATTTATTGAACCGTTAGTTGCTAATGAACAGATAAAACTTTTATGCAACCCAGCATGAGAGTCTCGACTAGTATTTTTAGTTAGATTGAAACATATTAATTTTTAACCCACTTATTTAAAAAAAATCGCCGATTTATTCAAATTAAAATGGAACAAGTTGATAAAATAATTTTTATCACCATGACAACAGTAGTAAAAATTCTATTTTTAGTCCTAAGACCAAAAAACGATGACTTATCTATGGTAACGTATACATTCATGAAATAGCGTTATTTTACTATTGAAAAAGTTGAAATAATAGTGTTACATTGAAGTGGATAAATAAAAAAATATATTTGCGTATATATCTAATGATGTTACAATTTTTGCATTATTTCGGAAAAACATAAACATTGTTAATAATGTAGTAGAGCGATATTTTTTCCACAGAAGTTGAAGTTCTTCTAGTTCGCGATATTTTAAAGCCAGCCACGTTATCTTGGGCACAAGTACAAATTGAAAAAGTAAGAATAATATAAGTCTAAGCAGCAATATTTAATTTAGGTGTACGTACAATATTATCACATAAAGTCTTGCAGGACTGATTCTAGCGTATCTATTAATTATTAATTTATAACTGCAAATATTTCCATTAAAACGGTCGAGTGAAATCATCTTATACAACAGTTAGCGCAAATAATTGAAAAACTCTATAATTAGCTAGCATTCATAGAAGATGATTGTTACCTAATAATAAATAGAGTATTTCAAATTATTAATTGGTGATTATTTACGGCTCTAATGGTCAAACTTTGTAGCAATGCAGTAACTGTGCAGATATTATCTTAATAAGATTCAGTATACATAGTTAGTGGTCGGTTAGCGTTACGTTCCAATAAGTCCATTGTTTTTAGACGGACGTTGTAAAGGCAGTTTGCAACGGCAAAACACACGTTCTGTGGGTTTTAATAAGCATTTTTAAAGCTTTATGTTGTTAAATTAATAACTAAACTACCGCAGGAAGACTTATGATGTGTATTATTTCGTTTACTGTATAGAAGCTCCTTCCTATTATAGTGCGGTTTCATTATGAAACAAGTTTTATATTAAAAATTCCACACATGGATAAGCCATGTGGTCTATGGTAAATCTTGAATCTGCTTGATCATCCTATGTTATTTTATCTAACAATTTTTTCTCAAATGTTTTGTGTGTAAGCACTTTTATATTTCTCATTATAAAAAGAAGCAACTTGTAAAAAAAAATGCAGAATAACAAATGTCATAAATCTTAAAGTTGTTTTGAAAATTAATAGCATTTTACTATTTTTTGCATTATTAAAATGTAAAAATTGTAAATTGCTGTTATTTAAAATATTGAAAGAGAAATTAAATAAATAACAGTTTTTTGCCTCCAAGTTAAATGATGTGTAAATAAGCCGATTCATTTCCCTAACAAGCACAAATCCTAAGGAACTCGGTAACTTTCACTTACGGAACGACAGTTTATCTGTTTTTTTTTAATATATTCAGCAATGAAAGTCGATATCCGATAACAAATTATTCACAATTAATAAACACCATAAGAACAGAGAAAAATGTAACAAATAGCTTCACTTTAATAATGTATTAATTTGAACGCAAATGCAATTATTACCAAATAGTAAAACAAAATAAATATTATTATTTATAGTTGTAGTTAACACATAAAACTTTAATTTAATATGCGTTACATGGCGAATAAAAGGACGTTATAATAATTGATCGTATTTATGTCAAAACCATATACGAATGCAATATGTTAAGACATAAAAGAAAAAGCGAATAATAAAATGTATCTATAATACCTATACTAAACGTTTCACCTACCTAATTAATTCTTTATTGAACTATTGTTTGATTTACTATGACCGCAAACTATTTCATTGTTGTTTTACAATCAGTATTAATTTTACAATATAATATTGAATTTCTGGCACAAATAAATACCACTATTTTATTTTTATATTGGTTTTTAATTTACCCAATTAAAATTTGCATATCGAAGTATGATAGGGCGAGTTTAGATACAAAATAAATAAATATATCAAGCCTTTTACCCATTACTGGGTGTGGCACTATTCCAAAGTAGATTTCGGTTAGTGATATACTTTACGAGTGAGTCTAATTATGGATTTCAAAGATATTAGAGGTACTTTCAGTGTGGAGTAAATTTTGTCGGTTGCGGGAATCGAACCTGTGTTCTCAAATCCATTCACTGAGTGGTCTACCCATAAATTTAGTATTTCACTATAAAGAAAAATTTACTATCATCTACAGCCAAATTCTAAAAACATAATTAACGTTTTGAACTGTAAAATCAAGCTGAACCATATTCTGAACAAAGTTGAAAGATACGCTAGTCTATTTCCTTTTGAAAATATGTTTAGATTTTAATCCAAAACGTAAATTAACGAAACTTTTTTGAGAATTCTGTTGCAAATTAGTATTAAAAATAATGGCTAAAAATAAGAAGTAACCTGGCAAGATCCAATCCGTTTAGATGCTGGAGTATACATCGTATCAGCCAACAAATTCTCCATGGAATGTTGTCCAAAAACTCCTTTAATTCCTTTTAACTTTTTCGTCCTTTCAACATGGTTCCCATTCTCATCTGCCTCAAATCCTGGCGACACTTCAACAACATCAAACCTTACATCATCCATGGATCTGGATCGACAATGACACACAGGATCAGGCATCCTCTTCCCTGATCGTTTCTTGTCAATCAATAATCGATCATTTTGAGGTTTTGGTGGTGGTGGCATTGCATTTCGATATAAAGGAGCCAGAAAGTAATAATCCCTACTGTTATTCGTCTGGTAGATATTATTTGGGGAATAGTTGTTTTGGAGATGGTATCCCCGTGGCTCCCGATAGTCCTTGCGATCCACAGGATGGAAATTGAACTGATGTGTATGGGAGGTCCTTTGAAAAGGGGTACGATACATGGGTGGCCACGGTCGTCGAAGCATCTCCATCGGTTGGTGTTGGTGCCATTGTGAAGGAGATCTCGGTTTTTGTTTAAGTAATAAATCCCCCATTTTTGAGTTAAGTTTAGTGCAGTTCCAACACATTTGTCTTCATTGTTTATTAAATGTCATCACTGATATTACGTTGCAACATTCTACCGCACTAATAAACATAAAACTCAATTGCATTTATCACCTTTGATCTATCGCACATTCACTTAGCACTGAGCACTTAACACAAACAAAAGGTCGAGTCTCCGCGACGTACAAAACAAGAAGTGCAAGCGCGTGTGCAGTCTTCAGAGAGCGTCCGCGTGCTACCGGCCGGGGTTTGGACTTCGAGTGGGTATGGGTAGCAGTACAGCACCGCCGCGACCCACTTCCAGCCCCACCTGAGCGAGAACTCAGCAAAGTCAGCGCTCAGGCGACGCTAGCGTCATCGCTTGTTCTCAAAGGAGACTAGTGATAGCACTGTTGGGAATTCTGACGAGAATGCTTGTCAATTACTCTGTTGTGCGAGGATTTTTCTTTTCTTTTTCCCAGAGGCAATTTTTTCTCTTCGTTCGAAAGTTTTTTATAACGAATTTCATTTATTGGTTTAATCACTTGCAGTAAACATGTTTTTCTTTTTATTTTACTTTTCTCGCGGAAATGTTTTGCAGGTTTCTGGTTCTTCCGCTCATTCGTTTTGAAAGTGATGCAGGTGACGATAATTAAAGTATTTTCAGAACAACAGGTTATTATTACATTCCAACACACTTATTATCATATTCCTCTTTAGATTTGAACAAAATAAATTTCAATGCAAGCTATAACCGTTTAAAAATGTACGGAAATCTTCGAGAAATATTTTACGATTCAGGAAACTATCAACTCAACTACTAAACTAATTATTTTTAATTTTTAAATTAATTTATTTTACACAGAAATTATATTGCACATAAAAAAATATATCATCAAGTCTTTTACCCAATACTGGGTGTAATACTCTACCAAAGCAGATCTCGGTAAGTGATATATTTATGCGCGTAAAGCGTGGTTACCAGCTGTCAAATCACGGTCCCCAAAGATGTTAGTGGAAAGGGAACTACACGAATAATTTTAATGTGGTGAATATTTGCGGGCCGACTGGTAACTGCACTTCACGCGCAAAATATATCACTTACCGAGATCTGCTTCGGCAGAGTACCACACCCAGTAATGGGTAGAAGATGTACTGATATATTTATTTTATTTATTTATTTTAGAATTATTTGTAGATTTGAATCAGGGTTTTCAAAGCCACAGTCCGACTCGATACCACTGAGCCACCAACCCCAAGTTAAAATTATTAGTACAATATAATATATCATAGAAAGCAAAGTTAATAAAACAGGGATGGAAGTACCTATATCTTAAATTTGTCGATTCACTTAGTAGTACATAATTGTAAATTTAGCGAAAGTGAAAATTGGGTAGGTGGCTCATTGATATCAATTCGGACTGTGGAAACTGGGTTCGATTCCCACAGCCGACAAACATTTTCACCACATTACGTGATTTAACGGCTGGTACCGCATTTGACGCGCACAAATATATCACTTATCGAGATCTGCTACGGCAGTGTGCCATACCCAGTTAACAGGCGTGATGATATATTTATTTTAAAAATTATCTATTCACCAAAAAGTTTGCAATCTTAAAAAAAATATATTAAAAGTTTCGATAAACAAACGTAGAATTTGATAACGAAATAAAAAATATATATGAAATTAATTGAAAACTGCGGAGTAAGTTTGGGGACTAAAAAAGCGAATTACGAGTATATAAGTTCGTCTTTTTCAGGGTCGATGAGCTAAAGCTAAGCTCGTTTGTTTATAAAAATATAAATAAGGCCGTGTGCACCAATGATACTTTAATTATAAGTTTGGCATAAACTGACAATGACATTTTACTTCGATTTGCTTATTTAAATCAGATTTAATTAAAATTTAAGTTTCGTTGGAGTAAACGATCATTAGTGTCATTTCTTGAAAATAAAAAGTAGAGCAATAAATTTTAGAGTGTTGTTAAACATATTTTCTTCATCATCATTCAGTTATTCACTTACAATGCCATGATTGTGTCAAACGAATAACATAATCTGTATATTACCATAATTCGTATGAAATTTAAACAATTATTCTAAGATATACAATAATTAATTGCCCATATTAAAATTGATTACCATTGATTCATTACTTTTCCGAAGGCGCGATTTCATTTCATTCTTTCAATACAGCATTGATGTTGAATTAGGTCAGTGCAGAACAAATTCAACTTACTGGTGGTAATGAAGTATGAAAAAATAAATAAATCATCGAATAAATTACTAGAATTTAATAACGCCATAGAAAATGCCTATAATGATTTGTAGATCCTGTTAAACTTCAATTAAAATGTGAAATTTCAAAGATAATTGGCTTGTATGTAAACAAAATGTAATTTCACACTATTTACAAGAATGGAATAATTAAATTTAACATTGCAATTACATTTATTTACTCTGCGTATTGACCGAATGTTTTGCATTTTTATCTCAGTCTATTTGCATCGTCGAACGTCAAGTGGCTTCGGCAATCAGGTTCCATTGCATTTGCTTTCAAATAAATGAACTGAAAAGGCTGATGCTTTTACTGTCAGTACACACTTCCATTTAGTTCAGTTAAATTGGATGAAAGCACTCAAAGGACTTAGCGCTACTTACGGCCAACTTTATTTAGGTTGTTTATTTAAAACGACCTTTGTTTACGAATATTTTGTAAGTGATATCCTGTTTAATACTTTCTACGGTTACGTCCTGAATAAGAACGACAAAATAAATTGTTTTGAGTACGAATTCGTGGAGGGAATGACAATCTCATCAATTTATTGACATATTTTTTTACAAACTCAATCTGAAATCACGTATTGAATAACATTATTCTAGTTGTATCTTTTCCAGCGCTTGCCAGAAATTTATTAGAGATTACCATTTTGAAATCAAGTATAAAGGCTTTAGTTCGTTGGGTGTAAATTTAATAAACTTGGAGTTCATTTGTAAAAATTACATGCGAGCAAGCTAAAAAAATTATCCTATATTTAATAACTGCCCCCTTCCCCTAATCCTATAACTCTATCATTATCTATTACTGTCAACTCTTATATTTCAGAATTACTTTATAGATTACCACCATATCAGCAATCTGTAAATAAAATCATTTATTCTGTTATTTCTATTTTACGTTGAATATTGCTCTCGTACAAAACTGTTAATATAAATAAAGTATAAGTTTTAACCACACTTTTTATTGAGCTAGTGAGCTGTTATTATATTATTTTTTATCCACAACTCATATATTATAAAGACATTATTACACTGATTTCAGTTGAATTATATGGCTCATAAAATACTAGTGTTTTATATTTTATAAAACACTGTAAACAACTTGTTACTTAGCAACCACTTCATGATCTACCGTTTTTTGAGAAACTATATATATATATATATAACTGAACCAACGTTAAACATTACGATCAATCTTCTTATACCTATAATTATGAATTGTGGATAAAATTTTGTATTGCACTTGTGTTTTATTGGTATATAAAATACTTGTATATTAAATAACTATTAAATAACATCTAGATATATTAGTAAACAAAATACATAGATATAACATAAAAATGTCAGAGTAAATTATTCTGATCGCAGAATACCGACATTATGATAATCTGTAAAATAACCATTAAAAAAATTAAAATTGTCATTACCTTATTGATCATTAACAGATATACAGCTATCGAATATAGGAGTAAATCTGTATCTGTTAATTATCGATAAGTTAAGAACTTTTATTTTTCATGATTACTGTATAAATTATCATAATTTCGGTATTCTGCGACCAGAATAATTAACTCTGGCATTCTAATGTTATTTTCATGCATTATACTTGCTTATAAACGAAGATGTTGTTATAAAAAAGTAATATAATAACAGCTCACGAACAGTTGCGTAAATAAGTATGGTTAAAAAATAATATATTTAATACAGGCAGCTTCGTACGAATGAAAAATGCATAAAAGTCAAATAAATAAATTATTTTTGAAACGGAATGCCGACATGGTGGCAATTTATAGAGTAATCATGAAAAATAAAGGTTGACATAAATTTATCATCAGTAATACATAATGGTCAAGTTAGAGAATAGGGGGAATTATTCTATTTGTGCACGCTCATTATAAATAAATAACTAGCTGTAAGTGTATAAAAATTGAGTAAAAAATAGTAATGTAGTTGTTTTTGCTATAACATAATATAGGTATACGTGCAAATAATCTTCTATGATTTTAATGGTCAACATAATAACAAATGATGTATGAATAATTTATACTGTAGATATCAAAGACCTGATAAGTAAATTAATTTATTCTATCAATTTCCGTTTATAACTGGCAAATAAATTTACTACCTTAGTAAATTCAAGTAGCAATTTGCTCAGAAACGCGTTAAATATGTTTTGTTCTAATTCATAGTTGACACTTTTAATAGTTATGAGCCATAACAGTTTTACTTTCACACATGATAAATATAGGCAAGTAAGTAGGTATTAAAGACTAAAGACAAATTTATAATCATTAATATTTTTGCAAGAAATGTAGTCTAATTATGCAGCTAGGCGACCACATGGTTACAGATGTCAGCCGTAATAGACAGTATTACATGATAATATAAAAAAATTATTTTATTAATTATTTCAAATTTACAATGAGTAATAAAATCAAAGAAAAATAAATTAATTTCGGACAAGACAAAATATCACATCATAATTCTTTACCGGAGAGATATGCAACTTATGTAGAACAATTTTGTGCATCGCATTCACTTAAATTTTAAAGATTTCGAATAATAGACAGCAATGTTTAGTTACTCAACTAACGAATAAACTTTTTGATTTTAAAGAAAACTTAAATTTTAAATGACAGCGGTGCAATTGGAGAATAATTTCTAAAAATTTTAAAGTGGGACTGCAAAACGCTGAAAACAACGGTTTAGATTCTATTAATAATTCATCATTCTTTGTCTTTTTAAATTTTGGAACTGTTTATTTAAATTTACAGATACATACTTATGTATACATATGTTCTTGTACATAACATATATGTAAATATTTTAAAATACAAAATTCAGTTTCATTTTGTATAAGATAGTAACAGAAGAAGAACAATTTGAATTAATTTTTATTATTCTTATTGATTAAAAATACAAATAAAAATAACAGTTTATAATTAATTTTAAAATTTAAATTGAACCACTTATTAGCTATTCTAACATTCTTAAACCAAATAAACAAATGAAGAAGATAAATAATTTAATCTCATGCTCAAAATAAAGTTATTCAGTTCATATATAATTTTACCAGTTCGAACCGCTTGGGTTCATTTAACCAGTTCTACGTGAACAGTTTGGTTAAAGAAAAATAATCGGTTCAGTTCGATTTCGGTTTGATTTGCAGCCTTGGTTAAAAGTGTAAGTAAAGCAAATTCTATTATTGTTACTGTAACAAATTTTTTAGCTTCAGAATTTGTTTCTTAAAAATAAATGTCTTGGGCAAAAATTTTATTAGCCAATGCATTTACGATATTTTGAAAGCCATAAACTATAAAAATTGAAATATATTTCATAAAGTATTTTCAAAACAACTTGAATATTTGGTATCGTATATTTTCCGCTGTCAAACGTTCCTAAATTATTTTAAAGAAAAATAAATCATTACATATTTAAATAAAAGATAATGTAGAACTAAATTTACTACAACTTTTATTTAAGAAATAATTTACGACCATTTTAACAAAGAAACATACCCCCGTATTCTGTAATTGGATCAATATCTGTTAATGATGGATAAGTTGATGACAACTTTTATTTTTCATAATTACTGTATAGATTATGTTGGTATTCTGTGACCAGAATAATTTATCCTGGCATTTTTGTTATTTTCATACATTTTTGTAACTTATATACAAGCTGTTATTATAAAAATGAATGTAATGACAGCTCAATATCAGTTTCGTAAAAAGTGTAATAAAAAAAGAATATTTTTTATAATGGCTGTTTTATACGAAATCAAGATTGATAAAAATAGAATACAAAGAACAGAATCAATGATTTTAGCAGCAGAAAGTCAAGTGGTGTTAATCTATAGAGTAATCACGAAAAATAGGGGTTGTCATTATCTTATTGATCAGTAACAGATAATAATTCAGTTACAGAATATGTGGGATATAAAATACTCATTGTTCTTATCGTTTTGAACTTAATAAAAAATAACATTTTCGCTTTTAATTCAGTAATATATTTACTAGAACCAAAATTGAAAGTATAAAGATAAATTATCAAACAAATATAAAAGTAATTTCATAAATCAACTATAGATCTTTTCAATTATAGTGTACGAATTTGTGTGAAAGAGAAAAGACGAAAAGACTAAGGTCATACGAAACCAGTTTCATCAATTTGAATAATTTCTTGTCTCGTTCATCATGAACAACAACTTATTTTCCTTTTGTGTAAGAAACAGTAATCATATGATCAATATTGCAGTTGCAAATCAGTGCATCGTGCATCTAGCAAGCTCGTGTGCTTGTTCTCATACTTTCTCTGTTGTTTATAATGCGTACGTGTGCTTTATGAAAATAAAAGGACATATTTACGGTTTGAAGTACTCCTTTGCTATTGTATTCCAATTCTGTCATCAGTTGTTTAGTTTGCCGTGTTTATCTTGTATTACATCTCCGAGAATTCAACAAGAAATATGGTTGTTTGTCGCTTTGTGTTGACGTTATCTAATGGTTCTCAGATGAATTATGAACGGACTTCTAACAGACTGTTTCTACAATTAGTTTTAAATTAATTTATATAAAATAAAATAAATATATCATCACGCCTTCTACCCATTACTGGGTGTGGCACTCTACCGAAGCAGATCTTAATAATTGATATATTTTGCGCGTAAAGTGCGGTTACCAGCCGTCAAATCACGGCCCCCAAAGATGCTAGTGGAGGGGCAGCCACACTGGTTATTTTAACTTGGTGAAAATTGTTTGTTGACTGTGAGAATCGAAATAAATTTATAAGTAGATTAATCAATATAATGCCGCATTTATTTGGCATTTTTAAAGTAATTTTTTCCTATTTTTTCTTATTTATTAAGACTCAATTCCACATCGCAATAGACATTTTGTCTTTTGTTTTATTTCAATAGCTGTCAAGCAGTTTGCAATTTTGTCGGTAGATGGCACCACGAGTGGCTCCATAGCTCTCATGTCATGTTACCGTTGTAGATAGGTTAACATCAGTCAGTTCAGCTAAATCGGTATCACAATCCACTATTTCCTAGTTGATATAGTTGGATAAATGATCGCACCATACTGATGAGTCCGGAAGGACGAAACACGTCTATGGTTAAAGCTGAACTGACCAGTCGTTTGTTGATGACCAGAGAAGGTTGATGCAAACGTGCTGTAATACCTCTGTGGAATTACGAGTAGGGATGTTGCGATACCTCTAAAATATCGATACCAGTATCGAAAGAGTATTCAAAAGTAAAGTATCGATACTGGTACCGGAATCGGTATCAAATGAAAGTATCGATACTACTCGTAGTATTGGTATCGAATGATTATTTTTATAAAATCTTGTCATTTTTTAAATACATTAGGTTTTTATATGAAATGTTGAATTTATACTATAAAAATTATATAGGTAACAAATTTTCATTTCTTATTCAATAGTATGATTTTTGCCAGTATTTTAACAGTTTGGCTAATAATTATTGGTTTGATATTAGATAAAAGAAAAAAAATACCAAAATAAACTTTTATTATACAAAAAAAATCTGTTATTTCAACAGTATTAAAATATTAAAATAATACCTAATATTTGTTATAATGTTTATCTACTATCTTTATTTAACTCTCACTGTCTCATTCTACTAGTTCCACCGTTCGTCGAATGCCCATGTTTTATTAAAATAAAAAAAAAAACAGGATAATATGAATTTTTCATGAATTTATTGCAAAATGACATTAGATTAAAAATAGTTTGCGATACTTTAGTATCGAAATAAAAGAAGTACTGATATGGGTAAAACATCGAAAGCAAAGTATCGAATACTAAAATAACCGGTATCGAAACGAAAGAATCGATACCGGTATCATATCAGTAGTATCACAACATCCCTAATTACGAGACAAGTGATGGAAAATTTTTTCCTATTTTTTCTTATTTATTAAGACTCAATTCCACATCGCAATAGACATTTTGTCTTTTGTTTTAACCCGGTAGGTTACTTTTGTTTAATTGGCACGTTTTAAGTAACCCAGAACAGTTCCTGAACTGATCCTACTGCCCCAGCTATTATAGAAGGTTGGCAGGTTGAACCCGTTTTCTATCTCTTTCTAATCAACTTGTGTTCCTTGTTATCCGTTAAGATTGGTGGTATCGTAATTTGTATTTAAGCAGATGTCACTTAAAACGTGTATTCAGATTTTAAATTTATCGCTAATTTTTACAACTGACACTCCGAGTACATGCATACAAGTAACACGAATTAGTTTTTTAAACAAAACAAAAAAAAACAGTTTAAATTAATATAAATAAATATATCTTATGCAATTTCTCCATTTCTTATTGCGGCACTTCGAGATAGCAGATTCTGGTAAGTGATAAATTATTACGCATGAGGACGTGAAGTGTGGTTAATAGTAATCCAAACACGGCCCACAAAGATATTATTGGAAGAGGGATAATATAAATCTGTAGAAAACAATTGTCGGTTCTACAATTCGATGCGTTTCTATTGAGCTTCTTATTGCAAAATGATATTTAATTAGATACAATTAATCTATTGCCATACTCGCGAGAAAAAATCTTCAATATATTTTAAGTAAAAATCAAACTTATATTTGCAACGAGGAAATGCTGCGTTGCTAATGGGTACTTTATTAGTTCAAAAAGTTATAGATGAAATTTTGTATATACTTGATCTCAAAACAAAATCAGGCGAGTAGCCAAATACTTTTATTTATTTACTTTTTATACGTAACTTAACCTAAAATGAAAAAATAAAATATATAAGTTTTTTTGATACAAAATTAATATTAGTAGTAAATCTCGATTAATAAAGTTACATTCCTGATCACAGGTTGTAAAGCGAACAAGTAAGGATTTATGAAACCAGATTTTCGAAGAATAAATAAAATACAATCTGACTGTCGTAAGAAAAAGATTCCAAACAACAAGTTCCATGAATTAAGACATTTGCAAGACATCTTTTATACCGTGTCTAGTACTGCATGCTGTGAACAACTTGTCTATATACGTACTCGTATAAGGTCTGTATTATGTTTATGTTTTTACTTAGTTCATACAATGCAATGATCGAAATCTTCTTACAGACTTCTGGCAGTAAATAAATCATCACGCCTTTTACACATTACTGGGTTTACCGTAGAATATCTCGGTAAGTACCGATTACCAGCCGTCAAAAAACAGGGCTCATAAAGATGATAGTGAAGAGGAACCATCAGGTTAATCTGCTGTCGAATTTTCAAATGCATAGTCCGATGAAAATATTATAAAAAAATACTTATAGCTACTGAAAAGCACTGTAAATTGAAATTATACTCGTATGCAATATTCGGGAATCAGACTTTTCTAAATACACAAATGAATCAATCATTCATATAATGAATTAATTGGTGAGTACACGCAAAAAAATATTATATTATTTTTTAAGGAGCTAAAGTGTTACTTTTTGTGGCGAATCTCTAGGTACTGACAACTACAGATAAGGCACAAAAGGCCACTTTCTCTCCACATAAAATATGTTAATTTTTTCTTCAAACAGCGGAATATTTACCCAATTAAACATTTTTATGTCATATAATATAAAAGACTTCTTCTGCCGCTGTTGTACATATGAAACTTCTTGATTTTAACGAGCGTCAGAAAAAGTATTTGTTAGAAAAGTCAAACTTTAACTGCTGCTATGGAGTTCTAAAATGTTATCTTTTTCTGATGTTTGAAGAAAAATTTGTACTGAATTTATAGAATTTTTTTTTTTTTACTTATATTTTACAAAAATTGATTTGATTTAATGACTTTGTAGTAAAAATAATATAACAAAAAACTAACAGTAATGCTCGTTTCCTGTCTATTAATTAATTTTAACGACATGACAACTATAAAATATTTTATTGAGCTATGAATAAGCTACTGAATAATGATACATATTGTCAATAAGTAATCGCAAAAATACTATACTATTATGATCATTTAATCGGTTTCTTTCTTCCTGAAATACGCAAGTTAGCAATTGTATTAATTGGAAAGCATAAAATAAATATGCTCCAAAATCAATGAAATTTTAAACTTCTACTTTCTGCGATCATAAGTGGTAGATACATTTCATTTAACAAGACCAAATTAAACCCAGACTATAAAATTTCATGTATCATTTAATTATATTATTCGATTATCTTGTAATAAAAACTAGAAACTTTCGATATTGGCATCTGAACATCTACGTTAAATCTTCTACAACCATATGTTAAACGGGATCCAAGCAATCGAAGCACCGAAAGTTAAAACACTTGACATATAAAATTAATTACCGTACCGCGACTCAATCAAAACTCAGTTATTCTCTTCTCGTTTAGTCGGATTGCGTCCGGTCATCGCGGTGGCCATGATAATGGAGCGTTCTGCCAGTTCTGTGCACCGACCTGCTTACCAAGGTGATCATTAAAATATGAGGAGGCAAAGCAAGATAAAGAGGAAATTAACGTTTTATAATTAAGTAGGTCTTGCTTTCATTATGTGGTCAGCAAATTCGCGCCATAATGGGAAATTGATTAATTGGTAAATTTAAATTTTGGCAACAACTTTATAGATCAAGGATGTTTTGTTTTGTTTCATGCGTGTTTGAGATAATTAAGATAAGTTCTAATTATGTAACGTCCTTTGAATTTAAGGTAGGTCACATGTTAGCACATACAGTTGTTCATTAAAATATTTTTGATAAGACAATAAAGCCAATACAAAAGATTTAAATAGACTCAACATCTTTCGAGAATTCTTTAACTGTTTTTAAATACTAGAAAGATTAAACAAAATTTATATTTACATTTCAAGCTCTTTTCAAATAATGGTCAGCTGCACCGCTGTCAATTAAAATGTAAGGATCGTTTAAATGAACAATATCGTCAAGATGAATTGTTAAACGAATACATTAACATTGCTGTTAAACATTCGATTCAGTCTTTTTCTTTTAATAATCCTTAAAATAAATAAAAAATATAAATATATCATCACGCCTTCTACCCATTACTGGGTGTGGCACTCTGCCGAAGCAGATCACGCTAAGTGATATATCTTCGCGCGTGAAGTGCGGTTACCAGTCGTCAAATCACGGCCCCTAAAGATGTTAATAGAGGGGAGGGGGGCACAGGAGTAGTATTTAAAATAAAAAATAAATATATCATCACACCTTCTACCCATTACTGGGTGTGGCACTCTGCCGAAGCAGATCACGCTAAGTGATATATCTTCGCGCGTGAAGTGCGGTTACCAGTCGTCAAATCACGGCCCCTAAAGATGTTAATAGAGGGGAGGGGGGCACAGGAGTAGTATTTAAAATAAAAAATAAATATATCATCACACCTTCTACCCATTACTGGGTGTGGCACTCTGCCGAAGCAGATCACGCTAAGTGATATATCTTCGCGCGTGAAGTGCGGTTACCAGTCGTCAAATCACGGCCCCTAAAGATGTTAATAGAGGGGAGGGGGGCACAGGAGTAGTATTTAAAATAAAAAATAAATAAATCATCACGCCTTCTACCCATTACTGGGTGTGGCACTCTGCCGAAGCAGATCTCGGTAAGTGATATATTTTGCGCGTGAAGCGTTGTTACCAGTCGTCAAATCACGACCCCCAACGATGTTAGTGGTGGAGGAGTCACAGGGGTAGCTTTTGAAATTATGAAAATTGTTTGTCGCCTGTGGGAATCGAACCAGGGTTCTCAGGATCCACAGGCCGACTTCATACCACTGAGCTAGCCACTCCATATTTAATGTGGTGAAAATGATTGTGGGCAGTGGGAATCGAACCAGGGTTCTCATGATCTACATACCGACACGATACTACTGTGCCACTTACTCCATAATCCTTAAAATATAAATGCAAATAGAGTAAATAGTTATAAACCAGAAAATCTTTAGACGAAATTGCAATTTTTCTCTTTCAAATTTAATATAAACAACATTCTTTAAAAGTTGTTTGGCAGTAATTTATATACCTACAAAAAAAACAAAATCATGTAATTCTATACATTTCTGATCGTGGTACTCTGCTTCAGTAGATTAAGGTAAATTAAATATTTTTACGCGTAAAGGGCGGTTACGAAACGCCAAGTCACAATTCTTAAAGATGCTAGTGGAGATAACAGAGGCAATTCTAATGTTATGAAAATTAGTTGTCAGCTTCGGAAAACAAACCAGGATGTTTATATAAATATTGCGGTTAAAGTATTGACAATGATAATAAAGCAATACAATAGTACATTACAAATGAGTGAAATAAGTCATTATACGCCAGTGAGATCTCACGAGCATATATAATGACATTTCGCTCACGTGTGATATACCACATTTTATCTTACAGTAGCAGTTTTTTTCCAATAATGTTAAAAAAAAATTCAATCTAAATTGAATGTAGATCTTGTCAAATAAGTGAAATATCACTGTTGTCAAGCTATTTGTTGCATTGGTATAAATTGTTAGTTGTTTATGGTTGTCATGGATTGAAATATTTTAGTTACCTGTGAATAATTGCAGAATTTATGGCCAGTTGCAACCAGCAAAACATAAATAAATAATAGCATATCGAATGTTTGACAGCAGGCGTATTCCATTTGCCATTTGAATCAAATCTAACTTACATTTACTGATCCAGATCATTTATTTATTTCGCTGGATTACTTCGCTGACTTAATTTCTAGCACTAGAATTATAGATTCTAATTTACTTTGAAGTAATTCATCCAAAAAAAGTGCACCAGTATACTTAATTCAATTCATTTTAGTCATGTGTCGAAATTATCTGATCTGATTTAAGTGAATCAAGTGGCAAATGGAATACAGCTAGCAATATCAATTATTCCATATGACATGTAACTTCGATTTATTTTTATCAATTTAAACCAAGTTTAAAATTTAAGTTTTAATGGTGCAACTCGTCATTAGACACTGAAGACGATTGTATAATGTACTTAAAAAACCGCTATTGTAAAATAAAATCTATTTAAATGAAGCAAGTGCTTTAAAATAAATAGTAAAATATTAAATCTTTAAATACAAAAACATTAAAACAACTCCAGTGAATTCCCCTCCATTAACATCCGTAGGACCCGTGATTTGACGGCTGGTAACCGCTCTTTACGCGCAAAATATATCACTTACCGAGATCTATTACGACAGAGCGCCACGCCCAGTAGTGAATAAAAGGCGTGGTGATATATTTATTTACAAATCTGTATAACAGAGAAAAAATTCGAAATAAATACTTAGGTCTCTATTATGGTATGCTATTGCTGTGCCAATAAATCCAATAGACAAGAATGAAATAGATCACGCAATAGGAGATTAGTTTAATAAATTTCTACAACTGGGAAACAAGTGTTCTTCTGAAAAAATATCTAATCAATTTCTTTCTCCAACTGTTACTAGGGACTCGGGACTTGTATCAACGGGGACCATAAAACAAAACAAGGTTCTGAGAAGTTTCTATTGCTTTTCTTTCACGGAACACGTAACGCACTGCAGTAGATAACTTGATAACTTTTTAGCCTCATTCACAATACGAAATTAGTGGTTATGGTTAGTAGTTATAGTTAGTATTTATAGTTAGCATTTATAGTTAGCATTTGTGTTGTATATATGGTCGTTCACAATACCAAAATTAAAGGGTGTAGTTAGTGACATTATCGGTAACGTATAATACTGATTTTAATCAAATAAATACTAGTTTTGCAAAGAGACGCTAGATGTCAGTAGAATCTTTACATAATTTTGAAAATTTTTATTGTATTGTTGCTTATCACAGACATATATAAAGATTGGTTATTCCGATATTTGTTATAATTTATAAAAATGGGTGAAGAATTATTTCTTAACATGATTGAAAATATTAAATGTCTATATAATAAAGCTGACCCCGAGTTCAAAAATATTAAACAGCGGGATAAACAATGGCAAATAATTGGAAAAACATTTAATACAACAGGTAATGTAATAATTGTAATTATCGTACATAAGTAAAATTTCTAATAACAAAAGCATGGATTTCAAACGTCAAAATCCATTGTCGTTTCTGATTGGTAGTTAAGACAAGATGGCGCTAACTACTAACTATAAGTTTGAAGCATGCAAACTCTTGCGTTAACTGAAATTAACGCTAGGCAGTGTGAAGCTAATTTTGCTGTTGTGAACGCTCTGCGCTGTTGCGCATGTCAAACTCTAGCGTTAACTATAAATGCTAACCGCAAACAAAACATTAGTAGACGGAGAACAACGGCGTTTGTTGTAAAGTAGAAAGGGTTAGAATAACTTGGTGATGAGACGGGTGCGCGGCAAAGAGCTAGTACCATTTGGTGTTATGCGGGTTGCATTTTTGTTGATGACAGTTATTAGACACGAGTATTTTATTTATTTAAATACAAACGTGCGTATACAAAACACTTAATATGTCAAAAACTAACCTTTACTTTGATGTATGAAAAGTAAGTAATTGAATATAAAAATAACTACACAAATGTTTGTATAGTTATTGGTATCAGTCTCAGACCAACCATAAGTAGACGGAGACCAACGGCGTTTGTTGTGAAGTAGAAAGAGTTAGAATAACTTGGTGATGAGACGGGTGCGCGGCAAAGAGTTAGTACCAGTTGGTGTTATGTGGGTTGCATTTTTGTTGATGACAGTTATCAGACGCGAGCATTTTATTTATTTAACTACATAAATGCGTATACAAAACACTTAATATATCAAAAACTAACCTTTACTTTGATGTATGAACAGTAAGTAATTGAATATAAAAATAACTACACAAATGTTTGCAACTCGCATAACATCAAAGGGTACTCGCTCCTTGCCGCGCACCCGCCTCACCCACAAGTTACTTTAACTCTTTCTACTTCACAACACTGCATTGACTTGAATACGGCAGAATTTGTCTACTTATGTTTTGTCTGAGATGCTAACTATAACTACTGATTTCGTATTGTGAATGAGGCTTTTCCGTCTATTTTTATTTATTTTTTCATTAGGCTGATGCCACATCTGTATGATTCCGACTGACGTTCGAAGGAATACGTCAGGTGCGATAAAAAATACAAGCGTTGCTATTTCCACTGAAAAAATTATATTAAAAAACATTAACTACTATTTTTATTACAATGCATATGCCATCACTGTTATGACATTATTTATCAATAGATGATAAATAAAATTAATGACTGATGTGAACAGTGCCGAATTCAGGCCCTTTTTAAAGTGGCTCGAGTAACTGTAAAAATTTTAATACGAGGGCAGGGTGAAAAGTCTCTGATAAATAAAACAGATGGCGCCACAATCGCAAATCTCATGTGACATTTGTGATGTACCATCTTTAACTAGAACGCATTAAAATTTTCAGACTGATATGTCATTCAGTTCTGTTTTGACACCCATCGAAAGCAAGCAACCTTGAAGATTTTTGAAAACATGGGAAAAAGTGAATTTCGCGTTCAAAGGAGTGTTTGGAGTGCTACGAATTGGCTCGTCATCCACCATATTCTCCAGATTTGGCCCCCTGCGATTTTTATCTATTTCCAAACTTGAAGAAATGGCTCGACGGAAAGAGGTTTGGCTCCAACGATGAGGTCATCGCTGAGACAAACGCATATTTTGATGAATTGCCAAAATCGTATTATTTGGAAGAGATCGAAAAATTAGAAAAACGTTGGACGACGTGTGTAGAGCAACAAGGAGACTATGTTGAGAAATAAAATATGTTTGGACCAAATCAATCATTTCTTGTTTCATTTTTCAGGGACTTTTCACCCTGCCCTCGTAGTTATAAATGAAATTCAATTTATGTGCATAATATAATTTTTTAAATTACTATTTGTTAAGTCAATACTTAGTAATTGATTAAATTAAATTATAAGGAGATAAATTGGGATGCCGCCAGGACTTGAACTTGGGACCTTAAGAACTCCGGTCTTATGCGGTTACCATCTACTCCACGGTCGTCCTGGATTAAAGTCTAATATTCCAATTTTTCTCTCTATTTTTGTGTCATAGGCAGCCTCGATTCCTTGACTCTTTCATATACTGAAAGATTTGACATGAAAGTATCTTTATAATTTAATATTTTTTAATTTATTTGATTTATTGAATCAATTAATGGAAATAGATCAGATTATTAATTTCAATTTGTAATTATGTATCTGTATCTGTCTTATATAACTATGTAAATGTTTTTCATTATTTATGTATTGATATATAGTCTATCCTACGTAGGTATCTGATGTGTTTAATTACTTGTTTTTGTAAATAATAAAGAGCATTATATTATTTAATTTTTCAACTTAATAATAATACTAATAGTAATAATGTTTATGTTTCATTTCATTTTTTTTTGTGGCTTCTTTGACGGATCAACTACTTAGGTCATATGCCGCCATTACGCCCTGATCTGCGTTTTAGTTGTTATTGGTCAACAGCAACGCGAGTTTCTCTGGACGGTCACCCATCCAATTACTACCCACGCGCAACGTCACTTAACTCGCGTTAACGCTTAGATCAGTTCCAACGAGTGCAGCCATGGCCGTTGACAAATATGATATTTATTTTATATGTTATGTACTGTAGAACTTTAATTAAATAATTCAGAACAATAATTTTAATGTTCAAATAACGTAAGAATGAAGTACAATTGCAGCTTCGCATCTCAGACAAGAAATAACTTTCAATTTAAAAGTATTTTATGTTGGATAAAAAAATTTCGCCTGCGGCACATTTTTTACCAACACTTAATGCTGGACCCAGTGCAATCAACGAAGTCTGAATCCGATATCTAAATAAAAAGATTCTACTGGATTTTCAGTCAATCAATTTATTGAATTAAAGTATCAGTCGAAATTTCGACCTAACTGCGGCCATCTTCAGGTTAATATTATAGAAATTTTTAAAGTATCACAGTCAATAAAATAAGTCTGTAGGAAATCCAGTAAAATATTTGTATTTATCTAGTTTCTCATATTATAAGTGAAATTTTGTCCGAATATAAGCTTTTATAAATATTTATAAAGGTTGACGATGCGCAATGAATTGAGAAATCTAATTTAACCGTGAATAGGAACATGTACTTGTATTATTTAGTTCATGTTTAGTGTTTATTCCGTTGCATTCAACCTTGTAAACAAAATCTAATATAGGAAACCTGCTAAACCAGCCAGGCTAAATTTAATTTTAGGGAAATATGTACGGTTGCTTGTTTTATATGTTAATTAAATTCAAATGTTTGTGTTATAACTGTCGGCATAATAAAATGTTATCTACATAACTACGTAAACATATGAAACATTAACAGTACCGTATTAAAATTTGTAATTATAATTTTAAATAGTAACATTAGATAAGTTTTCATTCTTACGTAGATTACTGTTTAGTACAATAAATATATTTTATTCAATAACAGCTCGATTCTCAAAAAAGTTTTAGCTAATAATGAATTAGTGTTTCGTTTTTTTGTTGCGATCCGATAGCTTTTTTTTGTTCGGTTATATAAATAGAAATTTATTGTTGAATTTTTTTAAAACACACAATAATATTATTTATTACAACAAAAAGGAAACCAATAATTTATATGACAAAAACATAGAAATTTAGTCAAAACACAACTGGATGCGGCATCCATTTGCCCATTATCAATGCACCCTTCGATCATACAAAAGAGACAAACCATAGAGACATTTCTTTCTAAGCAGAACTGCCATAATATGAGTTTGTTTTTATAATAATTGGATTTATTCTGTAACAAAAATTGCTAAGTATAGCAACTGCTAAGACCCCGAACAACAATGATTGCTAACAAGGTTGCTATTAAAAGATTATGTTATATAATAGGACCAAATATTATAATATACAGGCTGTTAAAAAAGTTCCAGGACGGTGAAATATCTCGAGAAAAACACATCGAATCAAGAAACCAAAAAACACGTGTTTCATATTTTGCAAAAACCTATCTAAGCACACCAAACACAAACCCCAACCCCCACCCCCAGGGAGTGGGGCGGGGGGCAACGTTGAAACCTTAAATAGGAACCCCCATTTTTTATTACAGATTCGTATTCTGCGAAAAAAAATAAGTTAATTTTATCTGAAACTTTTTTTCCAATTCGGAATAGATGGCGCTCTAAACGCAAAAATAAGTTTTGACATGATTCTGAAAGAAAAGTAAAAAACGGTCTAATATCACAAGAAATAAACATTGAATCAAATAAAAAAATCAACATAATCACAAGTAGCCACAAGCCTTTTTTTTGCAAAATATGAAACACGTGTTTTTTGGTTTCTTGATTCGATGTGTTTTTCTCGAGATATTTCACCGTCCCGGAACTTTTTTAACAGCCTGTATAAATAAAAAAATAAAATTTATAACGTTCTGCATATTTAATCCTATAAAAATATGATTTTATATTTTGTAATATTTAACGTAATATATCCAAAAATATATTAATATAATAAACAAATAATGTGAGATTGAAAAACAGTATTAATTATATTGTCACAACACAACTGTTAGAAAAATGTAAATAAACACAGCTATGTGGGCCACTTCCCTTACCCCAATACTTGAGGTGTTGGCTTCACAACAGTGTGTAGCCGAGCATAGGGAATTACTCGTCTATTTTACATGGTCGAAGAATGTTACCACACTTTAAACTTGTATATTGTCACTTTTCTAGGCAAGACCACACAGGTTGAACCGAACCTATTTTAAAACCGGTTCATTGAACCGGTCTAATATTTCCGGTTCTGTTAACCTTCTCGTACTTGAATATTATGAGAAAAAGTTCATGTTCTGGTTTAAGTTTATTAAATATATACCGATTCAATTTGGTTTCAGTTCATGTTCCGGTTCGATGCCAGTGACTGGTATTAACTAATTATGTATTGATAGAACGAAATTCTAACCATATTTTAGAGTTTGAATTATGACCTTAGGAATCCTTATGTGTAGGTGGTGAATGATTAAATAAAAGTATTTATTTCATATAATCATGTACTCGAACGTTTCGACACGACACACGAGTCATCATCAGCAAACTTAAAGTAAAATCTCCACCTAGAGATGTTCATCTGTTTTGTTTTCTGACATTTTTACTTTCTTATACGCAGTATAAGGAAGTATTGGTATCGTGAAAAAAATCGTTGACGAGATTTTCGCGGAAATACGTGTTTTGAGGTGGATGGATGGATGGATGGATGGATGGATGTGTGTCCGAGTGTGCAATATCTCATGAACGAGATAAGATTTGTTAACGAAACTTGGTAATTATAAGATTCATGAAAATACGAAGAGCTGAGTTGATTTTGAGTGAAATTGAAAAACCGGGAGGAAGTTTACTGGACACACAAAACAATAAATTCCATTTATATCAAAAATGTAATCAGTTACGAAAAAAACTTTCAAACAAAAGATGTTAGCAAAAATATTTGGAACATAAAATGTTATTTGCAATTTTCCTGTATATGCGTCTAATTTTGAGAAAAACTAATTTTTATATTTAATAATATATTTCAACAATCATAGTAGCAATAGAAACAAAAAACATAAATTTTTATTTTTACTTTATCTAGTTATCTATGTCTTCTTTCGGAAAGAAACTAAATTACATGTTTAATAACATATATTCTAAATATTATACATGCTGTGTATAAGAAAGTCGTGTGGTGACCACATCAGATTTTTTGTTGTTGTTGTTGGCTTGTATTATAATGAGTTGTTACTCACATTACATTAAAATGCACGTTGAGCTTACAATTTTACTTTAAGTTTGCTGATGATGACTCGTGTGCCGGATCGAAACGTTCGAATACAAGATTATATAAAATAAATACTTTTATTTATTCATTCACCACCTACACATAAGGGTTCCTAAGGCAATAATTCAAACTAAGTGATTTTTGAATCCATCTTAACCTCACATGAACCATATTTTACCTTTTTGACAATAAAAATAATAAACATTGAAAATGTATTAGAAACACTTTACATATAAATTTATCCTGTTTCTTTGCAATAAATACAACATAATTAAATATATAATTTATTGATGATAATAAAATAGTTAAAATTACTGAATAATTAGAAAACAATAATTTTATGTCTCTTGCAACTGCGTAAAATTACTGAACATATATTTTATTTCTATTCTAAAAAGCCTTCAACTTAATTTTAATAGTTCCAGTAAGAAATTATTTTTATAACCGTTCTTGTATATTACTGTTATAAATATTACTAGTGATTGCATGGATCGTCTGCAGATCAAATTACAGGATCCCGGAATTCTGGTCGTAAATTTTTTTGTTTAGTTTTGGTTAAAATTTATCTATTTAAATTTTAACGAATGATAGATAAGTCTAAACTTTACAATAAAATAAATAAACATGTTCTTGAAATTGTCTAAAAGTATACATCAACTTTTCATGTCATAATATTTATTGATGTTAGATATGAGTTTACCGGATAAAAAAAATCTGATAATGAAACGCCATGTTTCATTTATTTATTTGTGCTACTCTATACAACAGGAACTTAATCCCAATTACAGTACAGGATCCAAACTCACCGAACCGCAGTGTGCTAGATCATATATATTTTTTTTACCTTGAGTAGGATTCGAACTTGGGATCTTCGGATTCTAATACTGTTATGCTAAACACTGCCAGCGTACTGCCGGTTTATAATAAATGTATTAATATGTTTTTGATTAATTAATTAATTATTAAACATTTTACCAAAAAAAGTTTTGCATTTTCAGCCAATAGCGTATTGGCCGAAAATGCTAAACTGTTAGTTAAGTAACATGACCGTATTTTCGTGTCATAATTAAACATTACCTGCTTGAAACAATTAAAGATTGTTTTCAAAGAAAGTATCAATGGCAAGAAGATAAATTGGGATGAGACACCTGTGTACATATTGTATATTTTATGAATGTAGAGCAACTCGTACGGGCAATACTAGTTGCATGTATTTCTTCTTTTGAATTTATTTATAGATTCAACGAAACGTGAACAGTATACGTAACAAAAAAGAAATTAAAGAATATATGTGCCAAGTTGAAAAAACAAACACGAATCGTACACTTAACCTCGAGCGGGTGAGGGCCTTGCCCAGAGCATCTGACATCCTGGCGTGCCATGACTTTACCAAATATAGATATAAAATTATTTTCACTAAGGACGAAATTTTTATATGAAACTTGACAGATGTATTTATTACCTTATTGTAATTAACTAATTTATGTTATAGTCTAGCCTTAAGCTAAACTTTTACAAGTACGAGGATTTATGATATAGAAATCTCAAGATGAAATTTTCTAATACTAATAAAACTATAAAACTTGAAACAGTAATAATGAATATAAAAATATTTAAAAAAATAAGTATACGAGGTGTGGCTATTAAATAACGAGACTGATGCTGTTTTAACATTTTATTTTGATTCCATACCTATTTACTTATTATCACTTTCAATATAAACCCCTCCTCTATCCCTACAATGCTCTATACGAATCGTCCATTGTTCGAAACAGTGCTGGAAGTCTTCTTCTGTCAGCTCCTTCAGAACGCGTGCCGATTTCTCTTTCAAAGCTCAAATCTTGTTGCTATTAAGGCAAATTTCACCTTAGGAAACAGACAGAAGTCACACGGAGCAAGATCTGGCGAATAAGACGGATGGTCTAACACTGGGATGCTGTACTTGGCTAGAAATCTCTTGACAGACATTGCGTAATGAGCCAGCGCATTGTTTTGATGAAGAAACCATGAGTTGTCCTTCCACAATTCGGGTACTTTTTCAATAAATTATAAGTTTCAGTAGCAGTTTTGCCAAGTTTCATGTGAAATTTCACAACAATACGTTACTCTAATATTGCACTTAACATATTTTCGACGAAACAAAAAAAAAACAACTCTAATTAGAACGAATACTACCGGCTATATGGATTTGTTTACAGAAGCGAGAGGTAATGCATTCGAAAGAGAAAACTTAACGCTAAAAAGCTGACTGTCCCTGGTGTTTGGCGCTTGCGTACTTCGTCTGTAGCAGCGTCAGTCTCGTTATTTAATAGCCACACCTCGTATCATTACCCCTTTTACCTATTACTGCCATAGCAGATATCAGCAAGTGATATATTTATTTATTTATTTAATGGGGTAGCTAGCTCAGTGGTATGAAGTCGGCCTGTGGATCCTGAGAACCCTGGTTCGATTCCCACAGGCCACACACAATTTTCATAATTTCAAAAACTACCCCTGTGGCTCCTCCACCACTAACACCTTTGGAGGGCCGTGATTTGACGAATGGTAACCGCACTTCACGCGCAAAATATATCACTTACCGGGATCTGCTTCGGCAGAGTGCCACACCCAGTAATGGGTAGAAGGCGTGATGATGTATTTATTTATTTATTTAATTTATATATTTATGCGCGTAATTACTGGAGGGGTAGCCACAGCAGTCATTTTATTGCGGTAAATCTTTATTCAGTTTTACTATTTTTTCGCAATAATTAAAATTAATCATCTTGTTTTCTGGAACATTGCATTTGTTGTATAGACATAAAGTTGTTAAAAGTAATTAAAATTTCGATGTTGTATTATATAAAATAATATATTTTTTTTAACTTTCTAGAAATATGATAATAGTGACAATGACAAGTGCAATACAGACATAAAATTTGTTTTCCGGTTTCCTGACAAAAAAAATTCTTTTATTTACATAATAATATTATCTATAATTTATTCACAAAATTATTTATATCTCTAAACCGCCATAATATTAAAATGAATATCACAATTTGAATATAAGTAAGATGAATGCGATAAATTGTTAGGCAACTTTCACATCGAAGCTATACAGTATTCACTAAAGATTTCACAGTTGCGTAGCGCCATGTACGTATACTCCACGGAGAACACTGCGGTATGGTTAGTTGCAGACATGTTACAATCTATTTGTTACTTTTAAAATACATTATTTATTCTTCATTTTATTCTACAATTATACAAAATATGTTAAAAACTCTTACTCCAGTCTAATAATAATAATAATAATAAGATTATGACCTTGACATTAACAAATTATTACTATTTCCGGTAATAAATTAATCCACATTTTTTAAATATCATGACATTTTCTAATAGAAAATCACTAATTAATATGCCAAAAATACCTATGTCTAGTTTAACCTTTAGAAACAGAGTTATTAGTATTTATAAAGAATTTCACAAATTTTTCAGATTGAAACATCTTCTCTTATTAGCATTCACAAAATATTGTGCAATATTTAGTTTTGCGTATATATCACGGATGCATACTTTATTTGTTTAGTGCGTATTTATTTAGAAAATACAATAGTAAGATTAAAATTTGCCGCAAGTTTATCATATTAATTTTAGAATAAAGATAAATTGTTATAAACACATAGATTCAAAATTTAAAAAGGTATAAAATGCAAAAGCAATTATTATATTATAAGTCTTGCATTAGATTTTAAATGTTGAAATTTTCACGTTATGGGTTTCTAGCATAATTTAAAGCGTCCCGAATCATCTTATTTCATTCATCCCTTAAACAGTTATATCTTTAATTAAACAAACATGAATAAAATATTATTGGTAATTTTGCCGGGCTAAACTTCGCTCATCTTCTTCTTTAAATTAAAAAAAAGTAAACATATCATCACGCCTTCTACCCATTACTGGGTGTGGCACTCTGCTGAAGTATATCTCGGTAAGTGATATATTTTGCGCGTGAAGTGCGGTTACCAGCCGTTAGATCACGGCCTCCAAAGATGTTAGTGTTGGGGGAGCCACAAGGATAATTTTAGAAATGGTGAAAATTGTTTGTCGTCTGCGGGTCGACAGGCCGACTTGATACCACTGAAGCTATTGTAACAATTAAATCTTAACTCTAATAAAAGTTCAAGCATTTCGATGTGTTTAACTTATTTAACGGATTTACATCATTAGGTGGTTAGTTTAAACGTTAATTCCTATTTTATAATCATCCACCCGTGTTTTTTATTACTCTATCCAAATATTTACTATTCAAGTATTTTGTTAATACAATATGACTATTAATTTTAAATTTTGTATTGCTTTTAACAGTACATTTAAATGCGGCAATTAATAATCATGGTGTCTAGCAGTTTCAAAATTTAAAATTCCAGGAGATTTAAAGATTTCATGCAATTTCATAGCAAAATAAATTTTTGCGTCCCAAAATTCTCCAAAATTATTTCATTTAGGTTTCATATAAAACTAGTAAAGAAAAAATTCCTTGACGAAATATTTTCAAATTTATTTGGTTAGTTATTGTAGAAACTGGGTAAAAAAACTGTCAGAATTACAATTTTTGTTTCAATTAATAAAGAAGCAATTAGCGTAAAAATTTATTTTCTTAATTAAAAAGAAGAAATTAAATGAAACACTAATTTTCTGACCGTAAATATTTTTTAAAGGTGTATATTAAATAAAAGGATTTTTAAAGATTTCAAGTCAGATTTTTAATTTCAAGCTTTTTCCAGACACTTCAAGCCCGGTGACGCCATAAATAATATTATCATATATCACGTATTAGTATTAGTATGGAGTAGGTGGCACAGTGGTTATCGTGTCGGCCTGTGTATCTTGAGAACCCTGGTTCGATTCCTATTGGCGACAAACATTTTCACCACATCAATACTACTCCTGTGGCTCCCCCTCCACTAACATCTTTGGGAGCCGTGATTTGACGCCTGGTAACCGCACTTCAAGCGCAAAAATATATCACTTACCGAGATCTGCTTCGCCAGAGTGCCACACATAGTAATGGGTAGAAGACGTGATGATACTCGTATATTTATTTATTTATTTTTACGTATTATTTGTTATACTTTCAATAATTTAAGAAATAAGTTTTCTGTCAACTATTATAAGATTGTATATCTTTCCTTTAATGTGATAAACATGAGTTACGCCACTGTAAATGTCGCTCTAAATATGTGTACAAGTATGATGTATAATAATTGATGAAATGCATCATGGTAAATGAATTATTTGGTTCTGGTTGAATGCTTGCAATAACTTTCATCATGAAATGCCATATCTCGAATTAGTACAACCCAGTGCACAAGCAAACTTAACCGCTACCACATTGGCCACACACACACACACACACACACACACACAACTCAACTGTATTCAATTCACTCCAATCATTTCAAAACCACTGGAGCTTCATAGGGCACCGGGCACGCTTATTACAAATATTCCTGTCTCTATCCGGATATTATTCCAATACCAAAGTAAAACCAAAACCAATAATACAATCAAGCAGTAGTTTCCAAATCTCGGGAATAATTACATAGAGTTAATTAATTAGCTTGATATTACCTTTAATCATCTGAATGTATGAAATTTAATGATGTCTCCTTTAGTTTAAATTGCTATTATATAAAATTTTCAAAAGAACTTGATAATGACTTCATCAAAAATATGCGTATCTTTCTTTTCCACTATCAAATATTCCTAAATTATTATTTTACACAAATCTGCTGAAAAATACATTTGCAGAAATTACCCAACAAAATTTAAATTTTAAATAAAATAAAATAAATAAATATATCATCACGCCTTCTACCCATTACTGGGTGTGGCACTCTGCTGAAGCAGATCTCGGTAAGTGATATATTTTGCGCGTGAAGTGCGGTTACCAGTCGTCAAATCACGGCCCCCAAACATGTTAGTGATGGAGGAGCCACAGGGATAGCTTTTTCAAATTATGAAAATTTGTCGCCTGTGGGAATCGAACCAGGGACCTCAGGATCCACAGGCCGACTTCATACCACTGAGCTAGCCATAAACTTGTATTAAATTATTAAAATCAAATCGACTTGACACATTATCATATGGAATAAATAACATTGCCGTGAATCATTCGATATAGTTTTATTTATTTCAACTAAGTTTAAAATTTAAGTTTTGTTGGTGCAACTGGCTGTTATTCTCCTTCCCACTTTTTATCGTCTTGTCGGCTACCACGGGACTATTTACCCTAAAAAATATTTTAAAATAATTTTGTTTGGCCGCAACGTTCATGATTTTACCGCAAATAGTGCTTGTTATTACGTCATTATTTTACTAACCTGAACAAGAAGAATTTAAAATCAATAATAGTATAATTTATAGTACGCGGTAAGTGGCTCAGTGATATCGAGTCGGCCTGTGGATTTAAGAACCCGGGTTAGATTTCCAGAGGTGACAAACAATTAACATTAAAACTACCCGTGTCTCCTCCTTCATTAATAGCATTGGGGGATCGTGATATGACGGCTGGTACCTGCACTTCAGGCGAAAAATATATCACTTACAGAGATCTGCTACGGCAGATTGCCACACCCAGTAATGGTTAGAAGGCGTGATGATATATTTATTTATTTTATTTATAGTTTATAGCGAATACCCAAAACTATGTACTAGTCATTTACTCGGCGAGCTTAAGTTTTATTTATTTATGCTACTCTGTACAACAGGAACCTAATCCCAATTAGTGTGGTAGTTCATATATTTTAAATTTTAGTGGGATTCGAACTCGGGACTTCCGGATTAAAATTCCGCTACCCACAACACCATACAGCCAGATACACTCACAATTTTTGAAGGGAATATGTGCAGAATTTAAAAAAATCAATCGGTAACTGTTTTAGCTAATACTACTTTAAAATTGATTGTGTTTGGTATCATAAGGAAGGTCGTTTGAAGGGCTTGCGTGTAAAATTGAAAAATAAATTGGTTTTCAATTGTGATACAAATGTGAATCCTATATCGGTGCCCATGAATTTTAGCATGAAGGTCAGCGAAGACGATCTGATCGCGGTTTTTTTTCAATGTAAATGTAAGTCTGTGAGGTTTGATCTCGCAAACTCTTGCATATAAGGAAAAAGTTGCTTCCTCTGGACAACAACTTCCTTATTAACGTACTCTCCTATTCAAATTTATTTTTATTTATTTATTTATTCTGCTCTGTATAATAGGAACTTAATTAGATTAAATTTCACAATTTCCGGATAATTTATTTATTTTGTTATTACGCACAATAGGAACTTAATCCCAATTGCAGTACAGGGGGCCTACAGTTTATCTCGAAATTATCATCTACTTCCACTCTTGCAATCTTTCATAACACTACAACCCCTTGTTGAGATTTCAATATTTTATATTTTTTAATTTACCGGCATTCATGACCAGTTGCTAACAAAACTTAAATTTTAAACTTTGGTTTAAATAAATAGAAACAATAAACAAGAAAAAATAGGAAAAAACTTTCCATCACTTGTCAAAAATCAAACAAAAATTTACAGCACGTTTGAATCATCAAACGGCTGGTCAGTTCAGCTTTAACCATAGACGCGTTTCGTCCTTTAGGGACTCATCAGTATGATGCGATCAACTTGACATTTTTGTCTTTATATTATTTCAAATAGAAACAAATCAAATGTTTGACAGCAATATCAATGATTCCATATGATATGTAATTTCGATTTGCTTTTATTTATTTAAACAAAGTTTAAAATTTAAGTTTTGTTGGAGCAACTGGCCATCATATATTTGTATAAATAGTTTTGACAATTGTCATTATTATTTTTGCTTAAATATTAATTGTCAACGCGGTTAAGAAATATGAGACTACAATTTGTTTTTAATATGAGCTTTGTTTATGAAAGCAAGTTTAAATGCTAGGTAATATATAATTTAATATGGATGATAGGATATTTAGAATAGTTATTAAAAAAAAAACTATTAAAAATTTGTACTTGTTACAGGTGTATATCATTATAGTTGATTGTGGAAAATAAATTGTTTTACTACAATTTGGGAGTCTACTTTTCTCAGAACTTCTGAATTCATAATTATTAATTAACACCCCTATACTCAGAACACAAACACGAATTGCTGACACATACCATGCTACACTCGCTGATCGAGTCCTCCTCGGACTCGTCGATGGTCTCAAGCGTGGGTGGCGTGGGCGTACGTGGCTGCAGACACGTGCACACCAGGTCCGGAAGGAACGGCACCGGAATGCGCTTCTTCTGCTTCTTACCGCGCGTTACACCCGCATCCATTTGTAACACATCTGTTGATGCACCGACAGTGCACTCACGAGATCACTCACCACGAATTAAATAAAAAATACCTTCCAAGTAAACTCTGTATGACCGGTATATTTCCCTCGGAAATTCTCCTACTCTGTTATTCAACTGTTACTCAATTACTCAGCCGGTATTCAAGTTAAACACACGAAATTATATTAGTTGTTACTAAATTTATAGAGAGTGAATTGTTGGAAACATGCCAGCAGGTTACTTGATTGAATTGTTTAGTCGTTTTTGTTATTAAGTTGGTAGAACGATAGAAATACGATACTGATTTGCAGGAATCTTTGTTTTACTTGATTTGTACCAGAGATTGAAAATGTTCCAACTGATTAATCAAATATTTTGCTTTATGTTAATCTCTAGAGGTACTTGCGACAATTTCTGGATATGAATTCTTGAAGGTCAAACTTTGTTATTTTGCCAAAAAGTCTTGAAGTCTTTTCTAGAGTAATGTTTCGAAATACACTTCCACTTTATCAAATCCTCTTTTAGATATTTTGCAACGATTGCTAACGGTATCTCGTATCAGAGATGTAGAAACACGCTTCAGGTTGAATTTTTGTTATTCTGTCAAGAGAAAAAGGTTAGAAATACGTTTCAGTTTCACCGGAGTTCGTTTGTTTTGTATTCTGGCGACTTCTGGTGAAAATATGTTGTCTTGGCTGGTGAAATTGGTTTTGTAATATCGGAATGCTTTATTTTGTTGCTTTGGGAAAAGTTACGCTATTTGAATTTCAAATTTTAAAAACTACAAAACGTCTGTTTCTAAATCTTGTATAGATATGCTAATAGTTGTGAAATATAATACATAAGATTATTTAGCAATAACTAATTTATCATTTTATTCACAATAACTGATTTACACAAATTATACATTGCGTAAAAGTTATGAACAGCGACTTCCTTATTCAAGGATTTTAAAGAAAGCTTATTCTCATAATAATTATAATCTTAATAATATAATTCGCAATAAAATAATCCTACAGTTAAATAAATTACCACTTCAGATAGAACATTTCTTTCATCTGCATTGATAATCCTAATGCAATAACCTTCGATCTATCGTAAAGCCACACAAGCTACTTAAAAGAAATGTAAATTTGGCAACATCGAATCAAATAACTGTTATAGCAGTTTTCAGGTAACTATACAAATCAATATGACAAATGTGAAAATTTGATAAATTATTTTTTTGTATGGAGTAACAGCTAAGTGGTATTCGAGTCGGCCTGTGGATCCTAAGAACCCTGGTTCGATCCCCACAGCCGATAAAACATTTTCACCAATTTAAAATTACCCCTGTGGCTCCTCCACCACTAACATCTTTGGGGCCGCGATTTGACGGCTGGTAACCACACTTCACGCGCCTAAATATATCACTTACCGATATCTGCTTCGGCAGATTGCCACACCCAGTAATGGGTAAAAGGCGTGATGATATAGTTATTTATATTTATTTATTTTTTATTTTTAAACAATAAATAAAATAAATAAATATATCATCACGCCTTCTACCCATTACTGGGTGTGGCACTCTGCCGAAGCAGATCTCGGTAAATGATATATTTTGAGCGTGAAGTGCGGTTACCAGTCAGCAAATCACGGCCTCCAAAGATGTTAGTGGTAGAGGAGCTACAGGGGTAGCTTTTGAAATTATGAAAATCGTTTGTAGTCCATGGGAATTTAACCAGGGTTCTCAGGATCCACAGGCCGACTTCATACCACTGAGCTAGCCACTCCATTTCAAACAAAAATAGTATATTATATACCAAGGAACTAAAATGCATAATTTCTTCCTGAGGATGAGGTTTATTTCACGAGTTGCTCGTGAAATAATAACCTCAGGGATAAATGCACATTTGTCCTGTGGAATATACACTATTTGTCGCACGTAAAGTCATACGTATTGAATTAATGATTAAATTTAGTAAATTAGGCAACATAAACAAAATTAAATATTGTGTGGTGTATATTATACTTGTTTACCTATCAATTTAATCCCGGCGAGATTAAAAGTGACTTTTAAGTCCTCGAAAAGGAAGAATAAAGCAAATCATTTACTTCTGGAAGTGCAAAAAAGCTTTTGTACACGAACCCCATTATGTACTAAAACTTAAAAAATACTGCTGAAGAAAAGTGAATAATTTAAAATATTGATATTAATCGATTAGTTACATCAATGCAATTTTATACAATTCGTATTGAATATAAACAGCGATGATATTCCGTACAAGATTTAAAAAATTTCGCTCAGTTCTAGTCGCACATTTATAAGTTTAATGGCTTCATGTAGTTTTACGAAGAGCCGCACATTTTTTTTGCATTACGAATGTAGACTCAAAATTTATCAAAGAATCTTTCTTCCTGATGCTTGTCACTAATTTTCTTAACACCCTGTACTTAAAATAATAAACAAATATTGGAATTACTAAAATATGATAAAAAAAATTGATATTTTCCGCAGCACCAAACAAACTGTATCAGTATCTAATTAGAAGAGGAACGAATCTTAAAACACATGCCAGATACAAATAATTGCAAAATGATCTTTTCACGGTAGCACGTGTAAAAGTGTTCTCACGTTTCACACAATAAAATTATTTATGGTGGAATTCTGTGTAAATACATTAATTTTATAGATCCATAAATCTGTAAATGAAACTTATGATTTTATGGGCCGGTATTATCAACCACATTTATTTATAAATGTAGTTTAATAAAAACAACAGCGAAACACTTATTGGAAATTAAAATTGTTGTCAAAATTTAAACTGTAGTTAACGATAAATGCGCATTTCAAACTTTGATAATTACGAGCCCCGACCCACATCAACTGGCCCGAATCTAATTTTTTCGTTAAAAATTTAAATAACACTAAAAACGCAGGTATCTTAAATGACTAAATTCTACAATTAATTTTCAACTTTTTAACTAAATTTAAAATAAATAAATAAATAAATATATCATCACGCCTTCTACCCATTACTGGATGTGGCACTCTGCCGAAGCAGATCTCGGTAAGTGATATAATTTGCGCGAGAAGTGCGGTTACCAGTCGTCAAATCACGGCCTGCAAGATGTTAGTGGTGGAGGAGCCACAGGGGTAGCTTTTGAAATTATGAAAATTGTTTGTCGCCTGTGGGAATCGAACCAGGGTTCTCAGGATCCACAGGCCGACTTCATACCACTGAGCTAGCCACCCCATTAAATTAACTAAATTTAACATTAAATATACCTTAAACACAAAATTTATGGCAGTATAAGTCTTATTTTGTTTTCTTCACATAAACTAAATCAGTACACAAATGGACTATCATGATTTTTATAATGTAGGTTGTTGGACGGATGAAATTGAAGTTAATTATTATTTAAAATAAACTTTATTATTATACACTTTTATAATAAAACAATTTTTTTTAGTTTGAACAGAAATGTTTACTCCTCTTTCAATGGCTGTTTTTTCTATATGTATGTATCGATTGACTTTAAAATTTATCTGTGTATTAACAACATACTAGCATATGTCTCATTAAAATTTCATTTAATTTTATTGCATACTACACGAGAAATAAAACTGCAAAATATAACATCAAACGAAAAAATAAAATTGGGCCAACTGATGTGGGACAGGGCTCGTATATTATTATTATATTATACAGGATGATCACAAGGAATTGTTATAGTTGGCAATACAATTCCAGAGATCTTTTTATTCCACAATTGGCACAACGTCAGATAAAGGCGGAAACGTTATTTGATATTTCTAATAAATACAAATAGGTTATGCCAGGAGTCTGACAACTAATAGAATTTTGACTTTTTAAGTAATAGAAATACTTTAGAAATAAATGTAATAATAAATGTACTCAAATTTAAATTTTAAATGTCACTGTCAACAACAGGAAATGAATTACCTTACCTTACCAATTTCATGTAGTTTTTTTTTATTGCCAACTGTAACAATCCCTTTTGATCACTCTGTATTTTATATTTATCAAAAAATATTAATGTAATTGTTTTGATAATTTACAAATTTACGGATTAATAAACTTATAGATTTATCTCAGAATCCCACCATTAACGGTACTATAAAAAATACAGATTTTACTGCCGTATCGAATAAAAGTATTTTCTTACCAATTTAACGCAAGTAATTATGAATAGTTCATGGTAACAACCGCAAAATCACAATAATTTCGATTTCTCTAAAGGTCTACGACACGACACTGACATGGCGAGGAAACAAACGTCAGTCAGAGAATTGTTAGAAGACTGAAGAGCTAATCATGAACTACAACGCATCGTTGAACAACATGAAAAATGATCAATGCAATTTCAATAACTTTCATTACTTTCACACGCACTGTTGTCAATCATTTATGAACAATGACTGGATGAGTAATAGACGTGCTTCGGTCTATTGAATGTAGATGTAATTGAAGACTTACAAGAAACGTGACACTAAATACAGGATTTCAAAGGATCTTCGCACTTTCGGCAACTAATATGTTTGTTGTCAAAATGCTTCAAGTAGAAGACAATGAGCTAAATTTATTTGCATCTTTTTCTTATTATTATTCATTGTAAGAGTTACATTTTCTACAATCGTTACTAGAGTATTAGTATGACTGATAATTATATTTTGTCGGCCGAATTTCTCTCTCTAAATTTATCATTTATTCAGTTGATAAATAATTTAAAAAAGTACTAATTAAATATTTTATTTTTCATTTACCAAGATGATCAATTCCAAAATAGCAAGACTGCTATACCCAGAATTTAGCAAAAGGAGTAACTTTTTTATATGAATAACTGTATTTTACTTTCAAAAGATCTTGATAGAATCCGTATCGAAAATAATTGTATATTTCTCGATGATAATCGTTTCTAAATTGTTTTGGAAATATTTCACAATAAAAAGGTCACGCTTGTCGGTTAAAATCTGAAAAATCTGGAAAGAAATTTGTTTGTATTTCTGTTTATTGTCTTGGAAACAGCAAATATAAGTATCATAATTTCAATAACATACTCCATTCGATAAATTAATACCACTTGAGATTTCAAAATGGGGACAAATTATTGTTTCCTTCACTTGAACTTTGATGCTTTGCGACAAAGCGATTCGAGTAATTTGACATTAGACGAAATTTATGTCAGTTGCTCTTGGCAGTTGTTACCAAGCAAGCACGTTCTCATAAATATAAATTTGTCCAGTTGTTATTTTGTGGGTGAAATATATTTCTCTCTTGTATTATTACTCTCAATTAAAATAATTTGATTTACACAGAGTCAGAAATGTGTCTAGATATTTTATAGGTAATTCTTTATTTTTTTAGAATTGAAATCTGTTAATATAACGAATACAAAGCCATTTTTTTAAATTTAGCGATTGTTGCTTCCCTAATTAAATTAGACCAAAAGTATATATTTATTCAATCAGTAATTATAATTAGTGATTATAATTAATAGTTACTATTTGTCTTATGTCAAATAATACTAGTGTGTTTATACCAATATTAATTATAAGTACTAAGTAAAAGAATTACAAATTTCAAACTTTACAATTGTATAATTGATTTAATTATTATTTTAAGTAAATACTTAACCACCGATGAAATAAAATTTAATTATAAGGATTATTTTTTGACGTTTCTCAAAACCAATGAAATGCTTCATTGTATGTCACGTATCTGCGTTTTAACCAATCCTGTCATTATTATACTGAGAATAAAACTCTTGTGATACGGGAATAATCTCTGTAGGTGCTTTTTTGTTTGTGACAAATGATAGGTAATTGTCAAATAATTATTTAAAACTGTCAACACGTCAAGTAAAATGTGTGAAAAAAATCGATTTAGTTGTATTTCAAATACAGAAATACATCAACAAATTTTGGAAACAACTTCCAAGAATACATTAATAAGTAATCAATCGATATGAACTCAGTTCAAAATCTTTTAAGTTGGATGAATTGACCTCAACAGCTAAGTAAAAAAATAATCTAACTAAATATAACTCTAGAGTTCGATAAATTAGAAAATAATTCTCCAGTATCTTTCTCAAACTTTTTGCCATTTGGCAATAGCTACTCAAGCCCTAAGGGCTTTCGTGACTATTGCCTGGCAACAATTTTTCGAAAGATATGTCAAATTCTTTTCAATTTATTTTCACTCTCTTGTTATATTATTACTGAGAAAAATTGGTTTACCAACAGGATTTGAATGTTGTTCAATGTTATTTTCATAGTTAGTACAATTTATAGCAGTTTAACGTTAATATTTCAGTAACTATCAAAGTCAAATAAAAATAATTCAGTGTCATTGTTCTCCACAACACTCTCATCTGTAATTTTCTTCATAAAAACAATATTTAATTTGCTTTTTACTCGCGCATAAAAAACAAATCAGGAACAAATTACTACTCCTTGGATGCAGTTCTAAACTTTTCATATTTATAATTTTGGTATAATTCAATTAGGAAGTCAACAATCCCAAAAATTAAAAAAATAACATTGTATTCCCTTTATTATCTATTTCAGTTCTACATTCATAGGTAGAACTAATAAAAATATCTAACCGTTACGAAGTTATTATTTATGATTTAGCTTAAATTAGAGTAAGATCACGTATTAACTTGCAGTTTCATTTGTCTTTTTGCGTACTTATAATTTAATGTCCCTACAACTACTCAAACTACACCCATTATGAATATGTTTTAACTTTTACTTTTTAAAAAGCGACACTTTACATACAGGTCACATTCCATTTCATAACTTATCATCTTGGCAGGCCAATAAACAAAACAAACGTGACAATAAATCTGGAAAACTACTTAAAATTTCACCAGCGTCAACTACACAACATAATTTCACCAGAACCGCCCGTATTATAAAAACACAACACACCAACGATAACACGACAAACTCGGCAAAATTCACAACGAAACTGGAAACCATAAACACAAGATCTGTGCGCCAAGCGCTGATTTTAACTATTTAAACACTTTCACTAGTTCACAACAAATGTATTTTGCAGCTTGAATCGTTGAGCGATTACGCGCGAGTGTGGTAGCCGAATGGTACCGTGTATGCGCTTTGCGTATAGTTTCCTAGTAGAAAGCATAGTTTCGAAACAAATAAGAGTTCAACAAATGGCAAAGACATTCGAACTGATACGATGAAACAAAAATGATGCAGTGTGAATGACGGTTCACTGGAGATGGAGCGATAGTTGAGGTTATATAAGTTCAGTGATGCGGAGATGAGAATGATATTATATTATGCTTTTTGTTGTGATGGAGAGAGTATGATTATTTTAATGTCAAACTGAGAATCTACTTTGAGTAATTAAAAATCAATAAAACTGTAAATTAACTGTTTTATACTACTGTTCAGTTTATAGTTTTTTTTTTATTGCTAATTATTGCATAGCATTATGATAATTAATGATGGCAAATCAGGTATTAATGTACTGGTAATGCAAAAAAATTGTTTAGCAATTATGTCATCAAAACTGAAAGAAATAACTGACTGTTTCTCTATTTATACATTGGCAAAAATTTCCAATATCCGAATCCGATCCGACCCGAAGTCGAACTCTGGATCGTTTAGAACCTAAATTTTCCAATGTAGCTTTTAAATATACAGGATGTTATTTAAGTAAGCCTACAACGGATAACCGATGGTAGAATTGACCACATAGATACTAAATCTGCCAATAATTTTTGTTTTACTTCCTTCGTATAAGAACTGGGGCCTCTTAAAACTGACCAATTAAGTCAGGGTTCAAAATTTTGTAAAAAAATAACATTAATGTGTTCTCACAAAAAAAAAAATGTTGATTGACAAAACCATTTTGTTGCAACTTTCTTTTCAATTTTAACAAAAATTTCTTCTATAGAAGCAGTTCCCCATCAATTTGACATTTCGATAGATTATTTTGAATTGACGTTAATGAAAATAGTATTTATTTTATTGCAGTGAAAAATCATCACTTATTAATTTCAATAGTGGAAAACTACCAAAATAGCTTTCATGTCATTAGTTTATTTTCAAAAAAATTCTTGATTCTATTGATTCTTACATATACGTGGTAAATTCTCAGTAATAATAAAACAAGAGAGTGAGAATAAATTGAAAATCATTTGACAGATCTTTCGAAAATTTGTTGCCAGGCAATAATTACGAAAGCCCGTAGGGCTTGAGTGGCTATTGCCAAATGGCAACAAGTTTGAGAAAGATACTGGAGAATTATTTTCTAATTTATCGAACTGTCGAGTTATATGTAATTAGATTATTTTTTGACTTAGCTATTGAGGTCGATTCATCCAACTTAAAAGATTTTGAACTACGTTCATATCGATTGATTCCTTATTAATTTATTCTTGGAAGTTGTTTCTAAAATTTTTTGGTGTATTTCTGTATCTGAAATGAAACAAATCGAATTTTTCACACATTTTACTTGACGCGTTAACAGTTTTAAATAATTATTTGACAACTACCTATCATTTGTCACAAATAAAAAAGCACTTACACAGATTATTCCCGGGAATAATCACAAGAGCTTTATTCTCAGTATAATAATGACAGGTTTGGTTCAAAAGCAGACACGTAACATACAATGAAGTATTTCATTGGTTTTGAGAAACGTCAAAAAATAATCAATATTAAATTCTTGATAACAAAATTATTTCTAGTAAGATCGTAGACGCTGGTGGACCTTATCAACCAATGGGCATTGTAACATGGATACAGTAGATACAGCATGTGCTATGCCCCTGATTCTGATTAACAAAATATATAAATTTTAATTTCAAGCACTTATGATGTACTATTACTATAAAACAAAATGATTAATTAACGTTAAAACAAAAATTGCCTCTAGTTTTGCACAACAAAATTATTAATTTAGTTTCATCAATAAGATTTATATTTCTTTCGAATATTCAATACGTTGGGATGTCGGCTCGGATTTCGAATCGAATTCAGATTGAATCGGATTGAATTCAGATCGAATCGGAGCGAACTTCGGACCGAATCGGATTGGATATTGAATCAAGTCGGATCGGATATTAAAATTTTCTAGAATGTCGATTTCTTGTCTTACTATATTACGACCCGTTTATTATTGTCAGAATACAATGACACATAAATGTCTGTCAGGTTAGTATAAAAAAATATTGTATCAAATATCAATATCACACCACAAATTATACTAAATATTTTTGTAGCAACTATATAATTCATGCACAGCCGTAACTAGCAATTTTTGTACCAAAGGCAAGAAGATAAAATTGTCCTTTCTACGAAAATAAACATTACTTGATTCTCGGTTACTGAGTTTAATAGCTTAAGCCCGTCTGACACGATCAATTTTAATGTAAATTTTTTAGTTCAATTTTAATGCACATTTTCCATGTACATTAAAATTGAAGACAAAAATTCCTGTATGCAACGTCAATTTTCTGCTAGATGCGCATGCGCATTTCGATCCGTTTTGAAAATATGTTGGTATTGAATTAGGGTCTTTGTGTCAGAATCAAAATTAAAATTTATATATGGCAGTTGTAGTGGCATATAAGCAAAGCATATTTTTGTACTTCTCTATTAAAAAGGACACCAGTTGCCGAGACTACGATGTTTTGATTAAATAATGATACAATTAGAAAAAATGAGGTTCATGTTTGACGTTTTAACAATACACAACGCCGTACGCTGCGCGCAGCTTATTTGCACATTTAATTGAAGGAAACATTGAAGAAGATCGGACCGGTTCTATTTTTTCATGTACATTAAAATTGAAGGAAACATTGAAGTGCGTGCGCATGTATGATACGTTCAATTTTTTACATAGTAAAAAATGTACATTAAAATGTACATTAAAATTGATCGTGTCAGACGGGCTTTATGTTTGTTAGTAATGGGTAAAAGGCGTGATGGTATATTTTTTTATATATAATTTGTTTGGGAAAATAAATATTCAAAGAGTTTCATTTAGTATTAGCATATTTTTAAGAAAATATGTACTGATCAAATCAAATAATTTTGAGAGAAAAATTTTACCAACGCCAGGATTTGAACTCCAGATTCCTTAATTTTAGATTATGCAAGCCTTGGTTTGTCATTATCGGTCGAATTTTTGTCTCTAAAATAATAAATAATAATTGATTTGATCAGTTGATAAGAATAAAATAAATAAATATATCATCACCCCTTCTACCCATTACTGGATGAGACATTCTGCCGTAGCAGATCTCGGTAAGTAAAATATTCTGCGACTAAAGTGCGGTCACCAGCCGTCAAATTACGGCTCCCAAGGATGTTACTGGAGAGAGAGCTACAGGGGTAAATTTGAATGTGATGAAAATTGTTTGTCAGCTGTGGGAATTGAACCTGAGTTCTCATATCTATATACCTACTCGATACTACACAACCACCTACATCATAAGTATTTACTTAAAAAAAATAATACTAATAAAATTACAATTGCAAATATTGTTCTTAAAACGATGTTAAAGCAGACTATCTCTATCTTTAATTTATGAAGAATTGTATATTGGAATAAGTGGCACAGTGGTATCGTGTCGGCCTGTGAATCCTGAGAACCCTGGTTCGATTCCCACCGCCGACAAACATTTTCACCACATTAATACTACTCCTGTGGCTTCCCCTCCACTAACATCTTTAGGGGCCGTGATTGGACGACTGGTAACCACACTTCACGCGCAAAAATATATCACTTATCGAGATCTGCTTCGGCAGAGTGCCACACCCAGTAATGGGTAGAAGGCGTGATGATATATTTATTTTATTTTTATTTATATATTAGGATCTAGCATATATAACACAAAATATAAAATATAATTTAAACAACGTCGGTATAAGAATTAATGATTCTAGGGTTGAAATCCTGGCAAAATTTTTCTCTCGTACTACGAATGAAGGACAAGTTTCAACAAAATACATTAATTTATATATTTAAAAATAAAAATAAATAAATATATCATCACGCCTTTTTACCCATTGCTGGGTGTGGCACTCTTTCAAAGCAGATCTCGGTAAGTGATATATTTATGCGCGTGAAGTGCGGTTGCCAGCCGTCAAATCACGGCCTCCAAAGATGTTAGTGATGGGGAAGCCACAGGGGTAATTTTAAATTGGAGAAAATGTTTTGTCGGCTGTGGGGATCGAACCTGGATTCTTAGGATCCACAGGCCGACTTGATACCACTGACCCATTACCCCATTATATATTATTTAAAAATAAATATGTATATTCTTTAAAATAGGAATTCGACGACTGTACTATTAAAATTTCTGCATTCGAGGCAAGTGCATCAATTGTTTCGGCCTTATTCTGGCTTTGCATTAATAATAGATGGTATTTTTAACTTTTCTGAAAGGTAAGTTAGATACATGTCATTTTATTTCAGCATAAATGATAAAGGGGATGAGACGAAAAATAGCCACATCTATCATAAATTTTCGAAAGCAAATCTACTCGTCTTGGATATTTCTTACCAATTCTTTAAAATATTTCGAAAGAAATTATAAAATTTTGGGTCCCACACGTATCCCAACATTCCACAAATTTGAAGTGCAATAACTTACACTAACTCCTTTCCCAACATTATTATTATTATTGCTATTTAAATATTGTCTTTAACACAGTACTTCCGCTATATGCAAATATGTAAAATATCAAACAATTGAAAAAGAATGAAATAATAAAAATACAATTCTGCAGGACCATCATATAATTTCACAATTTAATTTATATAAAATTCTATACACGGAAATAGGTTATTGTCTCTATTTTGTCTCATGGGAACAAATCTCAACAAATGCAAATACATATTATACAAGCGTTCATTTATATACGCGCGATAGGGTTCGTAAGCAAAATAATTTGTTACTTTTACTTTATAACACGCAAACAATTTAATTTCAATTTACAACCGGAACATTAACTTTATACTCAGAGATAATCACAATTAAATTACTTAGGAAGTGTGAAACAACAAGAAAAGCTTTATCACATATAATAATAATAATAAATGTGCAAATTTTTAATTATTAGCAGACGTAATGCTACCATAAATTTAAACTGTTTCCTTATTTATAAAGTTTAGAAATTAATTAATCGTAACAAACAGCAATAATATTAAATCAATGTGTCTACCAGTTTCATAATATAAAATTCCAGGAGATTTAAGCATTTCAAGGTAAATATTACAAAAACAATTCAGGCAGTTTCATCAAAAAATGCATTAAGAATTTGTTTCTATTGTCAGTAATAATATAATAAGAGAGTGGCGGGCTTTTGTGACTATTGCCTGGCAACAAGTTTTCGAAAGATCTGTCAAATTATTTTCTAATTTATCGAACTTTTGAGTTATGTTTAATTTGATTATTTTTTTATGGGATGGCTAGTTCAGTGGTATGAAGTCGGCCTGTGGATCCTGAGAACCCTGGTTCGATTCCCACAGGCAACAAACAATTTTCATAATTTCAAAAAGCTACCCCTGTGGCTCCTCCATCACTAACATCTTTGGGGGCCGTGATTTGACGACTGGTAACCGCACTTCACGCGCAACATATATCACTTACCGAGATCTGCACCCAGTAATGGGTAAGAAGGCGTAATTGGGATTGATATCACGACGCCTTTTGCCCATTATTGAGTGTGGCACTCTGCCGAAGCAGATCTCGGTAAGTGATATATTTATGCGCGTGAAGTGCGGTTACTAGCCGTCAAATTACGGCCCCCAAAGATGTTAGTGGTGACGGAGCCACAGGGGTAATTTTAAATTGGTGAAAATGTTTGTCGGTTGAGGGATCGAACCAGGGTTCTTAGGATCCGTAGACCGACGTGATACCACTGAGCCATTACCATTATACTGTTGTATAAGTGTAGCATAACTAAATAAATAAACAACCTATATACAATGAATTCTTTTAATTAATGTTAAAATATTATAGTTTTCCTTTTCCCATAATATGTTGGTCTCATTTAATTTTGTGATGTGAAATTGACATATAAATTAATTTTATGTTGGTAGTTACGTTGAATATCCGGTAAAAGTATCTTCAAGCAACAATCAATATTTAGTTACCATTAAGCAAAAGTTTTCGCAATAAAGTTAGTTGATTTAACTGCTTTTCTAGTTCAGAAAGTTGTTTTTAACCAAACTCATTTAAGTTTATTTCTTTGTACACCGCAAGATAGCATTCAAATAATATTAAAAGAACTTTTACTAAACTCGAGCAAAGTTACTAAATATTCATTTATTTTTGACAAAAACAAATGGGGTAATGGCTCAGTGGTATCCGAGTCGGCCTGGGGATCCTAAGAACCCTGGTTCGATCCCCACAACCGACAAAAACATTTTCACCAATTTAAAATTACCCTTGTGGCTCCTCCACCGCTAACATCTTTGGGGGTCGTGAGTGACGGCTGGTAACAGCACTTCACGCGCATAAATATATCACTTACCGAGATCTGCTCCGGCAGAGTGCCACACCCAGTAATGGGTAAAAAGCGTAATGATATATTTATATACAAACAAATTTGTTGATAAACTAATTTTTAATATCACCAAAATATTATGATAATTATTAAAACAAATCATTTAAAATAACATACCAGTTTTTATAATAATAAAAAAATCAATTCAAAGTGAGGAATTTAAATTCCTTTGAAATGAGTCATACACATGTGCATTAAAATAACATCAAGCTAAATGACGTCAGAAAAACTAATGCACTTCAATTTTTTCTTCATCAACAACAACCAGACAACAAGCTCTCACTTGTTTGATTCTCAGTACCAAATAAGAGAAAAGTAAACAGCACTTAAGTCATCTTAACCATATTTAAAATAAACTATTTGAACTCTAAAAAACTTGATTCACACAAAGGTTAAATTTGTAATAAATTATCAAGAACATCTGTAATGGGTGATTAAGAAAATGCGTTGTTATGTTTTATATAACGCGAATGAATAAGAGATCAAAGAGTGGGATGCCAAGTAATTATTATACTTATAGGCGAGTCAGTCCTGGCCCAATTTGGATGTGCGGTTTGAATAATTACAGAGTCAAGGTTAACTACGATATAATGATAATGAATTTTATGAAATTCAGAAATAAACAACACTACTGTTTTGGATAAAGGATCATAACTCGTGTAAACGAGTGAATCAGTGCTGTTGCTATCGAGAAAATATATCACTCGAAGTTTAGTTTTTCTTAGATCCAAAATTAATTTCCTTCGCTTGGACTTGATTACTTTAAGGCTTATGGAATTTTATATTGGAGAATATCTTTCCAGTGTCAGTGTTACGATTTTTTCAGTAATTACAAAAGAATGAGAAACTTTTTTGAAAAATTATTGCCAGGCAATAATTACGGCAATAATGGTCGGAATTGTCAAACTTTTAAATGCGCATTTATCGTTAACTACAGTTTAAATTTTGACAGCAATATTAACATCCTATAAATTATTCGGTGTTGTCTTTCAAACTAGAATTAAGAAATAAATGTGGATGATAATTCCGACCCTGGGTGTGAGAAAGAAACTGGAGAATTATTTTCTTATTTATCGAAATCTTTAGTTTTATTTAAGTACATTATTTTTGACTCACAAATTTAGTTCAAATAAAACAATTTTACTTTTTGTGTTGACAATTTAAAATAATTGACTGACATTTGTTGAAAAAAGAAAAGCTACAGTGATTATTCTCGGGAATAATCACAAGCCCATTTATTCTCATAAATAATATAACAAGTGATATGATAATTGCCGATAATATTTCCATTTCCATAACAACGAATTTAAATTCATGTCAAAATACAGGGTGATCAAAAGGAATTGTTATAGTTGGCAATACAATTCCAGAGATCTTTTTATTCCACCGTTGGCACAACGTCAGATAAAGGCGGAAATGCTATTTGACATTTCTAATAAATACAAATAGGTTATGTCAGGAGTCTGACAGCTAATAGAATTTTGACTTTTTAAGTAATAGAAATACTTTAGAAATAAATTTAATAATAAATGTACTCAAATTTAAATTTTAAATGTCACTGTCAACAACAGGAAATGAATTTATGTATCAGGCTTACCAATTTCAAGTAGTGTTTTTTATTGCCGACTGTAACAATTCCTTTTGATCACTCTGTATTATCTCACATTTATCATATTATAAATTATATTTTGAGTGAAAATTTAACAAGCATAATCTTTAATTTTTTTGGTATTTTTGGAATGTTCTCTTCAATTTTTATCAAAATTGATAATTTGATATTTTGATACATTATTTCTAATTGACGTCTATGAAAATTGCATTAATTTTATTGGTAACCAAGGAGATTGAATTACAGTAAAAAATTATCACTTATTAATTTGACTACAAGTAAAATTATTAAAATAGATTTCATTTCATTGATTCATTTTCAAATTAATTCGTGATTCTATTGGTTCTGTCATATACGTGGTAAAATTCACAGAATAATAAGGACAAGATTGGTTAAAAGGCACAACCGTGACAATGAATAAAATATTCCACTAGTTTCACTTTCGTCAGTTGTTACTTGTTACCAAGCAATTCGTTCTCGTAAATAAAACTTTGTTCGGTAAAAATTAAACTTTTTGTGGTATACTCCATTCCCTGTATGAAAACGATGACGTCATATGTGGACGAGGTTATCATAGATACGATGAAATATAGCTATCTTTTTCTAATAATATTATTCGTACCTATGCGAATGACATAACGTATGTCTTAATAAGTAAAGACACACGTTTCATGTTTTTTCACGTTCTATCACAGTTATTATTTTAATGAAAAGGTATGACAGTTCTTACTAATACGAAAATTTATATTTACTTTGTTCACATTTGTTTATAAAATAAAAATAGAGACCTATGGTCATGATTTTGTTATTTTCTCGCCTGTCATTTCTAAGTTTGTGACATTTTTGATACATAAATACAGATTGAGAAATAAGAAATGCTTACAAAAATTTTGGGTAGTCAAATGCAGAAATGCGTTTATCATCTTCATTATTTTGCGCTGGAGTTAGAGAATCGAGGATATAATACATATAAAAATGTATATTCCTTTGAGTTTTATTTTACAAAATTACATATTTCAATAAGGTAGGTAATATTTTTCGTGCGTTAAAATAAATTTATATTTGGTTTTTATTTAATATATTGCAGAATTTGGTTATTAAATTTTATAAAGTAATAAATATATTAATCTGACATTTTAATTTTAGACTATGTTTTAAAAATGTCAATCCAATACCAATGTAAACGTTTTAAATATAAAATCTTGAATCACATGGATACCGAATGTGACGTAATCGTTTTCATACGGGGAATAGAGTATATTATCCACAAAATAGCCGGTCTCAAACGTAGTGAAAAATATGATTAAAATAAACTATCTACTATTTCTATTTGAAACCTTTAGGAATATTTGATACCGAAATAACTAAATTAAACAGCTGTTAAATTAATTTCTTTACAGTTTTTCTGTTTTCAAAAGTATATGATTATATTTGAAAGTTTCAAAACTTGTTTATTTTTAAAATCTTACATTATTACATTACAAATTTTTAATGTGCTTTAAAATGTAAGACCATCATAATTTATTTATTTATTTATTTATTTATTTATTTGTTACTCTGTACAACAGGAATTAAATCCCAATTACAGTACAGGGCCCGGATAATATGAAAATGTTTGTGTTGTGCGAATTACCGCTTGAAAATTTGTACACAACACATGTTGTTGGAGACTACATATTACCTCCTTTGTTTCATGTAAACAATACCTTAGTGAACATAGCGTAACATAACATATCGCTAAGAGCTAACACAAATTCTCATCTCTTATCCAGGATCTAAATCAGTGGCGGTACGTCACGTAAATTACTATTTATTATGCCCGGAACAAATGCGTTGAGTAGTGTGGTATCATTTCGCATAATGCAAATGGCCGCCATTTCATTATTTCATAATACGCTTTATGTACAACCACATATTGTCAAACAAATTTGACGTAGATTTCAAACTTGCAATAAATTTTACGAAGTACGTTAAATTTGAAATTTTACACGCATATACATAAAACAATATATAGTAGTAGATACAATGCTAAACAAATTTAAAGTCGAGTTTAAACTTGTACTAAATTATATGAAATATATAAAATTTGCGATTACAACCGTCAAATCACGGACTCCAAAGATAAAAATGGGGGAACTACAGGAGTAATTTAAATGTGAAAAAAATTGTTTGTCAGCTGTGGAAATCGAACCCGGATTCTCAAATCTACAGTCAGATATCACTAAGCCACCTACTCTATATGCACAAAGTGAGTTAACACTTTTCAATCTAGTTCAAGATAAATTTGTATCATAGATTGGAAAGAGACTTGATAAATAAAAATAAAATAAAAAATTTGCGGGTGTGTATGATTTAAAACACGTAAATCATTGATTTAAATAACTAAATTGTTGAGTTAGATTTCATTTCATAAAATATCGTACAAACTTATTGAAAATTAACTAGACTTTATATGTATTTGTACAAACAGTCAAATTAATAAAATTACTGAATTATTATTAACGAAGCAATTAAGTAATTATATTAAGGACCAGTTCTTCAATCACCGATTAATGTTAATCGAGAGTAAACCGGTGATTGAAAAATTGGCCCTTAATAACTTATAATTTTACAATATTTAGTAAAAGTATTGCAAATATGAAAAGTAGATAATAAAAATATACGAAATTAATTTTGGCATTTGAGTTTATTAGTTTTGAAAATTTAAATATCTTTACTGATAACCGAAAAGTACGAAACGGGACATATTTTTTATTTGAGATTCAAAAAGTAATATAATATAAATTTAAAAAAAAATTGATGTTAATTTTTAAAATTCAATTCTTTGTATTTAAAAAAAATATATACTTTTTCACACCCTGAACAATTATGTTACTGACTAATTTGCTTTATTAATCTGTCTGTAAAATCGTGGACAATTTTTTTAGAATATTAGAAGTGGATTAACAAATATAAATTTGATTCTTTTTATTTTACGTATTGCATTATATCATATTATATGGCCGAAATCACTAAATTAATAAATAAGCGAAATTTTACTGGAGTTTCTACATTTTCAAACAAACTGTACGTATATTATCTTAGCGTAAGCTAAATAGCAACTATAAATATCTATATTTAAAACTATTTCTTTTATAATTTTCTTGACCCGCCACTGCTACAAATATCCAGAGATCCTGAGGCATTGTAAAGCAAAGCCTTCTTGATGAAAAATGCAACGGGATAACAATAGAGCACAAGGCGTAACTTTCAGTATCAAGATAGACAATCGAAATTATTTTCGCTCAGATGGTAATTTGAAATGGATATAAAAATGTATAAAATATGCCTTTGGCTTATGTCATTCTAATATTGTTGTAACTAAATAATTATGGTGCACTATATTATTATTTTTTTTAATCATTTAATGACAGATTTGAAAGTAAACTGTTGTATAATAAACTCTTTGTACAGTTTTATTTGGCGGGAAGTTATTGATCTCTTAGAAAATTATTATTAGATTGTCAACTGTTCTTAGTGAAACTGAACTTGTTTGATTAAACAAAAATGAATATTATAAAAGTTCGAAGAAATGAAAGTAACTACGCAACTAAATTTTCACAAGTGTTGTGCAAATTGCTAGCTAATTCTCGTCAAGGCGAAATATCTGAACGAATCAAGTCGCAGAAGTTAGCTTTAAACTTTTAGCATTACCAAACATATTTGCTAATCTTTTATAAGTTGTTTATACGTTCTTTTAAAAGACATTTAAAAATATGTGGTTGATAAATTAATAGTCACTTATGATAAAACTATTATGAAAATAATAGTCCCATAAATAGGTGTCCAAAAAACAAGGTATTTGCAATTTCTCTACAAATTTTTAAATATCTGAGAAGAAATTGATTTGAATTGTAAAATAGCGCTTTAAGTTCGCAAAACCACGATTTTAAAATGCTATTTACAATTTACTCTATTAACAAATTAAATTCTCTACTGTTCGTTAAATATATTCACACCAGAAAAGAAATATTTCATTTAACATATCTAAATAAATAGATTGACTAATGCCTGCATTCACAACAATTCGTTAAATTTAACACTTCCTTACAGAAGTAAATAATTACTCATCCATCTACGTAATTATTTATACCGGATATCTATATTTTTGTTTGTAATACGGAAAATACAATGGCAAAATTTTTATTTGGCAATGATTCTTATCCAATAATTTTAGAACAAAATATAAAAATAAAAGAAATAAAAAATGTTTAGATAAACGTAGATTAGCTGTTTACAGAATGTCATGGGGCTCATGTATTCTGAACAATCTTTGTATTTCCACTTTTATTTTAAAATTATTACGGAAAAATGAAGGTACATTTTGAAACACAAGATATATTATTTTTTTTAGTAATTAAATATTTATTTATTTATTCACGCTTCAAAATTTTGAGTCTATATTCCACATACATTTATTTACTGAAATTTATTTACATAAATATGTGCTTTATTTGAAATTTGCATTAAAAATAAAGAACATACTAAATCATGTTTTTTTTTTTAGTACGAAATACATATAACTTTTCAAATTACTCATGTTAGTGGAATAAAATAATATTTTAACAGTTGAATATTGAAATTACATTTGATTTCATACTAACTACTAGTAATTTATTTCCTTAAATTAAATTATTAATGTCGTCGTACATAGCAGAATTTAAATTAAGTTTGCAATTTAATGTAATAATATTTTTTCATTTTGTAGTTCTATGCCCGAGTAGTGTTCAACAAAAATATAAAATTTATTTTCTATATTAATACAAGAAGTAGACATCCAAAATATGTATCTTGGATTGCCATAATGAATATTACCTAAACAATTCAATAAATAATTTTATGAATACAGACATAAAGCGGGCTTTATAATAAAGTAATGCAAGCAAATTTGATTATTTATCCTAAACATAAAATTTATTACCATCAACCAGTCAGATGACGAGAGAATTTCGGTTCTTATCTGTCAACTGGATAAAACTGAATAGTTAAATCTTTCGACGATTTATCATACAGAGATTTATGAATTTCTACTATTTGTATAACTTTGCGATTCATTTTTATGTAACACCAAGCTTAAACAATTACACGTTCAGGTCTGACAGATAACAATTACCGATTACTAAAATATCAGAGGACCTGTCTCAGGTTACGCTCTCATGTTAACTTCTGATTGGCCAGATGTAGACTATTCTAGATAATCCAAACTAGAAGATAAAAGTTGGTATCTCTTACTTTATGTTTTTTACTTTGCTTCTTAATTTATTTTATTATAAATCATTACTAGCTGTAGCACACGCTCAACTTTTTACGTTACCTATCTGGCTTCTTATAACTTGAAAATAAGATCAATAAACATTCACATTACCTCTAACGAGACTTCATTATAAAATCCATCTTTAGAGATAATAAATGATTACAATTACAGATTCCTTAATATATTATCGGAAATAACAAAAGAGAATCACCGCACTGTCTTTAACCTTGAATAAAACAAAGCGTACACTAGCTTCATTTACATTTATCTCTAAGCTCTAATTTGCAAACTTGCCTGTCAAGTTATTCAGTTTTTGCATTCTCTGCAATCCGCGCTCAAGAAATGCAAATTATATCACACGGATCGCTTAACTATTAATCTTAAGTTATATCCACAGGTATTGGATTGCAATAATCACATGCAGCATTCTTAACGCTGATTAAATGTTCCTAGTCACAGCATAGCACGATTAGGAATAATGACTTCTTGGAAATAGGAGGAAAACAACTTAGCTAGAACATTCATTAATAATAACACGTAAATCTGCTGAATTAAATCAGCCACTCGATACTTGTCAAAGTGGAGAAATTTATAATTTAACATCGATTAAACTTGTGTTACTTCCCTCACCGCGAGCGCTGTGCTGTAATTTACTGAAAGACCCAAACGTCAATATTGTAATTACGATTAAATGTGTTAATTATTGAATGCAACCCCTTTAATTAGCGAATTTATAAGTTATCGCTGAAATATTAATTAACGATTTAATAAATATAGGAATGTTGAACACTACTCGTGCATGGAACTATAAAATAAAGAATTATTATTAATTAAAATTCTACGTTGAACGACGATGTAAATAATTTAAATTAAGGAAGTAAATTATGAGTAGTAAGTTTAAAATAAAATGTAATTTTAATATTCAACAGTTAAAACGCAATTTTCCTCGCCTAAAATGAATGAATTTAAAAGTAATTATACATATTTTAAACTTAAAATAAACATTTAGTATATTCTGTATTTGTTGTTTAAATTTAAAGTACAAAAGTATGTAAATAAAAAGCGTTTTCAATATGGCGGATAAATTTGGAACTCATCCCGTTTGCTAAGCGTTGCCAGTGTTTTCATTTTATTTTATATAAAATGCCTAAAGTACTTAAATTTATTGAAACATATTCTTCTTGAGAGTGAGTAATATGTATTATTATGTTCTGGAGTGTAATTCGTTGGCTAAAAAGAAGCCAGAAATTAGTTTTCACGAGTTTCTCAAACTTGGCAAATAAAAAGTTTCATTTGTTAATTGATTGGGAACAAGTTAAACAAAAGATAAACATTTAGTATGAATTTTAAAACTACCGAGATCTGTTAAGGCAATGTGCTATATTCAGTAAAAGTCGTGTTGATATATTTATTTATTTTTTTATATTGAACACTATATTTAAATGTAGGTTGAAAACATTTTAAGTCTAAATAAATAAATGAATATTTAACTTATAAAATGATAATAACTATCAGATCTGGCTTGTTATAACTTGCAAACAGACTTCAAACTGAATACGACAATTCTTCATCATTTCATTTTTAACTTATTCCAACCGAATATGTTATTCAAAAGATCACAATCACAAGAATTCGGTACAGTTAATGTAACATGATTCCATGTTATAAATTGTACAACCGTAAGGTTGCAGTTAAATTTTGAATTTAAAATAAACATTTGAAGGTGAAGGTTCATGTTAAATTAACTTCTTGTACCAAGACTAGAAAATGAAACTATTCAGTGTCGAAACGTCCTCATATAAATTAATATTTATAAATTTTATTATTTTTTCAACCCTTCTGCTCCTAACTGGTTCATACAATAAACGGCTTAATAAAACGGATCTCCATTTTGAGATTCCACATATTATTTATAAATTTTAAAGCCTACTAAACCATTTATTACACTCAATCAATATCCTTTCGGCTTATTCAAAACTGTCGATATTCATTATTGAATAAAAATTGTTGTCACTTGTACTTAGTGTTCCGCCATATTGAAATCGTATTCGCTCTCGCTTTCTGGTTACAAAATAGGAGCTCCCTTACATTCAAAATAAGGTAGAAGTATTATTTATTAAATTAATTAAGTACAAGGAAGTACTATTTAATTTATTGACAAACAAATTAATTTTATTCAAAAATTAAGCAGTATGTACGCTTTAAACATAGTTTTTTGTTTCATACTTATTTTTTTAATTTGTTAATTAATAATACAATAACATTGTAAAGTGCGTAGGTGATGCTTAGACAATTTTAAAATTAAAGCAGCAACAAAAACTACTTTGGTCAAAAAAACTTATTGCGCACCAAATAATTTCAACACTAACGTGAAACAAGTGTGACAATTGCAGTCACAACTATTAAACATGTCAAAACGGGAAAAGAAACCTCAAAACTCATATCCGTGTTAACAACTTCAAAGAATGTTAATACATCCGCTGCAATATCTAAAATTCCACTTATTTTGTTGAAACAAAATCTACTGTTTACTGTTTGTCAACACACTTAAATTCCGAACAAATTTGAACCAGCAGGTTATTTTGGCGCAGGGCCAAAAATGTCAACAAGCCATAAAAAGCGCAAAATACAAGATAGCAACATGCGGAAACTACTAGTGTTGAATATTTATCACTTCCTACGGTGTTCGATCTATTTTCGAAGGATTTATACTCGAATGAGTAAAACCTGCCTGAAACCTTGAATGATAAGTCGAACACACGCATGGAACAGCTGCTGCGTATATTAAAATACTTTTATTAATTACTTCTGTACCGAGAGTGAAACGACGTAAATAACTTTGTAATGATAGTGTATCGTTGATTTTACCTTTCTGGGAATCATAATTTTGCTGATGGTCAAGTGTAAACAAGGAGTGGATGTGAGATGTAAAGTGAAAAGTAGATTTTCAAGAAAACAAGCCTTCTAGTTGCACTTGAAAGTAACAGGAGGTGGAGGAAGTCATTATTTTATGATTGATATGTCGTGAAAACTTTTATTACTCGCCTCTATTTTATATCTGTATCTTTGTATGCAGATAGAATGTTACTGACAATTATTTATATTTCATGATTACTTATATACGATAACCATACGTCCTTTATTACAGAGGACAGTCCTTTATTTTAGAGCGATGTCCTTTAGATTTATCTATTTCTTAAAAATCAACATTTGTCCTTCATTTGTTTAGCCTTTTATAGAGTATAGAAGTTCAGTTTCTATCAATTTAAATGAATTGAAATCAAAGATGACTGAGTGAGAACAACAACAAAAATTAACATTGATAAATATTTTGAAATAAATTATTGTAATTTTATTCTTAAGCGTCTTCGATAAAGCAATAAATACAATCTGATTTTCTATTCTTACGAACCTTCTTCACATTGAACCTTTATTTTTGCCAAACTTATGGATGATGACAATTTCGGTCTTCTATAACTTGTAATAATTTATTCTATCATTTTTATTTAATTTTCGTGTATTTCTTCTAGGTACGTAACTGTATTATAAACAGAAGTGTAATGCCAACTCACTAACAGCTTCGTAAAAAGTTTAGTTAAAAATAATTAATACAAGTTTGCACCAATGAAACTTAAGTTTTAGGTTTGAAATAAACTGACAATATCGCATCAAATGTTTGACAGCAATGGAAATATCGTCATATGATATTTTTCTACGATTTGTTTTTATTTATTTCAATAAAATAAATTATTATTTATAAAAATAAATAAATATATCATCACTCCTTTTACCCATTATTGGGTGTGGCACTCTGTCGAAGCAGATCTCGGTAAGTGTTATATTTTGCGCGTGAAGTGCGGTTACCAGCCGTCAAATCACGGCCCCCATAGATATTAGTGGTGGGGGAGCCACAGGGGTAGTTTTAAAATGGTGAAAATTGTTTGTCGCCTGTGGGAATCGGACAAGGGTTCTCAGGATCCACAGGCCGACTTGATACCACTGAGCTAGCTACTCCATAAAAAATAAATAAATATATAAATATATCACGGCTTTTACTCATTACTGGACTCTGCTGTAGCAAATCTAAGAAACTAGTCACTAATTAACCAAACTTTCTGTTTCCAAATGTTTGAAAATAATTTATAAAAATGGTTCTATACATATAAATAATAATATATATCATCACACCTTTCACCTATTACTGGATGTGGCACTCTGATATAGCAGATCTCAATAAGTGACATATTTATACCCACAAAGTGCGGTTACAAGCCATCAAATCACGACCTCCCCCCCGCAAATATGTTAGTGGAGTGGTAATTTTAATGTGGTGAAAATTGTTTACTGGCTATGGGTATCGATCCCAGGTTCTCAAATCCACAGACCCTCTAAATAGCATCGAGCCACCTACTCTATATTTGTTTGAATCAGAGATAAAATTTAAGTTTTGTTCGTGCAAACGAGCATAAATCAAGTTTTGGTTTAAATTATGTAAATTTAATTTTGTTATTTATTATTATCTATTTTCCTGACGAAGGTACGCATTCAGTGTACCGAAACGTCCAATTACATAAAATTTACACAAGTTAAACAAAATTGTTTTAATTATTAAATATAAGTTCTGAAAACTTTTTCCATCTATTTAGTCAAAAGTATTATTTATATACTGACAGCTTCGTACAAGAGCAAAATGTATAAAAGTAAAATATAAATAATAGAATAAATGATTTTAGTCACAGAATGATGAAATTGTGGTTATCTATAGAGTAATTACGAAAAGTAAAGGTTGTAAATAATTTATCGATCGGTAACAGATAATGATCGAGTTGCAGAATAAGGGAGATTATTTAAGTGCAGACTTTTCTTGAGATTCGTAATATTAGCTACCTGCATTAAATAATTTGGTAATGATGATAAATGGTTATAATAACCTCTTTGATAAGGTGCACATCAATTTTCATTCTTATACAATTTATGGCTAAATTTGGCGATCTGGAACACCTCATGCAAATTGCACATTAAACAGGTAATTAAGGATTTTAAAAAGAGTCGTAAATTTGAATGATTACCTGCATTTTCAAGGAAGTTTTGACGATGATTCAGATACTTTCGCTAGTAAATCTTGGGTGTCTAATGATCAGTAAATACGAAACTTTGTTTAAATAATTAAAAGTATATCGAACATACATCTTATGTGGTATAAGATTAAAATTTAAACTTTATTGGTCCAAGTGGTCTGTGTACATATAATATGAAAAAAATCCTTATATTATCATTTTCTCTATGCGTTCGTCCACTGCAATTTTTAATTCAAAGACAAACTGCAAGGATTAGGAGCTTAAAATTTATTTATTTTTTTATCTTACGTTACTGACCACTTAGAGTCAAGGACGAGTTCAGCCGATGGCTGTTCTTCCACATAATCCTTACAAATACGTCATAAATATTCATACCCTGCCGCTCGACTACCATTGCCGATAGATATCACTAAGTTGAATTCAGAAAGACATTGATCATCTGTCTTTTTTATAATGGCGACCGTAAACCATCGCTTAATATCACTTTTCATTGGATTAGATTAGTATATTTTTGTAGGATACAAGTGTGTGTACTAAAGTTAGTATGTTGCCCATGGCGAATTGGATTTATTCAGGATATTCTGTCATCTTCATAATGTGATTTTTGCAATTGATCATTATTTTTCCAAAAGTTCATGATTCGCAATGATACTTGGGCAACGCAAGCGCTTTAACAGCAAAATATGGCGAAACTTTTGTGCTTGCCTCTCAACTACACACTCTACATTTCTAATTCATATTTTTTATGTAAAATATAACAATAACAACAAGAAGATAAAAGAAAATTAAAAAGAAAATCTACGTTTAGTATCCAATTTTAAAACCAGATGCCAAATTGAAATGCATGAACCGTGAATAATTGTAGTACAAAATTAAAGTAAATAAAGTAAGTTTAGCAGAAAAATGACATTTAAGCAATTATCAATTGTTTATACAAAAGTTTTTTTCAAAATATTTTTTATAAAAGTTCTGTCATCAAGATATCATCTTGGATAGAACCTTTCGGAGAATTTGCGACAATTTCAGTTTTCGCAGCTCCACTTTATAAAATATAATTAAACCTTAACCTTCTTAAATTATGTTTATTAGTTATTAAAAAAAAAATAAGAGTGTCTACCTTCCTATCCTCCCAAATAGGATCATCCCATCCACCGCTACTCCCCGAACTTCCCCTCCTGCTAGGATCCCACGAGTTCCTCCTGCTATCCAGCGAGTCCGTCGAGAACCTTCTGGAGTTGGAATTCCTCCTAGCGGTGACAGGCGGTGCCAGTGAGTCCCTTCTCAAGGAGCCGGTGCTGGAGCCAAGTGAATCACGACGATGTCCGTTCCACGTGTGCAGCCCACCAGGTGTGAGAGAGTCACGTCGTAGCGAGGAGAGAGATCCTACGAGAGGGTCTTTGCGCAATGTGGCAGCGAACCCGCTGGGGTGCTCGAGGTCTTTGTGAACCGGGGCTGCTGGTAAGCCGAAAGAGTCGCGCCGTCTAAGGAGGGGATGATGGTGATTTTGTGATTGTGAGGGATTTTTGATTGGTCATTCGTACGTCATTCATACCAAAAAGGGAAAGCAGAATATACTAATTCAGGTAACTATACTTAAAAGTATTTAAAGAATTCTTTAGAGGTAATAAAAGAAATAAATATATCATCACGCCTCTACCCATTGCTGGGTTTAGCATTCTGCCGTAGCAGTTCTCGGTAAGTGATATATTTTGCGCATGAAGTACGGTTACCAGCGATGTGTTATTGCTTGTCTCGGTAACTAAGTGTTAACATTATTAAATTATTATGAATATGGCCATAGATGTTGTATAATTAATATATGAATTATTATTTAAGTATGCAATAAAATAGGTTTCTTTATGCAACTGTCAAAAAAAAGTTAACATTTAAGTACGAGATTCTGCCCACGAAGATAATTTTTTTGTACAATACTATTTTATTTTAAGTTGCTATTGATGACGGCCGTTAAAACGGTTTTCTTTGCCGTTGCTATTAGAAACGTGCGTTCAAAACAAATCATAAACAAGATTTCTGTTTCTCTGGTTACAGAATCATTTTTCAATTAAATTTTGCAGTTTTTATATACATAATGCAATTACATGAAAATATTGTTTACACTTAGTTCGTGACGTTTTCAGAATGTAGTCTGCCTCAAGAGACAAGTTTATTATATAATACATCAAACCCTCATTTCACGTCCTACACATATAAATGTGTAGTACAGAGTGATCAAAAGGAATTGTTACAGTTGGCAATACAATTCCGAAGATCTTTTTATTCCACAGTTGGCACAACATCAGGTAAAGGCAGAAATACAATTTGACATGTCTAATAAATACAAATAGATTATGTTAGGACACTGACAACTAATAGGAATGTTGAGGGAAACAACAATTTTATATATGGATATTTAAGAAAAATATAACTAAAATCGAATAAGGACCAGTTTTTCAATCACCGATTAATTTTAATCATGATTAAATAATAATTTAAACTATGGGGTGGCTAGCTCAGTGGTATGAAGTCGGCCTGTGGATTCTAAGAACCCTGGTTCGATTCCCACAGGCGACAAACAATTTTCATAATTTCAAAAGCTACCCCTGTGGCTTCTCCACCACTAACATCTTTGGAGGCCGTGATTAGACGACTGGTAATCGCACTTCACGCGCAAAATATATCACTTACCGAGATCTGTTTCGGCAGAGTGCCACACCCAGTAATGGGTAGAAGGCGTGATGATATATTTATTTATATTTATTTAGAAACTATGGTATCCATTATTATTTAATCATGATTAACGCTAATCGAGAGTAAACCGGTGATTGAAAAACTGGCCCTAAGAAGTAAATGAACTCAAATTTAATACAACATTTTTTAAATGTCACTCTCAACAAACAGGAAATGAATTTATGTATCAGGCTAACCAATTTTAAGTAGATTTTTTTATTACCAACTGTAACAATTCCTTATGATCACTCTGTAATTATTAATTGTTGAGAAGTTTACGGTAGTTACGAGTTGACAACTAAATAAAGATAGTCATTTTCGATCATTTGCAGTTCTACAGTCTACCATTTATAATAAATAACTAGATATTACATGAATGCATATTAATTTCTTGGATTGTTGCACTAATCATAAATGTGCAATGTACTATTAGGACACAGTTTACAGACTTATACTATATTCACAGAGATAATTTTTGTGAAGTAGAGCAAAGATGCATTCGCAGAACTAGCCAGAATGTCTTTCGTATAACGACTACATCTACATTAAAACCTATATTTATAGACCATCGGTCTCAGCATATATTTCTCAGTTCTTGAGTTCTAAGCTCCAAGATCGAGACTGAAAAGTACCTAACTAGTCGCTGATTAACCAAACTTTCTGTTTTCAAATATTTCAAAATAATTTTATAAAAATAGTTCCGCCCATATAAATAAATAAATAAATATATCATCACTCATTTCACGCATTACTTGGTTTGGCACTCTGCCGTAGCAAATCTCGGAAAAAGTTATTTAATTTCTTTTTTAAATATGGAATATAATTGCTCCTGGTCGGAATTATCAGAACAATATATTTTCTATTAATTTAATATCAGGTCATGTCTAACGCTTTAAACTAACTTCTCTGGAATCTCTACTATCGTACTGAACTTTGTCAATAATTAATTGAAAATTTTAATTATTTCTTTTAACATTGCAAAGTAAAGTTGGAAACTGGATACCAGAATGTTATGGCTCTTGTAAGACAGAACATAAAACTGATTGAAAACAATAAAATTGCACGTAAAAACTTCTATCAACTGCACGACTCGTAAATTTTTTTGCTGACTTTGTATCTACTAAAAAAAAAGAAAGACGTCTCTTCAGGAATTCTGTACGACAGAAACGTTAAAAATGTTGTAATTGCTACCTCATCAGCGAGAAATTTCATGAGAAATTGAAAGTAACCAGGGTATTGATTTAGTAATCTTGTTTTCAAATTTAATCATGATTCCTTTCATCATTAAAACAGTAACAAGGATCTAGCCATCTACCATCTGTTTTGAAACAAAAATTTAAAAATTTTGAACGTAACACGAAATGGAAATCAACATTTACCATGGAAAATAGAAGTGAAAACGTTACCACATGTGTATCAAACACCTGTTAGTATCATTAACGTGAATTAAATAATAATTTGTCGATTGAAAAGTAAACCAATTACTAAATAGTAATTTTTAAAAGTATTTTCACAAAATCTTAACACATCTTCACATAAAAAATGTTTTCATCTTTTCAGCTTACAACGTATATAATTATTTTGGACACAAAATTTAATTCAAAGATTTCTACAAATTTTATTTAAAGAGTTCTTTTCTAATTTGTTCACAAATTTCTTACTAAATTTGTACGTACAAAAAATTAAAATGGCACATAAAAAAATTACAGTTAATATATAAATAAATAAAATAAATATATCATCATGCCTTCTACCCATTACTGGGTGTGGCACTCTGTCGAAGCGGATCTCGGTAAGTGATATATTTTGCGCGTGAAGCGCGATTACCAGTCGTCAAATCACGGCCCCCAAATATGTTAGTGGTGGAGGAGCCATAGGGGTAGCTTTTGAAATTATGAAAATTGTTTGTCGCCTGTGGGAATCGAACCAGAGTTCTCAGGATCCACAGGCCGACTTCATACCACTGAGCTAGCCACCCCATACAGTTAATATAATTTCCATAATTTAAACTATAATTTCGATGTGATATTTTTGTTTGTTTAACAAATAAATTTACTAGAAACTTTGTTATGGGATTGAAATTCTAACCATAAATATCCTATTCGCGATTGCTATTGCGTAATATTAGTAGCTGGCGCTTCACTAGACCATTAATAACTAATATTTTCAAGTGACATGTAACATCAACAAAAAATGTACAAAATGCTTGTTTGTTAAGAACGTTGTCTTAAGTTTTTTACATCGCAGATACATAATATTTGGCACATAAAGATATTATACAAAAACAATTTAAAACATGTGTAGCTAGGTACACACTATTACTGCTATTTCATTTTCAAAATTACTATAATAATAGTAATTAAGTACAAATTATTTACAACAGGAAACTATTAAATCCAAAAACAATCTCAGCCTGAACATTACTACCGTTATTTATTAAATACACACGCAAACTATGTAAAAAAAATTAATTCATTCGCATACAGAAACATAAAACAAGATTACGATCGCATTTTATATTAAAAATATTATATAAATAATATAAAAATCATTTTTACTTATCAAACAAATATATTTTTAATGAAAACATAATAAAATTTTGTAATAAAATCGGTACTGATATGACTGAAATCGTAAAAGATTAAATTGTTTATGATCAATAATAACATTAATAGATTAAATAAAAACATAAACAATTTATATTTATACATACGTATGTTATTACTTGCGGTTAGGTGCAGTTCAAAATTTTAAATCATATTATTCAGAAGTTCGTTTATAGTAAAACCGCAAACTACTTAAAAGTGACAGTATGAAAAGTTATAATTTAGCACTGTATAAAAACCTATACTACTCGTACATTCCAAAACGAAAGAAAAGATCCGTGTTCTCCTTTGCTGTCAGCAATGAAATAACCACAAATAAAGTTGTAATATAAAGTGTGTAAACTATTAGAAAATCTTGTACACTTGTAGCTTATAACAGTTTCAGAATGAAGACACGTGCTTTAATGAAAGAAAATGGTATTGACGATATTTCAGTCCGATAAAATACACTTTGAATAACGATATGAAATTAATTTTAGCATTTTTCAAAGTCATATTAATATATTTATTTATTTCCGATTCTAACAATTTACAGAATAATCTAAAATACTCGAACGCAGTTCTATTTTTAATTTAACTTAACTTAACTTTAAAGTCACCGAGATTTGAACCTGTGAACTCTCACTTGTCAAGCGATAGTACTACCTTCGCCTACGTTATGTGTTGGAATGTCACGGTGGTTTCCAAGTAAAAATGGAGAAACGAACGTTGCAAAATTTTGCCGGCGTTCTTTCTGACTATTTTGGTGATGGGTTCGACATTGATCAATTGTTATATAAAACTTTTAATTGTACAAAATACTTTTTTAAATTTTACACACAATAATTATGTAAATAGTGTGTATGTGTTTGTGTACAAATAGACCTACAGATTACCTACAAAAAAATAAAAGGCGTCTCTTGCAGCCAAGCTTAGCACTCAGTGTTTCCTATTTTTTCTTGTGACATTCTAGGCTTTTGTATAAAGAAAGTTCAGAAAATGGGCGACAAACTTCAGAAAGAACGATTCCTTTATTCATTTAAAAAAAATATATACGGTCCTTCGTAAAGCTACACAAAGCGAATAAACTTGTAAATGTGCAACTAGAACTAAGCGATTTAAAAAATATATTTTGGGGAATATAATTGCTATTTACGAATGGTGTAAAATTGTGTTGATGTAACTAATCATTTAATACCAATACTTTGAATATTTAATGTTTCTTCTAACATTTTAGTACATACAGTAACCTTGTACAAAATAGTTATTTGTTTGAATTAAAAATATAAAAATAAATTTGTCCAATTTTGACGTTTTCTGACTGATTTGCATAGTTACAGTTTGATTTAGTATTGCTAAATTTACATTTCTTTTAAGTAGTTCGTGTGGCTTTACGAAGGATTATACAAATTTTTTGCATTAGGATTGCTGGCTCAGAATTAATAAAAGAATAGTTCTATCTGAAGCTTATCAGCCATTTTCGGAACACACTGTATAAGTAGGCAAAAGTATTATAATGGTACTATACTATAACTGTTATTGTAACTGCTCGCAAAACTTATTTTATGTTTATTCAAACCCTAAAAATGCTTTAAATAAAAGTGGTAGAAAGTTTAGTTTTAGCAACTTTTTTTACGTATTTTTCTCTAAAATTAACAGCGGAAAATACATAATAGCAAATATTCACTCTAATTTGAAAATACTACAGATTTCTTATTTAGATGAAACCTTGGAAAAATACTATAAAATGAACGAATTAAACATCCTTTTCCACTGAATACGACCCTGTAGTTTTCCTTCGAGATAATTACCTAGTTAATCTCGTCAGATTGAGGCTACTAAGAGCAAAATATAACAAACATAAACACGATGATTTCACTTTATATTTTTTGGATTTATGTGCAATGCAAAAACTGATTTCTCAAGTGCCATTCGCTAGCGAATCTCTCGACGTAAACAACTCTGTATATAGATAACATCACAGTTTAGCGGAGGTGTTAAATTAAGCAACGCAGTTTTATTAAGTTTTTATTTTCTGACAAAGATTAAGTCGAAGGTGATGCGTCTAAAATGGCAATGTGTCCACACGGAGAAGGAAAATTTAGTATGAGCCGCTTTTTGCAATTCTTGTGGTGTAAACACAATCAATGGAGTGGAAATTCTCGAACATGGTTACCGAGTTTGCCATGAACTAGTTTTAAATGGATTTTAACAAAATACGAGGAATAATAATTACTTTTTTATTTTAATTTAAAGTACTTTAAGTTGATCTTTGCATACTGTAGGTGTCAGTTTTTAGTAGAATATTTGGGTAACCACAAATATGTTACTCCAAACAAAAACTGTTATAAATTTATACGTGACAAAAGTAGTACAATAAAATATAATTTATTGTTGTAGTATTATAAACTTTTTCTCAACTGAAATTGATATAAGAAATAACAAACAATAATAATAATAATTGCACCAAAAAAAAAACTTAAATTTCAAACTTGTAATATCAATTATTCCAATGACCTGTAACTTCGGTTTGTTATTATTAATTTAAAAAAAGTTAAAGAGCTATGTTTTGTTGGTGCAACTGAACATAAGAACTCATTTCTAGTAACATCTTGCATCTTTTCCTTATTAATTTGTCGTTGTATATATCTTTCTTTACATTATTATTTTTAGAGAATCTTTTCTTGTTCTAGATGAATGCTGAATGTGGCTCATTGTCTTTCTACTCAAAAGGTAAAAACCAATGACAAAGAAGAAGAACCCTTTAGCCCTTTCAGATCGTTACTTTCTAAAATTAGAAATTTTAGTTCAAGTTTTTATGTACTGTTACTAGTATCCAAAGAAATCATTAATTTGCACTTATACAGAAACAGAAAACTATCATTAATTAAATTTATGCATAATTATTTTATTTTGTTTTACTCTATTTCTTTGCCTTTGGTGCACAGCAAGAAATGCCAATTAATTTAATACCTGTATCTTTGAGTAAAAAGTAAATAATTGAAAAAGTGTGTACAGCACCAAGTATCACAGTAGTTTTAATTATTTTTTTTTTTTTATTGCTAAAATTGATACGTAGCAAGTTTAATTTAAAGTATGATACACGTGGAACAAATTTATTTCTTGTTTTCACTTCTATTATCGTAGCAACATAGAAATGCAATTAATTTTAAAGATGAGATTGTATTTAATGTATTATTTTACGACCTATAGTACAATACAGAATAATGTATAAAGATGCATCTACAAATAATACCTTTAATTTATTTTCAACCATGTGAAGTATAATTTAGAGAAAGTAATAGTAATAACTTGAACCGAGCAAGTTTCATTATTGCACTATAAATCCGACGTTATTCCAATTTTTACTGTCTATTTTTAGTTAGTGTCTAATAGCCACTTGCAGAGCAACAAGATAAATTTTAAACTTGGTTTAAATAAATAAAAGCATAGCGAACATTTGACAGCAATGCCATTTACTTCATATAATATATAACTTCGTTTCACATTTATTTATTTAGACCAAGTTTATAATTTAACGTTTGGCGGGGCAATTCGTCATAAGGTAATCAATTGTTAAGTATTTACTTTTAAAAATACTTATTAAACATTAAAACCAGTATTCTGATAATTGTTGTATTATCCAAATATACCAAATAGGTATTCTTATGCAGTTCAAGAGAAGGACAGGGTCTATTTTGATAGACAGAAATAACCTTAACATCTACAAAGCAGTAATGGAACTTGCTGGATGCCGGCAAGCATCTAGACATTATCAGACATTACTTCTACCTTCCGCTAAATGCAATAACACACGAAAAAAATTAAATAAAATAATAATAAGCTTACCCCCTATTCTACAACGTGATTATTATTTGTTAGTGATTGATAAATTAATGACAGCTCTATGGATTGCCACTATTTCAGCATACTGTGACTAAAATTAGTATATTAAATAATCGACAATTAAGAAATGAGTTATTTGTGATATTTTTCCTATTTTGCGCCTTTTATGCTCTTTTTAAATATATTCCATAATTGAACTATTATTTGTTAAAGATCGATATTGCATATTGCTTATATAAATGAATATAATGTCAGCTCACTGACAGCTTCGTGAAAAGTGCAGTTAAAAAAATATTTTCATTGGCAGCTTCGTAAGAAAGCAAAATGCATAACAATAAAATAGAAATAGCAGTATAAATGATTTTGGTTAAAGAATGCCGAAGTTGTAGTAATTCATAAAGTAATTAAGAAAAATAAGATACTCATTAATTAATCGATCAGTTATATAATAGATGGGTTTAGCTACATATCTAAGTACATACATGTATGAATTACATTACAAAGCTAGGATCAATTATTGTGGTTTAAGAATACCGAAATTATGGTAATCAATAAAATAATCATGAAATAGAAAAATATGTCATTTTCAGACGACCACTTATAAAAGTAACCATAACAACATCATAAACTACTACGGAAAGTTCAACATAACATACACTGATATGTTAGTATAACGTACACTTCTAACATATCAGGTGAAGTTCCACTGATTGATAACAGATGGCGTTACGATGAAAGAAAATAATAAAATGAATGAAACGAATTTGTATTATAATTTAAATTGAAGTTTTAACAGATTTTTCAACAAATTAGCACAAATAAACCTTATTTTTAAAAAAATTATTACTTATTTACTAATATTTTAGCATTATTCAATATTTTGACATTACGGTTAGTACAGTTGGTATCACAATACCTAACCTCAAACGTCAAACGTGAACGCTTACCTACAAAAACACATCAGCTGTCAAAGTGTAACAACATTGCTCTTGTAAACTTATTTTATAAATATTTTGTAGTCGTCTGAAAAATAGTGTACATAACTCGATCGAAAGTGTGATAACTGTGCTCGTGTACTTAAATCACTCGGCGCTGCGCGCCTCATTTTTCAATTGTACACTCGCACGTTATCTTACACTTTCGATGCTTGTTATGTAATATACTATAACATATCAATCGATTACATATAATACTCGAGTTATAAAATAGGAAAGAATATTTCCTATCAGATGAAACGTTGGTTTTATGAGCATTTTAAAAACTACTTTCCCATCATTCATTTCCAGATTTCAAACACATTCATTCACCATTCAAAAATCCTTCACAACCACGAATCCTTTCTCACCTATAATAATTCGGTACATTCAACGCCGGCATAGATTCCCTCCTAGGTCCAACCCCAACTCCATGGCTATACGTCCTCGCAACATCCCTTTTATTCCCCGCATGGAGTATATTCCCCAACGAACCCCTCCTGTTGGTGCCGTTCTTCCCGTGGACGTTGCACTTGGCGTCAGGGGTGTGCTCCACCTCCACATAGATAGAAGGGATGATAGGGACTGTTGGGGAGACTGGTTTAGCGATGGGTTTGGGGGCAGGTTTAGGAAGGGGTTTGTCGATATTCACGTCGCTGAAAAGAGCCTCCAGACGTTTGATTGCTGCCGCGTGGTTGATCGCGGTGCCCATGATTGGTGAGTGTGAGAGATTTATGCCTGTGAAGTGAGATATTGAGGTGTTTGCATGGTGTTTTGTTTTTGGTGATGTTTGAAGTCGGATTATAAACTGCCTTTTTATAACTTACTTAAAAATATCTCAGACTTCAGTTCAATAAAACTTGTAGATTGGAGAGATAAATTACTGATGATTTTGGTTTGATTTTAATGTATAAATTTATCATCGAATTACACTTTATGCGGTAAAAAAATGTTGTTTATTAAAATCCCTGCAAATACTGAGTTGAAATACTCAGCAATAGATAAAAAGAAAATATACCAATAACAAATATGTACTTTCTAATACGATTTGTATTTGATAAACAGTCCTGATAATATTTTCTTTTACGTATTTTGGATAAACTGTAGTAATATCAAAAGCAATTGACAAATTTGACATCGTATATATTCCGCTGGCAAACTTTAACAGCTGGATTCTTAGAAAAGTTTTAGATAATCCTGAATTTTGGATTAGTCAATTTTATGCTAGCCCGACTGAAATAAGATAATTCAATTAACTTTCCGAAAAGTAAATGGTAAGAAGATTATTGTAAAGTTTATTTAAACATTTTTGGGAATATGGTTTAGCTTAATTTGAAAAATCCAAAATTCAGGATTATAGATAGAAAGCTAGGGTGCAAAATGATGTCTCATTTATTCCAGTGACAGAAATGGATTTTTTAATAGATTATGTCATGATAAACATGAAAAAAAGAAAATTAGCTTTGGGAACGGGTGGCTACTATAAATGGCGCCGATGTGAATGCACCGATTTTAAGCTTGGTTGGACTTATGCATTCAATATTGTCTTTTTATTTAAATATTTTAATAATAATGCACCACTAAATGAATAAACGTTTCTAATTTTTTTTTTTTTGTTATTTGATTTGTTATACTTTCATATTCAAATATTTATGATTTGTTAAAACATGTTTTTATTTTTTTACCGTGATTTTTTTTTGTATTTTTAATTTAATAAATACATAATACAATAATAAGAATTATTCATTTATGTTTAAATTATTAAATTTAATTTATCTTGATTTAAATCAAGGATTAAAAAAAAAATCATTTGATTTAAATCATGATTTAAATCAATTTGATTTAAATCTCTCTACCCTGCATAAAAGTCACAAAAAAACATTACTTGAAACATATTTCTCTAAAATAATATAAAAATGTCTAGTCAAAAAGCGTCAAAATCTTTTGAAAATACATTATATTAAATATTATAATTTCTATATGTTAAATTTTAGTCTGAATACTTTACTTACAGTATAATTTAATAATTCTAGTTTGACTTCGTTCATAAATGAAATAAGTACCTAAGTGATTTTTCTTTTGCTTGAAATAATAATTATCCGGTAGTAATAAATATTCGAAAGTTGATTTTCAATGCACCTTAAGCTACTAATTAATTTTGCATATTAATTAAAAAAATTACTATGTTTAATATTTTCGCAGCATCGTATTTTAAGAATAACTATGTATTATTATGTTTAATTGCATATTTCATACGCAAAAAATAATTAGGTTAAAAAAAGTAAATTACTAAAATATATACGAGTAGGCACGTTCCAGAAATACTGTACAGTGTATATTACTTCCCATAAAAATCAATATAATAAATAAAATCAAAGTGCGTAATTAAAAAGTGAATTGAATTAAGTGAAAACTATGACCATTACATTTAAGTATGCACATTAAAATTTTATTTAATAATAAAACAGCGCATAATTTATTATTCATAAGTAGGTATGCAATTAAAGCACATACAATCTAACCTTCTAAACCACCAATAAGATTTCTAAAACAAATTTTCTCATTACAACCAAAAAACGAAATTCTAATATCCGAGACACTTTAAAAACTTCAAACAAGCACAAAAAATAAACATGCATGTAAACAACATCTAAAAACTCTCCAGTCTGTTATTAATCACTTAAAGCGATCATCTCGTCGGCAATCTTTTCAAATCTCCGCTATCGGAACAACGATGAACTAGGATGCTTCTCGGTCGGTAAAGTAGGCGTGTTCGTGAATTTTTTCGGTTGATCGAGTGCTGGACCACGGCTCAGGTGTTCACAAAGAACAAAAACACTTCGAACGATGCGCGAGAACTTTAAGTAACGGCAGTTTATTTTCCGACATTATCAAACGAGGAACATGATTGTGAAATACTGAATTGTATGTTTTGAAGTAGCTTATAGGTTAGGTACACTTAGGTACACTCTTACACCTGTAAGGCATTCATATTTGAAACTAAATAAAGTTATCCATAAAACTATTATTCAGAAATTTGAAATATTGGAACATCATAGTTTTGAAAAGTGAGTTTATCCCCCCTATTAAGTAACTCGATCATTATTTGTTAATGATCGAAAAGTTAATGATAACCTTTTTTCATGATTATTCTATAATTACCATCATTTCGGCATTCTGTGACCAAAATTACGTATTGTTATATCTATTTGGTTTTTAATACATTTTTCTCTCGCGCAAAACGGGCAGTATAAAATATATAATTTTTAACCACACTTTTTACGCACCTGTCAGTGACCTATTGTTATATTACTTTTTTTAATAACAGGTTGATTTATAAGTAAGTAAAATGCATGAATGGTATATTAAAATACAAGTTACAGAAGGCAACTTATTGTAGCACAAGTGTGAAATTCAGGCACAAGACGCGCAGCGGCGAGGGGATGAACGAACGAGTGCTAGAATTGCCTTCTGTAACGAGTGTTTTATACTATTTTCTCTGGTGCGGCTTTCCTTTGCATAATTTCTTTATAAAAATAGATCACATTTGCCATTAAGGGAAATGTTTGGTAGAATAGTTAAGTTGGTGACAGTGATTTGCAATTGATTTTGTCCGTTGCCTAGATATTTGTATAAATTGTTTTTATCCACAACTCATGTATTATAAGGACATAATAACACTGTTTTCAGTTGAATTATATAGCTCATAAAATACTAGTGTTTTATATTCCATAAAACACTGTAAACAATTTGTTACTTAGCAACCACTTCATGATCTACCGTATTTTGAGAAACTATAGGCGTATTCCATTTGCCATTTGAATCAGATCTAACTTACATTTATTGAATCAGATCACTTATTTATTTCCAATATTAGAATTACTTATTCTAATTTACTTTGAAATAATTCACCCCAATAACTGTTTTAGTTAGCTTAATTCATTTATTTAGTCATGTTGTCTAATTTATCTAAACTGGTTTAAGTGAACCAAGTGGCAAATGGTATACAGCTTATATATACTGAATCAACGTTACGCGTTACGACCAATCTTCTTCGACACCTGTAATTATGAGTTGTGGATAAAATTTTGTATTACACTTGTGTGTTATTGGTAGGAAGATTATACACTCAACCTTCGGTCTCGTTTTTAAACTTTTCTTGCGTGTTTTATATATCTAATAAAACACTTGTATAATAAATAACTATTATCTAGTTGCCTAGATATTTTGTGTATTTAATGTAGTTATATCAATCTATGATAACAATAAGTCACCAAAAATCGTTTGATAATGAAGCTCATTCTAAAATCAATATGCGTGCGAGAATATGTCATTCTAATGTCGAAACAGAGAAAATAAAATAAAAATGTCAGAGAAAATTATTCTGATGACAGAATACCAAAATTATGATAATCTGTAAATTAATCATGAAACATAAACGTTGTCATTAACTTATCAATCATAAATAGACGTAATGATCGAGTTATAGAATAGGGGAGAATATTAGAGCAACAAACTTCAATAAATCTTATAATTCAGGCATTATAAGCTGAATTCTCCATCAAGTTAAAAATAATCTTGAATTTTACAATTATAGTTAGCTAAACTTATTATAAACCAGTATTAAAAATAATTAGCAGCCATATTTTTTAAACAAAATGGTACACAGATTAGATTACGGTCTATTTAAACTTTCTGTGTATATGACAATTATAATCGGATTCAAAAGATAATTAGGTTTTGAGAATTCAGCTTTATATGCTGAGTCTAATTAAAACAAAATTAGATCTAATTGTATATAAAATTGTAACTGGTTTCATTATTGATTATAACTTTTCGCTACATGCGTCGTTCTGAAGTTATTGATTGTTGCGGGATGAAATTGAATTTTAATTTGCAATTTTTGTACAATTTTTCCAATAAACAAACATGTTTTTGAAAATAAATCTGCTGAATCTTTAATGCTTGGACTATTATTAAAAATTATTTTTAAACTGGTTGTATATTTTGACAGCAATGCTAATTAACATAAGTGACTAACTATTGTTTACTTTACAAAAAATAACTTGGTGACTAAGAGCTTATGAATATGGATTTCATCTTATCTTTTCGGTGTTTGTCTTTTTTAGGAATTCATAATTACATTACACATTAACTAAGCTTGTGTAAATTGTCGTTATTTAAAACTAATGCTCGGTAACTCTTTGTTACATATGTTTGCGTAAATGGTTGTGTTTGCACTTTCTTTGAAATATTTGAGATTCATGAACCATGACATCATTTGAAACTAAACAATGTTATGAATCATTTTATTACCTTGTAAAAAATATCAGGTATTCTATAAATGTTAAACCTTTATCTGAGTTGGGAAACTAAGGTTGGAACCAGCTATAAGTATCTGTTTAAAATTCCATTATGCAATTTTCAATAAATGCCAGATCTCTCGCATTGTTATAACTGTTTTCGTACACTTATAATTTATGGATGGTTTTGAGATGCGAAATGATAGCTAAATGCTATCTTCCTGGAACAAAATTCGACACTAGTAGTCTTACTAAATCGTGGCTCTTCTCAATTGCAAGAAATAGAATATATATGTCGAAATTTAGGTCTTACTGAAAATCATATTTATTTTGACATTACAGAATTGCTCCCATAATACAGGGTGATCAGGAGTAAGTGTTTGAGTTGGCAATACAATTCTGGGGATTTTTTTGTTCCACAGTTGGTAAAACGCCAAGTAAAAGCGGAAATACTATTTGACATGTCGTTTTTATAATAAATATAAATAGGTTGAGTGATATAAATACTTTAGTTTATTGCTCTGTGAGTAATGCTAATAAATAAAAGAATGAGGATAAGGGAAACGATTTTTAAGAATTTTTATTTTCAAATGTCGCTGTTAATAACAGGATATAAATGTATGTAACAGTCTTACCAATTTCAAGTAGGTTTATTTTTTTTATTGCCAATTGAAACTTACTTCTGATCGCACTGTAGTTGTTTATATAACAAGGTAGTAAGTTTGTCATTATTTGTCGAGAGTGAAGATTGAATCCTGAGGGCGTAGCTCGAGGGATGCAATCGCTTGAAGCAAATAATGACACTTTATTTATGAGTTATATATAATATTTTATATACAAACGGAAAAATTCGTGATTTAATAAAAGAAACTGTTAACAGATTTCAAGAATTTAAGTCATATGAATGACTTTGAAGTTTGATAAATTCAAAGTTTATGACATAAATATTCGGGAGATGCCCGGACTCGAACCGAGGACCTTCAGCTTGCCGGGCTGATGCTTTAACCACTTAGCTTAGTGCAATAAAAGTCTAGTGAATAATAAGAATGTTTTACTATGTGGCACTGTCAATGGCCTTGCATCACTTTATTTCCCTAGCACATTAAATAATGATTTTGATAAGAATAAAGTTAACATTATTCACCGGTTGTATATAAAATATATTTAGTAATAAACTTTTAATTGAGATCGCAATCTAATGAAAATATATGAAAATTATCAGTAATTAATTTGAAAATTTAACCTTCATTATTACTCAAGCTAATACAGCTGATTCATTTCAGATTCTTTTTTATTGTTCTTTTTTATTATAGTTCAGTTTAATAATTAATTACAAACGGCAATTTCGATTAACTATCAGAGCTGGGCAGTAGCTAGCTACTTTTGTAGCTTAGCTACATTTACCTTAGCTATAGCTTAGCTAACTGTGAAAAAATGTAGCTGTAGCTTGTAGCTAGCTACTTTTTTTTCTATTAGCATAAAAATAACAACTGAAGCTACTTTTAAAGCTACTTTTAAAGCTACTTTTTGTAGCTTGAAGCCACTTTTTGTAGCTTGAAGCAACTTTTTGTAGCTTGAAGCAACTTTTTGTAGCTTGAAGCAACTTTTTGTAGCTTGAAGCAACTTTTTGTAGCTTAAAGCTATTTTTTGTAGCTTAAAGCTACTTTTTAAGCAGAAGGTCAACAAAGTACGCACGCGTACAAGCTAAACCCACACAAAATAATTATTTGTTGCCGGTTCTAACTGGCTCTAATACGCAAAAATACACAGTAGGTATCAGATGGTATTTGCTATTTTTTATATTTATGTATATAATAGTAAATTAACAGTCATTATAACAAAAGACTGATCATATGACAATGGCAAATTTCATTATTTCACAATAATTTAAAAAAGTAGCTTTAAAATTTAACAGCTACTTTAACGAAAGCTATTAGCTGTAGCTTAGCTATATTTTACAAAATATAGCTTATAGCTGTAGCTTAGCTACTTTTTTAAAGAATATCTGTAGCTGTAGCTTAGCTACTTTTTTTAAATAGCTTGCCCAGCTCTGTTAACTATATTGGAAAATTAATCCCAATTACAGGACTGAAGATCTACAGTTTATAGTGAGAATCGAATCACTCGAACACAGTTGTATTTTTAGTTACAAATTGAAATTAAAGAGGTTTAAACCTATGAAGCGTTAGCGCAACCATGATGTTACAACTGTTCATAACATAAATATTCTTGTGGATAATCGCAGCAGAATATCTTCAATATTATTTTATTTATAAAATAATTTATAGTTACAATGCCATAAAAGTAAATTAATATAGTTGTTTTGTATTATTTTATTGGCTAATCTAAATAATTTATTGTACTTAACTCAAAACTAATAATTTGTAAAAGCCATATTTATTTCAAATAAACAGATTCATCTCCAATATTTCAAAATCTAGTTCCATTTAAAACTACGTCAAACTTCGAATAATTTTAATGAACCTCATTAAAAAATCAAAACACACAATTCAGTATCCTCCGAATGAAAGTATTTACCTGAACTATCAAAACTTTAATTCCACCTAAGAGTAACGACAGTCAAACAACTCAAAAACAAAACACACTACAACAACAAAATCACATCACAATCAAAACACCATCGACAAGACGCGCGCGCAAACTGACAACAGACAGCGTGACAGCTAAGCTACAGTCGCGTTGAGTCTCCACGCATTCTTCCCAGCAACTGGTGCGCTAGAGCTGCGCGAACGTTGAACACTCTGCCGTTCTCTGCAAGAAGCGACGACGCCAGAGTGAGTACTGTGAGTGCCCACGGTGGCCTTCACCACACAGGAACTCGCGGATCAAGTGCTCCATGGTCACATCAAGTGTGACTGTATGAGAGGGATATTGAAAATGGACCCAGAGTGTCTATGGACTTATTTGGATATGGCCGGAGGGAACTGTGAGATAGTTGAAGAGGATATAGGGTGATTGTTGTTGTTATCAGATTGCTGGTACTGGTTTATTGATCGTAAATAAAATCATTTACTAATTATCTGTCAAGTCGCTTAATAAATCATTGCTAAAGTTTTAGAGATACCTTGTAGGCCTCTTAGATTGCTCATATTTAGAGCAATCTCACAAAAAACTATGTACCTACTATTATAGTTCCACTAAAGTATGAAAATTGATGTTCAAATTATTTTATGGTTGTGGTTTCTTTTCATAGTTTGCGCAATGAAAAAAAGTTTTAAAGAAATATGACCTTTATGTATTTTGCTATGAAGAACTAGAATTGTAAGAAACCCAAAGATTGTTACCTGCAAAATATTTAAATAACAACACAGGAGAGTATTTAAAATTTTAATAGAATTTTTTTTTAATTATTTATCTTGCTTATAACTGTGATACAATAGTTTACATATGTAAATTGTATTTAGGACCATCACGTGCTTTTTCTTTACAATCACTTAACACCCACGGTCGTCAAATTCTGATATTAATAATATTTTACGAAAAATACTCAAATATTTGTCACAAGTTATCACTTTGACGAGAACTTACAATATGATAATTATATTTCAGTAGTTTAGCTTTTATACTAAATTTCATGGCAGTTCCAAGAAGTTATTGATTATTACTAAATATTTGACTGCATGAACATTTTAAATGCATCCCTGTGTTGTTATTCGGAAATTATAACTATACTGCAGTGACCCATCTATTTTCAGCCAGATTTTTCTAAGGTTTTTCTGGAATTTTTAAATGCAACATTTAACTGGGTACCTGAAAACAAACCCTTGGTTCCTATGAAGAGAAACCACAATAATAAATTTAAACGTCAACTTTTGGCTATCTCAGTGGTATGAAGTCATCCTGTGGATCCTGAGATTCCTGGTTCGATTCCCACAGGCGACAAACAATTTTCATAATTTCAAAAAATTACCCCTGTGGCTCCTCCACCACTAACATCTTTGGGGGCCGTGATTTGACGGCTGGTAACCTTACTTCACGCGCAAAATATATCACTTACCGAGATCTGCTTCGGCAGAGTGCCACACCCAGTAATGGGTAGAAGGCGTGATCATATATTTATTTAATTTTTTATTTACTTTCATAACTCTAGTGATTATATGCAAAAAGATTCAATCCGATTGGAAAGCAATATAGTATGAGTCAATTTTTCAGATCCATTTTCTGATAAATAAAAAAATTGAACGTATCATTCACGCAGAGACGTCAATTTTATTATCAATTTTAAGAAAATGTACGCGAAATGTAACATGTCCTAAAATAGAACATGTTCTATTCTCATCAATTTTATGAGCAAAGGATATTCGCACTAAACGCGCAATAGTGAATTTTGACGTTAAGATATATATTTAGGTTAGGTCGTTAGTTTTACGTTTGTACACAAATTGTTGCTAGTAAAACTGTCTTGGCTACACATCGTAATAAAATATTTTCGTTTTCTAAAATTATCAGTTTTAATATTTTAACCTAAAATTATAAACTTCAAAATGACTATTCACCAAACTGAACATGTGTACCAAGATAAAAATTGATGGAAAAATTGAACGTGCCATAAAGGCAATTTAAAGGTAAATTTTTTCATCAGTTAATTGTTTAAATTTTTGTACACAACAAAAATGAATAACGTTTAAATGTTACATACATATTTTAACATTTTCTAAATAAGTAAAATTAAATACTTCGACTGAAATATATGCAAAATTTAAATATCTACAATTTTTATTTGAATCTTTTTCCTGTAAGACAATCATATTTCCCATGTTAATTCGCCTGTATATGATATCATTTATAAATAATAAATTAATCTGGCTTTCTCTATTCCAATTATAAATTAAGCCTATAAATGAATACTCAATCATATCTCATATCAAAATGTGTTCACTTGTGAAAATGAAGCTATGGTTTAATTTCGATTCTATCAAGTAGGTTGGAATGAACGAATCTAAATCTCAGTCAACTGTTTACTGTTTCAATACTAAAATTCAATCTGTTATATATGAACATAGTAATGATTACAAAATCTAATCCTTTTTAATCTCATGATAACCTAATAAATTTATGTTATCCTATTAGTAACAAAAAATATTTAAACAAGCTGAGAAAAAAATCTGTTTATCTAATCAATAAACGTCATACAACTATTTGGCTTAAATACGTGATTCCAGGTCAAAATAATTAAGAACCTCATATAAATCACTGGGGCCAAAATTACGGAATTATTACAAAAAATCAACTATTAGTATTAACTCCCTCATTTGTCATCAAACGTCTACCGTATAGATGTTTTAATAATATAATATACAGGGTGATCAAAAGGAATTGTTATAGTTGACAATACAATTCCAGAGATCTTTTTATTCCACAGTTGGCACAACGTCAGATAAAGGCGGAAATGCTATTTGGCATTTTTAATAAATATAAATAGGTTATGTCAGGAGTCTGACAGCTAATAGAATTTTGATTTCTTAAGTAACAGAAATAAATGTAATAATAAATGTACTCAAATTTAAATTTTAAATGTCACTGTCAACAACAGGAAATGAATTTATGTATCAGGCTTACCAATTTCAAGTAGTTTTATATATATATATATATAGCAAATGGAGTGGCTAGCTCAGTGGTATGAAGTCGGCCTGTGGAACCTGAGAACCCTGATTCGATTCCCACAGACGGTAAACAATTTTCATAATTTCAAAAGCTACACCTGTTTCTCCTCCAAAACTGACATTTTTGGGGGCCGACGACTGGTAACCGCACTTCACCCAGTAATGGGTAGAAGGCGTGATGATATATTTATTTATATTTATTTGAATTGATATATTTATGCGCGTGAAGTGCTGCTACCAGCCGTCAAATCACGGCCCCCAAAGATATTAGTGGTGGAAGAGCTGCAGCGGCAATTTTAAATTGGTGAAATTGTCGGCTGTGGGGATCGAACCAGGGTTCTTAGGATCCACAAGCTGACTTGCTACCACTGGGCCATTACCCCAAAAATTTTAATGTGGTAAAAATTGTTTGTCGGCTGTGCGAATCGAACTGAGGATCTCAAATCCACAGACCGATTCGTTACCAGCTAGCCACTTACCCCATTAGTTAAGAGTTCATCTACAAAATTAAATAAGTAAATAAATACAAGTTTTTGTGTAAAATTGCATCTATTATAAATTCTGGTATCATCTTAGCAAAAATGGTAATATCCAAGTTATGCTCTGCAAATATGTTACAACTTTTGCATAATTCCGTTGAAATTTTATCGCCTATCCTAAAATTTTCATTAAAGAGGTCTAATTAAACGAACCCTTTACATTCAAAAGAGGCCGGACTAGTACAACTGCTAATATAAAGTTTCATAACTTCTGTTTTACACGATAGTTCACTTTTCCTAATTAAGCAAAATACCAATCTTATCGTTTTTTAACAGAACTGGGTGAAACTTTCACAATTACACGCCATAATTATTTCCTAGTATACATTTTCAATTAATTTTACTTCCCAATAAAAAATAATCACACAACATAAATTTAATATTTAACCAGCTATCAATCTTCAAGTCTATACATGGAATGAAGTTCTAGACACTCGCGTCTCTATTCTAGATCTTGTAGATACTTTCAATGAAGCCGTGTATAAAATTATTCCAGTTCTACATGCGTTTGTTTATTCAGTTCGTAGTCACGACGCCAATCACGGAATAATATGCATATGAGGAATGTGACGAAGAGAGTTATTTAAATTTGAATATCACGAAGCTTGAGCAGCGACTACATGGTATTAGACCCAGTTTACGATATGTAAAAGTAACACCAGTATAAGTAGAACACAGTAGAGGAGAAGAGTATCGGAATATCTGAATATGGTAGAGGATTAATATAGTAGAACTGAGAAATTGTTAATGATTACGTCAAAGCCAATAGCGGTATTTTGTGCCGAAATAACGCTACGCACTATTGGCGATGCAAATGATACATGCACGAGTATCTACGAGTAACAAGCTGGTGAAATTGATATGGTAGTTTGGTGCATAATGAGAAGCACGTTTGCCAACAGTGAAATGAGATGCAATTATAATTTGCTAACAAATAGAACAGAACATTTTGTTTTCCCTAATAATTGGAAATTGGTCTGTCTAAATATATGATTATTTCAAAAGGTTAGAACACCTGCTTGCATTTACGCTAGCAATTTCATTTTTAATTTATTATGCCATACATGGAATTAAATACAAGTCTAGTACACAGAACCTACAGTTTAAAGTGGAATCTGAACCATTTGTACATAGTTGTATTTAGTGTTGAGTTTATTTATTTATGCTACTCTGAACAACAAGAACTTAATCCCAATTACATTGCAGGGTTCGGCCTCATCGAGCTGCAGTGTGGTAGTTAATATATTTTTAACTTGGATGGGATTCGAATGCCGAAACACTAACCACACTATCGTATTGTTATAGTTGCTAACAAATATAACAAATTATTTTTGTTTTTCTGGTAATTACAAATTTATCCGTCGAAACTGCTAGCAGTGCATGAAGCTTCGCACGCAGGTGACAGAGGTTGCGTTGTATCATGTCATGTCTTTGAGAACAGTATTTAAATTAACCTTTTCGCTGCTCTGGACGTATATATACGTTTATCGTTTTTTATATGTTATATATATATATATATATATATATATATATATATATATATATATATATATATATATATATATATATATATATATATATATATATATAAAACATATAAAAAACGAAATTTTTCAACTAATTTTAATTCTTAAATGGTAGTGGATAGACAGAAAAGTTTTAAATAAGATAGATGCTAAAGCCCTATTTACATTAAAGTTTTGTTTTTTAAATATATGACGTAAAGTAGATTTTTTTTTAATGGAATGCATGGTTGTGTATTGCACATTTTTGACACTTTTCAATGATATTAAGCTTGCTTTGTTTTTTAATCTTCATCAGTAAATATGTGTAATAATAATTCAAAAAGTTTTGATAAAAATTAATTAAATAAATAATCTGCCTTATTGTTTCTATGAAATATGAATTAATCATACTTTACTTATATGAGCAAAGAAAAATATAATTCATAGGCTACTTGATTAACGTTTAATAATTTATAATTTATTGAACATGTTACTTAAATCAAGCAATCTTAGCATCATTAAAAAGAAAAAAATAAGCTTTTTTAATATGTAATTTTCAATTATTTTATTTTTATTTTATTTTTATAGCGGTGAAAATTGTTTGTCGGCTGTGGGAATCGAACCCGAGTTCTCATATCCACAGTCCGACTCGATATCACTAAGCCACCTACTCCATATATTATATTTAAAAATAAAATATTATTCTAATTTAGACATAAAGCAAAATATATGATTTAAATAAATAGGATTTATAAACCGAAACATATATGTGTAGGTACTTGTAAGAAAATGAATTACTAGGTTGAGTGTTAATTTTTTAAATTTTATAATTAACAAAATTTTGATCCACAATTGGGTCACTTTTAATTGATTAAAGATCTTTTTATATTGTTCGCTGAAATTGAAATGACAGCTACCAATATGACGGTTGTCCTTGTTTACATTTCACGCTCATTGTTACCACTACTAGATACATATATCTCGGAGATCTGTATTTTGTGATTTAATAAATGTTATTAAAAATTTCACTTATGTTAGTCTATGACGGACTCTAGATGTACACTTTTAAAGCAAATGTTTAACATGTAACTATTTTGACCAACACACATCATTTCATCTTAATGTGAAACTATATGCAATTTTTTGCCAACTTATGGCAAAATTTTTCTTACTTAATGTAATGTGATGAACAATAATTATAATAATTTGTAGATCTGAAGATAACCCAATTCTGGATCGAAACGTCATTAATTATAAAATAAAAAATTACAACTCAAGTCTCTAGTAATTCATTTGCTTGCAAATTATAATTTAAATAAATGCAAGGTTAGAAAACCTTCAAAATAGTAAAAAGGTATTCACGACCTTTAAAAATTTATAACATTTCCTTGTTGAGCATTATTATTCATAATTTTGCATAATTTCAGAATAAAAATCTACTTTATTTCATTCATACCGAACAAAAATGGAGGAAAGTCATTTGAATCTAGATAATCACTGTACGAAAATTAAATTTACGAAAATCTTAATAAGATAATATTTAGAAGCAATGCCATATACCCAGAGTTCAAGGAAATGTATGAAATGTAACTTTATTTCCGTGTCTAGAAGAGCGGTAAAATGAAATTAGATTTGTAATTTAGCGCTGAATTAAACTCAATCCAAATTTGGCAATTTCATTTTACAGTTTCCGTGAGATGGAACGCTATATTCCGATGAATCTGCTACAATCGAGTTATGGATAATTCATTCCTATTTCATATCGTAATCGAAAATCTACGTCACATCCGTATGTAGCTCAAATTTAGCACAATTTACTTTCATCTACCCGTACGTTAAATACTAGAACGTAAAGATAGATGAGTCCACTAGAAATTCATCAAATTAGCATAAGTTGTTAACTTTATTTTTTGAGTTAACAAAAAAGTAGCTACATCAGAAAGAACTAACAGGTATAACGGGTATAACTACCATTAAAATAATTTTATGAATCCGGCTATTAAACATCTCTTAATCCAATTACACTTCATTTATAACAAAATATAAAAATTCTTTACCTCACAGATAATTTCCACTAGGCATAAACAATAACAACAATTGTTAGAAGACTCCAAAGTTGGCTATGAGGCTAATCACCGAATAAAACAAAAGATAAATGTGTCAAATACATCCGCGGTATTCAAAGACTCACATTTACATTTCCTGTGTTGGAAACTTGTGTGCTATGGTGTGACACTTGCTGGCAAAGTGTGAGACCGAGACGGCAAGGGAGGCAAGAGGACGGTATGGTTGTCGTCGATGTCTTCTTGATTATGTATTTCTTGAGGTCATTGTCACAATGTATAAAGTGTTGTGACTCATGGAAGGATGTGCGTCAGAAGATGCGAAATGGTAATTGAAAGGGAGATGGAATTTCTTCTGATTTTAAGACAAATGACTAATGCCAGTTGCCCTATTCAGTTTTCACTTTTAAAACTTTACAAAAAAAATAAATGAAAGATACTAGATGATATGTTGTTCTCGGACTTCAAAGAGATATAACAAATTAGAAAAATTATTTAAAATACGTGAAAATATACATTTTTAGTGCCACTAGTTTTCATTTAACGTAGTGTTTTCTTTTTAATATAATGGCTCCAGTTTTAATATTAAAAATTATATTATGTGTGAATAATATTTATTATTTATGGGGTGGCGAGCTCAGTGGTATGAAGTCGGCCTGTGGATCCTGAGAACCCTGGTTCGATTCCCACAGGCGACTAACAATTTTCATAATTTCAAAAACTTCCCCTGTGGCTCCTCCACCACTAACATCTTTGGGGGCCGTGATTTGACGACTGGTAACCGCACTTCACGCGCAAAATATATCACTTACCGAGATCTGCTTCGGCAGAGTGCCACACCCAGTAATGGGTAGAAGGCGTGATGATATATTTATTTATTTTTATATTTATGGGGTAGGTGGTTCAGTGGTATCGATTCGAACTGTGGATTTGAAAACCCGAGTTCGATTCCCACACCTGGCAAACAATTTTCACCACATTATAATTATCCATGTGGCTCCCCCACGACTAACATCTTTAGGGGCCATGATTTGACGACTGGTAACCGCACTTCACGCGCATAAATATATTACTTATCGAGATCTGATATGCAGAGTAATGGGTAGAAGGCGCAATGGTACATATATTTAATTTCACTTTACGAAATTTTTAATAATTCTGTTAGATCCGAGATCAGTATATGATGTACTAATTGCCATTTATTTTTTCCTGTAGTATTAAAGCTTCTGGTATATATATTTATTGTCCGGCAATACGGTAGCGTAGTCAGCGTTACGCTATTCGAATCTGAAGATCCCGAGTTCGACTTTTATGTGACAATAGTAGATAAAACTCGTTAATAACTACAACAATATTTATATAAATAAAGATTGTTAAAGTTTTAATTATTAAGCCGTAAAATTGATTTAAACAAAAAAAAGGAATAACATTTTATTGTAATCAATTCATCAAAGCCTTCATCCAAGAACCCTGGATCTTTTGATTCCTTTTTTTTTTAATAAATAAAGATTGATAACTATATAATAATAATAATAATACACAAATTTATTTGAGTGTACAAGTTGATTTCTATGACATCAAATTAGTAAAATAAAATAAATAAATATATCATCACGCCTTTTACCCATTACTGGGTGTGGCACTTTGCCAAAGCAGATCTCGGTAAGTGATATATTTATGCGCGTAAAGTGCGGTTACAAGCCGTCAAATCACGGCCTCCAAAGATGTTAGTGACAGAAATAATAGGTTTTAGCCCGCTGTGCCGTTGGTACGAGCGACGGAACTAAAATTATTATTTTATCGCATTATTAATAACGACGGAAGAAAAGGTGTATTTTAATCTCAATGCTAAAAATATTTTACTCCCGTTGTTAACGTAAGAAAAATAAAACAAATTTCAATTGTATATTTATTTATTTAATATTTTAATATTACTCATGAGAATATGTATTCGTTTTAAATGCTGGAGTTGTAAAAAGATAGAATATTACATCTCGTAGAGAATTGTTTTTTCCACGGAGTATTGCAGCCAATTTTACACCTCGGGAAAAATCTCTCCATTTGTGTCCGAGTTTTCTATAATATTATGAATTATTGCTGTAACGATTCGTTATATTATGACATGTAAATATGTCATTGCATACATCGTTATTGTTTATCTCTGTATAGAAGTGTTAAAGTTAACGAATAGTAAGTTCTATTTACATGAAAAAATCGACATGAATACTTCACAAAATGTATGGCATAATAAAATATAAAACAGACTAACAGTACTGCAACGGATGTAAATTTGTAGCAAGTAATTATGTGGTTTACAGAAATACTAATTTAAATTCTCTGCTACAATTAACAAAATTCAAATGCCTTTCCTTGACTGCATAATTCAAACCTGAAATATTACTGTTTAGTGTTTTTACATAAAGACTACCGCAAACCGGAAAGTTATATTAATGTGATTGCTTTCATCTCTCATTCCATGTTCAAATATACTTCTACTTATATTTATGTTGTGTGAGAATTTTAATTAATACGACATGTTATATTGTTTCTTAACTTCTATATGAAACCGTGCACTAGACCAGTTGTTTAAAGTTTTGTTACATCCCGGCAAAGTATTATTTGCGCATACTTTTATTAAAGTATGCTTGTTAGGAAAGAAGATAATATTGCTTAGTTTATGAATTTCTGATACCGACACATTTGTTTTACTAATTAAAATATAAAATATAATCGAAAATATTTAATTACAATACATTTCTGTATTTTCATGATAATATTTACACAATTAGTTTATTCACGTTATAAAAAAAATTAACTAAAAGCGATGACTTCATATTTCACAACGTTTATATAAAGGTACCATCATCATTACTGCTTAATTGATTGCCTGACAATAATATAAGTAAACATTAAAACATAGAAGACTCACATATTAGAATTATCAATATAAGAAAAATTTAAAATACATTTATCCATATAACAATTTTTGTTGCAATTTAATACTTTTATTGTGTATTTGTAAATATATCAATATTTTTATCAAGAAATATACTAATATTATTGCAATTATAGTCGCTTGAGAATTTTTCTTTGCTTTTTGTTTTTTTTTTAAGATTTAACAAATAGACCATAAGTACATATTTTATGTACACAGAACATAAATTAGTTGGCTTTAATTTCTATAAGAAATAAACTAGAAAATATATTGGTCAATAAAAAAACCTTTATATATTCCATGTCAAATATAACGGCTATTACGTCATTGAATTTGATTGTGGTACAAGGTACAAGACATAAGTTACATATTTAATTTTATTTCTGTCATCTACATTTTCAATATATCTCAAGAAAATAACAAAGTATTTGGTATGTTATTGCGTTGGTATTATTCTTCCAAGTTCACAAGGACTTTCAGTTTCAAGTATTGATGGTTTAAACAAATATTTTAAGGAATTTTAATAATAAGAACCAGCATTCCATTTCTCATTGATCTTTTTCCTAAGAAGCAACTTTAAAATGATCTTCTCTTTCTTCAATTGCCCCTTAATATAATAAATATATGTCGCTATCACTTTATTAATGCCCGTTTGTAGCAACAGAAATTAAAATGATAAGTGAGAATATCGAATTTTTGACAATAATATGTATTATTGCATGCCCATATTATATTATTCCATTGATTTTTATTTAATAACAGCATAAAATTGGAAAGAGTTAACCTATACGCAATTGACACATTACTACAGAGTGATCAAAAGGAATTGTTATAGTTGGCAATACAATTCCAGAGATCTTTTTATTCCACAGTTGGCACAACGCCAGGTAAAGGCGGAAATACTATTTGACCTGTCTAATAATTACAAATAGGTTATGTCAGGAGTCTGACAGCTAATAGAATTATGACTTTTTAAGTAATAGAAATACTTTAGAAATAAATGTAATAATAAATGTACTGAAATTTAAATTTTAAATGTCACTGTCACCAACAGGAAATGAATTTATGTATCAGGCTTACAAATTTCAAGTAGTTTTTTTTATTGCCAACTGTAACAATACCTTTTGATCACTCTGTATATGACATATGTTGATAAAATTTAGTACATTTCTGATGTCAAAAGTACAGAAGTACCGGCCTCGGTAGCCGAGCGAATAATGAAGCGTAGATTGCGAATCCCCAACAAGGATATTTTATGTTTGTGATCTTTGTAAGGATTAGGTGGAAGAACAGCCCTCGGCCGAACCAAGCCTTTGATGGTTAAAAAGAAAAAGAAAATTTACTGCATTTGAATCCCTAAATTTTTGATTTTATTATTGATTTTTTTGTTATTATTATAATTTACAATATTCAAAATATTAATTAGCATGTGTTGCTTTCAGGCTCCGCTCAGGAGTTAATCGCGAATTAATTGTTATACACATAAAATTTTATTTTGTTGATATTTATCATTTGTATTACGTATTTATTAATTTTGTAATTAATTAAATTATGACTAGTTACACCAATAAAAGTAAAATCTTAAACTTGGTTTAAATAAATAAAAACAAATAGTTTGGCAAATAATTCCGTATTGTCAAAGGCCATGGCTGCACTCGTTGGAACTGATCTAAGCGATAACGCGAATTAAGTAACGTTGCGCGCGGGTAGTACTTGGATGGGTGACCGTTCAGAGAAAACCCGCGTTGCTGTTGACCATAATACCTAAAACGCAGATCAGGGCGTAATGACGGCATATGACCTAAGTAGTTGGTCCGTCAAAGAAGCCATAAAAAAAAATCCGTATTGCTTTTATTTACTTAAATTAATTTTAAAATTAAACTTTGATTGGTACAATTAACCATTATAAATGTTGCTAAAATTATATATTTACAGGTCCATAATTCACATATCTGCATATTTCTAGTAAGCTATTTTAAATTTCATTTACCTTGACACAAGAAACAAACAATAATTTTTAATTAAGTACATTAACAAATAAATGATCACACCGTCATCCTTGTTAGTACAACACATATGACGCAACAAACAACACAGTATTATTCATTAACATTTAAGTCGCAACTGCATTTACGTGTAAACATAAATTTCCCGCCTACAACATATTGCTATGGCAACAACAAGATCTGGAACATAAACGCATCGCAGTAGTTTCACCTTTGCCCGTTAGCAGCGCTAGTTCCTTTGTTACGCAAGTAATTTGAACTTGTGTAGGTTAAGTATAGATTCATCACCTGTTAATCCTTTGAATACAAAGTAAAATTACCAAATAAGGCTCTTAGTCATGGCGAAACTGGTTTCTAGTCGAAGTATTGTTTGTAAGAAAAGGTAATTTGCATGGAAATGTTACACAAATTGTCAAACTTAACAGTTTGAAGCCGTAGTGAAGTTTTCAGAAATGATGAATATTTAAAGACATAACTTTACGGGAAAGTAATAAGTTTCAATATTACAAGTTTAAGTTTCATAAAAATTTGTAAAACTATGAAACTGCAGTTTATGTTCTCCTGTTCATGATCTCACTCATAAAATGTTCAAATTTATATAAATCTTCAACTTTATGATAAAACTTTATACTCCGATAAAAGCTGTCTTTTTTCATTTGAAAATGAAATCTGTATTAAACAGTACTGAGCCTAAGAATAGCAGAAAATGAATATTTCTTAGAAATTGTTTTACATAAATAATAAAAATGTAATTGTTGAGCAAAATTAATTTCAGTTGCCAGCTTCTAGATTAAAATATAATTTAAAAATATAATATGATCTTTCGCCTGTTGTTAATATGTATTACGTCAATAATACAAATTTAAATTGTATACTTAAATCGTTATAAACATCGACTGACGTCATCAATATATAAAACTAGATGAATGACATAGAGTGCTGCTACGTTTACATGTAATCGGTTTTAAATTTCATTGCGCGTTGCTTTTTTGGAAATGAGAATATATCATTTTTCTTTGACTTCGCAGATATTTTAGAGACCGTGGATCTACTAAATTTAGTGCGACCGGTATTTTAAAGTAATAATGAATATTATACAGGATGTTAAAAAAGTTCCGGGACGGTGAAATATCTCGAGAAATACACATCGAATCAAGAAACCAAAAAACACGTTTCATATTTTGCAAAAAAAAGGCTTGTGGCTACTTGTGATTATGTTGATTTTTTTATTTGATTCAATGTTTATTTCTTGTGATATTAGACCGTTTTTTACTTTTCTTTCAGAATCATGTCAAAACTTATTTTTGCGTTTAGAGCGCCATCTATTCCGAATTGGAAAAAAAGTTTCAGATAAAATTCACTTATTTTTTTTCGCAGAATACGAATCTGTAATAAAAAATGGGGGTTCCCATTTAAGGTTTCAACGTTGCCCCCCGCCCCACCCCCTGGGGGTGGGGGTTGGGGTTTGTGTTTGGTGTGCTTAGATAGGTTTTTGCAAAATATGAAACACGTGTTTTTTGGTTTCTTGATTCGATGTGTTTTTCTCGAGATATTTCACCGTCCCGGAACTTTTTTAACACCCTGTATATACTAATTTACCTCTTGTACAGCACTTAAGGATAAATGCGGTCCACTATTTACAGATTCTTGTTAAAAATAAATTATTCAATGAAGAATCAGCAATTGATATTCATTGGACAAATTTCTTTCGATATTGCTATAAAATAGTCCTTAACAGATATTTTGATGTTTGAAACAATAGATTATGAATCTGGCAGACCAATGTCAACTCGATATAGACAGAAATTGTGTGTCTTGTGAATGTGCAAAATTTAAAATAATTATTATAAATGAAAAATAATTATTTTCAATACATGAATCGATAGTAAATATAGCCATTATTCAATATTCTTATTTAAGATTTGTATTGCAATTACATTTTTATTTTTAAATTGTGTTTTAAATATTGCACCAGTTTTTTTTAAATGATTTTATTAAGTTTTATCAAGATGGCTGACGTCAGTCGCTCTTTATAACATTTTCAGTATAGTTTTTTCTGTTATAATAAAAATAGGTTCTGATATTAACTGCGTTTATCAATAAAAGTAATAACTAATGATCGTCATGAAATCGATCAATCAATTGATTGATTTATCATCGTGTTATGCAACGCAATGAGTGAATGATCAATAAAAACCGATTCGTCAAATTGTAGACCACCTACGAAAGTAATTGTAAACATTCGTCATAATATATTTACATAGTCTAGTCAGAGAAGTTAGTCAACGTAACTAATTGCTACACCGCTAGAATTTAAAAGTGTAGTTACGGGTTTTTGCCCCCGTTAGACTATCATTATGAACATTCTGCACGTGCGAATGTTTTCGCGAAATGTATATATTTTGAAAATATACTTCGATGTAATAGGAATAAAATTTGAATTTGATCCTACCTTTACTGTGTCGTAATGTCCTTCTGGAATTCCCTTCGGATCGTTATCCTGAAGTCCTTGGATGTGAGGTCTGAAACAAACAATATAATAAATACAAAAATATAAATGCTTTTCTTCTCGTTCGTTTCGCAGGGATGAAAACAACGAATTTATATATATACAGATATTCACTACGGAAATATTTTATATTTCTACTCCATAATAACCAATTACGACCGTTACCAGCAAAATAAAATAACTTTCAAAATAAAGAATGTTTTAAGGTAAAAAATAAAAATAAATATATCATCACGCCTTCTACCCATTACTGGGTATGGCACTCTGCCGAAGCAGATCTCGGTACATGATATATTTTGCGCGTGAAGTGCGGTTACCAATCGTCAAATCACGACCCCAAAGATGTTAGTGGTGGAGGAGCCACAGGGGTAGTTTTTGAAATTATGAAAATTGTTTGTCGCCTGTGGGAATCGAACCAGGGTTCTCAGGATCCACAGGCCGACGTCATACCACTGAGCTAGGTAAAATATAAAATTCCCAGATAATAGCTAAACATAAAATTATTTTTTCGCGAATGCCCAGAAAATTAGTCGTTTCGACTAAAAAATCCGTCTTTGTCAATATAGATTGGTAAATTAATATTTCCATGGTGATGCAAATATGTTCCATTTGTGTATTAAATTATGAATAATTATTAGTTAATTAATAGTTATTTTTGTATTAAATGCGCAAAATGAGTTTTTTGTAGCACATGAGAACGTCACTTTTAGTCAAGACTGCGATTCAAACATACCACAAAAACAAAAATTTCGCCCACGAAATTCAAACGACATTTTTTCAATAACAGTTAAAAAAGAATAATACCATAATTATTGATTAAGTATATTGAAGGAAAAAATAAAAAACAATATTAATTTGGTACTATTGACGTGTTGTAACCAAAGGAACGTGAAAATGTTTAATAGATATATTTTTTAAATGTCAACTAGGGTTGTTGATTTGTCGAATACTCGACAATTCGAATGTTCGGATTTATTGATCCTTCGAATTTAGATTCGAACTTTCGAATTTTCTAATATTCCGAATTTTTTAATTATCCGAATTTTTTAATATTCCGAATTTTTTAATATTCCGAATTTTCGAATTATTCGAATTGTGAATCTGGATCCTAACGTGAAGACGGCATGTTGATATGAATTATTTTCAGAATAAACTCATTTGCAGAGTTTTGTATTAATTCATAAGTAATTATTATTAATTATTATTATTTGCCAAATTAATTCAATTTGGACTTAAAATTTCGCTACACTGTCAAAACCGTTTTAATTAAGACGTTTTTGTATCATTTTTATTCTCGTTTTAAAACGTTTTACTAAAAGTCCGTAGCATTTAGATGGGCGGTAAGAGAATAGATGTCTTAATTAAGACGCATAAACTTCCAGAGTTTTTGCAGGATATTTCGTCGAGTTTATTATTTAATTCGTGGCCGACTTTTCGCGAATTATGCGTCAGCATGTTTGGAAATGACAGATAGCGTTAATTCAGAGACACAAAATTCGTAAATTCGAAGCTTCAAAAAATTCGAAAATTCGAAGCTTCGAAGTTTTTCTGACGAAATTCGAACTTCGGTGGAAATTAACGACCCTAATGTCAACGAATTCGAATTTGTGAGTATCAATGCAAAAATAACAAACTTCACGCATCCATAGCGATGTAAAAATGTCATATTTTTCCGACGTTTGAAGAAAAAATATATTGTAACCTGAAACTATATTTACTGGGCTCTCAAACTGTCAAAGCTCGCTTTCGGCTCGTTTTACGTCTTGTGTATTTAATTACTTCCGATCTCGTTTAGCAAATTAAGGATCGGTAAAGTTTTATCGATCCCTCTGGTTGTACTTTCCGATTTAGATCGGTAAAGATCGATTTTCTGGTTTAAAGAGTGATCAGAAAGGACTAATTTTTTAGGCGGGGAATTAAAAATATTTACGCGAAATAAATAAATGGAATCAGTGCACAATATCTCAAGATCAAAGATCATTATTTATGAGATCCAAAGTATCAAAGTAGTAACCGAAATCATAATAAATTCTTTATCAAGATATGCTTACAAACTTAAACAAAAATCAATTTTACCCTTTCTCTTACTATAAAAAAAATTAATAAATGCTTGAATGATTTGTGTAAATTTACATAATAAATTCATGTTGTAGTTATTTATTTATTGAAACATTTAAGTGCTTATTACAATACAAACACAAATCAAGCTGAGTAAATATTATATTTCGTAATTTTGCATTCATTATCACACATTAAGTATCAAACCTGTCACATTTGTTGTTGTTATCATAGGATATTTATAGTTTAAACAAATATTAAAAAAAAATCCCATAAAAGGCAAATCAAACAATTACATCATCAGAGGAAATTAGAAACTGGCGTCATAATTTAGTATACAATGATTTGCTATAAAATTGGAAAGTATTTGTTCATTAATTTGAAATTGCTAAATAAATTATAGGAGAAAAGTTAAATTACAAACGAGATTATAAAGTTAGTTGGTTTAATCAACTTGCCAATGTTATTATCCTATATTCTGATTATTTTTCAAAAGATACAAATTAGATATTGCTAGCACAAACAAGAAAAGTTGTTAAGTACCTATCAAAGAAATAGGAAAGATAATACATTTTCAGACGATCACTTATGAAAGTAACCATAACAACATCATAAACTACTATGGAAAGTTGAAACTAACATACACTGATATGTTAGTATAACGCACACTTCTAACATATCAGGTGAAGTTCCACTGGTTGACAACAGATGGCGTTACGATGGAAGAAAATAATAAAATAAATGAAAGGAATTAGTATTATTATTTCAATCGTAGTTTTGGCATATTCTTTTACACTTTTTTAGATATATTTTGTGGTCGTCTGAAAAATAGTGTACATAAGTCGCTCGAAAGTGTGATAACTGTGCTCGTGTACTTAAATCACTCGGCGCTGTGCGCTTCGTTTTTCAATTTGTACACTTGCACGTTATCTTACACAAATGTGTTAAAAAATATACCAAAACTATGATTGAAATAATAATACAAATTCTTTTCATTTATTTTATTATTTTCTTTCATCGCAACGCCATCTGTTGTCAACCAGTGGAACTTCAACTGATAAGTTAGAAGTGTGCGTTATACCAACATATCAGTGTATGTTATGTTCAACTTTCCATAGTAATTTATGGTGTTGTTATGGTTACTTTTATACGTGGTCGTCTGAAAATAAGATTTTACCGCTCATCGAACGGTAAGGCAAAAATATATTCAAGGATACATGAATACTGTTAAAATTTTCAAGCAAATGTCAAAACAGACAAACTGTCGAAATAAAATAAATAAATAAATATACCATCACGCCTTCTACCCATTGCTGGGTGTGGCACTCTGCTAAAGCAGATCTCGGTAAGTGATATATTTTGCGCGTGAAGTGCGGTTACCAGTCGTCAAATCACGGCCCCCAAACATGTTAGTGGTGGAGGAGCCACAGGGATAGCTTTTTCAAATTATGAAAATTTGTCGCCTGTGGGAATCGAACCAGGGACCTCAGGATCCACAGGCCGACTTCATACCACTGTGCTAGCCATCCCATACAAACTGTCGAAAATTATTATAAATTCTTTTTTCTACGACCGAGCAGAAATTTTACTTTTTCAACTGTCAATTGAAAGCAGAAAGTTGACATTTGCCGCGGCAATGAAGAGTATATCATCAATTTCCAAATAAAAAAACTCAAAAATTATTTTAAATTCTTTTTCAAGCGTTTCTAAATAGTCGTAGAGTTGTAATGTGCAAAATATTGACAAATAACATCACTGAACATACCTCAGGGATATTCCCCTTCCCCGAAATAGAAATAACATAAAACAGTCTCTAATTTATTATATCATGAATCTAAAAACGTACGAACATACAAAATATAAAAGTTCTTTTCTGAAATGTTAAGAGTTGATACCTGAGTTGAGACATATCGAAAATGCAAATAATCTTTTATATTACAAGCTCAAGTATAATATATCTCTCATAATAAGCTACGGCGTTAGATATTAATGATATGAGAAGATGTTAGTGATGAATGCCCACCTGTGCACATCATTGGTGGCGTTCGTGGCATTCGTGATCGCAGTTCCGTTGACATTGACGATGTCGCGGTACTGAGGGCCAAGGCTGTGTTGCGAGTGCTGCGACGGACAAGGACTCACGCGGCCATTCGCCGCTTTACCAATTGTTCCTTGCTTCGAATTAGAACTAAACCAAACAGAAAACAAACAAAACATACATTAATACAAATAAATCATTTTAAACTATATACAAAATTCAATATAATAAATAACAAAATATTTAACAACATGAAATGGATATTCTAACGCAACCCAGGTAATTTAAAAGAATTATCAATTAAGATGGCTACAGGCCATTTACAAATGGGTGAGTGTGCATTGGATGAAGTTTAAAGAAATGTTAGCCAAGTATATGATGTGTGTACTTCCGCACAATTGACTGAATGCTGGTCTTTTCTTCTTAAATATAAAAATATGTATTCGGTAGACGGAAGCCACTTCACGATTCTATGAATGTTGTACTTTCGTGCATGTAAATTCGTAATTTGTAAGAGTATACACACAATTTAACATTTAAGGTAGTACTAGCGTGAATTTTTTGCAGATCTGAATGAATTTTGGCGCACGTAAACATTGGATAGTCATACGCATCCTGTTAAAATATGAAACACATTCATCGTCTGTGAACAAATATATTCGCTTGTAAAGTTGAGTTCTTATACACGGGGCTCATGGCGATCATCACTCAGAATCGCACATATTTGGTTTGTGTACCTCTAAAATTTTGCAGTTTCATTTGAAAAACTAGTATGATGTTCTAGAACTATCCATGTATATTGTATCAAAAGGAGAAAGTCTTTTATCGTTTAGTAATGGATATATAGCCATGCAAAGCCTTGTTTTAACGAAAAATTAAGAATCCCAATTTATAATTGCAACACCACACGGTGGTATGGTATTTGAAAATTCACTAGACCAACAACCTGTTAACAATTCATGATATTCAAATCATAATTTTTTTGATTATTTGAGCGTCACCACCGTCACACTAGAACTACATTAACAATCGATTGATAAATTAGGCATAAAAAAAATTAAACATGTGAATATTGTAGTACAGACACATTTATCGAATTACGGTACATACGTATGTTACCAGCAAAATTTAAAATTCAGGCAATGAATCTACGCAAAGTACAGAATTCCAAATGTAAAATTGTATTATTTACCAATTATTTTTAGAAATGATGAGACTTGCTCCGCTCGCACATTTATCAAACAAACTCTAAGTTCGTAGAACACATGCTCCACTCTGTCAAAACCGTTGGAATCGATTTTAACTTAAATTATTCCAAGTCTCATGCATACTCGTATATTTGAATATTGTTCTTCTTACGGCTCGCTTCACTCTTAAGCCCGTTGAACACACGCTTCACACACGCAAGACTTTGTACTTGTTCTTGGCAAAATTTACATAATTTAACATTCTATATCACACTTTGCCTTTGTTATAAAGCTAGAAAAATTAGGTAAATTATTTATCAAATTAAATTAAAATAAATAATATAAATATTTGTGGCAATATTTCTAATTTAGGCTATTTTTGTTTAAATTATGTGTTTTGTTTAGTGTCAGTTATGTTTTGAAAATATGAAATATTATGAGAATGAAATGCTTGGGGTTGTGTTTATGTTTTTTCAGACGACCACTTATGAAAGTAACCATAACAACATCATAAACTTCTACGGAAAGTTGAACATAACATACACCTCGTATGTTAGTATAACGTACACTTCTAACATATCAGGTGAAGTTCCACTGATTGATAACAGATGGCGTTACGATGAAAGAAAATAATAAAATAAATGAAAAGAATTTGTATTATTATTTAGATTGAAATTTTAACAGATTTTTCAACACATTTGCACAAATAAATCTTATTTTAAAAAAATTAATAATTACTTATTTACTAATATTTTGGCATTATTCAATATTTTGACATTACGATTAGTACAGTTGGAATCACAATACCTAACCTCAAACATCAAACGTCAACGCTTACCTACAAAAACGCATCAGCTGTCAAAATGTAACATTACTCTTGTAAACTTTTTTTAGAAATATTTTGTGGTCGTCTGAAAAATAGTGTACATAACTCGCTCGAAAGTGTGATAACTGTGCTCTTGTACTTAAATCACTCAGCGCTGCGCGCCTCGTTTTTCAAATTGTACACTCGCACGTTATCTCACACTTTTGATGCTTGTTATGTAATATACTATTTAAAACCAATAAATTATGGCCAAGTGTGTCTGGGTCTCCCTGAGTGAAGCCAGATGTGAGAACATGTTGGAATAGGTGAGGGATGAAAAGACACGTATGTGAATGGTTAAGGGCGCATGTGATTTTGTAGATAGTTTTTAAGATAGTGTGTATCCGGCGATAGCAGAGAAAGGTTGAAAGTTATCATTTGTAATTATTTATTTAAATAAAGCTGATGTACATATTCACTGTACTTCGTGTATTATTTATCCTGACAAAAATATAAATAGAGAAGTGCAGAAGGAGCAGCATCAATCCAGAAAAAGTTTACATCAGACATATGACAATTATCAGGAGTGGATTAGATTGTTTTATATAATATTGTGACATATTTAACAATTTAAGATACGTCTTTGAGGCAGTCTAGGTAATTTAAAGCGCAACATGGGTGAGTGTGCGCTGGATCACGTTTGAGAAAATGTTAGTCAAGTGTCTACATTAGCCAAATAAGGCTTCGAAACGATGGACTGAATGTTGATCTTCTCTTCTTAAATAAAAAAATATGTATTCAGTAAACGGAAGCCACTTGGCGAGTCTATGAATGTCGTAATTTAGTACATGAAAATTCGTCATTTATAAAAGCGTACACACAATTTATAGTTTGAGAAAAGTAATCATATATTCGTCAACGTTCACCGAAATTTGTCGAATTGTATTCAATCTATATTAGATTCTACATCATCAGAATTTCATCAAAGTTATAAATATTTATCAAATTTAGTAGGTTCTGTCTATCCAATGTATTTACGTAATATATCAATTTATAAATTACTATAAATTTAAAATATATGAATATGTATATTCATATTGTATATTGAAGACATATTTAAGATGTACAGTACATATGTCACCGAAAAAGCATAAAATGCCGGTAAGTACAGAATTCTAAATATATTTTTTTATTATTTACCAGTTATTTTTTTATATTAGAACGTATCCACGGCGAGGATCGCATCGTTCATATTTCTAACTCTAAGTTCGTAGAAGACATGATACACCCAATCCGTTATAATCCATTTTAAAATAAATAAATAAATAAATATATCATCACGCATTCTACCCATTACTGGGTGTGGCACTCTATCGAAGCAGATCTCAGTAAGTGATATATTTTGTGCGTGAAATGCGGTTACCAGTCGTCAAATCACGGCTCCCAAAGATGTTAGTGATGGAGGAGCCACAGGGGTAGTTTTTAAAATTATGAAAATTGTTTGTCGCCTGTGGGAATCGAACCAGGGTTCTCAGGATCCACAGGTCGACTTCATACCATTGAGCAAGCCACCCCATTTTAATTTTAATTATTCCAAATCTCTTACATTTATTTAAATATTAATCGTGTTTTTGGCTTGCGTTATACACAAACACTTAAGCCCGTTGGATGCACGCTTCAGACACGCAAGACTTTCTACTTGTTTTTGTCAAAATTTACATAATTTAACATTCTACATCACACTTTGGCTTTGTTATAAAGATCGAAAAATTATATGAATTTATCCACAATAAAAAGAAATAATAATAATAATAATAACAGCCTACAATGTTGCCTGCTCGTTATTTTCGCAACAATAATTATTACAAATTATCTTAAATTATAATACAAATTACTGAGCGCAAATTACGTACCTAACAAGACCCATTACTGAATATTTTATTGAAATTAAAAGCCATACAAGGCTAGTAACATAGATAGGAAACGGTTTCTCCGAATTAATTATTGTAATTTTAATAAAACTATAAATTATTGTGGTTTGTTGGTTTTGTGATTACATCATACTAAATTAAACTAATTTGTAATGCTTATAAAGAGTGATCACCGGATAGATACAAACTGTACCTTAAAGCCTCGTTCACATTAGTCAAATAACGAGAAGTAACATTTTCAACTTAAGTCAAGTCATCTTTCAATTTTATTTAAATTCAAGAAAAAGCTAAGTTACTTCAAGTTGAGGAACGTAAACCAGATATAATTGATGCTACTTGGCTAGTGTGACCGAGATTTTAATTAGTGCTGTTACGAAATTTGGCCGTGATACTAAATCCGGCCTTCTTGTCAAAAATATTGTTTCGGCTGAATTGCATAAAAAAATACCGAATCATTCAACACAATTTTTTAGCAAAAAGTTTAGTATTTGATAGAGTTACACCTAAATATTCTTATTAATACATTAACAGTCCAATACACAAAAAAGTTTTACCTGAATTTTGGATTAGCTAATCTTATTTTAGTCCGATTTTAAAAAGTTACTCTAAATCACATTCCGAAAACCAATTGGAAGAACATTATATTAGAGTTTATTTAAATTGTTTTTGGGAATATGGTTAAGCTTAATTTGACTAATCCAAAATTTAGAAATAGCTAAAACAGTTTTGAGAATTGGGCTGTGTTTGAATAAATTATGGTATTTTATATGAGGGAACTTTTTTTTCAGCAAACCATAAATAAAAAAAATAAAATAAAGATATCATTACGCCTTTACCCATTACTTAATTATAGCACTCTGCCGTATCAGACGTCGGTAGGTGATATATTTATGCGCGTGCCGTAAAGTGTGGCTATAAAATAAAATAAATATATCATCACGCCTTCTACCCATTACTGGGTGTAGCACTCTGCCGAAGTAGATCTCGGTAAGTGAAATATTTTGCGCGTGAAGTGCGGTTACCAGTCGTCAAATCACGGTCCCCAAAGATGTTAGTGGTAGAGGAGCCACAGGGGAAGTTTTTGAAATTTTGAAAATTGTTTGTCGGCCTCCGAGTATCGAACCAGGATTCTCAGGATCCACAGGCCGACTTCATACCACTGAGCTAGCCACCCCATTATCAACCGCAAAACCCGGCTCCCAAAGATGTTAGTGGAGAAAAGCCACAGGAGTAATTTTAATGTAATGAAACGACTCGACACCACTAAGCCACCTACCCCATAAACATTTATAACCCTTAATAGTTTAGAACAGGCGCGGTGGCTGAGCGTGTTAATGCACATCTCTTAACATACTGTGACGTCACCCGAACCAAGGTTCGTCAGTTCAAATCCGCCTGTCGACAAAGTATGATTTGTCGTGAAATAAAAAAATTACAGTTACTTGTATTAATCATACTCGGGCGCTATAAGCTAGTCACTTATACATATGCCTTAAAAAGTAACATCAACTACGGAAACCGGCAGTACGGCAGCGTAAAAACTGCGGCTCGGTGTGCCCGGTAGACCCAGGCCCGATTCGGGCTGTAGCGCCATTGAAGAAGAAGAATAGTTTAAGTACTAAATGAACATTTTATAATTTTCTTTTTGCTAATAGTAATTATAAATAAATAGTTTATATTTTTGGTAGAAATTTGTCATATATTGATTATGGTTAGTGAGCTCATTATGCTAATAGTTTTCCAAATTTTAACATATTTTATAACATAAACAATATAAATATGAATACTAGTACAAATTTCTGGAGAACATATTTAACTAGAATATATAGATAACGAATAAAGAAGATAACATTATTTATATTCTGACATTGCAATAAACAACAGAATAATGCAATAAAACTTTATTTATTGCAGTAAATTTTATGACTTTCAGAATATGCGTTTCAAATTAATTTTTTCCACTCAATCAACCTTTGATATTAAACTACAGTTTTGTTTATATATAAAATTCAATGAATAAAGTATAAATTTAAATTAAACTAAATTCCTAATGGAGACGGTGGCTCAGTGGTAATCAAGTTGGCCAGTGGATTTGAGAACCCGGGTTCAATTAAAATTACCCCTGTGGTTCCTCCACCAATAACATATTTAGAGGCCGTGATTCGACGGCTAATAATCATACTTCATGCGCAGAAATATATCACTAACCGCGATTTGCTACGGCACAGTACAACACCCAGTAATAGTTAAGCTACGTTTCCACATCTTTACATAGTCTTTGTTTTAGTATTTGTTCTTGGTTTTTTGTTTCTGTTTATGTAGGAAAAATTCCAGCTGTTTCCAGCTCTTAACATAAACATAACCTTCATTCAATATTCCAGTAAATGAGAAAATAATTGTATAAAACTATTTGAAATACTTTAAAAATTATATAAAGTTATTAATGAGGAACAGTAATTTCTATTCAAATTAAGCACTAGTTTAATAAATTTATACAATACCAAAATAATTTTAAAAAACTGAGATATTTTTTTAGTGAATAAACCAGAATATTTCAAATATAGTAATTTAAATTTCAAAATAGATTTTTATATTATTAAGATATGATTGAATTGCAATTATACTTATAGAATCGAAGAAAAGAAATAAATTTTTAAATGACAGGGACTAAATAATTTCTTTTTGACATGTTAGTTTTTAATCCAGTAATTTTTACTTTTTTCACAATTGAAATTATTACTATTTTTATTCTATTGTCTATATTTATCGTATTCCACACATGAATCTAATGACATAACAAGAGATAGCATTACCGCAGCTAACTCTCTCTTACAGAACAGCGACGAAAGACTATGTCGAAAGTATGAATTCTGCAAACTTTGTGTTTATGCGCAGCGACAAAGACATAGACTAAGACTAAAACAGTAGCTGGAAACGCTCAGCTGTATTCACATATGACAAACTCTCAAGGTTATGTCGAAAAACTAAAACTAAGACTAAGATGTGGAAAGAAGGTTTTAAAGGCGTGATAGTATATTTATTTTATTTTTATTTACATTGTACATCATAAATAAACCAAATAAAAAGGTTGAAATAGACTAGATACAGTTAAGGAATTGTGAAACGACAAAATCAACTTCATATTGTTACCGACTTAAATCACACAATCTTCAGAGTTAAATGAAACGAGCAGATGACGAAACTTGTACCGGACAAGCATGTCTAATTAAAAATCCATATTCAAATCACGAACTCTTTTATTCGATCATCAACAATGAATAAAAACAGACTAAATATTTGAACTAACAATCAAATACATGATTTACGCATACAAGAAAAGTATTATTTATTAATTGAAACTACAGTATAAAGATGAAAGAAATCGCATTGGCGTAGAATTAATTACGCAATTAAAAAGGATTAATAACTGTACCAAGAGGGCAATTAAAATAAAATAAAGCCTCACCAATTACTGTGATGTGGTTCAGGGAATAAGAACTTCTTGGTTCTGTCAGCCGCGGCACATCGAGATAAATGCGGTGGATGTAAATAAGTATTATGATACATCTTTCGAACTTTAACTCACACTCTCTCTGTTCCTTAGCAACGAATCAACAGAAACTGTTTCGGAGTAGAAGAAAATCTACTGATGAGTTCAATCCATTATTCAGTGCGGTAATTACAGATTTTCCTGGTTCATGATTTTCACAAAATAATTGCAAGCGGGTTGTTGACAACTAATTAAATTTTATCATTGGCGGAATGATAGAAAGTTTCCAATTTTTACAAATTACTAAAACCACTTTCGTTTAAATTAATCGTTGTATTATTACTTTCAAATATCAATTTATTTCTGCTGAACTTAATTATATAGTTTACGACTGTCTTGCAACTGTTATTTGATAGTTTTAATTAAATAATCAGCACTATTAATTAACGAACTGTCCTTGGGTTCTTCATTAATTTGTCAATTAACTTATAATGAAACGCAAAATCTTTATGGCTAATTTGATAAGCAGAAATTACAGCATTCCAACACAGAAAAAAACGTAAATTTTGTGGCTTTTCACTTAAAACAAACTTTGACTTTAAACAGAAATAAATATGATAACGTCACTTCACAAACTAGTTAGTCAAATGTCTTTGTTTATGCACCACTATCACTTATTTCATCACTAGAAAATATCTGATAAATACTCATTTATTGACGATAAAATTTGATTCTTATTTCCGAACACCATCTGCCTTATCAGTCCGTTCAGTACAGCACTCGATCCGCAACTGAGTACATACATATGTGAGTATATGAGCAGGAACAGTACCTCTAACAATCTGCTCGTAACATAACAGTCTGAAGTCTATCGCTGGCGGGCATGACTGCTCGCAGCAACGGGCAAAAAACTGAGAATTTAACAACAAGACGTCATTTTGTGGTTTAGCGTTCTGGTGCTAAACTATGCATGCGCGAATCACCTTGGTTTGTTTATGATAATTTGAAAAATGCTGATAATTTCTTAATTTCAGTTTCTATAATAAGTGTTAAAACAACGGTTTGATGGTAATTAATTGCGACGGATGTGGCTTAATGAAGGATTTTGATTTTTTTGTTGGTGGTGTAATTAAGTTGCTAAGTAATGAACTAATGATGTTTTTGTTATTGTACAAGAAGGACGATATTAATTTCTTTTCTTCTAGAATTTTAGCGGCTGAGGGTTAATCCTTTTTATTTGTTAACAGGGCTGTGGAAAGATAAAGGCAAATTATATTATCAGGTGCACTTGTTCTTTTTTTTGTAATTTTCCAGAAATGGTAATGGCTGTTGAGGTCGATTCATCCAACTTAAAAGATTTTAAATTGTGTTCATATCGATTGATTACTTATTAATTTATTCTTGGAAGTTGTTTCTAAAATTTGTTGGTGTATTTCTGTATGTAAAATACAACTAAATCGATTTTTTTCACACATTTTACTTGACGCGTTGACCGTTTTAAATACAACAAACAAAAAGCATCTACAGAGATAATTCTCAAAAATAATCAGAAGAGCTTTATTCTCAGTATAATAATGACAGGATTGGTTAAAACACAGACATGTGACATACAATGAAGCATTTCATTGGTTTTGAGAAACGTCAAAAAATAATCTCCACAATATTCTTTCAAAATAACGTACTAAATGAATTTTCCGGAGAATGATAAATAGCTGGAATGTTTTCTGATGCCAAAAAAGATTAGAATATCAAGTTTAATCTAAATCGTTAGAGCCAATTCCTACATCGTCGACACAAACAAAGAGGCAAGAATTTCTTGTATTAGAAAATGGGATTATGTTCTTTATGATTAAAATTATAACTAATGAAAGGCTTATCCAGAAGACGCCATATTTAAGTTTGGCCAAAGCCAAATGTTCTAGCCACGACCCTGGTTTATACTCTGCCTAATAGAAATTTCATTCCAATTATAGTACAAGGGATGATCCACAGTTTATTGTGGTATCAGAACTATTCAGTCTTATTTATTTATTTACTTATATATATATATATATATATATATATATATATATATATATATATATATATATATGTATATATACACACATAAATTGAATTCAGCAAGATTTGAATGCAAAAATTCTGGCTTGATAGATGCAAGTTATAACCACTGCACTACAATTTTGCATTTTAAGTGTCGGTTGTAAAATTTCTTTTGTTAGTCCTGTTATAAGAATGCCTAAATTAATATATAATGGTCTTGCGCATGGACTGAAATTTAATAATTCAAATATTGCATTTTTATTAGAAAATTAAAGAGATTGCAGTATCACGTACATTAAATTTTAGCAAAGGGTGAATTTTAATAAAGCAAATTTTATTACTACACCTTCGCCCTTCCTCTTAACTTTACTAATTTGCATATTTTGTATTTCACATTTCTTCGTTTACAGAATAGAACTGTTGAAGGGGATTTTTTAATTTTCACACAACCATGTTTATGTTTTAATGCTACAAAAATATTTTTGTATTCAGCTTATCGAGCTTTTCTATTTGGCACTCTATCCTATATTTCACAATATTTTAATTTTTACCCCCTTTACAGTGAACTCTCATAACAGGCAACTCTTACATGGAGACCTCTATATTGAGCGGACATATATCTTTTTTAATTTCTTTTGAAGAAACACCTGAACTCTAATAACCAGACAAAAATTATGAAATTATTATAATAATAAAAAAAATATATCATCACGCCTTCTACCCATTATTGGATGTGGCATTCTGTCCAAGCAGATCTCGGTAAGTGTTATATTTTGCACGTGAAGTGCGGTTACCAGTCGTCAAATCACGGCCCCCAAAGATGTTAGTGGTGGAGGAGCCACAGGGGTAGTTTTTGAAATTATGAAAATTGTTTGTCGCCTGTGGGAATCGAACCAGGGTTCCCAGGATCCACAGGCCAACTTCATACCACTGAGCTATTCACCCCATATGAAATATGAAATTATTATGCGCATTTATTAGAAATATATGAGTACAATATACTGTCGACAAGATAGACTGCATTTTTGTTGTATTTGTACAGCTACATTAAAGGTGCGTACTGCCTTGAGCGTTTTTGTACGCACGAATGATTTACGCGCACGGTCGATGTACGCGTACACAAATTCGTGCGCGAAAATGTTATGTTTTGTTGAATTATTTGTATCTAAATTGACAACGTTTTCAAATCCATGTCAACACTGAACAATGTGTGTGCGTAAATTTATTTGATCTTTACGCTGAAACTGACAACCAGCGGATCGCGTTCGTGCGCGAAAAAACTGCGTACATGTGTGCACAACCCGTACTCATTTAAAAACTTGTATCCATAAACCGCTAGTATCCGGGGAAGCTATTTAATCTAATGAGATTATAAGGTTCCTTTAGTACAACCCCTAATCACGAAACATGTGTCATGATCAGGGGTAAAGAGGTTTTTAACATCTCACGCGGATCCTGTTTCTAGTAGAATTATTACGATTTAGAATCAGGAATAAAAAAATAAGTTGAAATTTTAAAGAACGTTCAAATAATGTTTCTATAAATATATCATAAAAGTTTGAAGAAAGTTCTAAATTTGAATTTTCTATATACTCCTGACCCTCAACAATCATTTCACAATAGTACGTCTTATTACGTAAAGTACTTTTTTCTAGATTTTATTTAGATTAAATAAAAAAAATAAAATAGGTTATTCAATGTTGCAATCGTATTTTAAGAATCACACCAATGTCGTATGATTTCGCAAGTAATAACTGCTAAAATTGCATTACTATATTCAGAGCTGGGCAGTAGCTAGCTACTTTTACCTTAGCTGTAGCTGTAGCTTAGCTAAATGTGCAAAAATATAGCTGTAGCTTGTAGCGAGCTATTTTGTTTCTATTAGTTTAAAAACATTGTTATAACAACTGAAGCTACTTTTAAAGCTACTTTTTGTAGCTTAAAGCTACTTTTCGTAGCCCAATTAAGAAATACTTATTAATTTTTGTTTTGTATTTGAATTATACCTTCTTTATTGTTTTCTATAAATGTAGGATAACAAGTTACTATATAGGTTGTTTAAAATCTATTAACATATTTTATTTTTCACTTGTTCTTAACCTATCCTAGTTTTGTATTAAATATTAGATGAACTAAACATTGACTGTTTAGAAGTCTTCTGTTAATGTGACTGTTAATTAGTTCCGATATAAATAAGAATTAAAGCATAACAAATTAAGAGTACATTTGTCCATTTGCAATTTATTATATTTATTAACAGTCATTATAACAAAAAGACTAATCAATTGATCATATTACAATGGCAAATTTAATAATTCACAATAATTGAAAAAGGTAGCTTTAAAATTTAACAGCTTCTTTAAAGAAAGCTTTTAGCTCTAGCTTAGATATATTTTACAAAATGTAGCTTATAGCTGTAGCTCAGCTACTTTTTTAAAGAATAGCTGTAGTTGTAGCTTAGCTACTTTTTTTAAGTATCTTGCACAGCTCTGACTATTTCTAATAATTCGTAGGTCGCAGGATTGTCAAACGGCCAGCGTCGTTTCAAGAAAAGATATAAGAAACCTAACCAACTAATAAAAATAAATTATAATAATAATAAAAAAAAAATAGTTAACCTAACAATATAATACAAAAAATATATATTTTTTATGTTTCAAGTTGTGATAATCATTATTAGACAGCTTCATAAGACGGATTAATACTAATAACATTGTTTATGTAGTTTTTAATTCTCTCTCCAACAAGTTTATTTTAACTTAGGTTAAAAAGAATGTTAATTAGCATAACATTTCATTCGTTTCGTGAACCAGTTTTAATCTGAAATAGAGTTGTAGTAAATAATAATAAAAGTGATATTAGCGCCAATCTGCTTAAAGAATGTGCTTGTAAACTATTATTTTATGTCTTAAAACGACTTCGAATAAAATACTATTTCATGATTAATTTTGTAATTTTTTATATTAACTTTTTCACTGTCTTTCGGTTTTAATTAGTGCAGCTTTTTTAAAAGATTTTTTGCGACCCACTTGAGATACAATTTTATGGAAAATGGTCTCCGTCCAAATGAGTTGGACATTCCTTGCCGTAGGCAAACAGCAAATAAAAATGATATAAAAAATTAATAAATAAACAGAAAATAAATATATCATTACGCCTTTTACCCATTCCTAAGTATGGCACTACGTCGTAGTAGATATCGGGAGGTATGTAAAATACAAGCTAAAAAATCACGCCAAAGATATTAGTGTAGAGGGAACTACAGGAGTAAATTTTTAATATGGCGACAGACGACGAAGCCAACTTGTCGACTGTGGGAATCTAACTTGGATTCTCAAATCTACAGTCTAACGCGAAGCCACTAAGCTATCCACCGCTTTAAAAAAATTACAACTAATTATACATATATTCCCCCCTCGAGATAATTTCACGAACCTATGTCTTAGTAACTATGATTACCTATGGAGTCTAAAAAATGACAAAATTTAACATTTATGCTCTGCCATATTTAATGCCAGTAATATTTTCCAATTAATTACTTGACTTCATTTTATGGGGTGGCTAGCTCAATTTTCATAATTTCAAAAAGTACCCCTGTGACTCCCCCACAACTAACATCTTTGACGGCCGTGATTTGACGATTAGTAACCGCACTTCACGCGCAAAATATATCACTTACCGAGATCTGCTTCGGCAGAGTGCCACACCCAGTAATGGGTAGAAGGCGTGATGATATATTTTTATTACTTTTTTATATTCTTAGAACACCAATTTAAGAAAAATCACCCTCATAATATAAAAAGTAATTAAATACGAATATTCCGTAAATTACAGCCTCTGTAATTATATTGGCTTGCCTCAAAAAGAACAAAAGCTATTATTAAATTGTTCCGGCATGATTTTACAAAAAACTCAATTTAAATGTTCAATTTAACACTCTAATTGTACTAAATTAATTACTGCAATTTGTTGAATTCTTCCGACAGAACATTAGTACGGCAAATTAAATAATCATTAAATAATAAAACATTACTACAATTTCTCAAAATCTTCAAAATTCAGAGTAGTGACAATATCCATAAATCAATCTGATACCCCAGGCTTTTCCGCTAATAATTTATAATTTATCTCTTCTTAGGAGAATTTTTTTCAGGGATTTCTCGCAGCCGAGGAGAATACAAATGTTCTTATGATTATTCACGTTGTAGTAACACCCTAGGAGTCGATTCGGTTACAGGAAGGAGATATTTTTTGTAGACAGTTGAAACATGATAAATAAAGAGCCTATTTATACACGAGAGCTTTTTCATTGTTTGTGCATAAGTAGGATAGCCAGTTTTTTTTTTGTGTTTACATGCGTGAAATATTAGGTTGTTTTGTTAGTACAGTATTTTATTCAAATTTAAATATGAATGGTTTGGTTATGTTTACATTTAAATCTGATATAAAGATTATATAACAATTTACTGTAATTAATATGTTCAATAATTTTAATTGTATTTATCTCAGATAAAAAAAAATAGACTTGGTTCACTATTGTTCTGTGTACCGCAAATAATAATAACTGATCTTTAGTATTTTATGTGAGTCTACTTTTCTGCTGTAAAATTAGGCACGAATTTTTTTTACAAAACAAAATATTATTGTTATTATAAATTAAACGTATCATACAGGGTGTTTAATTTAGTTATGCCACTATTGCTATCTCGAGAACTATAAGAGCTACAAGGTTGATTAAATTACCAAACAAATAACGTTTTCTAAGTGCATTACAAAACTTTTTTTTTTCGGCCAGTGGTTTTCAAAATGCATCGTTCTTATTTTAAATGAAAACCTATTCTTTTTATTTACTTATTCGATTCATTATTTTTTTCTGAATTCAACAATTACAAAGTTTATACCCTCACATTACAATTTTTTGTTAAAAATGCATATTAAATTGGCATTAATTTAATGTAAATCACGTAGGAATCAGCGTGCTATGACAGAAATAAATGATTTATTATTATATGTGAATACAACTACAGGGTGATCAAAAGGAATTGTTATAGTTGGCAATACAATTCCAGAGATCTTTTTATTCCACAGTTGGCACAACGTCAGATAAAGGCGGAAATGCTATTTGACATTTCTAATAAATACAAATAGGTTATGTCAGGAGTCTGACAGCTAATAGAATTTTAACTTTTTAAGTAATAGAAATACTTTAGAAATAAATGTACTCAAATTTAATTTTTAAATGTCACTGTCAACAACAGGAAATGAATTTATGTATCAGGCTTACCAATTTCAAGTAGTTTTTTTTATTGCCAACTGTAACAATTCCTTTTGATCACCCTGTAGTATAAATACCTAAATAAATTTTATTAGTCTTTTGTTTCTGTCATAGCACGCTAATTTCTATGCGATTTAAAGAAATTAATCTCAATTTTGTGAAAAATTTTGTAATGTGAGAGTACCAAACTTTATATTCGTTGTATTCAGAATAAAATACTGCATCCAATTTGCGAATAAATTTAATATAAGAAAGAGAACTACTGCTCGAAATTTTTTTTTATTAATAGCTTTCTAATAAAAAACAATATTTTTTTGCTAATTTGAGCACCCTATATATTGTATTTGTACATTCTTTTTAAGTTAAAGATTGAAAGAAAATGTAACAATTATGAAAACATATATACAAATAATGAAAAATAATTCAAAATTTATAACAGTTGCGAAAACATTTTAAAATTAAAAATAATATATGGAATAAAAATGGAATGTTTGTTTTTTCGCGTGTGAATTTTTTAAAATTTTATTAGTCCATATAGTGATTTATGAATCGCATTTTATAGTTTATAGGAAAACATTTAATTAGTTGTGGGAAATGCCATTATTGTGGTATGAAGCATAAATTGAACATTTCAGGAATGTAATTTTATAACAACAGTACATGCAGTAAACAAATGCCTGGAGCAACAAACAATGATTAACTGTACACAAAACATTGCTGCATGTAACTATGAACTTCACCTGAAGATGCGTCTAATTAATCATGATGGCTGTGCGGCGTGTCGGTGTGCCTGTGACACAATGCCCGAGGCTATCATCATATGTAAACTGTAAAAATTAATTGCTCTACTATTTAAATATTTATGTTTTTCTTGAACATATAATTACTGAATAAACATAAACCGTTATTTATTTGTGAAATTCCACAAAACCTACGTAATGTAATATTATTAATGATTATTTAATATTTATGTGTTATTATTTATGAGTTTATATTTCCGAGATAATTTAACTATTAAATTAGGTAAATAGAACTACTAGTAGTTTCAAGATCATGAGGAAAGATTTGATTGGGACAAAACATATATCCTACTGTCTTTTTAAGTAAATATTTTTCTTACATGATATGCACGGTTTTTTAACTTTGACGATGTTATTTAGCAGATCTGGGCAAGCTACTTAAAAAAAGTAGCTAAGCTACAGCTACAGCTATTCTTTAAAAAAGTAAGCTACAGCTAAAAGCTTTCGTTAAAGTAGCTGTTAAATTTTAAAACTACTTTTTTAAATTATTGTGAAATAATTAAATTTGCCATTGTCATATGATCACTCTTTTGTTATAATGACTGTTAATTTACTATTATGTACATAAATATCGAAAATAGCAAATACCATCTGGCACCTACTGTGTATTTTTGCGTATTAGAGCCAGTTAACACCGGCAACAAATAATTATTTTGTGTGAGTTTAGCTTGTACGCATGCGTACTTTGTTGACCTTCTGCTTAAAAAGTAGCTTTAAGCTACAAAAAGTAGCTTTAAAAGTAGCTTCAGTTGTTATTTTTAAGCTAATAGAAAAATAAAGTAGCTAGCTACAAGCTACAGCTATATTTTTTCACAGTTAGCTAAGCTACAGCTACAGCTAAGGTAAATGTAGCTAGCTACTGCCTAGCTCTGTTATTTAGAATATTTATTAACACGTATGTTCGACATCAATAATAAATACTTCAGAAATATTTAGTATTATAAATCTGATTGATCAAAACAAATACATATCCTACTCCAGTGGTTTTCAAACTTTTCGGAGCCATGACCCCCTTGGAAGCAAAAATCACAAATATATTCTTTCACGACCCTCTTCTTTTTATGTAATCAAAATTGCAGTTTGTAGAAGGCTGATTTAATAATGTACATTACAAACATAGAACCACGATTTCAGAAATTAGTAAAGAAAAAATTTCTCATTAAGGTGGTTCTATCATGACTGTCTCATAAAACTATAGTAGCTAAAAAAAGTATATAAAAACAAGTATTTCATTTTATGTATGGTATAGGTTATAAACAAATCAACAAATTTTCATACTAATATGGAAACTCATAAAATATAACATATTTAAATTTCATTAAAATCTGTCGGAAATGATAGTACCACCTTAACGATTAATTTAAAATAAAAAATAATATAACACTAGTTATAAAATTGAGGATTTCACCATTCGATTCCACATATATTTCTGTGTAGATATACATATTTTGATTCTCAACAATTTCTTTTTGTAATCGCCGGAGTCATTGATCGCAAAAACATCGTTTAATAAAAATGCATTTTTTTTTGTTGAACCAGTTGAAAATAAAAAAATATTAAAATATGGTTCTATAATATTTAGACCACGGGAAATCGAATGCCGTTGAGCACATCTTCATATATTTTTTAGGTTTAGAGTTACAGCGATTTTTGATTTATTAAAAATCTCAACTTTGAAGGACTATATCTCGAAAACTAAAAGAGATATTGAAATGCGGTTTGAAAGAGTTTATTTCTCGTACTCTAATTAACTTATACTGAAATTTAGAAAATTTAGAAAATTTTCCAATTTTTTTCAAAATTTTCTTTAGCCCACATACATATGTAAAATTTCAGAATTTTTGCTCCACGGGTACAATTTTTAGAGCAAAAAAACTAAAAATGGCCAAAATTCGTGAAAATATTAAGGGGCACCCCTTCAAAAATAATTAAAAAACAGTGACTGCATGAAATTTTTAAAATGTTTAAAAGGTTAATATGGAAGAACAGCTTAGGCTGAATATTTGCCAATAAATCAATATTTATTTATTTATTTATTTTATTTAAATTTTACATACCTATGTACTTTTACGAGAGGAATTCACTGGTTTTCACAGATTTTCATTATCTCTTAAAGTTTTTGAAATATGGGCAAAAGAAACAGTAAAAATTTTAAAAATTTTAAAAATATCAGTATAAGTTAATTGGAATACGCGAAATATGCTCGTTCAAACCGCATTTCAATATCTCTTTTAGTTTTCGAGATATGGCCCTTCAAAATTGAGATTTTAAAAAAGTTAAAAATCGCAGTAACTTAAAAACTAAAAAAGATAAGAAGATGCCCTCAACGGGATTCAATTTCTCGTAGTCTGATTTATATAGAAATATTTTAAAAATGGTTCAACCAAAAAATTGGCATTTTCATTAACAGATATATTTGCGATCACGACTCCGGCGATTAAAAAAATATATATTCAGGATCAAATTATGCATAATTATGTAAAAATATATGAGGAATTAAACTACGAAATCTTTCATTTTACATCTATTTTCATTTTTTTTTTAATTAACCGTAAACAGAAGCTAATGTGAATATAAACATCTAAATAAATATTTTATATTATATTTTTTATTTCATTAATCCAATTTAAATAAAAGCTTGCAACGGGATGAATCTTTGAAAACATGTATTTTTGAATAGCATCCGACGACCCCCCTCCAATATCTTCGTGATCCCTCGAAGGGTCGCGCCACACACTTTGAAAACCACTGTCCTACTCCAATACAAGTAATTATTGTTTGCATGGTTATGTGTGTCAACGATCTCAGAATAGGCTCTAACGATTTTGATGAAACCTTGTATTGTAATGTTCTTTAGCCTCTCATCTTAAATTTATTTAGGGCCGGTTTCTGAAAACAAATTTAACTGGTCAGTTAGTTTAACCCTTCGATAAACTGTCAAATGGGTTTCTGAAACATCATGTTGGGATTTAACTGCCCCTTTAAGTTAACGCGGCAAATTGGTCCAGTTAAATTATATGACGCATGCGCAGTTGTTTCATAAATTGAAAACGGCTGACTGTGACAGTTCTCATCTTTCCTAACCTTGTTTTAAAAACCAATTCGTTAAGCCGCTGTGTTAGTTTCGTTTGGCTTTGTTGGTGATTGAAAAAAGGTTTAAATACACAGTTATTACCAAAATCTATTATTTTGAGAACTATAGACTCAAGAATAATGTTAGTTCAGGATAGCACCATGAGTTAGTTATCGAACATATAAATTAACTGACGTTTGTTTTCAGAAACCTGATACAATTTTAACCTTTCAATAAATTTAAGCGACAGTTAGTTAACATGCCCGTTAAATATTTTTTCAAAAACCGGCCCTTAGTACGTCATTTTAAAAGAAAATTGGAGAGAAAAATTATGATCCAAGAAATCAACTTGATATCACCTAATGTTTTTCAGATATGAGCGAAAACTCGAAAGAAAATTGGGGAGAAAAGTAGTTTATTTTATCTATTTCTTAATTTCTTATTTTTCTTTTTAAACTACCCTTCCCAGTTCCCACCTACCGTTATTTCTCGAGCGAGGACCGATCTTTCAGATATTTTCAATAAAAATGTAATTTACTAGAACAAATTTTTCGTAGTATCAAACTCAAAAGTAGATGGAATTTTTACCCCAACTCAAGAAGTTAAACTTGATTTTAACTATAATCTTTAAATAATAGAACTAATAAATAAACTAGCACGCCAAATGTCACGGATTCGAATCCCGCACAGATCATGGATGTTTATGATATCGGAGAAAATAACAGAATTATATGAATATGTCATTGGTTAAATGGCTTTGTATTGAAAACAGTTTTTTTTTAATAATAGAATTACATATTTTTTAGTATTAAAAATACTGAACAAATAATTTTATATTTATTTGACAGATCGTGTCAGATTTTTTGTAATATGTTTGATTTTAATTCACGTTTATTAGCATATAAAACTTACTATTTATGATGTTTTTAAAAATATGCAAATGATATTTTATTTGTCCAGGAATTGGTTAAATTGCATAAAAATCTATTTAGAAATTTGTCCTCCACTAATATCTTTGAAGATTGTGGATTGATGTGATGACACGTGCAGAATATATCTTTGACCGAGATATATAACGGTAGAGTGCCACACCCAGTAATGGATAAAAAACGTGATAATATATTTATTTATTTATGAAATTTTATCAAACTTAATTATTATTAACACTTGTAGGCCTTTATTACAAAATTAATTGAAAAAAAAATCAATTTATTCGAAACTACCAATTAAATCTATAATTAATTCCATAAAAGGAGACTAAAAAAAGAGAACCTATTAAAACCAGTTCATCCATATTTATACCAGTGTCATCATTGACTCACCATTCGTTTTCTTCTAAACAATAACTTACACGTTGACATATACCACACTGCAAAACATACATGTTCCAAGTATTGTATACAATCGCGCCTTGTGCTGTGTAAAGCAGATAAAGGATACAGCGTTTTACAATGTAAACAATGCTATGATATTTTCAAAGATATTTGGTTCTAATTTGAAACTAATTTAACAGTTTTATACCTGGATATTACTGGCAATTAATATAAAGGTATATTAGAAACTAAAGAGTTACATGAAAATAATTTTTATATTGGTACTCGTATAGATAATAGCTATTTACATAACAAGTGCGCGAAGACATACTTTTCACATGAGCACAATTTTAAAGTACTCGCTTCTCTCGTTCTTTAATTTGCACGAATGGTGAAAATGACGCTTCGTGCACGAATTTTGTACAATGCCTTTTGTAAAGAGCAAAAAATTATATAACACATAGTGACAAAAGTTATTCAATTTAAAGCGTGAATTTATATTGACAATTTAGTATGCTATAAATTGACATTTGTTACTTGAAATCAAAATGTTCATTTTTTCTCGTAAAGCTTGTTAAAATATATCTGAAATTATGTAAACATAAATTGATTATAATATCGAGATATTTTTAGTATAGAACCAGCCGTCAAATCATTACTTACAAAAATAATATTTAGCAAGGGATGATTTTAGAAATAAAAATAATGAAATACTGGTAACAGTATTGTTGTACATAAATTTGTCAGGTCTTTCAGTATGTGAAGAAATCATAGAATCGCGGTTGCATATGACACATAACAGAATAAGAGAGAAGAATTGGAATAAAATCAGATTTGAACCATATGGCAACCGTAGTAGCTTAGTTGAGTTAAATCATATGACCGGAGTTCATAGGTCCCAGGTTCAAATCCTGGCAGTATCTCAATTTTTCACTTCTTAATACAATAATAACAACATATTTGGGGACCATGATTTGACGGCTGGTAACCGCACGTCACACAGAAAGGACAAAAAAGATAGTATTTTCCTCTTAAAAAAATTCGTTTCTCTCTGGTCCAGAATGTCAAGTTTGTTATTTCGTAAATAAAACTTTATGGTCAAGGTCAAAACCAAATACCTATAAAAATACCACAAATCCGTTTATGCATCGCTTGCGTAAACCGAGATATAAATATGGATGAGGCAAAGTTTAGACACCTCTTAACATCCTAGCTTGCCATGAGTCATGAGAGTGAGCAGAGTAAAGAGCGTGACGTAACATAGTTCCGCTCTGCACCGGACGTGAACCGAGCAAATTGCACACTTCGTTATGATTACTAATATTTCACCGACTGTCGGCTCATTTGAATATTGATTTGAGTGTCATTGATGACTTACTTCAAGGACGTTCTGGGGGAGACGCTATTGTTCTATAAGAATTTTAATAACGCTGCATGTGAGGTTGACAAATTGCAATCCAAGCAGATTTTAGTCATATCTTGAAATCGTGAAATGTGGGTTCTATACTGGAAACGTTATAAGGAAGACTGACGTCATCAATACTGATAAAACTTAACAAAATTATTTTTAAAAAACTGGTGCAATATTTAAATGACAATTAAAAAAATAAATTTAAACATAATTCTTATATATGAATATTGAATTTATTATTGATTCATGTATTGAAAATAACTCTTTTCCATTTCTAAAAATTATTTTATATTTTGCACCTTCACATGACACGAAATTTCTGTATATATCAAGTTTTTGTTGATTTGTCAGATTCATGATCAATTGTTTCAAACATCAAAAAACCTGCTTAAGGACTTTCAAATACAATAATTTTTAAAAGCTATATTATAACAATGTCGAGGAAAATAAATTTGTCAAAAGAATATCAATTGCAGATTCTTTATTTAATCATTTATTTAGAACAAGAATATGCAAATAATGGACTGTTTTTATCCTTCAGTGCTGTACGAGAGGTAAATTAGTATTTATGTTATTAATTTTCATTATTAATTTAAAATATATTTAGACTACCGAACGCACTAAAAGTTAGTAGATCCACGGTCTCTACGAAGAAACAAAAAGAAATCTTGTCATCTCCAAAGAATATACAGAGTGATCAAAAGGAATTGTTACAGTTGGCAATAAAAAAAACTACTTGAAATTGATAAGCCTGATACAAAAATTCATTTCCTATTGTTGACAGTGACATTTAAAATTTAAATTTGAGTACATTTACTATTACATTTATTTCTAAAGTGTTTCTATTACTTAAAATGTCAAAATTCTATTAGCTGTCAGACTCCTGACATAACCTATTTGTATTTATTAGAAATGTCAAATAGCATTTCCGCCTTTATCAGACGTTGTGCCAACTGTGGAATAAAAAGATCTCTGGAATTGTATTGCCAACTATAACAATTCCTTTTGATCACCCTGTATTTTAAAACCGGTTACATATATACCATGTAAACGTAGCAACACTCTATGTTCTAGTTATATTTTTAGATGACGTCAATCCAACTTTATAACGTTTTTAGTTTACCCAAATATAACGTATAACGGTAGATTGCCGCCTACCAGAATTTTAGCTGTATGTCAAAATAGAGTCTTCCTTTAATCTTTATTAATATTAGATGTGTTTCTTTTGGACTGCGATTTGTAATCAAAATGATCAAAGTTGACAGGATCAAGAAAAATCGTGTTTCCTCGTTCATTATTCGTTATCCCCACTCTTTCAATTTCTGATCATGAAACGACACTCCTCTTACCCTTCCGAACCATACTTTCTCTATGATACATGTTGATTGATTCTGCATCAAAGATTTAAAAATAGAGTCTGAAAAAAGGGGGCTCCATTTGTGAAATTAAACGGAATTGTCAATTTTTATAATGAATTAAATTTATTATAGAAGTAAATGTACGCTTTCTTTTATAATACTGGATATTTAATAAATATATACTTCACACTCCACACCAAGAATATATATATTTTTTTTATTTAATCATTATTTAGAAAATCATAATCACAGTCCAAAGAAACACGCCTATTAATAAGTTCACACACCCAATTTAATTCTGTTTATCAGCAAAATTTCTTGAGTGAAAGAAAAACAATTTAAATTTTTGCATTTATTTAATTAAATTAACACTAATAAACTTAAATAAAATTAAAATATTCTATTTTATTTGCTTAAAATACAAAAGAAATAATAGGTTTACTAATTTTACAAATTTAATACTGGTACATGTTATAATTACATTTTAGAACGTCGTCTTTTGTTTATAAAACGGCTTTTATATCACTGCAATTGTTGAAATATAAACCAGAAGCCTTGAATAACGCATCTTTTATAATTCTGCATTTACAATGATACAAATATTTGTATTTATAAAAATGAATAAAAAATAAATAAACCAGTAAAGAATAGTAACAATATTTCTGCTGAATCAAAAACAAAGAAAGTAACAGTTACAAAATTTAAAATAAAATAAAGAAAATATGTGAATTACTGTGGGATTTTTATAAGCTAGTCAAAATTGTCCGGGTTTCGATATTTGCTTAATTTTTATTATTATTTAATAATTATCCCACTAACTCCTCCACTAACATCTTTGAAAAGCGAGACTTTACGGTTAGTAAGCGTACTTTACGCGAAAAAATATTACTCTTACTGAGATCTACTACAGTAGAGTGCCACATCCAGTAATTGGTAAAAAGCGTAATGATACATATTTTATTACAAAAAGTGAAAAATAATTATCTTTGTTTTTCGACGACATCGAAAAACAGGATATTACTATATTAATATTAATGCTAATAGACGAAGAGTTCGCATCTAATTTTTATTACAGAAGTTATGTAACAGTAGAAATTTTGTGTTGGACCTCGTAAATATTATAAATTTAAATAGCATTCCTAATCAAAATATACTAATGTATATTATGTGATTTTTAAAAAGAAATCGTCTTTTTGAATTTCGAAATATGGCAGTTGGCAACGCACCTAAATAGTTTTCATCAAAAATTTAGAAACTAAGCTATGCGTGTTTAAAGAAATAACAACTTTTATTTGTAACGAAAACAAAATTTGCGATTATTAAATAAATATCATCACGCCATTTTACCCATTCCTGCGAATAGAAATTCTCCTGCATTTATCTCGATATCGCTACTATTTTTGCGCATGACGTTCTGTTAGTCAGTGGCGTACTTAGAGCTAGAGGGCGGCGGTGGGTGCGGTCCGCACCGGGCGGCATTTTTTATATTTTGTAAAAAATAACTTGTTCACTTTATAAGTTTACTATTCGATTTCTACGAATTATGAATTACTACATGATTTCGAATATTTTTCTTCATCGTCAAGTCAATGTAGGGTTGAAAATATTATCCCAAAAAATTCCTTTATTACTGCCTAATTTAAGTATGCCATCCAATGGTAAAAAAGTTCCCCACGTATAGTTTGTCTCAATTACAATTATTTATTTATGTTTATTAATTTAATGGGGTAATGGCTCAGTGGTTTCGAGTTGGCCTGTCGATCCTGAGGACCCCGGTTCGATTCCCACAGCCGACAAACAATTTTCACCAAGTTAAAATTACCACTGTGGCTCCCCCACCACTAACATCTTTGGCGGCCATGATTTGACGGCTGGTAACCGCATTTCATGTACTTAAATAAATCAATTACCGAGATCTGCTTCAGCAGAATGCCACACCCAGTAATGGGTAAAAGTTGTGATGATATATTTATTTTGTATTAATTTTTTTAATTTATAAAAACCACCATTTGGTTGACTTATAAAGGGCGGCAAATTGGTGACCGCCCGTGGCGACAAAAGTTCTAGCTACGCCACTGCTGTTAGTAACTAGAAAATCACGACCATGTCAGTAAATGACAATTTATTTTATTCGAACTCAAAAAATTAAAAATATTAGTTTAAATAACCAACGATCTAACAAAATTATAAAAGTAAGTATGGATATGAACTACTTAAACCACGTTCAAAACTGGAACTGCCTTTATCCTATCAATACTAACACCAATGAAATATAAAATTATCACATTTTAAATTTGAACAAATTAAATTAGAAAACAAAATAATGCTTAAACAGTAGTAATAATGTATTCAATTATTCATTTCACATACATAAATCATTGTTTTAATTAACGTTAAAACGTTGTTGAAAAGCTTTTTATAAAAACCTAATCTACGTGGGACTTTATTTAGAACACATATTTTTCAATGTAATGCCTTCAGATATTTTGTATGCATTTCATGTACCTACTCAATTAGTAAATAAATAATTTATTATGACAACAACAAGAGTTACATGTCAGCATTCTGATTTAATAAAAAGTTGCGTTATGAATGTAAATACTATGTGTGGGCTCGTAACTACAAGGATGTGAACACAATTATTTCAAATTACCTCGTAAAAATTCTTTTAAAATTATACTTTTATCTCTGTGTGATCTACTTAACTATTTCTAGAGTAATACTGATTAGCAATTTGTTAGAATAACTTTTGATTCTTATCTAAATAATAGGTTGCAAGCATGTACAACAATGTAAAAAAATTATCTTACCCGTCATCATGCAGCCGATTATCATGCGAATTATTCAATTGTTTCAGGAGTTCCTCTCGATCTCTTTCTCTTTGTTTCTGTCGCTGAAATTCTTTCAATAAATCTCCATTGAAACTCTGTTCCAGCAAACCAGAATCACCAGCTGCAGCAGCTAACGTTCCAGGCGCTGTGAGTTGCTGCACTGGAGGAGGCTGCGGTAATTGAGGAAGCACATGAGGAGGACACGGTGCCGGAGGATGTCTCTCACTCAAGGAATCCCTCCGAGAGGATCGCGCAGTACCCACAGACGCCGGTGACTCTCTACCCCGATGTTCAGGTGTTGATGCCGTGGAAACCTTCCTCTCTGGACTTTTGGAACTAGCTCGAGGATTTGGCAATGTTTGTGTTTGCAGTGGCTGTGGTGGTGTCGTGGTTTTAGGTGTACTCGTCTGTTCTTGAATTGATGGTAGTTGTTGAAAGTCTGCGTAACTGCTACTCAGAAATACATCGCTTTCATTCTCGAATAATCTATCCACTGACGTGTTCATGAGTTTGTTGTTCTTGATGCCAGTGAGATGGAAACTAGCGAAACTCGAACGCGTCATCGGACTGTTCGATCCGATGTCTCCCGTGGAGAGAGCCATCAAGCGCGGGTTTCCGTTCACAGTCCCAGTGCCGTGAGATAAGCTCAGTCCATCCAAGGCAGGAAGTAGTGATCTAGACATGATATCCGCGGCGGATCGCGGTCGGGTGAACGGCATCGCCGAGTGAGGGAAAGTTTTAGGCTTGATGGGGGTAATCAACATATGCTCCGTCCAAGAAGTTTCTAAAGAGGGACGTTCTAGTCTCTCCACGTCTACGTTTAAGGTTCGTTGTTCGAACGGTACGGAAAATGTTTCTGATGGAATACTCTGTAGCCAGGACAAGAGACTGAGATCTGAGTCGCTGAAGCCAACACTCCCGTCTAGCAATCTGGAGAAGTTCATCTCCTGAGTTTGAGATTCTTTCGTTCCTGTGGCTTTCGCCTGGCAGTAGTTCACGCATGATTCGTACAAGATTCCTTTGATGATCAGTTGGATGAGACGGTCGTTTTTGGCGGAGGTAATCGCAGCGACGGCCTGGTCGGTGACTTTTCTGTCGCCGGGGAGGAAGTGCTCTACCAAGGGGTAGACTTCGCGGAAACACTTGACGCGCGCACTACTCGGGTTCCAGTCCTTGTATTGCAAGTGGTCCGTAAGTCGCGGCAAAGTCAACAGTAAACACAAATTGGAGTATTCCTCTTTACTTGGCGCGAACTTTTCTAGATCACTAAGCACTTTGACGACTTCCTCGACGGCATTGTCGACGCTGCTGCCTTGGATTCCAGCTTCGGATTTGATGCAGAGGAGTTCAATGTATTTGTGTCTGAGGATAGCGTAGCTGAAGCGGCGCACGTCGAAAGCTTGAAGTGCCTCGAGAGGTTGTATGAACTCGAGGACATCGTCCCACTGACCGTCAAGGATAAGTTGACGCAGGAATAGCACATCATCTGAGTAGTTGCCGTTGATGACACCGGTCTCGCGTTCCACGCTCAGTTGCGAGATGTGTAGCTCTCGGTTGTGAAGGAACTCGAGCGTCAGCCGCACCACGTCCTCCTCGCGGAGCGTCAGGTGCGCTGACGGCATCACGTACTGGATACGCAGACTGAAACAAATCACACACAATTAGTATATTATCTAACGAACAAAGCTTTTACAATATAAATAGAGACAATGGGTGAAACTCGAAGGTTTATTTTAAAGCCTGTACTAACTAATCTAATACACTGTTTTAGCTAATGTTTACTACATGGGAGTATTTTAATGTTACCATAATAACAATACTTAAAATAGTCTAATGCTGGGTTGCATGAAAGGTTTATCGGTTCATTAGCAACTAACGGTTCAATAAATTTCAGAAAATCGCTATTGATACTGTTGATAGATAAACAATTCTTTAACTAAAGAGCTCTTTATTTTTTTCTTGCAACCCAGCATAATACTACTGAATAATACCCATTATAATCAAATTTATTTCCAAATAAAATACTGAATGTACGTTAAATTAGGAATAATGGAATTATCTCTTGAAATATTAATTTGATCAAAACAGTGAACACGCAGTATGCATACAATTGTAAATATTTGAACAAGAATTGATATTTTTATCGATAGGGGGCGTTTTTTTTTTAATAGGAAATTTTTATTTCATTCCACAAAGTATATTTTTCTATATAAATATGTCAAAAAATAAATAAAAGATTATTTACAAAAAAAATTAACAATCGTTCTTTTTGTAAATTAAATATAATGACTTTTCCTTCGATTGAATTACTATTTCAGGACATAATAGGCAATATTATTCTTTACAATAATAATAATATACACCTGTATTCTCATGTACACTCTTTCAATTATTCATTCGTTCTTTTCGTTCAGATACAAGCGCATGTTGTTGCTCTCTTCTTTTCTAATCTTTATAGATTCGTTGTTAGAGAAGTGAGCATGAGTAATTTGAGATGTTCTGAGTTTACGTACGTCGAGGAACGTTTGTTGTGTGATGAATGATTTCGAGTGTGATAAGTAAATGAGCTTATATGGAGGGAAATATGAGTGTGGTTGAAGCGAGGGTGGTGTGTTAGGATGAGAATGTAATGAATATGATGAGAAAATGTTTTATGCATGATTTTGAGGTTCGTGCTACCCCATTTGATGAAATATAGCGTGATATTATGTACATATGTGTATTCATTCATACTGGCTGGGGAAAAAGTTTCGGGACGGTTAAATATCTTGCAAAATGCATATTGGATCGAAAAACAACAAAATACGTGTCAAATATTTTTCAAACATCTATCCAATGATACCAAACTCAACCTCCACCTCCGCCTTCAGAGGGTGGGGCGGGGAGCGACTTTGTAATCTTAAATGGGAACAATCATTTTTTATTGCAGATTTGGAATCTTCATAAAATTTTACATTAATTTGATCTACGATTCAAGTTATTTTTGTTCACAGATGGCGCTGTGATCGCCACAAATGGGAATGGAATTGATGTACACGAGCACAATGTAACACAAATTTTTTTTTAGAATTAAATTTTTGTTTTTAATTTGTTTTAGAATTTTTTTAGAATTATTTTTGTGACTGTTAATTTTGTGCTCGTGTATAATATTACGCACATTCTTGTTTCTTGATATTTCTTTCGCATTCTGCATATATTTAAAAAAAATAATTTTCAATATTATTTATTGTATTAGAAATAATACAGGAAGACTATGCCTATTACTCCTACAACTATACAATTATTAGTAGAATATTTTTAAATAAAAGTACGAAAATGTAAAACAATTGCAATGTGCAAACGATCTATTTATTCCAATATGAAGGCACAAATAAATTGTCAAGTTTTAAATTATAAATTTACAGATAAAACTTCAATTAATAATTTTATATGACTAGATATGAATGTATTGACATTAATTATTCATTAATCACTGATATCGGTAAAGTTCAATGACAGTAATTGACAATAAATTTTGACTATAAAATGAAAAACTATTTTATTGCTAAATAAAACAGTAAACATTAATTTTACTTGTTCTAGGAACTTCAAAACATGCAACTGAGCAACTACAAATGCATTATTGTTGAAAAGGTAATTACATTTGCTAATACGGATGTAAATTTTGCTAATATATCTACGAGAACACATGTCCAAATAAATTAAAATCTATCTATTGTCTGATGTCTCATTTAGGACTTAATTAACTCCAGTCAATGAGTTAATAGACCTAACTGTAAATATAAAAGTAATTAACAAGAAGTGTTAAATTACGAATATTAATTTTCGGAAAATTCCTTAGTAATTAACTTCACAATTAGGTTAAAACAGACAACAAAGTGAAAAATAGTGAGCGCTTGAAACAAGGTTCAGGAACCACAAACAAGTTACAAATCACTGAGAGACAGCGGTCATACGTGATTCGTAAACCGTAAACAGGAATAAAAAAGTGGGCATAAGACAAGAATATCGAAGAAAAAAATCTAAATTCATTAGCCTTTTCAATAAGTCAATGGTCAGTGTGTGGTGAAAAATAGTTACCGTTTGAACGGAGGCCAACTGACGTAGTAGCACTACCGGCCGCCGACCCACTAATCGTGAGAAATAATCACAGTAGTCTGTGGTCAGGTTTGACTAAGATATTTGAGAATAAAATATGTAGTGATAATATACAGTATGATTAGACTTTAACAATGTATTTAGAAGCTCATTTTAAATTAATTAATATCATACGAGGGCAGGATGAAAATATCATGTGACGTTTGTGATGTATCATCTTTAACAAGAACGCATTAAAATTTTCAGACTGATATATCATTCAGTTCTGTTTTGACACTCATCGAAACCAAGCATCCTTGAAGATTTTTGAAAACATGGAAAAAAGTGAATTTCGCGTCTTGATTAAACATTATTTCTTGCGTGGAAAAAAACATTACGCAAACTAAAGCATCGCTTGTTAAACATTATGGAGACTCCTCACCATCGATTGGAACGATTTACAAGTGGTTTACTGATTATCGTTGTGGTAGTATGACCACAAAGGACGCCGAACGTTCTGGTCGTCCAATTGAGGTTACAACGCGATTTTTATCTATTTCCAAACTTGAAGAAATGGCTCGGCAGAAAGAGATTTGGCTCCAATGATGAGGTCATCACTGAGACAAACGCCTATTTTGAAGGATTGCCAAAATCGTATTATTTGGAAGGGATAAAAAATTAGAAACACGTTGAACGAAGTGTATCGAGCTACAAGGAGATTATGTTGAGAAATAAAATATGTTTTAACCAAATAAATCATTTCTTGTTTCATTTTTCAGGGACTTTTCAACCTGCTCTCCTATTATATTAGGTACTATCACATTTAATTACTTAAATACAAAATATGTTTTAATGAAAACTAAATTCAATATTAATATTAAGTTATATGGGGTAATGGCTTAGTGGTATCAAGTCGGACTGTGGATCCAAGAATCCTGGTTCGATCCCCACAGCCGACAAAATATTTTCACCAATTTAAAATTACCCTTGTGGCTCCCCCATCACTAACATCTTTGGGGGCTGGCAGTAGTGAGTAAAAGGCGTGATGATATATTTATTTTATTTAATATTAAGTTACCACTGAAAACAAAAATCTTGTAAAATAAAATAACATAATATGTTCCTTACAATAAATATTCACCTTGGGCGAATTATTTAAAATTTTAATAGTATATTAACCCTCAACTGGTTTCAAACGCATTTATTTAGATGGATAGAGGAGGTAAAATAATGTCTTTATACTATCACATTCATTTATTTTGATAGTTTTGACAGACAAAACTTCAAACATTTGTTTAATTTTGTTTCCAGTCCATAGCTATCGATAATTTGAGGCAATTTTCGTCATTTTCAGATTAAATTTGTGGCCTACAAAGCATGCAAATTTTATGTATTGATTTAGATACATAATTTTATGCCCTACAACTTTTATTTGAAGTTTTTTGGCTTAAAATAATTAGGGAAATTACAAAATTATGATTTTACATGATCTCCCTTACCAAGCACCACCCGGTACATATCATACAATAAAATAAAAGAAATCGCAGATGGTGGATTAGTCCAATTTTGCAAAGGCGGTATACCGAAGGAGATTGATATAACTTATTACAAGAAATGCAGCTGTCGAATACTGAATCATTTTCCAAATACACTCGATTAAGTGTAGTTCAATTTGATCAGCATATCATATAATATTACGCAATTTTTAATTTTGATATTTGACAGATAAAATAAAATCTTTATTATCGACATTTCAACAAATTTTAATTTCGATATTACAGATACACTATTGAACTAAACCTAAATATAAATTAACTTCAGTGAATGCTACATCGCTAAACCATTTCTTAAACTTAAACCAAATACTAAACCTTAAATCTAAACTCTTATGTGAATGTATCTTTAGTAATTGCATGTTACTGTATAGGTTAACATTTACAGTTTCGGCGGTAGATACGTATTGAGTCAAATAAGACCAATTTCGAGATTATATGTCATTCATCTGTCATACCATTCCTAGAAAATAAAGAGCGCCAAAAATAGTGCGCTTATTTAACGTGTTTTCAGTGCGTTTATAGACTAATAAGAACACCAAAATAGAAAAACATTATTATAATTATTATTTTTTTATGATCTTAATGTGATGTGATTTATTACTACAGTGAGTATAACAATTTTATTGTGTTTGGGGCAAAGAGCAATTATAGTAAGAAAATAATATTTCCTCCATAAAAATTTTGATATCTTGTAGGTACGAATGTGGAATCAGCCTGTATTATCAGAATGTTCATGTAAAAGTTGAAAGATTTGGACAACTCTCACTATAACGAGTCCCTGAATTTAGGTCCAACAGTTGAAGTTGTTAGTATATAAAGTTTGAACAGAATATGTGTATGCTAAATCCGAATGTATTATTGTTGAACTTTTTCAATAAAGTATTTTGAGAAAGTAAACTTCCGTTCTCATTGAAAAGATTGATTGTATGATTCATAATTCTAGCAAGTAAATTGTTGTTATAATGGATGGATGCAGAATACATTCATTAGTGAGTTAACAGAGTATCTCCAAAAATTTTAAATAATATTTTAAAAGCACAAATAATAATATTTTAAATTTTCTGATGATACGCGGATTCTATCTTTCAAATTTTTCACATAAATGGACATAGATTTGACTTTAATATGACGAAATGAAATAATTTACATTTTTGTTAAAAATTTAATTCTTTATTTTCTGTGGACATTTTGTTAATACGATTAGCCATTGTTTTCTCATATTTTTACAAGATTTTTAATTATTAAGTAAAAAGATTTAGAAGAAAAATGCTTTAATTATACTCATTATAATTCAGTAGACACCAAAGTAACATCAAGTACCTATTTAAAAACAAACTACTGATTACTGTTTGCTGTTTTTAACATTTTTTTGAGTATACAAATAAATTTGGAAATGTTACCGTTTCAATTATTTAAAAAAAACATTGTAGTGATATTATATTTAAAATTGTTAATAAAACAATTGTTTAAATACAAAGTGACCATAAATGATTCGCATTGTTTTTTAAATAAAATAAATAAATGTATCATCACGCCTTCTACCCATTATTGGGTGTGGCACTCTGCCGAAGCAGATCTCGGTAAGTGAAATATTTTGCACGTGAAGTGCGGGTACCGGTCGTCAAATCACGACCCCCAAAGATGTTAGTGGTGGAGGAGCCACAGGGGTAGCTTTTGAAATGATGAAAATTGTTTGTCGCCTGTGGGAATCGAACCAGGGTTCTCAGGACTTCATACCACTGAGCTAGCCACCTATATATTTTTAGTTTTATGTTGGTACACATGATTGTCAAATTCAAATATTTTCAATAAAATATAATTGTAATTTGATTATGTGTCAGTCTCAATCTTTGTTTATAAAAATGATTATTTACAGTAACAGCAAATTGGATAAACTTCAATCTTAAAACAGTGACGAGGCTTGCCAAATAAACAGGGTAGTCAACTGTAACAGGGTGGTTTTAAGATAGCCATTATTGCATCCCCGAAAATACCACTCTTCATCGCCAATCACAAAAAAATATCTGTTCTGAGTGATCTTCAGTAAAGTCAAGTTCGCGTCCTCGGCAGATACCGCATCCGTTCCCACACTTCGCGCGGACTTAGGTAATCTTTTATTAGTTTATGTTATTGCTTAATTTCTGTTTTAGTATTTCGGTTATTCCGTTAAGTTTCTAAATAAAGTAATGTGTTTTTTTTTGTGTTTTACTTAACAAACAATAGTAACCATCAATCTTTTAATTTACCATTAAATTCCGCTCGCGATGTACATACTAGGGATGTTGATTTTATCCGGATATTCGAATATTCGAATATTTATATGACAAATATTCGGTTTTGGCTATCCAAATAGTTCGAATATCCGAATAACAAACAAAATCAAAAATCTAAACAGTAAACACTTTAACAACAAAATAATGTGTATTTCATATTGTCATCAATTAATAAATGGAAATAGTTATCCAAATAAAATAATTATGGATCAGTTTTTTTCATTTTACTCACGTAATATATAATATAAAATTATAAGTAATTAGAGGTGGGCGAATATTAAATTTCTCGAAATCGTATATGAATCTCGGATATTCGGATTCGAATATCCGGATACGAATATGGAGACTAACGAATATCCGAACTATTCGGATACGAATATTTGGTTGACCGAATATTCGTTCGGCAATTTTTACAAAATCGACATCCCTAATACATACATACATCCCTAGTACATACATGCTCGTGTTACATAACTCAAAACTTTTGTCAATTGCAGTCAGTCGGTTCTTTTATAGTCAAATAATCAGAACAGTGAACACACGCCGCATCTACAAGTGAGCCACCGCCTCGCTTCCAAGTTATGTGTGTCAATTCAGGCGCCATGCACAATGTGACACAAACTCACACGCACACACATACTCACTCAATTCAACGTCTCAGTTCTTAGTTCTCAAAGCATGAAGCCAACAAACGTAGGACTGCACAATGCAAATGAACTTACAAAACTGTACGCTCATACACCATACTCGTGCGTCAATCCATGCATGTACAAACATTGTGCATGTGTGTGTGTGTTCTATTCTAGAAACACCGAGGTGGATGCAAAGGCGGAAGACAGCCAGACTCAAAATAAAAATAAGACCCACTGGTATATAGTTGTCGTCGGCTGAAATGACCATGAGGTACCAAATAATAGGAGAAAGCCTAAAGTTTGTGATTGAAGCTGGCTACTCAAGTTCTATAGGCAAAGTTTGATGTTTGTATTGTCCACTGATATGATTGTCTGCATACGTCCGGCCCAATCTAGCTTCATTCATGTATTAGTTCGTATTGTCTTTTATATACCGGGTATAACACTGAGAGAATACAATGTTAATTTTTTATTTGGCGCTTGTTGCTTCCCTAATTAAAACCTGCATCCAACTAATTTGTCCTTTAATTATTTTTTATACACAGTCTTAAAGTCTAAACACCCGAATAAATTATTTATTTAGGAATCGATTTTCAAATTTTTTTGTTTTGTTGGATAGTTCTGAAGTAATCCTACTCACTGCGTATTCAAGTTATTTTGTAAATGAATGTCATGAAACTATGATAGCTTTTTACACCATAAAAATCAAGAAATATCATTAGCGATTTTTTCATACAAAAATAGCACTGGATTATCTGAAACTCAGATAAACTTACTTTCATGTTACTAGGATATTTCTTTATTTTGAATAGGATTGTTTCAGAACTACACACAACAAAAATATATTGAAAGTTATAAATAAAAAAATGTATGCTGGTGTCTAGACTTAAGGCCGTTTGACACGATGCATTATTTTGTGCAAAATTATGTACATTTATCTGTTTCAGAATTATGAACAACAAAATTTACTGTTGCATACAGCAAAATAACCTTCAGAAAAATTTACAAAATTATACCGAAATTGTTCTATATTCTAGCAAAATTTTGTACAGAAATTGCGCAGTGGAGATGCGCAGTGAATTATTCCATTTTCGTTTACTATTTGACGTTTAATTATAACTTAGCTTTATATCACTGCTTTTGATTCTGTATTTACATCTGGTTTCACTTGTTTTATTTCTTCTTTTGTGAATTTTAAAGTACAATATATCGTGATGTCGCGATGATGTGAAGGTTTTAATCGAAGAATACCAGAAATATCCATGTTTTATTTGGTTAAATCAAAAGAATACAAAAATAAACATGCTAGGTCACGAGCATTGGATTTTTTTTAGCAATAATAAAAGAAAAAACCCGAAACAACTATCAACGACATCAAAATTAAATTCATTGCGTTGAAAACAAATTCAATTTTCAATTCGTTATTCAATAAATGCAAGATTCCTTTGCCTCAAGCCTTTTCGTACACCATATTTTCTTTTTTGTAATTCTTCTTTTATTGACTATTGCTACTATTTGTATTATAGGGGACAATAACAATAATAATTATAAATTAATTTCTTTCAATTAATTCCCGTCCATTTTGTATGTAATTTTTATTGTTAGAGACCTCAAATAATTTCACGTCACTGGTTGTGATACAGTTTGTGCGCGAGTGCTTATACAGAATTATATACAAAATTATGAAGCAGTAACATACAGTCTACAGAAAAATGTTCAGAAAATTGTATCATTTTTATGAATAAAATTTAATACAAAATTATGTACATAATTTTGAACAAAATATTGCATCGTGTTAAATGGCCTTTAAGTGGGACACACTGTACATACGAATAAGAAGCATATGAAAAATGATTTTTATAAAGAAAATTGCAGATTGAAAGAACTGCGGAAAACAATGAAATAAAATTATTTGTTTGTCAACTTTGATAGTTATATAATTAAAACAGTTTTTGTTGTAAATTCTGTACTAATTTATTGATTCGACGTTTTAGTGTACTGAAACATCGAATTAAATAAATTATAACAGAACTTAAATCAAAAATTGTTTAAATTATTTAAAAGTTAATTCTGAAAGCATTTTTCATATGTTTGATAGTTAACGTTAAATGGTTATATTTGTTATTGTTATCATTATTTATGTTTATTGTTACTTCCATATGTAATATAATTTATAACAATTTAATGTGAATATTTTGCTAACTATTAAAGTTAACAATAAAAATAAATTTGTATCATTGTTTTCCACAGTACTCTCAATCTGCAATTTTCTTCATAAATAGAATATCGAAAAACAAGTGCTACAATGACCCTTATTGTAATATGAGTAAAGTACCAATATTACAATTGGTCATTGTAACAAGTATTTTTCATACTACTTTTAGTCGACTTTATTATGTTGTTTAGTAATAAAATTTTCAGTAATAATGTAACAAGAGAGTGAGAATAAATAGAAAATAATTTGACGGATCCTTCGAAAACTTGTTACCAGGCAATAGTCACGAAAACCCATAGGGCTTGAGTAGCTATTGCTAAATGGCAACAAGTTTGAGAAAGACACTGGAGAATTATTTTCGAATTTATCCAACTCTGCAGTTATATTTAATTAGATTATTTTTTGCCTAAGCTCTTGAGGTGGATTCATCCAACTTAAAAAAAATTGAACTTGGTTCATATCGATTGATTACTTATTAATGTATTCTTGGAAGTTGTTTCTAAAATTTGTTGGTATATCTGAAATGGAACTAAATCCATTTTTTTTTACACATTTTACTGGACGCGTTGACAGTTTTAAATATTTATTTGACAACTACCTATCATTTGTCTCAAACAAAAAAGCATCTACAGAGATTATTCCCGCGAATAATCACAAGAGCTTTATTCTCAGTATAATAATGACAGGATTGGTTAAAACGTAAACATGTGACATACAGTGAAGCATTTCATTGGTTTTGAGAAATGTCAAAAAATAATCAATTTAAATTTTATGCATATATTATTATGGGGTGGTTAGCTCAGTGGTATGAAGTCCGCCTGCGGATCCTGAGAACCCTGGTTCGATTCCCACAGGCGACATACAATTTTCATAATTAAAAAAAATACTACCCCTGTGGCTCCTCCACCACTAACATCTTTGGAGGCCGTGATTTGACGACTGGTAACCGCACTTCACGCGCAACATATATCACTTACCGAGATCTGCTTCGGCAGAGTGCCACACCTAGTAATGGGTAGAAGGCGTGATGATATATTTATTTATTTTATTTTATTATTACAGTAAAGTTTTAATTTTACTCTATCTTAGAAAGCTTCATCTTCTTTAAACAGATTAACCAGTAATATATATTAAATTTATTTCTTTTTAAATTACAAATATCTTGTAATTATTTCACCAATAACAATGCGCTAAAATTCTATATAAAATGATGTTGAAAGCCTTCAAGGTAAGTAAATCTAAGTTATCAATATAATATATTTTGTAAATAGCTGTATAGCTCTAACACGAATTATTTTAATGTAGTATAAAAATGGAGTTGGTCATCTCCAAATTTAATACTTTTTATGAGAATCTTACCTGTAGGTGTTCATGTCACCGGCAATGTGTGAATTCAATCAATCTGCGGAATGCCTAGACAATGTACAGAATCTCAAATTCAAAAATTATTAATTATTATTTTTTATATCAGAACGCAATCTTGTCGAGGTTTGCTTTGCACGCACCCAAAGCCTACTCCATACAAGCAAGCTGTTATATATTTTATTTTAGCTCAAATGATTGATTCCAAGTTTTATATATTTATTTGAATTCAATTTATGACAAATTTAAATAAGTCATAAATATTATTTTTCTACACCTGTCAAAAGAATACGACACTTTCACATCGCTATGGATACGCGAAATTTGTGCTTTTTCACATATGAAAAAATAATTTTATCTACAACTCATTATACTGATTTCAGTTGAATTATATGGCTCATAAAACACTAGTTTTTTATATTCCATAAAACACTGTAAACAACTTGTTACTTAGCAACCACTTCATGATCTACCGTATTTTGAGAAACTATATATAACTGAATCAACGTTGAACGTTACGACCAATCTTCTTCGATACCTATAATTATGAGTTGTGGATAAAATTTTGTATTACACCTTCGGTCTCGTGTTTAAATTTTTCTTGCATGTTTTATATACCTAATAAAACACTTGTATAATAAGTAACTATATTTTATTTCACACGTGAACAACTAACCTTTTTCCATTGAAATATCAAATTTCATAATCTTTGACACTTTAAAAAAATATATTTATCAAACATTTTCACGTTTCCTTAGTTACAACACATCAAATTTATATTATTTTTAATTTTTACCTTTAAGGACCAGTTTTTCAATCACCGGTTTACTCTCGATTAACGTTAATCATAATTAAATAATAATGGAAACCAAGGTTTCCATTTTTATCTAATCTTGATTAACAGTAATCGGTGATTGAAAAACTGGTCCTAAATTTACTTAAATAAATCAATAATTATTATATTATTCTTTTTTTGACAGTTGTAGAAAAAATGTTGTTTGTATTTCGTGGACGAAATTAGTTTTTTGACGCGTTCGAAAGACTTTTTCTCTCCATCTGTCGGTCTCGACCAAAAGTGACATTCTCAAAAATAACTATTTATGGTAAGGAAATGAAAAAAAAAATCTATATTTGATTTTGGAAGTGAAGACTTTAATTAATTATTTAAGTTTTAATGAATTTACTAAAGTCTAATTCACACCAAAGAATCGAAACATCGTCAATATATATTTAAAATTTGATTTACTATTAAAGCCAAGTACCTAATATCATGGAAATGTATTTTAATTTCTTACCATAAAATATTTATTTGAATATTGAACTTGTTTGTAAGACTCATTTCGCTCTCGTATTAAATAAATAAGTAATATGTCTGTAAAACGCACGCCTCGGCCACGCACACCTTAATATTTCAACCAAATTTGCATTGAATTCAGCATTTTCACTGATTTTGCGCTTCACCGGTGATACCAAAACCAAGCGACATATGACTGAAGCACAGCAGACAATTTTTAGTCAGATATGTTTACTATAAAATTTTTACTACAGTCAGTTTTTCAAAATAAAAATGTAAACTAATATTAACGAGGATAGAGTGATAAATACCCGTGTTTGACAATAAAGAGCGCCAATAATGTAAAACTGCATAATCATTGTCATTGTTTGAGATCAAATTCATTTGTTAAAATGTAATAGTCATTCAAAGCAAACAATTTTTACTTTTTTGCAACTATAGAAAAAAATCAGTGATTAGAGATTTGGATAGAAAAACGTGTACGAAAATCAAAGAAAAATTACACACTGTCTATCAGATCTTGCATCTTCTGAAAAACATCAGATATTCGTTTAATGAATTTAAACGTGGCCGCACAAGCGTTTGTGATGAAGAACGTCCAAGTCGTTTAATTAGGGTGACTACCAAAGAAATTATTAGAAAAATCCATGATATTGTTTTTAATAATCGTAGAGTAAGAGTGTTTGAGATAGCTGCATCTCAGATGAATGTGTGCGCAATATTTTATATGAACATTTGCATGAGAAAAAGATATGTGGAAGATGGGTGCCGTATTTGCTCACAATCGACTAAAAACGCAACATAAAGGAAGAAAAAATATTTGATGCAAGATAACGTGGCTTTATTCCAAATGAAAATATTTTTTAATATTGACGACGTTTTCATCCTGAATAAAGCCACGTTATCTAAAAGAAAAATCCTGGACTAAATAAATTGTTCCTTTATTAAAATATATTTTTCGGCTTAATCATCTCCAAATTTTATTAAAAACTCATTCGATTGAACATTTCAAAGAAGTGTTCAGTGATGTTTAAGTGGAATACGAAAAAATTTTTACGTCGTTTTGTATTGATGAAATGTAGATCCATCACTATACTTCTGAGACAGAAGAATAGTCAAAACAATGGATTTGTTATGGTGGATGTGCACCACAAAGAACAAAAAGAGTTTTATCGGCTGGAAAGATTATGACGGCTGTTTTTTGAGATGCAAAAGATATTATCCTTACCGACTCTCTCAAAAAAGCAGACACTATAATAGGAGCCCAGTAAGCATCATTATTGGATCAATTAGATGCTGTAATAAAAGAAAGGCGACCGTTTACGGCAAAGGAAAAAATGCTTTCTTCAGGCCAATGCACCGGCACACGAATCAACAATTGCAATGAAAAAATGAATAGACACTTACAAAGATAGTATTTAAGGTTGCCATCTAACGGCACTATTACAAAGTTAATTACCACAATACAAATAAATATGTATCAAACGTCAAACTACAAAACACAACATGAAGTTTGTATACAAATCCTTCTCGGTACAAATATGTATAAAGATGCTACAAAAATATTAGGTTTCTTTTGTTTGTTCAGTCACTAAAGATAAAAAATAAGTAATTACAAAAACGAAAAAAGTATAGGTCAATACTATCGAGCTAGGACAGTTGTCAAAAGTGTGGACTAAAGAATACGAGCGGATTTGTTTGTACTGGGAATGTTTTATTTCTTTCCAAGATATACTACATCTCTCTTGCACGTGACGTCATTTTTATAAGGGTTTATTCAAATTTGTTCCCTGTTACTATTACTTGTATCCAAACTTGAAGAAATGGCTCGGAGGTAAAAGATTTGCATCGAATTTGGAAGTCATACAAGATGTAAATAATTATTTGAGTTTGACAAATCATATTATTTGAAAGAGATAACAAAATTGGAAATATGTTAACTAAGTGTACCGAGCTAAAATAATACTACATTGAAAGATTAAAAAAAAATAATTTGTCAAGTAATAGAATTACGGGTACTTATCATTCTGCTCTCGTAAATAAAATAAAATATATTATCACGCCTTTCACCCATTACTGGATGTGGCACTCTGCCGTAGCAGATCTCAGAAGGTTATATATGAAGTACGGTTATCAGTCGTCAAATCTCGACTCCTAAAGATGTAGTAAAAGGAAAGTCACAGTGGTAATTTTAATATGGTGAAAACTGTTTGTCGGCTGTGAAGCATTATGTGTTATTTAATCATATCTGAACCAACATTCAGGTTTTACAATCAAATAAAAATTACGAGAATTTAAATTTGACAAGAAATGTCACTTTAATTCGCCTTTTTGTTGGGGACATTTTTGTTGATCTCCCTGTAGATTAGAATATAAGACGAAGACTATACTCATCGACTCTTGTTCAAGTGTGTCATACATAATACGAAAAAATACTACGGCTTTTTTTATCAGACTAATGTAAGTCAGCCTTGTGTTTCTAAAAATACAAATGAAGAGAGAAGACTATTACAAATGGATGCAATTGTAAAGAGTTTTTCGACTGAAAATCATTAATTTTCCTGACATGAAACTGCACTTTGTGCTGCTTTAATTTTTTTAGAATGTGTTGATTAGAGCATAAAAATATAAATCATAGAGAATTTATGCGGCTTTCTTGCCAAAAGCAAGCAAATTTGTAGCTATAAATTTTACCCAAACTAACTACATCTCTGCAGGAAGTGCAAGCAATTAAACGAAGAAAAGAAAAAAATAGTTGCTCCCTCGTATATTCTAAAATATCTTAACATGCCGTAAAGGATTAAAACCAAGTTGTTTTACTTTGGTAGATTTAACTTTTGATATTTCTAATGGATAAAATAGAGTGATGGTATAGTTATATGCAGGGTTGAAAAAAACCCGCCCCACTGGGTTTTTTTGGGTTTATTTAGGCATTATTGGGTTTTTTATACTATTGACAAATACATTTTCTAATTCAAGTTATTTAATTATAGATTAAATTTGTATATGATGTTTAAAATGGATGTTATACACTACTAAACATTAAAACAAAATTTATGTATATTATGTTTCAATTGCATGGCTATCGATAGTTTTGAGGCTATTTTCGTTATTTTCAGATCTAATTTGTGCCGTTACGAAGCATGCAAAATTAATTTTGTTTATTGGTTTTGATGCAGAATATTATGTCCTAAAACTTTTATTTGAAGCTTTTTTGTTTAAAATAATTAGGGAAGCAGGAAATTATAAAATTATAATTTAACATGTTAAATCCCTATGTTCAAGAATCACGGTCACCACCCTGCATATAATATTATTGTTTCAAAAACAAGTTGTAGAAATTTAAAATATGTATCTCAACCAGTTAACAAATTTTTGTATCATAGAAATGGTGAAATACTCCCGGTCTTAAAAAGAAACTGATTTTATCTCTATATTTTAAGTATCACTATGTTTCATTCTTATGCGTTATGGAAAGTAGCATAAACTAGTCTTACGAATAACTGTTATGCACTTACTATCTTGAGAGTAACATTTCCAATGACTATATTCTATACAACAGAGGAATCTTGGCGCACATCACGAATATTTAGAGTCAATGATCACCGCTTCTCAAAATACACTTGAATCAAATTTATTATAACAATACACAATACAAGGTGCCAATTGATACAGTAGTTTTAAACTGATTGAAAATAGTTAATGACAAGGTAGTCGATGGCATTTAGTATGCGAAAGAAACGGTTCCTGCAACTAAAAAGGACGCATTTCCTGTTGGTAACTAATGACAAATGACAACTAGCGGAATTGTAAACACTTTACTGTTTAATGTTTACTAAATTTACAAGATAGGTATCTTAGAAAAACAATTATAAAATAAGTATATTATGGTTTATATATTGTAGATAACAACGCTTCTGTAAATACGACTAATTATAAATACCTACAATTAGATAAGTGTTAAAACATTAAAAACCTTTTAAAAATAATTTTTCCTACAACTGTGCGATTTATTTGTTATTACGTAACTATAATTGCCTTGGTTACGTATGGAAAGTAGATGAATGCAGACCAAGTGCGTTTCTGTAAGCAAAGAAACACTAGTGCGGAAAGTGCTTCATTACGCAACTGTAAAAAAGTTTTTTTGAGAGCGATTTAAATTTCGCGCCAAGCGCGTAATTCATATTTTGGCCACAGACGCTTATGGAAGAAGAAGATGCGGTGATCCAGCGCTAGTAAATATGCAGTAGTATATTTTGACGTTTATAAACATAACCTTAAATTGCAGTATATCTAATCTGTACACAATTAATAAAAAGAAGCGAACAAAGTAAAATATATCGATAAATGGTTTTATTTAAAGAGTAAGTGAAATACAGAATATTTATTGTGTGTATATTATTAACACAGTTGTTTATATTGACATAATGTGAAGTGGAAACTTTTGTACTGTCTAAAGAAATATTGATTTCTTCCGTACTTGATCATATTATTAACAGTAACATGACTGACAACAATTTCGGAGGTTTTAGAAGTACCAGCAGCAGGTTGATTGTCATTGTCGAAAATAGATCCAACATAGCATGATCTGGGGCTTCAATTACCTTTGGAGGTGTTTATTATAAAGAAGAATCACTCACTGTACTATTCCAATCTAGACGATTTTGAAGAACTGATCTTGAAGTTAGTGAAATATTTTTAAATAATGTAGAACAATGTGCAAGCAATCAACAAACAAACCATAGCAACGCCGTAAAATGTCGTTCTCGTGTAAAATCATTAACGGGCAGATTCATAAAGCGGATTAGCGTTAACACCATTTTTATTTCATTTTTACCTCTCTTTCCAATGTACGAAACAAGTTTATTTTAACTTGAGTTAAAAAGAGAGTTAATTAACATCAAATTTAGTTTATTTCTTGAATCTGTTTTAATTTGAAACAGAGTTATAGATAATATTAAAAACGGTGTTAGCGCTAATCCGTTTTATGAATCTGCCTGTAAGATTTTATAAAATTTGGATAATATTTTAATGATTTTCTAAAACGCACAGTTGTAGGAAAAATGTTGTTTATAACACGTGCCGAAAAAGGTTACGTGCTCGTGCAGATTTTCGCACTCGGCAAGCCACGTGCGTTAAATCCTGCACTTGCACGTAACAAACCTTTTTCGGCACTTAATATAAAAATAACTATTATGACACAGTACAATTTTTTAATTTGCAACATGACACTGATTATTTTAATCATTACTTTCAAATTGTGTATCTATTTTGTTTCCTATTTTTTAATTATCGCACAGAATTTATTACTGTCACAACACAAAAGTCATGGACTTTCAAAAATTTGCAGAAATTATTCGGTTAATGTATTTGACGCTTTCTTAAGTTTTATAAGAAAATAATACTTAATTACAAATTTTATTATGATCGAAAATATTAAATCGTATTATTTTGAAATGAAATATTTTTACAATGTGCAGTAAAAAAAAAAGTAATTGTATTCTAATAAAATAACAGCTATACTTTCATCAACAAAACTGTAATTCAAAATGTACCTTCGGACTGTGAATTTGAGAACTCGGCTTAGATTCCTACAGCCGACAAACAATTTTTCCCACATTCAAATTACTCCTGTAGTTTCCTCTCCACTAACATATTTGGTAGCAGTGAGTTGACGGCTAGGAACCGCATTTTACGCGCGAAACTACATCACTAGCTGAGATCTGCTACGGCAGAGTACCACACCCAGTAGTGGGTAACAGGCTTGATGACATATTTATTTATTTTATTTATCCAATAAAATGTATCACTGCAGTGTAATATACTCCAAATGGCATTAAAGTACGTCTAAATAAAATAAGGCTTCAGAGATCCAAAAATTACTTATATATTTTTTTAAATTGGACGTTTCAAGTTTCAAACGAAACTCATCATCAGCTAAAAAATATAAAATATAAATAAATATAAATAAATATATCATCACGCCTTCTACCCATTACTGGGTGTGGCACTCTGCTGAAGCAGATCTCGGTAAGTGATATATTTTGCGCGTGAAGTGCGGTTACCAGTCGTCAAATCACGGCCCCCAAACATGTTAGTGGTGGAGGAGCCACAGGGATAGCTTTTCCAAATTATGAAAATTTGTCGCCTGTGGGAATCGAACCAGGGACCTCAGAATCCACAGGCCGACTTCATACCACTGAGCTAGCCACCCCATTAAAATATAAATAAACAAAATAATATAAGCCTTATTTTATTTATACTTATAATTTTGGATCCTAAATATTTTTATTATAGCATTAAAGTAAGGTTAAAATTTTCAGTTATGCTGGGTCAACTGGTCTTAATCTTCTTAATTTAACCTTTGCCGCGTTCCAAGAACTATTAAATTTATTATGTTATAAACATTTATGCCTTAGACGGGATGCAAACCCGTAGTCTACTGAATGGTATAAAGTGGACAATGAGCTATTGTCCTGACCCCTGAACTAGCGAAGTACCGGCGTCAGCTTGGCATGCAACTGGTCATAAAATAACAAATGAGAGTCATTGGTATGTCGGATTACATACTGGCTGTAGTAAGGAAAATGCATCCTGTTAACATGGAAAATTAGCTTATTCGTTGTTATTGCTTTCCTGATTATTTAATTTTTTTTTTATGAACTTAATCACTCTATAGCAGAGGAATTCTTCAGCTCACAATGCAAGCTGAACCACTCCGACTCAGCCGCATTTATTAGATATAAGGTTTAGCGAGCTTTGAACACTCGAACTCTTACTTAATAGATGCAAGTTTTATGTTATGCTACTGAGAAGAAAGATTCAAATATATTTTTTCTATAACGCGTTTACAAAGTGAATTTTGTGTTTTTCATTTTTCATAAACTACAAAATTAAAGTTTATACAACTGTTTGGAAATATTTTTCAGTGAAGTTCTCAAGTTGTAAAACTGTCAAACATTAATCTATCATTGTTTAGCTTATGAAAATTTATTGCAATTATTATTTTTTTAAACAATTTTCATAATTTCAAAAACTACCCCTGTGGCTCCTCCACCACTAACATCTTTGGGGGCCGTGATTTTACGACTGGTAACCGCACTTCACGCGCAAAATATATCACTTGCCGAGATCTGCTCCCGCAGAGTGCCACATCCAGTAATGGGTAGAAGGCGTGATGATATATTTATTTATTTTTATTTATTATTTTTTTATAATAAAATAATTACATTAAAAACAAGACTTCTTTATTAAAAATTAAACGTATTTAGTTTTTAACTTAACTAAACTAACTAAATAAATATCAAAATAAATAAATAAATAATAACGCCAGTTAAGTTACGTTGCGCGCGGGTAGTACTTGGATGGGTGACCGTCCAGAGAAAACCCATAATACCTAAAACGCAGATCAGGACGGAATGGCGGCGTATGACCTAAGTAGTTGGTACGCCAATGAAGCCACAGAAAAAAAAAATATTTTTAAATGTTTATTAACTCTACTATTTAGATTTTTTTTTAAATACAAATTTTGAATCAAATACAGGGTGATTAGAAGTAACTGTTTCAGTTGATAACACAAATAATTGGTGAAAATTGGTAAGACTGATACATGAATATATTTCCTGTTATTGGCAGTGACAGTTGAAAAGTTAAATTAATAATAATAAATAAATAAATTAATATCCACAATTAAAATCGTTGTTTATTTCTCAACACAGAGCAATAATCTAAAGTAGTGATTTTCAAAGTGTGGGTCGCGACCCCTGAGGAGACATTGGAGGGGGGTCGTCGAATGCTATTCACAAATTTTAAAGACATGTTTCCAAAGATTCAAGCCGTTGCAAGCTTTTATTTAAATTTTACGGATTCATGAAATGAAAAATATAATTTATACTTACTATTAATTTAGATGCTTATGTTTATATTCACGTTTATTTCTGTTTACTGTTAATTAAAAAAAAATTGAAACAAGATATGAAATTGGGGATTTCATCATTTAATTCCTCATTTATTTCTACAAAGTTAGTCATATTTTGATCCTCAATATATATATATATATATATATATATATATATATATATATATATATATATATATATATATATATTTAATCGCCTGCTAAAGAAAATGTATTTTTTTTTGTTCATTCAGTTTAAAAACAGAAAAATTTAAAAATATAGTTCTATTCAAATCAAACTACGAGAAATCGAATGCCGTTGAGCGCATCTTCATATCGTTTTTTAGTTTTCGAGTTACAGCGATTTTTGACTTTTAAAAAACCTCAACTTTGAAGGCCCATATCTCGAAAACTAAAGGAGATATTGAAATGCGGTTTGAACGAGTGTATTTCTCGTGCTCCAATACCGAAAAAATATTGAATTTTTTTTTCAACCTGTTGGCTTATATTTCAAAAAGTTTATGAAACAGTCATAATAGAACCCCCTTAATTGAGATATTTTTCCTTTATTAATTTCTGAAATTGTTGTTCTACGTTTGTAATGTCCATTATTAAATCAGCCTTTTAAAAACAGCAATTTTGATCATATAAAAAGTAAGGGAGTCGCGAAAGTATACATTTGTGATTTTTGCCTCCAAGAGGGTCATGGCTCCCAAAAGTTTGAAAAGCACCGATCTAAAGTATTTCTATTACTCATAATAATTTTAGCTGTCAGACCCCTGATATAATCCTATTTGTATTTATTCTCAAAATGACAAATCAAATAGTATTTCTGTGAAGTGCGGTTTCCAGTCGTTAAATCACGTCATCTAAAGATAGTGCTGGGGGAGCTACAGAAATAATTTTAATGTGGAGTATCGTTTGTTGACTGTGGGAATCAAACTCAGGATCTCAAATCTACAGGCCAACGCTATTCTACTGAACTCTTTCCTTTAATAGTTGCTGTTGTAATCAAATTGAAAATAGGTATTTGTCTGGTAGGTACAAATGTTAAATTTAATATGTATTTGTTTATATTTGTTCCAGTTCCATGATTAACTTCATGAATAAAAGAAATTTTAGACAATTTTTGAAGTTAGCGTAGGTTTTTCAATCTCCTAATAAAGATCCGAATAAATTTATCCACCTGACAAAATAGAACATCGAAAGATTATTTACATAATTTGAACTATGAATTTGATGCATTATTTTCTGTTTGAGAGAAGTAGTATAGTACGTACCATGAACTGTAAGTGACAGTTTTTAGGTTAAGAATATGAGATTTCCAAAACATTCGCGCCCTAAGAAATCATTTATAGTTCGAGGTTAGTCAGCTATTTATATACAATACCTGCACAAATAGAAGGAAAAAAAAATAGGTATCAAAATTAACAACTGTAAAATTGTAGTCAAAATAGGACCTTGATGTATAATATTTACTTACTGTCCACGCGAATGGTAACCATGGAAACCAACTTTGCAATAAAAGTTCTATTTATTGTGTTTAATTATATCATTAAAGGAAAATTTACAGTACAGGTATTGTAAAAAAAATTATTAGGAACTTTATTTGATAATATGGAGTAGCTAGCTCAGTGGTATCAAGTCGGTCTGTGGATCCTGAGAACCCTGGTTCGATTCACACAGGCGATAAACTCCAATAAGTGCATCAGTTTGCTTAATTCAGTTCATTTAGTCATGTTGTCCAATTTATCCTAACTGATTTAAGGGAATCAAGTGGTAAGTGGAATACAGCTATTATAGACAATTATCATGGGGTAATGGCTCAGTGGTATCAAGTCGGCTTAAGGATCCTAAGAACTCTTGTTCGTTTCCTACAAACATTTTCACCATTTTAAAACTACCCCTATGGTTTCCTCACCACTAACATTTTTGGGGGCCGTAATTTGACGACTGATAATCGCACTTCACGCGCAAAATATATCATTTACCAAAATCTGCTTCGGCAGAATGCTACACCCAGTAATGGGTAGAAGGCGTGATGATATATTTATATTTATTTATTTATTTGATAACCGCGGAAGCAATAATTAGAAAAATAAATATCCTATGTTAGGCACCTGTATAATTTAAAGCTCAAATATTACTTTATGTGCAGTAATACATATTAAAATTGTTCAGTTATATAAATAAACGTACATACAACCGAACAAAAACATCATGCAAGCCTTTCTAACATATGCAAGTAAAGCAATTAAGCAGATACCTCATACAACTTCTCATCCTCATCGAAAGTAAAACTCATCCCAAGATCACTAACAAAACAAATACCTACGCAAAATAAACAACAAGAAGTTTCAAACGTCAAACAAAACCTCAAAACTCCGAACCACCAACTGTCACACTACACAATACAAACAACACAACTACAGAACAACGGTTCTTCAACTGTCATCGCATGGCGCGTGTCGAGGTGGATCACAATCACGGCACACTGAGACTGTGGGACAGATTACGTCGAGGATCACGCTGTAAGGCGCGCCACGAACGCGGTTATGAGTCGGGAAGGTGTGTGTAGACTGTGCTATACTCTGGATGAGTGCCAGTGCGGAACTGCCACTGATAGTCTGAGCCAGGGATGGACTGGCAGGTCATGAATTTGGACACTAGGTGTTGTGGAAGGAGAAGACATTTTGAAATTGGTGATATTTTATAGTCAAGCTATGCTTTCTCTGTAATAAATATAAATAAAATAAATAAATATATCATCACGCCTTCTATCCATTAATGGGTGTGGCACTCTGCCGAAGCAGATCTCGGTAAGTGATATATTTTGCGCGGGAAATGCGGTTACCAGTCGTGAAATCGCGGCCTCCAAAGATGTTAGTGGTGGAGGAGCCACAGGGGTAGTTTTTGAAGTTATGAAAATTGTTTGTCGCTTGTGGGAATCGAACCAGGGTTCTCAGGATCCACAGGCCGACTTCATACCACTGAGCTAGCCACCCCATGTAATATATATATATATATATATATATATATATATATATATATATATATATATATATATATATATAAATATGAAATTGATATTTAAAAAAATTCACATCCGTTAATTCACCCACATATATCATCACGCCTTTTACCCATTACTGGGTGTGGCACTCTGCTGTAGCAGATCTTAATAAGTGATATATTGATGTGTGTGAAATACGGTTACCAGCCATCAAATCATGGCTCCCAAAGATGTTAGTGGAGGAGGAGTCACAGGGGTAATTTTTAATGTGATGAAAATTGTTTGTGGGCTGTGAGAATCGAACCGAGGTTCTCAGAATTCATATGCCGACTCGATATCACTGAGCCATCAACCCCATCGCAAATCGAAATTATTAAAGTACAGCGCAATCTACATGAAATTGATTCAGGTAAATATGTGATCTGAAGTGTAATTTTATCTTAATCTTTACAAATTTGATTAATAATAATAATCTAGATAGCGCATAAAAAAAAACAGAACACATTTTGTATTTATGAACTATCATTTAAATTGTGGAAACACGTCTTTCATTTAAAATGAATTATACTCGTAAAGAGAAAAATAGAAATACCGCAAGAATTTGAACCTAGGACCTATGAATTCTGGTCATATGCTTTAAACCAACTAAGCTGCGATCGCCCTGGATTAAAATATAATTTTATTCCAATTTTCTATATACTTTGCCTTGATATATTGAAATATTTGATACGAGATTCGTCTGCAGTGACTGTGTTATTTAAAAAGAATATTTATTTACCAATTGAAATTTAATTAGTGTCACTGTAGACGACTCTCGTGTCAAGTCTTTAAGAGTCATAGAATCGAGGTTGCCTATGACACATAACAAAATAGAATAAAAAAATTGGATAAAATCATCTTTGAATCCAGGGCGAAGGTAACTTAGATGATTTAAAGCATATGACCGAAGTTCGTAAGTCTCAGGTCCAACCCATTACTAGATGTGGCATTCTGCCAAAGCGATATATTTTGCGCGTGAAGTGCGGTTACCAGTCGTCAAATCACAGCCCCCAAAGATGTTAGTGGTGGAGGAACCACAGGGGTAGCTTTTGAAATTATGAAAATTGTTTGTCGCCTGTGGGAATCGAACCAGGGTTCTCAGGATCCACAGACCGACTTCATAAAAAATAAATAATAAAAATACTAATTAAATGTCTTTTATTACTTCTCAATCAGTTATAAATAATGTAGTTAATCTTCTACGACTTTAAACGAAAGTAAGCTTTTCTTCCCTCATACGCGGGTCGAAATGTGACTATTATCTCCCTAGTTACTTCCTTATTTATGGTTTATTTCATTGCAACCGTCAGCACAATCTTAGATATTTATTTATTTATTCATATATATCAAGTATCTTTTAATTTTTTTTAATGAGATAATGGCTCAGTGGTATTAAGTCGGCCTGAGGATCCTAAGAACCCCGGTTCGATCCCCATAGCCGACAAAACATTTTCATCAATTTAAAATTATCCCTGCGGCTCCCCTACCACTAACATCTTTGGGGGCCGTGATTTGACGGATAGTAACCGCACTTCACGCGCATAAATATAGCACTTACCGAGATCTGCTTCGGCAGAGTGCCACACCCAGTAATGGATAAAAGGCGTGATGATATATTTATTTATATTTATATTTTAATTTTTCATTCAAATGATATGAAAGAATGGTAGAAAAAAAAAATCATATGTTTATCTCTGGAAGTAAAGTGTCCTTTTCAACATTGTGTGATTATTAAACGTCAACCGCAGAAAGATATAATACACTTCCCTTTCACGTTCTACAAATAGCTATTGCTATATTGTTTCTTCTTAATATTAAATATATTTTTAAAGTCTTTTTATATTTGTTCAGTTTGAACAAAATGTACGATCAAAAGGAAATCACTATTTGATCAACGCGCTTTAGTTTGAGAATTCACTTCCTGTTGGCTTATTATTATTTATTATTGATTGAAAACTCATTTACAGAATTTTTAAACATGATTATTCACTATGTTAAATAGTTTCGCAAATACGTCAGTGATTTTATTTGTGATACAAAAAAGAAATGAAAAACTGGCGAAACAGGTGTATGTTAATGAAACAGGAGGTAAAAAATTAAGAGGACGAACTAGGAATAAATGGATAGGTATAATTAAAGGATAGTTACATGAACGAATGATTCCGATTACGAGGAATAAACGAACTTGTATGAAAGGAATTATAAATGTGGAATAAGGAAAAATAGTATCCTAAAATTTATTATTTTAGCAAAATAATATTTTTTAAATATGCAATACACAATTAGGTTCATTTCAGAAGAAGTAACAAAAGTGAACAATCAAGAAAAAAATTAATCTTCTTAAAAAGTTTTACCCCAATTTGTCTTTTCTTCGCTACTTTTTCGCCTAATTAAGACATTAAAATATAAGTCTCAACAAAAAACAATTTTTAAGGAAGTCCCTTTACTGTAATAAGATTAAAAATTCTGAGTCCCATCCTGTTTAGCATTTATCAAACATTCAAAACCATAACGTCCATCTCAGCCAATGGCTTTATTCGCGGATGCAAAAGTTGCAAAGTCTCATTAGAATCCCATCTGAAATTCATGAGGACTCTTTACAGAAAAGGAAGCGGCTTTGTGAAGAAGAAAAGCCTTCTATTCAACTTTTATTTCAGACTATTCTTAGAAATATCCTGAATATATTCGCAGCAATTAACTGTACAATAGAAAACAGTATCACTAAACAAACATAAATGTTTTCATTTTTTTTTAATAAAGCTGAAATGATGAAGCAATATTAGAATTTTTTACTTTCGGTTTTAATTTAAAATGTGGTTTTTATTTCAAATAATTTTGTTATTGCTGAATTTTAAGTAAAACAATAAAAATTATGAAAGTACAATGACTTATTTCGTGAGTTAACGAATTGTTACTCAATTAATGTAATACAATTTACAAATGTGATTTCAAATTTATTAATTAATTTAGTATGAATTACTCTATTATTTATAGCAATTCATACATTCTACAATTTAAAATGATATGCTCTATTAATCATATGCTGTACACAATGACAGAATATACTTCCTATTCCTATTGAAAGGCATCTATTTTCATACATGAGTAACGCAATAAAATTAAATTTAAATTTCACACACGCCCTTTCCAAACATTATACGCCAAGCCCACATGCATTCATTCACTCATTATTGTTTTCGATTTCTGCATTTCATTATTTTAGTCAATTTTTCGTAAGGTTAAGCATACCAATCCTCACAACTTACACTGTTATATTATTTATTGCATTTCGACAACGCAGTCAGTAGCATAATTTTAAAATTAATTAACTAATTAGTTATTAGAATTACTAAAATATTTGGAAAAGATAAATATTGGAAATGCAGTCAAGCAGTCTATTATTTTCTCACAAAACCGATTTTTCGTTACTCAGGGTACACATCAGAGTAACATGTAATAGACCACATAAGTGGGCGGTCCATATTAGGGCGGTAAATTTGAATGCGAGTCGAATGGTATATGCAGTTACCATTGTCTTATCGCGTTTTTATTTTATTAGTATCAAAATTGAAATTTTTAAGGGAAACGACCAATGATGCAACAAATTACTGTTTTAATGTTACCAATATAAATGGTTATTGTTTTGAAATGTCATGTAATAGATTTTTTATGTCTATTTGAAAAGAAACGTACGTCGTAGTGAACTTCATATCTCTACAATCATAACCTCACAATTTTGAATTTTGAATTTTTTGCACTTGTATATTTCGTTGTGATTAGAGCCAGGTGCAAAACACCACCTCATTTTAATTTATTGCACAAAAAAGCGCAAAACAAAACATGTAAACAAAAATTAGGCTAAAAATCAAATGTGTGTGCCACGCCATACGTTGCCTTACAATAGAAAGAGATAGAACGCTTAAGCCACGCCTCCTGGTGACGTTTACTTCTGTAGTCTATTCTCTCTTTACCCTGATGATAATATACATAATAACTACAAGCTTCAGTTAATAGTATGTCACAGTCATATTTATTTCATCTCATTAATTTTATTAGTTAGCCCGTCTTTGCTTATGTCATCTCCTTTTATTAACGCAACTAAGTATTTACGTAATGTTTGATTGACTATTTAATTACCGAGTCGTCGGATTTCTTACGTTAGTTATAGTTCATCGTTTGATAAGTAAAGTAGTAATGAGATAGTTAGATATTGTGTTAGTGCTTGATAGAGTTTCGAGGAATATTCAGGATAGGTTTAGAGGTGAGTCCTCCTTGCGTATGTGAGTTGAGTTGGATAATGGTATTGTTGAGTTAGCGCAAGTGTGAGCACTTGTTACGGCTGTGGCCGGGTGTGGGTATATGGAGATCCGTGTTTGGTTCCTAACGTGCGGCGAGCAACTTTGGGCTGTAGCGGAACTGTGATTGGTCACCAACGTGCAGCGAGCAGCTTTGGGCTGTAGCGGAGCCCTAGTCAGGCCGTCAACGTGCAGCGAGCAGCCTTGTAGTAACCCTAACCAGGTGTACCAACGAGATACGAAAAGATAGCGAATGTTATGTGACTTGGTCAGTTTGACCTGTAGAGTATTTGATGTGAATGATTGGAGGTGTGTTCTCACTGAGCTTTAACGCTTAATTAGTATATTCTTTCCAGATGCTAAACCGTGAATAGGTATCTTAGAACTTTCTTTGGACAGGTATTCTTTCAGTTTAATGGGCTGCATTTTAAGTAAGTACGGTTATATAGATTAATTATAAGTATCGCCGCTGCATTGTATTCGCTTGTAAATCATCTATCATAACAAATATTTAGTTATTTACAAAATACAAACGAAAGTGTAAAATATTAAATTGAATATTGGATCATTTGTACATAGTCTAAATGTCTGACATTGAAGTGATTTTTAAAGTTTTAAATACAAAACTAAAAGTGTGAACTCGGCTTACAATTTAGCGAATAAGTAAATTTCTTACCCAAAAGGAAAGTAAAGTAATATTCCTGACAACTGGAAAACAACGGTTTGATTTGACATCCAGGTAACATTTGTTAAAAAAATAATAAGGCTCATCTAAATTACTAATTTATTTCTGAAATTTTTATATTCTGATAGATTGGTAAAAAATACATTATGAAAGAAATGTTTCAATTTCTTCTCTTGATATATAAATAACTATTGTATTAATGTTTAATATACGAAGTAGTTTCCATTTTATAATTAATAATTAAGTTCTTCATAAAGTTAAATTTTACTTTCATGGAAGTTAAAATAAGAACTATAGTTTGCCGTTATTAAAGTAATTAAACATCAATATAAATTAAAGAATATATAACAATAAATCAATTAAAACATTAAAAACGACAATGCTGCAGCATTGTTATTATCTTTTTCAACCCGTATTGTAACCGTACACTACCTATAGACATTTCCTTATACTTGTCACTTTATTATATCCTTCAAGAAAATTCTACAAATGTGAGTTTCTTAAATGTACTCGTATAACAACTGATTTCGACACGTCTGTTCACATCCGATCTAGTGCCATTGTCGGATTTTTTGTACAAAATAGCTATTTTTATACAAGTGTCGAAAAAATCTTTTTCGACACGTGGCAGTGACAATCAACCTGCTACTGGTACTTCTAAAACCTCCGAAATTGTTGTCAATAATAATACTGTTGATAATATGAATAGATACGAAAGAAATCAATGTTTCTTTGGACAGCATATCTTCTTCTTCCACAAGCGTCTGTGGCTAAAATATGAAATACCGCGCTCGGCGCGAAATTTAAATCGCTCTCAGTTAAATTTTTATTTTGACAGTTTCGTAAAGCACAAATTACTTTCGGCATTTGTGCTTTTCATTTACAGAAACGCACTTGGTCTGCATTTGTCTCCTTTCCACATGTAACCATGGCTATAAGTAGTAATAACAAAGAAATCGCAGTTGTAGGGAAAATACATAATGCGTTGTAATTTGTGCTTTATCTGTAACTACAGTTAGATGAAATTTATTATAATCATTGAGCCGTTATTATTTCTACGTGTTGAACACAATACATGGATTCGTGTTACGTTTGGAAAAAGATTTAATTGGACTCAGAGTTAGCTAGAATCGTCATTCTATGAAGCAAACATTTGTTAAAGTTATGAAGAATGCAATCGCAAAGAAAAATGATTTAATAATATGTAATTTGTTAAATGCATGCACAGAAATTTAAATATTTATACTCTGTCGCACCGTAACTTTATAACGTTACACAGTATAGAGAATAAATTTCCGCGTTGGTGATTGGCTGATAGCCGTTGCGGATTTACAATATAACAAAAAATACAATAGCGACAAGTGACATTCATTTCTATTTTTCTGTGTGTGTTAGTTGAGTTAGCTCACTATTAGTTAATACCTCGATATCATGGTTTTACTCAATTTTGTAATTTCGAAGATTTAAAAATTTCTTTGTAATTTTTCATTGTGTAAATCGGTCTATTACGGTGAGACAGAGTATAGTTATTTTACTATATAACAGAAACACAGATATTCCTTTGTTTTAGTAAACATTTTATTTGGATATGGGATAGATGGCTCAGTGATATCGAGTTGGACTGTAGCTCTCCACTAACAACTTTGGAGGCCGTGATTTGACGACTAGTAACTGCACTTCACGCACATACATATACCAGTAACAGAGATCTGTTCCGACAGTGTCATACCCAGTAATGAGGAAAACGCGTAATAATATATTAATTTATTTAATTACATACAATTTTTTCGTTCATTATTCTATCTTCTCATTCTTATTCAAGTAAAGTGTTTCATTTCATTCACAATTTTCGCTCTTTTATATATTCTAAAATAGCATTTGCTTTTGACTCCCTTAATCCCTATGGTTCAATCTTCTTAAGAACCTTTTTTCCCAGACTTATATAATGAGGAAAGTAATATAACTTTCATCAATTTCGAAATTTTGTTGAATTTCACTTTTAGATCTTTCTGAACATAAAATAATTATAATAAATCGGTCCATGTGTCGCAGTCCACGTAAATATTTACGATATCTTAAATACGCGTTGGAGTTTTGAAATACAATTTTATATTTTTACTTATTACCAAAAAACTGAGATAATAAAAAAAATATTTCATCACGCCTTCTACCCATTACTGGGTGCCACACTCTGCCGAAGCAGATCTCGATAAGCGATATATTTTGCGCGTCAAGTGCGGTTACCAGCCCTCAAATCACGGCCTCAAAAGATGTTAGTGGTGGGGGAGCCACAGGGGTAGTTTTAAAATTGTGAAAATAGTTTGTCGCCTGTGGGAATCGAACCAGGCCGACGCGATACCACTGAGCTAGCTAGATTAAATTGAATAAAGGGCCATATTCAACTAACGGTAAAATAACATTATCGATGGATCTTTTTAATTTTTATGTTTATTTTGCAAACTATAGGTTTTATCACTAAATCCATAATAACTCAAATAAACCGTAATAAAGTAAGATTCAGTTAAAACAAAATTGAAATTATTAAATGTTCATTTATTTGTTGTTGGTAGAGCTGTCCGGTATTCCAATTTTAATATTGATAAAGAAACTTAATCCCAATTACAGTCAGGATCCGAACACACCGAGGCGCCGTGTGGTAGTTCATATATTTTTAGCTTGAGTGAAATTCGAACTCGGATCTACGACTTCGAATTCTGTATACCATACTGCTGGATATCGATATTATATCGATACATCGATGTAAATGCACAGCCCTAGTGGTTGATGACCAAGAAGAACATCAAATTTAAGAATTTTATACTAAATATAATAGTAATAAAACAATTAAATTTAAAACAAATAAAACAAATTAAAATCTGATGAATTATCTAAACAAAACTTTCATCTCTTAACATCTAACACCATTACCGTAACCTTGACAACGACCTAAAAATACCAGAACAGGCGCCACGCACTTACATAAAACATATTTATAAATAAAAATAACAGAACAAGAAAAGCGAAACGAAAGAAACATTTTCACCGAAAAGAATGCAGTTTTCTATCTGCAGCAGTGACAGTGGAAAATGACACGACAGACGAGAGATTGCACATCAGCTGCATCAGGAAAATTCTGCATTCCTTTACGAACTAATTATCAAACATTCAAGAAGAAGATGAGTTCTGCACGCTCGCACGCGTAATGCAGCCAGGTGACCTGTTTTTGCTGATGACAAACTCTTATAAACTACATGATGTTTACTTTGACAATCGTGATTATTTTTTTTCTATGGGGTTATGTTTAAAGGCAGGTGATTTAGAAGAAAGAAGCTTGTAAATAGATAGGTATCATCATTATGATAGGTTGTATAGCTGTATTTAGAAACTCGAAAAGATGCATGATAAAGGTAGGTATATCATATGTTTTGTATGAATTTACAAACGTGAACACGATCTTCTAATAACTGAACAATTATTTAGGTGCAGTTCTGCATCAAATTAGTTTTAAATGTTTATACTAATCATTACAATCCTTTATTGTTAGAGAATAAATTAAATTAATTGCAATAATACAAAAAGAAATTACCAAAGATTTAGTGCATAAAAAAGAACAACTAATTATATGTACAATAGTAGAAAGATGAATCACTCATGACTAAAATGTGAACTAACGTGACATTTCTCTTTCTTTAAATGATGAACAAAATATAAAAATAGAAAAGAAGGTGAAAATTAACATAAACTACTTGACATAAATGTTAAATACAATTGATAACTTATTTTAAAATGAACAAACCTAACCAAAATGTCCGGTAGAGTGCTGCTGTTTTTTACTCCAAAATTGTTAGATTTAAAAAGTTCAGAAATAGATAAATAAATATATCATCATGCATTTTCCTCATTACTGGGCGTGACACTCTCCCACAGCAGATCTCAGTAAGTGATATATTTATGCACGTGAAGTGCGGTTAGCAGCTGTCAAATCACGGTCTTCAAGATGTTAGTGGAGGAGGAGTCACAGGACTAATTTTAATGTAGTGAAAATTGGTTGTTGGCTTGGTTTCTCAAATCCACAATCAGACTTCTTACCACTGTGCCACCTATACAATAAACAAAAATGATGCATTATAACAATCTGCAATAAAAGACAACATTTTTGCTCGATGTATTCGTGCACGCGAATATGCACACAATCTGTCAGTTTAGTTAAAACTTCAATTGATTTGATGACAGTTCTTTGTGAAAATAGATTTAAGGGGGGACACCTGTTGAGACTGCTAAAAAAAGGTATTTTTGATAATTTTTTTAGGACATTAGAATAAATGCAATCGCTTTGGGTTTTTAGCATGTTATAAAGTAATATTTCAGCTTTATTTTTAGAAATTTTCAGCAGAAACAATTTGATCCCCTGCCATTGGCAGCCCTGCGAATAAAGAGCTGCAGGCGGTGCATTGGTCGCTTGCGGGACAGCGCGTTCAGTACTGAAACATCGGAGAAAAAAATGGATTTATGTTTCAGATTCTATATTAAATTATCTAAAAGGTAGTATAGGATTTTTTCGAAATTCGCAAAATTAACAAAATGGCGGCGCTCAAAAAAAAAGTTCAATTTTTCGTTGAAAAAATCGCTACTAAAATGCGCATAAAAAATCTAAAAGTTGATATATCCGAAAAATCCTATGCTACCTTTCAGATAATTCATTTCTACACAGAAAACCGAAAGAAACAGCAAAATTGATCGAATAGTTTCTGTCCCGCAAGGTAAAAAAATGTGGTTTCGAGAAAAACGACTTTAAAGATTTGAGTTTTATTTAGTGCGTTTAACGCAAGATTAACAGCGACTTAATTCATTCTGTTATTCCGGTATCATAAACTTATCCTTCGGATTGCAGATACCGCTCGTCATCCTTTTTCGAAGCAGCAAGCAGTCGCGTAACGCTTCACCTCAGTCTTAGCGATGCGATTTTCGTCGATCTTTTATACCTGCTCGGTTCCCTATTTCTCGCTGTATCTTCGTAACGCCTTTGAATATCGAATTGATATTTTGACACAACATTCTAGTATAATGATGCCGAAAATGCAAAAAATAAAATTTCGATTTTGTGAAAATTTACAACAGGTCCCCCCTTTACAAAATTAATAGATAGAGAGTGGATCAAAATAGAAATTAATTTATTAATCAATTTCCTTAGAGATAATCCTGATCTTTAAGATGAATCTAAGACAGGGTATTCAAATTTGAATGATAAATGTTAGCGATATATTTCAGAATGCTTTCCAAAAAAGCATGACAAGCCGATTTACAGCTTACATTTTAACTTTTTAACATGCCAAAAGAGAAATATACACCAAATGATCTATACACCTCGATCAGTGAGACCGGACCATTGATTTTTAAAAGATACGACACGAATCGACACTACACTACACACGATACAACACGATCAGTGAAATCGCTGTCTAAATCTAGTACTGGGAATCAAGTATACGAAATAATCCAACGAAATAAATAAGTAATTTGGTTTAATATGTGTGCGTAAGAACCGATCCAAGTGCCAAATGGAATACGTCTAATATTAATATTAAAATATTTTTTCCTACAACTGTGCGATTTCTTTGTTATTACGTAACTATTATTGCCTTAGTTACGGGTGGAAAGGAGACAAATTCAGACCAAGTGCGTTTCTGAAAGCAAAGAAACACTAGTGCGGAAAGTGCTTCATTACGCAACTGTAAAAAAAAGTTTTTTTGAGAGCGATTTAAATTTCGCGCCAAGCGCGTAATTCATATTTTGGCCACAGACGCTTATAGAAGAAGAAGATGTAGTGAGCCAGCGCTAGTAAATATGCAGTAGTATATTTTGACGTTTATAAACATAACCTTAAATTGCTGTATATCTAATCTGTACACAACTAATAAAAAGAACCGAACAAAGTAAAATATATCGATAAATGGTTTTAAGTAAGTGAAATACATAATATTTATTGTGTGTGTATATTATTAACATAGTTGTCACAGTTGCTTATATTGACTTAATGTAAAGTGGAAACTTTTGTATTGTCTAAAGAAACATTGATTTTTTCCGTACCTGTTCAAATTATTAACATTTATATTATTGACAACAATTTCGGAGGCTTTATAAGTACCAGCAGCAGGTTGATTGTCATTGTCGAAAATAGATGCAACATAGCATGATCCGGAACTTCAATGATCTTTGGAGTTATTTATGATAAAGAAGAATCACTCACTGTACTATTCCAATCTAGAATATTTTGAAGAAATTATCTTGACGTTAGTAAAATATTTTAAAATAATGTAGAACAATGTGCAAGCAATCAACAAACAAACCATAGCAACGCCGTAAAACATCGTTCTCGTGTAATATCATTAAAATGTTATAAATTTGGATAATATTTTAGTGATTTACTAAATCGCACAGTTGTAGGAAAAATGTTGTTTATAACACGTGCCGAAAAAGGTTACATACTCGTGCAGGTTTCCGCACTCGGCAAGTCTCGTGCGTTAAAGTCTGCACTTGCACGTAACGAGCCTTTTCGGCACTTGTTATAAAAATAACTAATATTCGCCGTTTCCCAGGAAATGAAGGCAAATCAAAAGGCGTATTCCATTTGCCATTTAGATCAGATCTAACTTACACTTACTGAACCAGATCACTTATTTATTTCTTTAGATTACTTCACTCTCTTTATTTCCCATATTAGATTTACTTATATGAATTTAACTTATTATAATCTACCCCAATAAGTGCAGCAGTTTATTTAATTCAGTTCATATAGTCATGTCGTCTAATTTATCTGAACTGATTTAAGTAGACCAAGTGGCAAATGGAATACAGTTAATGTTTATATACTTGCAAATTGTTCTTTTCCCTGTTTATCCAATCGTGGCCTACGTTATATAACGGTATGCATCAAAACATAGGATAAGAATCGATGCCAAATGACAAAAATATAATTTCTATATGGAGTATTTATACATAAGTTAAACTACCGCATTTAAATGTATCGAAATGCCAACATTTATTATTTACATTAGACCTAATGCAACATCATAAATACAGTTTAGTGCAACATGTGCCTGCACACAACATAAATATTAAATGATTTCCCTAAAAAATTCAAAGTACAGTCCAGTCAAAACCATGCTCACTAGCGATAAACCAACGTTGCAGCCAAGTCAACAATTTACTCGAACGTGCCATATCTCTTGTATGCTTCCCCAACCGTTTACGTCCGCTAAATTGAGCGGAAACACAAAACCAGGGCAGCTGTGACTGGTTGATGTGACGGACACAGAGCGGAGAGCAGAGAGGAAAATGAATGCAAGTTGCTCTCTAGAGACTGCACAACGCAGCTACTCTAAAAGATTAGCAGCAGAGGCCACTTGGATCCTTCGTTAGAGAGAACCATTTCCGGTGGTTTCACGCACACTTTGATCATTTGTCACGGTGCAATGTTAAAAGATTTATCTTGTGATTCATCGCTTTACTTAAATTGGTATATATTACGGTCGTTTGTTTAGATTTAGATTAAATATTAATGGTAATAGCTATACTTTGTTACGAATTGACATATGAAATAAAAACACATTAAAACGTATAGGATAGTGGAAATTAGAATTCGAATTCGATTCCCACAACTAAAATTACTTCTATAACCCTCTTTCGGTAACATATAATAATAATATAATAATATATAATATGGGGTGGCTAGCTCAGTGGTATGAAGTCGGCCTGTGGATCCTGAGAACCCTGGTTCTATTTCCACAGGCAACAAACAATTTTCATAATTTCAAAAACTACCCCTGTGGCTCCTCCACCACTAACATCTTTTGGGCGCCGTGATTTGAGGACTGGTAACCGCATTTCACGCACAAAATATATTACTTACCGAGATCTGCTTCGGCAGAGTGCCACACCCAGTAATGGGTAGAAGGCGTGATGATATACTTATTATTTTATATATAATAATATAATTAATTGAGTAAGCTGTTGGCACTTGTTGAAACATCAGTGGCGTACCTAGAACTTTTGCCGCCCTTTCTAAGTCAATCAAATGGTAATTGTAATGCAGACAAACTATTGGTGGGGAACTTTTTTACCATTGGATGGCATATTTAAATTAGGCAGTAATAAAGGAATTTTTCGAGATAATATTTTCAACCCTACATTGACTTGACGATGAAGAAAAATATTCGAAATCATATAATAATTCATAATTCGTAGAAATTGAATAGTAAACTTATGAAGTGAACAAGTTGTTTTTTACAACTATGTAAAACTAAATATAAAAAATTCCGCTCCAACATATGTGCCGCACGGCGCGGACAGCACCCACCACCCCTCCACCCCCTAGGTATGTCACTGTGAAACATGTTTGATAATATTTACAAAATACAAAATAAAAACACTTGGTTGTTTCAAAGAAAATATTTATAAAAAAAAATAAATAAATATATCATCACGTCTTTTACCTATTACTGGGTGTGGCACTCTGCCAAAGCAGATCTCGGTAAGTGATATATTTATGCGCGTGAAGTGCGGTTACCAGCCGTCAAATCACGACCCCCAAAGATATTAGTGGTGGGGGAGTCACAGGGGTAATTTTAAATTGGTGAAAATGTTTTGTCGGCTGTGGGGATCGAACCAGGGTTCTTTGGATCCACAGGCCGACACGATAATCACTGTGCCATTCCCCATGAAAATACGTATTAAGTGTAATAATAAATATTTTCCTTGAAACACCAAGTGTTTTTTTTTGTATTTTGAAATATCTCTGATGTAAGTATTTTACTCACAAAATAGATATTCTCCTAAATATATCAAGTTTTTGAAATGAATTTTGTGCAACTGTTTTTGTCTAAAACAGTGCTACAAAATTCAATTTTATATAATTGTTTTTGGGGATATTTTTTACGAAGTTGAGTTGTCTAGTTATAAAAATGTCAAACATAAATCTATTATTTTAGCAGTCATTGCTCAGCTCATGTAAAATTATTGCAATAATTTTTTAGACATAAAATGTATATTCTACCTAAATCAAAGTACACTGGTGAGAAAAAAAAAGAAACACTTGAACTTCGTGCAATGTTCCCAATTTTCAAACCGTCATAACTAGGCGAATTTTCGAGGGCGAAACAATTTAAAGTGTTTACTTTAAGGAGATACATGCGATCTTAAGGGCGGACACCCGTTGAGCCTGCTAAAAAAAGGTATTTTTTGATAATTTTTTTAGGACATTAGAAAAAATGTAATCGCTTTGGGTTTTTAGCATGTTATAAAGTAATATTTCAGCTTTATTTTCAGCAATTTTCAGCAGAAACAATTTGTTTCCCTGCCATTGGCAGCCCTGCGAATAGAGAGTTGCAGGCGGTTCATTGGTCGCTTGCGGGACAGCGCGTTCAGTACTCAAACATCTGAGAAAAAAATGGATTCGTGTTTCGCGTTCTAAATTAAATTATCTAAAAGGTAGCATAGGATTTTTTCGAAATTCGCAAAATTAACAAAATGGCGGCGCTCAAAAAAAAAGTTCAATTTTTCGTTGAAAAGTTGGTATATCCGTAAAATCCTATGCTACCTTTCAGATAATTCATTTCTACATAGAAACCGAAAGAATCAGCAAAATTTATCGAATAGTTTCAGAAATCTGTGTCCCGCAAGATTTTGACACAACATTCCAGGCAGTATAAAGATGCCGAAAATGCAAAAATAAAATTCGATTTTTTGAAAATTTTCAATGGGTATCCCCCCTTAAGGTTAACCTCTTTCGCCATCCCCCCTCAACCTCTTAGAAGAAAAAAATATTTTTAGTGAAGAAAACATGCATCTTTGACTATCTGCATGGAGCTAAGAAAAATATATGGACTCGATTCACCCATCAGGGCAATAAAGTTTATTCAATCCCTTGCAAATGACGCAAAGAACGAAGTTCCTACGATGATTTTTATTTTATTAATGAATGTGCAATAAAAGTGTATAATATTCACTGTTTAATAAGGAAGTAAATTTTTCTTCAATTATGATTTTATATCCAACAAATTATTCCATCATTATTTGATTTTTTTAAACTGAACATAATTTAAATGTTATTATAATTGTCATTGTAATATAATTTCTGATCATTTTAATGAAATATGTCTATGAATAAATCGTCTTGAAGAGGAAAATGCAGGCGTATAAAAGATTTCTAATTGATTATATCAGTTTCACCGTATGCAATTTGCCTTTAGCGAATATTTTTACTTTAATTGGTATAAAAGTTGAGAGTGAAACTTAAAACGAATTTCAGTGCGACGAACCCATTAATATCATTTGATATCTTCGATGAAAATTATTTTAATACACCTTTAAACTTTCACAAGGGCCTCGCTCGTTCTACCTGCTAGATTTCCATCTTTAGTTAATCCAAAATCTAAACAAATTGATCAAATATTTACTGCAGCGATAAATCACATGTAAATGTTTTAACGTTCTATCGTATCAAGTGATCGAAGTGTGCGTGAAACTGTAAGATATGGTTCTACGCTCTAACGAAGATTATATAAATTTCCCTAAATTGACTCGGTTTAATATTTCGCAGATTTCTTTAAAATTTTAATTTAAAAACGAAAATCATTTTGTAAGACTTTTTATTAAAAAAAAATATATATATCATCACGCCTTCTACCCATTACTGGGTGTGGCACTCTGCTGAAGCAGATCTCGGTAAGTGATATATTTTGCGCTTGAAGTGCGGTTACCAGTCGTCAAATCACGGCCCTCAAACATGTTAGTGGTGGAGGAGCCACAGGGATAGCTTTTTCAAATTATGAAAATTTGTCGCCTGTGGGAATCGAACCAGGGACCACAGGATCCACAGGCCGACTTCATACCACTGAGCTAGCCATCCCATTCCATATTAGAAAACTCGCCAGCGTCTCGTCCTCTAAACTTGAACGTGTGTGAAAAACACATGTCTTATAAAACTCCTTCTTTGATACTATTTCAATATTGCAAAATTTTAGCGAAATAAGTTCATTTTCTCAATACTCATAATTACTAACTACTTAAGATATGGAAACAACCAACACTGTTTTATGCAAGGTTGAAAAAAATCCGGGTTTTTTTTTTTTAAAAAAAAGACCTACTGGGTTTTTTTTTTTGGTTTATTTGGGCATTATTAATTTTTTTGTAATATTGACAAATACAGTTATTAATTCAAGTTATTTAATTCTAGATTAATTTTGTATATAATGTTTAAAATGTATATTACTATTACAAAATTTATGTACAAATATGTACCAGCCGTCAAATGACGGCCCCCAAAGATGTTAATGAAGGGGGAGCCACATGAGTAATTTTAATTTGGCGAAAATGTTTGTCGGCTATGGGGATTGAACCAAGATTCTTAGGTTCCACAGGCCGACTCGATACTATTGTGATTTAAACACATACAGCCGTATTCATAGTAAATCAGATAAACCAGTTTTAAATAAGGTTTTCATAGTTCAGGTTTAGACCTGTACTAAAACAACTTATTCATAGTACTATTCGCACCGGGTTTAAACCTTGTCTGCGTAGTCCAAGTTTAAATTCATTGGAGCGAGGGTGATCAAGTTGGCCATGGTCATTTTTGCTGCGCGCATGCTCAGTGAATATTATTTTATGTAAACAGATGTGACAGTTTGATGTTTTGTTTTCTTTTTGATAAAAGTTTATACAAAGGAGTCGTCTAACAAGATTAATATACGGACATTACCTAGCAAATAAAATAAAACAATTAGAAACATATTACCAACTATTTATAAATTACGAGAAACGTATATATTAATATTTATAAATATCAATTCAAAGTACAGAATATCGGATGGAAATAAATACTATACATTATATGAATTAAATTAGGAATGCTGATATAAAATAAATTGATATTCGGTGCAAAAGGAGCTCATTTTAATAATATACTGTATTACTATAACTGATTCGCTTTTCACTAAATAACGAATCGTGCTTAAAACTTGTATTTCTATATTTACAAGTCGTACTTTTCTTCCACGAATATTACCATATTCTAATATTGGACGATCATTGTTAATGAGTGTTCTCGTAGTTTCTTTTGTAAATCTGCGAATATAATTTAAAATATTTAATTACATAAACTATAAAATACATAACTTATGAAGTTACTAGTAATTTTTTTTTTAATTCGGTGTCATCACATTGTTTAAAAGGATTTATGTGATCTAAATATATTTTTCGACTTCTTCTTTGACGGATCTACAACGTCTTCGATGTCTTCAATGTCGGCAAACATATCTTGGAATTAATTGACATCTTCCATTCTAACCTGCAAGCCGATTCAAGTTGAAAATACAAAATATTATTTCCGTATATTCACATTAATTTAATGATTAAAGAAGTTAGTAATAACTGTACTTACACTGATAAAAGTACATAATTTCGATATTAATCACCTATATGAAACTTTAAACCACTGTCAAACTAGGGTATTGGCGAGTCTAGAAATTAAGCCTGGTTTAAACCAGCGCTAGCCTAAACCACTTCTATGAATAAGTTGTTTTGGTAAACTAAACTAATATGAAGATAGTACTCGTTTAAACCATGTTATGTTCACTATGAATACGGCTGATAATAATTGTCATATTTATTTAAAACTATATTTCTAATTTGCCGGTAAAAGATTGGAAATCAATCAGTTTTTGCAAATAAAAAAAATAAATATATCATCACGCCTTTTACCCATGACTGGATGTGGCACTCTGCCGGAGCAGATCTCGGTAAGTGATATATGTATGCGCGTGAAGTGCGGTTACCAGCCGTCAAATCACGGCCTCCAAAGCTGTTTGTGGAGGAGGAGCCACAGGGGTAGTTTTAATGTGGTGAAAATTGTTTGTCGGCTGTGGAAATCGAACCGAGGTTCTCAGGATCCACAGGCCAACTTGATACCACTGAGCTAACAATACTAATATAATATAAGACAAATAATATTTGGTCTTAAATCAATTTGATATTGACATTTGTCAAAGTAATGTAATGTGATACAACGATGTGATATAATAAATGATAATTTAAGTTAAACGTTTTATTTTGTACAGAGATTATGATAACATTGTAAAATAAATGAAAGATATTTATGTTCCGAGATTTGACTATATTTTAAAATTCACCCTGGGGGAATTTTCAACCATTCAATCAAATGGGTTTTTTTAATGGGTTTATTTGAGTTTTTTTAGGTGGGTTTTATTGAAAAAACCCAGGTCGGTTTTTCTGGGTGGGTAAAATATGAACAACCCTGTTTTTATGTCTTATGCCAGTTGCATCAATAAAACTAGATTTAAATAAAATCATATTATAACTCATATGGAATAATTTAAAATTGATCATAAGACAGCCCATTGCTTTTACCAATTCATAAGTATTTACTTAAAAATAAATAGGGAGCAATAAAATAAAATTTATTTTAATATCACACATTCACAATTCCTTTAAAAACATACATCCATTTACAACAATACATACCTCGCAAAATCGTTAGTTTTAAAACCCATCCCCGTCACTCACAAACTCATTACTGTCTTCAACTCTTCACTTCACATCAACACCATCGTCAACAAAGACATAACTACAAAGATGATGACAGCATAATCCGCACACGTTACGTTAACAACAAGACTCTAACAAGCAAAGGCAAACAGCTGAAAATCTCCACCACAGCCAGCTATGTGGAAGACAGACACGTGAAACATTCAAACAGCAGATGCTGAAGGAGCGAAGGAAACTCTCAGCGTGAACAAAATAGCGGGCTAAGCGCTAGCGGCTTCAAGACACAACTGGTTTGAAGCGCAACTGTCGTGAGGTTATATTGTTGGATTTGGAAATGAGGATCTGTGAGATCGAAAGCAGGAGAGATCAACAAGATTTTTTGAGGTGATGTGAATGAAATAGTTTACAATTTATTTATGTAATAAATTCAGATTAATTTTATATGAAAGGAAAGTGGTATTTGTCGAAGTAATGATGCATAATATAGACGTAGATGTTAACTTTTTTATTTTATAATTTGTAATGTGCTACTGAACGATATGATATAATGACAAATATTTATTTTTTATAAAAATAAAATAAATAAATATATCATCACGCCTTCTACCCATTACTGGGTGTGGCACTCTGCCAAAGCAGATCTCGGTAAGTGATATATTTTGCGCGTGAAGTGCAGTTACCAGTCGTCAAATCACGGCCCCCAAAGATGTTAGTGATGAAGGACCCACAGGAATAGCTTTTGAAATTATGAAAATTGTTTGTCGCCTTTGAGAATCGAACCAGGATTCTCAAGATCCACAGGCCGACTTTATACCACTGAGCTAGCCACTCCATTATTTTTTATTTATTTTTTTTATGATTATTTTAATGCGTCGGATTGTAGATTTGAGAACCTGAGTTCGATTCCCACAGCTGACAAACTCTTTTCACCAACTTAAAATTACCCCTGTGTCCTTCCTATTACTAACATCTTTGGAGACTGTGATTTGACGGCTGATAACAGCACTACACACGCATAAATATATTACTTACAGAAATCTGCTACGGCAGAGTACTACATCCAATAATGAGTAAAAGGCGTGATATATTATTTATTTTGATAAAATTATTTCAGTTCATTATTTTATCATCTCATTCTTATTCGTATAAAGTTTTTCTTTTTATTTAATATATGTGCCGATATTTATTTATTTAATTTACATAATTACTTAATTAATGGGGTGGCTAGCTCAGTGGTATGAAGTCGGCCTGCGGATCCTGAGAACCCTGGTTTGATTCCCACAGGCGACAAACAATTTTCATAATTTCAAAAGCTATCCCTGTGGCTCCTCCACCACTAACATCTTTGGGGGCCGTGATTTTACGACTGGTAACCGCACTTCACGCGCAAAATATATCACTTACCGAGATCTGCTTCGGCAGAGTGCCACACCCAGTAATGGATAGAAGGCGTGATGATATATTTATATTTATTTATTTTATTACTTATTTAAAATAAATATACAAATATCACGCCTTTTACCCATTACTGGGTGTGGCACTCTGCCGAAGCAGGTCTCGGTAAATAATATATTTATGCGCGTGAAGTGAGGTTATCAGCCGTCAAATCATGGACCCCAAAGATGTTTGTGGTGGGGGAGCCACAGGAGTAATTTTTTAAATTGGTGAAAATGTTTTGTCGGCTGTGGGAATCGAGCCACTGAGCCATTCCCCATAATACTTATTTGACATAAATTTATAAAAGTAATCGAAATACAAAATTTGCGATACCAAGATTGATGTCAGCGCTCAAGTTACAAATATTCGCACCTTTCTTCCCGAAATTATGTACTTTACATTGTACAAGCATAGCGTTCAGTCAAAATTCAATATTTTTAACGTATTTCTAGTGTCAGTTAACAAAATCAACAATAAGATATTGCAATAACTGTCAAATTATTAACAATAACACGGATTACTATAAATATACATATATAACATCATGCTATATCCCATCATATGGGATAGCACGAACCCGTGAAACATTCACAGAATATTCACGATTTAAAATCATCAAATAATTAATTTTCACCAAACATTCTTATCCTAACAGACCATCTTTGCTTCAACCACATTTATTGTTTTCTCTATACACGATACTTTATTCTTCATATTTGAAATTTTTTATTACAAATCATCAACACATCCATTCGCTCTTATATACCTGTTTCATTAATCTTCCATTCGATGTACGTTCAAAATACTCAAATCATTTCAATTTAAGAACATATTAATATTCACTTTCAAAAACAAGCGGAGGGACTACACTCCCTTCGTTTCTTATCTTTTTTTATTCGTTTTCTGATCTTACATCGAGTGTTTTACTGCAATTGTGTGGAATTCACTTTCAAAACCAAACGTAGAGCCACATTCCCTTCCTTTCTTATCTTTTAATTCGTTTTCAGTTCTTACGTAGAGTGTTTAACTGCAATTGTGTGAAATTCACTTTCAAAAACAAACGCAGGGCGACTCTCCCTTCGTTTCTTATCTTTTTTTATTCGTTTTCTAATCTTACATTGAGTGTTTTACTGCAATTGTGTGGAATTCACTTTCAAAAACAAACGTAGAGCGACACTCCCTTCCTTTCTTATCTTTTAATTCGTTTTCAGTTCTTACGTAGAGTGTTTAACTGCAACTGTGTGAAATTCACTTTCAAAAACAAGCGCAGGGCGACGCTCCCTCCCTTTTTATCTTTTTTTATTCATTTTCTGATCTTACATTGAGTGTTTTACTGCAATTGTGTGGAATTCACTTTCAAAAACAAGCATAGAGCGACACTGCCTTCCTTTCTTATCTTTTAATTCGTTTTCAGTTCTTACGTAGCGTGCTTAACTGCAATTGTGTGAAATTCACTTTCAAAAACAAGCGCAGGACGACGCTCCCTTCTTTCTTATCTTTTTGTTTCATTTTCAGTTACTGCATTGTGTGGACTTTTCTTTCATATACAAGTGCAGGCTATCGCTTTCATCTTTTCTAATCTTGTAGATTCGTTGTTAGTTTCGTTGTTAGGAGTAAATGTGGGTAATTTGAGATGTTTTATGCATATGTTATGTACGTCGAAGAAAGAAAATGAATGATAAGTGAATAGGAATGATGTGATTGAAGGTTTGTTGTGTGATAATGATTTCGAGTGTAATAAATGAATGAGTTTATATGGAGTGATCTATGAATGTGGTTGAAGTGAGGTTGGTTTGTTTGGATGAAAATGTTTGACGAGGGCTGATTGTTTGATGAGTGTGATGAGTGAATGTTTTATGAATGATTTTACCGTTCGTACTACCCCATTTGTTGGGATATAGCGTGAAGATATGTATGTATGTATGGATTAATATATTATAGTATGAAAATATGCTTAGATTTACATTGAAATCAAGTTCTTTTGTGTTATAAAATACAGACAAAATATTGTTTGCACAAACGTATTTGGTGTAAATAATAACGAAATGTATTCAAAACTTAAAACATTCTTAATTCAATGGAAACCACAAGAAATGCGAATTTTTTAAATCCAAGCAATTCCAATCAATATCAACTGTAAAAACATTTTTGCTATTAAATATATTAAAAGAAATATTTGTTTGGGTTTCAATTTATTTATTAAAATATCTTGATACATTTATGCTGGGTTGCAAGAAAAAAAATGAAGAGCTCTTTGGTTAAAGAATTGTTTATCTGGCAACAGTATCAATGGTGATTTTCTGAATCTTACTGAACCGTTAGTTGCTAATGAACCGATAAAACTTTCATGCAACCCAGCGTTAGCATCGAATATATTACAGTATCAGACGTTTCTAAATAATTTTAAACAAAAATACTTCTAACAAAAATGATAAACAAAATTAGTTCGTCCTTTCTACCTTTCACTACAACAATTTAGAAATATCCGGGCAACGGAAAATATAAGAAACAAAATAAGTCAACTTTTTTACCATACTTGTACCGAAGTGATACGAATTGTAACGTTTAATTATAAAATAAAAGAAATTTTATAATTAACAGTGGATGTCATTTATAAAACTATTTTAAAATATTGTAATTAAAACATTTTTAATTTGAATATGTGAAGTTAAATGATTCAAATTTCAGTATCCCTTTTCAAATTATAATTCCTGATTTATGAAAACTAAATTGCTAAACTGAGTAATTAGTGAAATTACAATGTACTCCTGATTTTGATTAGTAATCTAATTACTAGAAGCACGAAAATGACTGAAATCAAATTAACCGTAGACAAAATACACCCAGAAAACTGACAAAAACAAGTTATGTAGTAACACTAATTCGAATGAACACAAATGCCGTCCGAAAACTATGAAATATTACTGAACTTTTTGCCGATATTATTTTTGCTTCATAATTAAAATTAGTTATAAACTTAAAAGTAGCAAATTAAAAATAAACAATAACAACATCATGCAGGTGTGTTTAAAAAGTATTTAGAACTAGAACTCATTTAAATTTTAAAGTCATTATTGAATTCTAAATTTAACTAGTGATCAATCTAATTAATTATATTCCTGCTAACCGGTTTACAAGAAGCACCTAAAGTGTGTGCCCATCACTCAGTTCAACTCAAAATCAATTAATATAATTATATCAATTCGTTCATCACTGAAAAAATGTGAATTTATAATTTTGGTTTCAGAAATAGTATCAGGAATTCAAAAACAGGATTACAAAATAAAAACATTTCAATGCTGGAGGCCTGATCTAGATTTGAAAAACAAAAAAACATACAAAATGTGACATCCTTTCAAATTTGTTCTGTAAATATAAACCAACTCGACCTTCTAATATAAACAAAAATGTAACTAAAATAAATTATTCTAATTTACCTTAACCTATCCTAATTTAAGCAAAATTAAATTATGCAAAATTACTAACCATTTCACTTTCTTTTTAAAATGCGATTGCTAAAAACACTGCATCGTTAAAATAATGTTTTTCTCACATCTAAGTTTCAAATTTATAACCGAAACTGAAAAGCTGACCATTAAAATTGTTTTTAAAAAATCGGAGATTTACTACATACAACTATAAATTTAATAATTAATTTAAAAAATAAAAATAATGAATCGAAAATAAGGTAAAAATGACGGTACGATAAATGGTATATTTTAGCGAATGAAATATGATTATCATATTCATAATCGCCCCTAAAGGTTTAGTGGAGGGAAAACTACATAGGAAATTTTTATGTTGATCTGTACTTTGTAAGTATTGTAACTCTGTCCATAGTTTTCATGGGTTTTCCAAATTATTTATTTTTAAGATAATAAAGTGTTCTTTTTTGGTCAAATCTAAAGTTTGCAATCATTGTAAAATCAGACGAGGCTAGTATAGTTATTGGTATCAGTCTCAGACCAACCATAAGTAGACGGAGAACAACGGCGTTTGTTGTGAAGTAGAAAGAGTTAGAATAACTGTGGATGAGACGGGTGCGCGGCAAAGAGCTAGTACCAGTTGGTGTTATGTGGGTTGCATTTTTGTTGATGACAGTTATCAGACGCGAGCATTTGATTTATTTAACTACATAAATGCGTATACAAAACACTTAATATATCAAAAACTAACCTTTACTTTGATGTATGAACAGTAAGTAATTGAATATAAAAATAACTACACAAATGTTTGCAACTCGCATAACATCAAAGGGTACTCGCTCCTTGCCGCGCACCCGCCTCACTCACAAGTTACTCTAACTCTTTCTACTTCACAACACTGCATTGACTTGAATACGGCAGAATTTGTCTACTTATGGTTGGTCTGAGGTATCAGTATACCAGAAACAGTAGTTTTGCGAATGCGAGCTTATTTTGACAGGCTGGGCCGAGGGTAGGACTTGCAAATTGCTAGTATTGGCAAAACAGTTTCTGGACATGTGATACACAAGATTTTTCGAGCCGATTTAAATGAAATTATTTATTTATTTGTCAAATATTAAATACTAGGTATTTTATATGTTGACAACATCAGGACATTCGTAAGTGAGGATACGAAAGTAAAATAAATATAAACAATTCATTTGTATTCTTACTGTAAAGTCAATTATAATTATTTACATTTTAGTTTACAATGAATAATTTAGCTTCAAAATTGGCAAAAATTTCTAACCTGCAAAACACTCAACACATAAAACGGACAGTGACAGCTAGTTGATGCCAATGCTAACTTTACCACGATCCCTAGTTTTTACCGGTCTATGCTGGAAGCAGGCTGTTTCTGGACGATTTTAAGTTATGCAAAACTAGTGTTATAGGACGAACCGAAATGTACACAACAGATTTCAGTTGGTAATCCCAAAAAGTTATACATTTTTGTTTAAAAATAAATTTTATATCTAATTGATTCAAGTCATGTATAGAGTGTTTTACTGTCACCTGGACAATAATTAACAAAATAATATGTTTACTGTCAAAATATTTTAAAACGTAAAAGTGAAAATCCGCCTAAAAGGGATTATTTTACGATTTACTGGGGCTCGATTTTAAATTAAATGTCAATTTGGAATGTCGTATTTATCTTCATGTTCCTATATTCCAATTAAAGTTGCTAGGGAGATATGAAGATAAATATATGATATATCAACTTGATATTAGAATTATAATGGGGCTCCTGAGACTGAGACGTGAGCTTTTACGTCGCGCCATATTGAATTCAGTAGTAGAACGAAGGCGATGTATAATTTTGCAATAAAAATATATTTCATGTGTTTTACATACTATCTGATGCCAACAATATCGATTATGTTGGACTACGAGTATATTATAAAAAAAAAGTAATAATTTCTACTTGACAGATGACAGTAATTTTATTATCATAAACATAATTCTAATTCACAATATACAGGCAATATTTTCATTGTATTATTGTTTTATTAGGTCTAAGCTAGAGTATTGCTCAATCATTTGGAGTCCAATCTACGATATTTGCGTAAAGCTTATTGAGTCTATACAAAAAAAATTCTTATAATATATCTACTTCAAAATTATGGGGTCTTATCCTGATTTTAGCGTTTCCTACGATATTTTGCTAACTATATTTGATTTTAGGTCTCTTTTACATAGGAGAAATTTCAATACACTCATGTACGAGTATCTTTTTAAACTTATTCACAGTAATATAGATGATCCGTATTGCCTAAGTATCTTTGATTTTCTTGCCCCTGCAATTCAAACCAGATCTCAAAATACTTTCTGTATGCCAGCTGCAAGAACAAATATTTCTTTACAATCTCCAATAATACGTATGTATCACCTAAGTAATAAATTTTCTGACCGATTTGACATATTCTTTAATTCGTTCAACGAATTTCGCATTCAATTAAATAACTGTAATTTTAGTATATTCAATCAATAATTATTATTCTTACTACTATTTTGTATTATTTATAGATATTTGTATTTATTTCATGTTTATTCCTACCCTTTCATTGGGCTATGCCTGTTGGGTAGTGTACACTTAAAATAAAATAGTTATATATGGAGCGATCTGTATGGATTGAGTTTAACCAAATTGTAATCATGTCTTAACAGTTTTCCGAAATTAAATAGACTTTCTTGGATAAGTCAAATACAAAGCAACTAAATGCGGCCAAAAGGTGAACTAACTTTTCTTTTTGTAAAATTTTAATTGAATTTGTTATATAACATCCGCATATTTTTAAACTGATTTATTTATTTGGAGAGGACTAGTTAAGCCATGAAGAATATTGTGACTTCGGAAAAAACATAACAAATTTTTTCCACGTTGTTTGGATTTCCTGGCTTTTATTTATTCAAAATAATAAATGTGTACACTCTTTAAAGATAATTTTTAAAATGTTAATTTAAAGAAAACTTTTTTTTTAATCTTTCCACTTGAAAATGAACCCAACCTTAGTTCGAAACGTCGTCATTTATTATTCTGAATAAATAAAAGCCAGGAAATCCAAATAACGTGGAAAAAATTTGTTATGTTTTTGCCAAAATCACGATTTATTTAATAGTTACTCTCACCAACAAGAACTTAATTCGAGTTACAGTACATGGGATCTATAGCTTATAATGGTATTCGAACGAGACAGATACAATTGTATTTTTTTTTTTATACTTTAATAATAGTTTAATAAATTAAATAAATAAATCATTACGCCTTTTACCCATTACTAGGAATGGTAGTCCGCCGTAGCAGATCTTGGTAAGTGATATATTTATGTGCGTGAAGTTAATTTACCAGCCGTCGAATCACGGTATCCAAAGATGTTAGTGACGCGGGAGTCACAGGGGTAATTTTTGTGTGATGAAAATTGTTTATTCGAACCCGGGTTCTTTCAAAGAGAGTTTAATTGACCGATACGGTGTCTGCATCATCGGTAAAAATTAAAAATTTGCATATAGAAATTTCAAATCTTTTAATGTACGTCAATTTTAGCATTCCTACAGTTTTCAAAAAATTAGAATATAGGTACAGGGCAAGCTTAGTTTATAGATAACCGAAGAGTTTTTAAATATTAACAACTTTAGGTGAAAATTTTTTTTTCTGAAACCGCCAAGGAATTGCCTACTTTCCTGACTAATTTTAGTATGGAAAGTAGGTTTTTACAAAAACAGTTAAGTAAAGTACGTATCCAAGCCTACAACAAAAATAACAGTCTGGTAAAGATTTTACCTGTTATTTTTATACATAGTCTGCTGTCAGTACAATTCATATCAAAAAAATTAAACATTTTGAATGATTTATGATTAAATCATGATTAAATTAAACGGTCAGAAGAAATAGTATTCATAATACGTCTGGAAAGTGTTATAACTTAACGAATCGGTTGTTTGAAATTCGAGGTCGCTAAAATATCACTTTCCTGACTTGTTATGTAATATATTATTTAGCAATCCTGCAATGCACAATTGATTTTAAGCAAAATTTGTTTACAGGTTAAGTTTGAGCAACAAGTTAATTTTTGAAAGACTCTTATGTAGAAATTAAAATTTTCGATAGACAATGACTATTTAAAACTGCTTTAAAATGTATACAGTCCAATTCTTTAAAGAGTTGAGCTAATCCTGAATTTTGGATTAATAAAATTAAGCTAAACAGCGGCAACTCCCCACACTTTGAAAATCAATGCACTAGGTAGGTGGTTCAGTGGTATCGAGTCGGCCTGTGGATCCTGAGAACCCTGGTTCGATTTCCACAGCCGACTAACATTTTCACCACATTAAAATTACCCCTGTGGCTCCTCCATCACTAACATCTATGGAAGCCGTGATTGGAAGGCTGGTAGCCGCACTTCACGCACATAAATATATCACTTACCGAGATCTGCTTCGGCAGAGTGCCGCACCAAGTAATAGATAAAAAGCATGATGATAAATTTATTTTATTTATTTTCGATCACCGCACCGGTCCTAGACAACAATATAAGATACATAAAATCAAAAGATCACGCATATTGAAGAAAAATGCAACAACTTAAAACTAGTATCACACCATCGCAAGTTTCTCTTGGATGTACGTACGTGTCATGACCATCGTGCGGCCTTGCTCTTGGCCAGAAGGTAACCGCTACACGGTGACATGCTGCAGACCGTACTCGGGCTAGGTCAGTGCTCTGCCAATGTCGGTAACGTCCGATTCATTGCGACGTGTATTACTGTTGTCTTCAATTATCTATTCTAGTTTCTAGATGCATATTTTATAGCTCGGCGGTGGCAGTCGACAAAGAGATCTCTCTCCACTGAGAGGAATGCTGTTTGACTGTGACTAATAGCTGTAATTGCATTTAAATTTTTGCATGAGGAAGTTAGTTATCGAATAACTCGGATTAGCACTAATTTCTAGTAGTATTAAATGAATTAAACAATTTTTTTTTATGAAGCTACATGATAAGCTATAACAATCAGTGAAAACGCAGGTTTAAAATTCCAAGAGATAATACTTTTTGAAGTTTTTTATCGAAGTTGTGACGTCACATGTATCTTTCAGTGGTACTGATTTCATTCATTAGAGTGCAAGTAATGTACAATATAATTCTTCAGAAATAATCTGAATATGTTGAAAATAATATTTTGTAATAATAGAAAGTCCAAGAAAAGAAAATTAAATTATTTTAATAAATATACTAAGTAGATTCGAGTATACGAGGTATGGCTATTAAATAACGAGACTGAGGCTGCTACAGACGAAGTACGAATGCGCCAAACACTAGCGACCGTCAGTTTTTTAGCGTGAAGCTTTCTCATTCGAATGCAGTGCCTCTTTCTTCTGTAAACAAATCCGTATAGCCGCAGCATTCGTTCTAATTAGAGTTGTTTTTTTGTTTCGCCGAAAAAATGTTAATTGCAACATTAGAGCAACGAATTATTGTGAAATTTCACATGAAACTTGGCAAAATTGCTACTGAAACTTATAATTTATTGAAAAAAGTACCCGAATTGTAGAAGTGCAAGTCATGGTTTCTCCATCAAAACAATGCGCAGGCTCATTCCGTAATGTCTGTCAAGAGATTTCTAGCCAAGTACAGCATCCCAGTATTGGACCATCCGGCTTATTCGCCAGATCTTGCACCGTGCGACTTCTATCTGTGAAATTTGCCTTAATAGAATTAAAGATTTGAACTTTGAAAGAGAAATCGGCACGCGTTCTGAAGGAGCTGACGGAAGAAGACTTCCAGCACTGTTTAGAACGCAGGAAGATTCGCATGGAGCATTGTAGGGATAGAGGAGGGGTGTATATTAAAAATGATAATAAGTAAATAGGTATGGCATCAAAATAAAATGTTAAAACAGTATCAGTCTCATTATTTAATAGCCACACCTCGTTCACAAATCAGTCAAGTTATTTAAATCATCCATAGCATTGTAATCAAAGAGAAAATAAAACAAACTAATAAACCAAATTCGAACTCGGGATCTTCGGATTCAAATACTAACATCACCATATTACCCATTGAAAATTTACAGCTCAATTCTCAAAAGAGTTTTAGCTAATCCTGAATTTTTGATTAGTGGAAATAAGCTAAACCATATTCTCAAAAAGTTTAAATAAGTTCTGATATAATTTTGTTTTCGGAGAGTGATTTGGATTAACTTTATAAAATCGGACTAGAATAATAGGCCTTCTTCTTCCCATGGCACTACAGCCGAGAATCAGGTTAGCTAATCCAAAATTCACGACTAACTAAAGAAAGTCGAGCTATAAATTTGTTTGAAATAAAACATAAGACAGCGAGATTCGACCCCCAAACCTTCCATTTACATGGCGCACGTTCTACGAATCTCGGTTATCACAAAAATTATCATTAGTGACTATTTTTCAACAAAAAAATTAGTTTTGTACGTGCAACTAACCACAACTGATACTTAAAACTTAAAGAACAATGGTGTACAACTGGTCAATTGTTTATATGTATTTAAGAGGATTTTTGCTGGTCCACTTTAAATTTTGCATATTTCAATTAAAACTTTCATCATTAAACAAAAGCATTAACACAATGGATGGACTGTAGAAATACGAATATACCGACTGATATTGATCCTTTTATGCAGGATATTCAGGTCTGATATTTTCGTCACGCAGAATTCGTGAAAATTGCGGAATTCGTTAAATAACAGCAGAATTTGGCGTAAAAGACAAAATACACGCAAGTGAAATATAGATCGATCTAACAAAAATATAAGAAAGTAGTGGATAAATTGAGTTAGTATATCAAGAGTATCATGATAATTTTTTTTAACAATTTAATACTAAAGCCAAGAGCAAGGCCGCACGATGGTCATGACACGTACTTACATCCAAGAGAAACTTGCGATGGTGCAATACTAATTTTTCTTAACAATTTAATATTAAAAAAAAATATATATATCAGCACGCTTTCTACCCTTTACTGGGTGTGGCACTTTGCCGAAGCAGATCTTGTAAGTGATATATTTTGCGCGTGAAGTGCGGTTACCAGCCGTCAAATCACAGCCCCCAAAGCTGATAGTGGTGGGGGATCCACAAGGGTAATTTTAAAATGGTGAAAATTGTTTGTCACCAGTGGGAATCGAACCAAGGTTCTCAAGATCCACAGGCCTACTTGATACCACTGTGCTAGGTGGTACTCCATAAAATTAATTTTACAATTTTTTTTACCAAAAAGTTGCCAATATTTGTTAAATATTGAAGTATCTCGGTCATCTACAGGTCGAACTTGAGTTATACACAAAAAAAAGTTGAAAACTGCAAGAGTTTGAGCGAGAAAAAAAGTGAGCATCCAAGCGACCAACAGTCGAGTGAACAATATAAACGACATACATCCATTTAAAATTTAAAGTCAGATTTGTGATATAGGGACAGGATTTCTTTTTTTTTTCATGGCCAATGAATTAGGGTACTGAAAATAAAGCAATTATAATTCACAATGGTAGCAAGTCGGCCTGTGGATCCAAAGAACCCTGGTTCGATCCCCACAGCCGACAAAACTTTTTCATCAATTTAAAATTATCTCTGTGGCTCCCCCACCACTAACATCTTTGAGGGCCGTGATTTGACTGCTGGTAACCGCACTTCACGAGCATAAATAGATCACTTACTGAGATCTGCTTCAGCAGAGTGCCACACCCAATAATGGGTAAAAGGCGTGATGATATATTTATTTTATTTATTTTTTAACTCATATTTTTATTTTCGCAGCTTCTATAATATCTGGAGAAGTCAAATAAAGACTTTCTTCGTTATCACTTTTAATTTCTATCTCACAAAATCCTGAAACTATTGACAGTTATGAAAAATATTATTTACTTTTTTTTAGTTGCTAGTTGCCAAGATACTCACTTTGAAATTTCATACTTGAGTAGTGAAATTGGAACATCTTTATTAACAAAATATAAATTAATATAAAAATAAATAAATATAAATAAATATATCATCACGCCTTTTATCCATTACTAGGTGTGGCACTCTGCAGAAGCAGATCTCGGTAAGCGATATATTTATGCGCGTGAAGTGCGGTTACCAGCCGTCAAATCACGGCCCCCAAACATGTTAGTAGTAGGAAAGCCACAGGAGTAATTTGAAATTGATGAAAATGTTTCGTCGGCTGTGGGAATCGAAATTAATAGGGCTACAATATTTAAAAAGTATAGTGTACAACTCGCATGGAATGTCCATTTTTCCATTTCGTGCTTATTGTAAAATATATATTTCCTATTCTATATTTCTCTTTTTATAGGATGAAGGTAAAAAAATGTTTACCTATTCGTAGCGTTTCTCCTACATCCAACATACACTAATAACACTTTCATAAAGGCCCCTCTACTCAAAGGATAAAACTCACTTCTTTTCCTGTTAGAAAAACGTTTAAAAATATCAAGTTACATTTGCAAGAAATTCTTCAAAACAATAGAACTTTAAAAGCAGTTGAGAAGCTAAAGCTAATATTATTACAGTAACATGAATACTGAATAGTGCACTTGAAATTTCTTGCAAGGCATTCACCCACGGAAAGAAATCCTTACAAATTTACAATTAAAGTAATTTCAAGTTCATGCAGGTAGGTACTAATTGAAATCTGATATCCTGTCGTGAATTTCCGTACCAAAATATGAACGAGGTCAGAAATAATGATAATATTGCCATAAATTACACACTTGATGTGCACTTTCTTGTAAATAACGGTAGCGATATTTCATTGCCAACTTGAACAACGAATTTGGAATTCAGCTCTTTAAATGGATATGCAAATGAAACTTTTATAGGATTTTCGTTCTATTAAATAACCTAGTAAAGTGTTAGATAAAAATGGATGTAATTACTAGACTTCTCGCTCTAAATAAACACGTATTGTTGGTTTTTCTTCGTAATTGCTTTATACGGCTGAATCTCTTTACTTTAAACGTGCTACCTACATAATTACGAGACCACACAAATTACTGCTGATAGCATCTTACAGACGTGTAACTTCTTTCTTTCATTCTGCAAGTAATATATTAGATAACAAGATTTTACTAATCATAATTAATATTAATTATCCATTACTGTCACTCTATCAGAAAGATGTGCAGATGAACACGATCATTAATATGCACTTATCAATATTTTATGTTAACGTTAATATACACAATTTGTTTGTGATATAAAACATAACGTAACATATTTTGTTCGTATTTCTAGTAAAAACTAGGGATCGACCGATATGATTTTTTCTGGCCGATACCGATATACTCATATCCGATATCGGCCATAAAATTTTATCGTAAATTTTTTGCTGTTTAAATGAGGTAAAAGAGCCTGCTTCACTGATAGAAACATTCTTTTTGCCACTTTATTGGACCCAAGGTTCAAGACATCTTTCTTTGACAATGGTTTATCGCAAAGAACTTTTACAGATCTAAAAAAAAAGAACTTTTAAAAATTAATTGACAAGATTCAGACTTGCAGGAAGGTAATTCCGCAGAATCTGAAGTGAGCGACGATGATGTTCCTTTAGCGAAAATCGCCAAAAAATCACACGAGGTAAACCAACAGATTCAAGAAAATGTCCCGGGCTCAATTTCTCATAGTTTATTTTGGAATACTTTTGATGAACTTACTGGTATGACGACAAGTAAATCAGTACTGATGATATGATGAATAAAATTGATGATGAGATTGAATTGTATAACAAATTAGAAAAAATATCAAGAAATGAAGATCCTTTGACTTGGTGGGCGCAAAAAAGACATTTTTCCATTGATGTACGAAGTTGCAATAATATATTTAGTACCGCCGCCAAGTAGTGTTGCTAGTGAACAGCTATTTTCTTCAGCTGGAAATGTTTATGAAATCGTCTAACTCCGGAAAGAGCAGAAAGCTTAATTTTGTTACATTACAACTTGCCAAAACTTAACTTTAAATATTGATTTGTTTAATTTAGTGTGTAACTTTACTAAGAATAAACTTGATTTGTTTTTTATTTAGTATTTCTGTTTTAATTTCCTTTAAAAAATCCTTAGCAACTGAAATATTAAGCTATTTATATTTTTTTAGGCCGATATCGTGGTTTACATATCGGTCGATACCGATATCGGCCAAGAAGACCGATATGGCCGATATACCGATACCGTTATCGGTATTAGTCGATCTCTAGTGAAAACCATAACGTATTTCGTTTATTGTTGCGTTAACATAGTTTGAAAGATGATGATTTATTGTAGAGCAAATGGCAGCTGATGTAAATTTGTTCACTTCATTCAGATGCCAAGTTCTGATTTCCGAGTAATTAATAACATATGAAATTTTAAATAGAATAAACCTACTATATTTTATGATGACTTTGAAATCTACGTTCAATATTCTGTATATTACTGGTAAATAAAGTATACAGCACAAGAAATACAATATATTAATAGGAGACTATATAAAAGAAAAACTAAGTTGAATTAAAATAAATAAATAAATATATCATCACGCCTTCAACCCATTACTGGGTGTGGCACTCTGCCGAAGCAGATCTCGGTAAGTGATATATTTTGCACGTGAAGTAATCACGGCCCCCAAAGATGTTAGTGGTGGAGGAGCCACAGGGGCAGCTTTTGAAATTATGAAAATTGTTTGTCGCCTGTGGGAATCGAACCAGAATTCTCTAGATCCACAGGCTAACTTCATACCACTGAGCTAGCCATCCCATTAAATAATTAAACATAATATAATTTTTTTAAATAGTACACATTTCACAAAATTAAGATAAAACTATTGAATTAAGAATTTCTAAGCACTTTAATATTAATTATGGGGTGGGTGGATCAGTAGAATCAAGTCGGCCTATGGATTTGAGAACCCGGGTTCGATTCCCACAACCGACAAACAATTTTCACCACATTAAAACTATCTCTGTGGCTTCCCCTCCACAAACATCTTTGGGAGCCGTGATTTGACGGCTCGTAATCGTACCTCACGCGCAAAATATATAACTTACCAAAATCTTTCTACGGCAGAGCGCCATACCTAGTAATGGGTAGAAGGCGTGATGATATATTTATTTATTTGTACTTAGAAACCGGAAGCAAAATCTCTTATATTTATATTCGATATGATTTGCATTATAACTCGACATTCGAATTGGTATAAGAGATTTAAAAAGATTATAATAATAATTATTATTATTTGCACTATATAAAATAAATATATCATCACGTCTTACTGGGTGTGGCATTCTATATATTACATGTAAAATGCGATTACTAGCAGTCAAATCACAGCCCCCAAGGGTGTTAACAGAAATAAATGATCATTATTTATGACACAATGACGAACAATGCAATTTGTAGTCTGCGTGTCACACACTATGTTTTATTCGATTCTAAGAAACTTTATTTTTAAACAATTTTTTTTATCTAGGTATTATTTTAGCGGCCGAAAAGTGTCTTATGGAAGGTAATAAAGCATCACATAGTAATCACAGCATACATTCATATTTCATTGACTCTTGGTATTTTAAAGAATAGAATAAATTAACTGCTATAGTAAATATAATTAACAAATTTTATCCACAACTCATATATAATAAGACATTATTACACTGATTTCAATTGAATTATATGGCTCATAAAACACTAGTGTTTTATATTCCATAAAACACTGTAAACAACTTGTTATTTAGCAACCACTTCATGATCTACCGTATTTTGAGAAACTATATATAACTGAATCAACGTTAAAAGTTACGACCCATCTTCTTCGATACCTATAATTATGAGTTGTGGATAAAATTTTGTATTACACTTGTGTTTTATTGGTATATAAAACACTTAAGAATATTAAACACTCGACCTGCGGTCTTGTGTTTAAACTTTGCTTGCGTGTTTTATATACCTAATAAAACACTTGTATAATAAATAACTATTAATCAATTTTATATATTTTATGACATATATAACATTTCTGTCAAAAGTTCGATTGTCATTTGAATGAATAAATTTGATTTACTTTGGAAGTAAATTAATTTGTCGCTATGAAAAGGCTAATTTTTCGTACAAATCACATAACCAATAAACGACAATTTTTGACACAATCGAATAAAAATAAATAAACGACATACATACAATATGCTTCAACGCACCTTGGACGTGGTAATAAAATTAAATAAAGAAAACATCATTTCTATTTAACGTACCATCAAATGAAGTTTCAATGACACTAATAGATTATAATTCACTAAACTGACCCTAATACTGCAAATTATGAACAAGCAAAAAACGTATAAATCAGTCATTGATAAAATGACAAGCATACAAGTAAAATTTGAGTATACCGTACAATCATAGTCAAATTAAACGACCTTTATTACTTGAATTCCATACATGGTTCACGCGTGATCATCATACAAAACGAACTTAATAACAGCTGCACAGCGTAACCTCAAAATAAAAACAATGTCAACCACACTTCATTCAGAAAGAACTAACCTTCCTCTAGTAGCTCGATTATGATAGGTAACAGGGATGCAGATCTCAGTAGAAGTCACAACAACCATACTGCACTGACACTGTCAACCATCTCACCATTTCGTCACTCATAACCTCAAAAATTCGGCACTGTCACATGCACTACACTTTTCGTTGCTCACAATCACATGACAGACAGCAGACTGCGTTTCGATTTGAACCATTAACTCTAGAAAAATACCGTAATAACAAAACCTGATCCGGTACTTGGCTGGCAGAGCCCGAGCACCGGCTTGCGATGCGTTGAAGAGGAAGAATGAAGAACGAAGACGCGGCGAGAGCTGTCAGACGGCAGCCGCGCGTTACTGGCTCTTGGAGAGAAGCGCTGAATCGCGTCGCGAAGAATCGAACGGTGCACGAATGCGCATAAGTTTCAGTTCCACTTATAGAAGATGAGCATGAGATTAAAGTGTGCGCAGTTTATTGTGACAATTTTCCGGTTGTTTTCGAATTGATAAGCGTTGTTAGTTCCGGAGTTTTTTTATTTCTGTTGCACTTAAGAATTTAGTCACAAGGAAAACGGAAATTTAGAATTGCTTATTATACCAGGTTTACACTAAAGAGATACTGTTGAGTCAGAATTTTGTTTTTGAAAATGGAAAAGTTTGCTCGTACGGAAACAAAACGGAAACCTAGTTTCAACTAAAACGACTTTAAACAGTAGTTCCAGTTTTTTTTGTTTGTTTTCAACTATTTTCCTCTAGTCTAGAGCAACAGTAATTTTAAAAATATCTCGTTACTTATTATCATAACTAATATAACAGGTGATATTATAAAATAAAATAAATAAATAAATATATCATCACGCCTTTTACCCATTATTGGGTGTGGCACATTTTCACCACATTAAAATTACCCCTGTGGCTCCTCCACCACTAACATCTTTGGAGGCCGTGATTTTACGGCTGGTAACCGCACTTCACGCGCATAAATATATAACTTACCGAGATTTGCTACGGCACTGGTCACCCATTAATGGGTAAAAGCCATGATTTATTTATTTTGTATTCGTTACTTTAATAAAAAAAAATTTCTTTCTCTTTCATATGCTGAGGTTAATTTTGAGAAAATGAGTACTTATACAAAGAATGAATGAGAAATAGACCCAAACAAAAAACGCTAAATCTAAATAATCAAAAGAAAATAAAGACAGCCACTAACAAACAAGTAGAGGCAACTCGATTTTTTAACTGAACGAACTATTTCTTAAAACACAGACTGGTGCTGGGTTGCAAGAAAAAAATAAAGAGCTCTTTAGTTAAAGCCGACACCCGACACCTCACGGTAAAAGGGTTTCTGACTATATATATAATAATAGTTAAAGAATTGTTTATCTAGCAACAATATCAATAGCGATTTTCTGAAACTTATTATACCGTTAGTTGCTAATGAACCGATAAAACTTTCATGCAACCCAGCATCAGTCTAAGAAACGGAAATCTTTTGATCTTACTGACAGGAATTGGAAATGTCGCCCGCTATTCATGTTTCCAAATTGTTTTGCTTTGGAAAATCAAACAACAAAACTGAAATGCAACTAAATATATCTTGTCACCGTTTCGGTTAATATTGTATATAAATTCGCGAATTTAAATTTATAAACATGATACGAGTACAACTTATGACAACAACATCCGAATATGTTACTTTAGAATTAATTCGGAGTAATATTTTGATTGATTATTGATTCAGTTTTTAATAATACTGTACACACCGAGATAATTTGAATTGAAAGGGTCAATACCTTGCAAACGGCATTTAAACGATCTGATAATTATTTGTAAGTTAATTCTGATATTGAATAGTAAATTTTTAAACATAGCCCAATGTATAAAAACACATTAACCCGTTTCTCATGAAATACTAAATCAATATCTTCATCGCCGGTTTCTGTCTATTAATTGCAATTTTAACAAATAATAAATTTGCGCGGCTAATACATACGAGTATAATCCTGGTATAGATTAGCTATTAACCCAACTATTTTAATTAATTTCCAGACACATGTCAAACAAATGACATGAAAGCAATCCATTTAAATAATAATGATAATAATAATAAATAAATAAACTGCAATAGCAAATATAAATAAAAATGCTCAATTAAGATTTTATATTAATTCATAAAAATTAAATAAAACTCATAGTATATAATGCTAGACATCATTTTTAATATCATGAAAAAAACAATTTTATAAAACAGTAATCTGCGATATTGATAGAAAAACGTTCTAGTCCTTTTATTGAGTATCACTTCTGGTTAATGAATTTCCATCAAAATCTAATCAGTTCTTCCTTATGGTATAAAAATACAAAATAAAATAAAATAAATATATTATCACGCCATATACCCATTACTGGATGTGGCGGTCTGTCATAACAGATCTTGGTAAGTGATATATTTTGCGCGTAAAGTACTGTTATCGACATGAGAGTATGCCAAGCTCAAAAATGTGAAATGACTGCAGGATCTGTATGAAGCGACACTGCGATTAGAAATATTTTACTATTAGTGTTATACGTAATACATGAACCGCTCTGCCGACCAATACTAACTGTAATAGACCAGTGGAATAAATACAATTTCACACTGACGTGACTAAGTCAATTACTCTTCCTTACCCTTTTGACATTCTCTCTTGGCAAAGTACATTTACCAGTCATAAAATCACGCCCCTCAAAGATGTTACAGGAAGGGTAGCTCAAGGGTAATACTAATGTGATGTAAAGTTGGGTTTTAAGAAATTGTAACTCCATACATCATCGCAAATATATTAAAATCGTGTTCTCTACATCCAGGGAACATGCTTATCCGTTGAAAATTCAAAAATTAATTTTTATCATAATTAGAAAACCTCTTTTATAGATCTTGTGGCAGGAAAAAATCTCCAAAAACATTTACATTTACAAAGTGTTTGAACAGCAGCCCGTTATCAGAGCTGGGCAAGCTACTTAAAAAAAGTAGCTAAGCTACAGCTATTCTTTAAAAAAGTAGCTGAGCTACAGCAATAAGCTACATTTTGTAAAATATAGCTAAACTACAGCTAAAAAGCTTTCATTAAAGTTGCTGTTAAATTTTAAAGCTACTTTTTTCAATTATTGTAAATGATTAAATTTGCCATTGTCATATGATCAGTTGATCAGTCTTTTGTTATAATGATTATTAATAAATATAAAAAAATCGCAAATGAACAATTGTACTGTTAATTTGTTATGCTATAATTCTTATTTATATCGGAATAAATTAACAGTCACGTTAACAGAAGGCTCCTAAACAGTCCATGTTTAGTTCATCTAATATTTAATACAAAAGTAGGATAGGTTAAGAACAAGTGAAAAATAAAATATGTTAATAGATTTTACACTATATAATAACTTGTTATCCTACAGTTATAGAAAACAATAAAGAAGGTACAATTCAAATACAAAACAAAAATTAATAGGTATTTCTTAATGAACAGTGGTAGCTTTAAGCTACAAAAAGTAGCTTTGGGCTACAAAAAGTAGCATTAAGCTACAAAAAGTAGCTTTAAGCTACAAAAAGTAGCTTTAAAAATAGCTTCAGTGGTTATAACAATATTTTTAAGCTAATAGAAAAAAAAAACAGCTCGCTACAAGCTACAGCTATATTTTTTCACATTTAGCTAAGCTACAGCTACAGCTAAGGTAAACGTAGCTAAGCTAGTAGCTAAGCTACAAAAGTAGCTAGCTACTGCCCAGCTCTGGTTATTATACATTTTCATCACAAAAACTTTTTTCATGACTTGTCTCCCACGGTTTATTTAATACTAATACTTTTTCATTATCAATCGCAATTTTCTAGAACTGCCACACCCAAACTGGGTGAATTCTCTACAGGCCATCTAAAATTATCGAATCGATGACGTCATCAGCGATCTCCGTCATGAAACTAAACTCTCGCCACGCAAGAAGCGATAGATTTCGCTTAGTTCGCAACTTTTCCTATAAGCGGAGCGATTTTCGCTCATTGATGGCATCAGGCACGCACGATACATTTTACGTGATATTACGTTAGCGTAGAGACGGTATGTTACACTATTACAACTAGTAAGTTACGAACTACCGTTACGTGATTGAGAAGTAAAATGTAACGCTTAAAATTTTATGATATTTGCGAAGAAATGTACGATATGATTTAGATGCAAGTGTCAGCGAAAGCTATTTCAGCGAAGTTCGATATTTATAGAAACGCCTTTATCAGGAACTTTATAAATTACTTTTCGCGCTTTTCGGATATTAGATTTGTTTCTACTCCATTTATTGAATTAATAATTATCTTTGCACGTCGACAAATACTATGTTTCAACAGATTGTGGAGAAATGATAAAATTTATTACTTAACGCATTTACGCCCGGAATTATCAACTATTATAAACGAAATTGAATAGAGATATTGTAAAATACCTGAAATATCATTGTTGTCAAACTGTTGCATTGGTATAAATTGTTAGTTGTTTATGGTTGTTATGGATTTAAACATGTGAATAACTGCTGATTTTAGTCACTGAAAATTATTGTATAATGTACATCAAAAACCGCTACAAGCTAAATTTGATAACATGAAAACTCCATTCCCTGTATGAAAACGATTACTTCATATGTGGACGAGGTGATCATAGATACAATGAAATATAGCTATATTTTTTTAATAATATTACTTGTACCTATGAGAACGACATTAACGTATGTCTTAATAAGTAAAGACACACGTTTCATGTTTTTTCACATTCTATCGTATTTATTATTTTAATGAAAACGTATGACAGTTCTTAGTAATACGAAAATTTGTATTTACTTTGTTCACATTTGTTTATAAAATAAAAATAGAGACCTATAATCCTTGGCCTATAATAAATTACATTATAGTACTCAAATTGAGGATTATAATGTTATGTTACGGAAGCATATATAATTATTTATGCACAATCGGGCCGCAAAGCATGTGTTTTAGTCCTAAAAAGCAGCCCATAGGCTAAAAAGAAATAATTCCTATGAATACATAAATAGAATAAAAATTTTTGTTTATTGTGAATACTTGATTCTGCAAAATGTCATTTTGACATATAACCTATTTACCAGAGCTGGGCAAGCTACTTAAAAAAGTAGCTAAGCTACAGCTATAAGCTATATTTTGTAAAATATAGCTAAGCTACAGCTAAAAGCTTTCGTTAAAGTAGCTGTTAAATTTTAAAGCTACTTTTTTAAATTATTGTGAAATAATTAAATTTGCCATTGTCATATGATCAGTCTTTTGTTATAATGATTGTTAATTTACTATTATGTACATAAATATCAAAAATAGCAAATACCATCTGGCACCTACTGTGTATTTTTGCATATTAGAGCCAGTTAGAACCGGCAACAAATAATTATTTTGTGTGGGTTTAGCTTGTACGCATGCGTACTTTGTTGACCTTCTGCTTAAAAAGTAGCTTTAAGCTATAAAAAAGTAGCTTTAAGCTACAAAAATTAGCTTTAAAAGTAGCTTCAGTTGTAATTTTTAAGCTAATAGAAAAAAAAGTAGCTAACTACAAGCTACAGCTATATTTTTTTACAGTTAGCTAAGCTACAGCTACAGCTAAGGTAAATGTAGCTAAGCTAGTAGCTAAGCTACAAAAGTAGCTAGCTACTGCCCAGCTCTGCTATTTACATATTTGAATCTTTTGAACATATAATTAAATGTTATTTTGTTGTGCATAAAATATTGTATGTACCACGGGTGAAATTAGCGTTTCTGACCCTGAACATGTTATTAGCCCTCGGCGCTTTGCGCCTCGTGCTAACAACCGAACAACGGGCCAGAAACGCCTGTTTTCTCCCTTGCTACATAAAGAACTATTAATAGATTGGAAAGATATTTAAAAACAAAATTAAAAGTAATATCATTGGCTTACTTTAAGAATTTATGTGTTGAATATTAAAGTATAGATTTTTGTTACGGCCCTAAAAGTGTCTGGTTGATTTACTTTTCTATTGTTCTCAATTTCACATTCATCGTACAATAAATTATTCCTGACACGATTCCGTCTCGTGTAATCATCAGACATCCCTCAAATACCTCATCTCAATAGCATACGTCGTTCACGTTTCCTCATTACCATACATCAAACATCAAAATAAGCATCTACTAACACACCATTCCTTCATTACATTTCTTATAACCATACATACAGAATTTTAAACATTTCGCGTTTTTCATATTTTTATAATAAAGTGCGAGAAACTATATAATAGCAACTTACTCGTAATTGACTCATTTTATTAATGTTATTGTTTTATTAGCTAATTATCCTAGATTATTTTAATTGTCCTTAATCCATTTTACTGCAAATTTTAATTGTCACTTTCACAATATAACGTGCAATTACAAAAATACCGCAAGTAAAAGCAAAATATAAAAAAAATTGAATTAGACTAAACAATTAATTATTTTGGGTGCAGCTTGTATATCGCTAAGACATTTCCAGTTTTTAATTTTCATCACAATAAAATTACTGCTATGGTTCCATCCTCATGAATAATATTCAGGATCGTTATTTGACAGCTGGTAACCGCGCTAAACTTAACGATATTTACTACAGCCAGTCTAGGTAATAGTATATTACATAACAAGCATCGAAAATGTAAGATGTATGAGATCAGTGCCCGGATTGCGCCATATTAGTATTCTATAGAATAATGCAAGCGATAATTTTGAAATCACCAAATTGTTAGTACATTCTAAATTTAGAATCGCAGTTCAAAATAATTAGTGATTTTTTTAAATAAAAATTTAAAAATATATCACGCCTTTTACCTATTACTGGGTATGGCACTCTGCATAGCAGAACTCAGTAAGTGATATATTTATGCGCGTGAAGTGCGTTTACCAGTCGTCAGATCACGGTCCCCAAAGATGTTAGTAATGGGGGAACCACAGGGGTAATTTTAATGTGGTGAAAATGTTTGTCGGCTGTCGGAATCGAACCAGAGATCTCTGAATCCATTCCAATGAGCCAGCTACCCCTTTTTTTATCTTTTAACTCCAAAATACAAAAATCTGTTGTAATTTAGTTTTTCAGTAATTCAGTATTACTTATAACTTAATCCTTGCGTTTGACAATTGTTATTTGACATATATCCATAAACATGTTTGTTTTTTTGTTTCTATTGCTACTATGATTATTGGAATATATTATTAAATATATAAATTAGTTTTTTTTTTAAATTAAACGCATATACAGGTAAATTGCAAATAACATTTTATATTCCAAATATTTTTACTAACATCTTTTATTTGAAACTTTTTGTCGTAACTGATTCCATTTTTGAAATAAATGGAATTTATTGTTTTGTGTGTCCAGTAAACTTCCTCTTCCGGTTTTTCAATTTCATTCAAAATCAACTCAGCTCTTCGTATTTTCATGAAACTTATAATTACCAAGTTTGGTTGACAAATCTTATCTCGTTCATGAGATATTGCACATTCGGACACTCCATCCATCCATACATCCATCTATCCACGCGCACACACACACACACACACAGACATCATTGAGAAAATGATCAAAACGGATTCAGTAGACCTCAAAACACGTATTTCCGCGAAAATCTAATCAACGATTTTTTTCACGATTCCAATACTTCCTTATACTGTGTATAAGAAAGTAAAAAAGCACTAAATATTTTGAACTGCAATATTATTGTCACAATTATATATGGCGCGATCCGGAGGCACGTCGAAACACTATACTTATTTATGGACTTGAATTTACAAGTGTAGTAAACATACAACATCGTTTTCTTTCATTAAAATGTAGTTTTATTTTGTAATAAAATTTATATTTGTCTATACAACATTCTTTGATAAGTTTTTCCTATAAAACCTGATGTAGAACTTTTACTCTTGCCACGACATCAGCTTTCACCGCAAGAGGACATCCTTTCATTTATCTTTTAGGACTAGAACTAGAAACCACGATCAAAATTATCACTTGACTATATGTCTATACATTCAAACACCTTTTACAATAGCAGATAACTGAAACAGCTAGTAAACTGAATGTTAATGTTACTAACTAAGTACTTGGAAAACGTAATATTTATTTCTAAATTTACAGTTTCGACATCAGAAAACGATGCGTTTCACAGAAAATACAATACGAGTAAACGACTTTATCGAGAACAGATAGTTCTTCACTATTCTGCATTAAAACAAACATAATATTTACAGTTAAATAATAAAAACAATTAGCTTTATGTCTAATATACAGTGACGGTATAAACTTAAACTGTTATTGCTAGATATTCAAATGAGATGGGAAGGGCGTGATTTTACGGCTGGTAACCGCACTTCACGCGCATAAATACGAGTATATCACTTACTGAGATCTGCTTCGGCAGAGAACCACACCCTTTAGAACAAAAGGTGGAGCCGCCTTTTACTCAAAAGGGTGTGGTACTTTATAGTAGCGCGTAGGGTCGTTGATTTCCACCGAAATTCGAATTTCTGAACGTTCGAACATTCGAATGTTTTGAACTTCGTTAGAAAAATTTCGAAGCTTCGAATTTACGAATTTTCTAATTTTCTAATTTTTTGAAGCTTCGAATTTTTTTTCGAATTCTCGAATTTTTTGTCTCTGAATTACCGCCATCTGTCATCTCCAAACATGCTCACGCATAATTCGCGAAAAGTCGGCCACGAATTAAATTATAAACTCGGCGAAGTATTCTGCAAAAAAATATGCATCTATTCCCTTACCGCCCATCTAAATGTTACGGACTTTGAGTAAAACGTTTTAAAATTAGAATAAAAAAGGATACAAAAACGTCTTAATTAAAACGTTTTTGACAGTGTAGCGAAATTTTCAGTTTAAATTGAATTAATTTGGCAAATAATAATTACTTTAATACAAAACTCTGCAAATGAGTTTATTCTGAAAAGAATTCATATCAACATGCCGTGGTCACGTTAGGATCCAGATTCACAATTCGAATAATTAGAAAATTCGGCATATTCAAAAATTCGAAAGTTCGAATCTAAATTCGAAGGTTCAATAAATCCGAACAATCGAAGTCTCGAATATTCGAAAAATCAACAACCATAGTAACGCGTGAAGCGCGGTTACCAGTCGTAAAATCACGGCCCCTAAAGATGTTACTAGAGGAGGAGCCATAGGGGAAATTTTTAAATAAATATAAATAAATATAAATAACGTCTTTTATCCATTACTGGGTGTGGCACTCTGCCGAAACAGATCTCAGTAAGTGATATATTTATGCACGTGAAATGCGGTTACCAGTCGTGAAATCACGGGCCCCAAAGATGTTTGTGGTGGAGGAACCACAGGTGTAATTTTAATATAGTGAAAATATTTCGTCGGCTGTGGGAATCGAACCAGGGTTCTCAGGATCCACAGGCCGACTCGATACCACTGAGCCACCTACCCCATAATTAATATGTAGTTTTATGATTAAAATTGTTTGTCGGCTGTGGAAATCGAACCAGGATTCTCAAGTCTGACTCGATACCACTGAGAGACCTAAACTATATAAACTTTTCATACCTCAGATAATACATCTAACTAATGGTTCGCGACAGAATAGCATTTTTCGATTCATAGATAAAAAAAGTTTGTGTACCTCTGCTGTAAAGTAACATTCATTATGTTAATATTTTATAGTAACTCAAGTTTGCTACCTCAAGATTCAATATTATAGTTGTATTTTATTCATGACAGCTAGTTGTACAGCCTGTCATGTTGTCGTTACTTTATTTTAAAACATACAATCGTAAGATTGACAGCAAACATTGCAACAAACAGAAACATTTACTAACTTGTTTTTACACTAGACTGTATCAAAAATATAAAATATAATAAACATATAATCACGCGTTTTACCCATTACTGGCTGTGGCACTATGCATAGCAGATCTCGGTCAGTGATATATTTATGCGCGTGAAGTGCGGTTACCAGCCATCAAATCACGGCCCCCAAAGATGTTAGTAGTGAGGAAGCCACAAAGGTAGGTAATTTTTAAATATTAATATGGTGAAAATGTTTGTGTGGGAATCGAATCAGAGTTCTCAGGATTTACAGGCCGACTCGATATTACTAAGCCACCACCAAAAATGTAAAAATAAAATTTAAATAAATATATCATTACGCAATTTACACATTACTGGGTGTGGCACTCTACCGTTGCAAATCTCGGTAAGTTATATATTTTGCGCGTGAAATGAGGTTACCAGTCGCCAAATTATGGCCGCCAAAGATGTTCTTGGTGGAAGAGCCACAGGGGTAGTTTTAATATGCTGAAAATTATTTGCCGGCTGTGGGATCGAACCTGAGTTTTCAAATACTCAGGCCGACTTGATACTACTGAGCCACCTACCTCATCCATATCAAAAATATAAAAATAAAATATAACTAAATATATCATCATGCCTTTTACCTATTACTGGGAGTGGCACTCTGCAGTAGCAGATCTCGGTAAGTGATATATTTATGCGCGTGAAGTGCGGTTACCAGCCATCAAATCACGGCCCCCAAAGATGTTAGTAGTGAGGGAGCCACAAAGGTAGGTAATTTTTAAATATTAATATGGTGAAAATGTTTGTGTGGGAATCGAATTAGAGTTCTCAGGATTTACAGGCCGATCGATATTACTGAGTCACTTACCGCACCTATATCAAAAAAATAAAAATAAAATTTAAACAAATATATCATTACGCATTTTACCCATTACTGGGTGTGGCACTCTACCGCAGCAAATTTCGGTAAGTTATATATTTTGGGCGTGAAATGAGGTTACCAGTCGTCAAATTGTGGCCCCCAAAGATGTTATTCGTGGGGGAGCCAAAGGGCTAGTTTTAATATGCCGGCTGTGGGATCGAACCTGGGTTTACAAATCTACAGGCCGACTCGATACTACAGAGCCACCTACCGCATCCATATCAAAAATATGAAAATAAAATATAAATAAGTACCTATATCATCACGCCTTCTACCCATTACTGGATGTGGCACTCTGTCGTAGCAGATCTCAGTAAGTTATATATTTTGCGCGTGAAATGCGGTTAGCAGTCGTCAAATCATGGACCCCAAAGATGTTAGTGGTGGAGGAACTACAGGGGTAGTTTTAATGTGGTGAAAATTGTTTGCCGACTGTGGGAATCGAACCAGGGTACTCAGGATCCACAGGCCGACTCGATACCACTGAGCCACCTATCCTCTATATCAAAAATATGAAAATATATAATACTATCTAACCCTGCCTTTAAATAAATAATCTAAATTATTGATTGTTTGGTGAACGCAAAGGAAGCTTGTAATCTCGTCAAGGCAAGCGCGAATAATTTTAAGGAAGAAATCCTTGAGGATTTCCGGAAGAATTTTAAGTTCGTGCAAATAATAACAGAGCACAAGAACAAAATCACATTACCATAAGCCAATTGTGAAGACAGGAAGTTCTCAATATGTATCGTCACGAGACGATGTTTTATACAACGGAATGCATCTATGTATGTATCTATGGTAACCATCTACAAATTTTGTATCTACATTTTTCATTTGTTTATCATTCATTATTCCAGCGCACACATGGAAAACAACCTAGGGGAATTTTCACATCACTTAGATAATTACATGGTAGACGAACTAATTAACCCTACGGGAAACATGAAACCTGTAGCCCTGAAACGAACAAAATTAAAATTTACTGCAAAGATGAATAAGCATGTAACAGAGGTCATATTTTATTTTTGGCAATAGAGTTACTGGCAGGGTGCGCAACGACAACGACATCTGATAACTACATTAAATCATGCTCTATAACCCTTGATTCATTGATAAAAACAAGATTTAAAACAATTAAAATGAGTACAATTTCAATTTATAAGAACTGAAAATATTACAAAATGTATTATTTAAGTTTATATATCAAGTGAAAAGCCGCACAAAATGCTGAAGAAATGTAAGAATTGTGTTTATTAAAATGATACATTTTCCTATTTTTGTCATTCTTATTTCGCAACTGGTTAGTTATTTTTTATAAGGGTAAAAGAGATGTAAATGATTATAAATGAATGATGAATAATAATGACAAATAATTGAGATATTTTAATTTTCGCAGTACTTTTTTATTGTCTCATTGGTTCAAGGTTCTCAACCATAGCAGAAATAAATACTTGTAATATGGAAAGCAAAGTAAATGTATTCAATATTATTTTTTACTTTCATGGATTAAATAGTATTTTTTTAAAATAATTTTTTGATAATAGAAAACTTGAAAATAACGTGTAAAATGTTGGTTTTGATGTTTGCTTGTTTCTGGTGTATTATGGTTTATATATTCTTCTTTACTTATATGTTAGTCTTCGTTGTTATTTGTCCCAAAATGTCTCAGTTGGCTTAAAAAAATTCCAAATTTCTTTGCATATCAATCATGATTTTGGTCAAATCGTTACTAAGACAATCAACTATCAATAAAATATCTTAAACGGTGGCTATGTAGTAACAAATTTTATGTTTATAATTTCATAAATGTTATTATACTTTTTGTAAATGTTGTCAATCTGTATATATTAATTGAATATATAAGATATAATAAAAAATGACATAGGAATGTTAATTCCATCCGAGATTAAATTGCGGTTTAATTAATGGAATTCTGTAATAAATCTATAAATTTATAGATCCATAAATCTGTAAATAATGAACAAAATCACATAAACATTTGTTGATAAGTAGAAAATATATCATAGTCATGTTTCATTGCAATTTTGTTCATCATTTACAAATTTATGAATCTATAAAATTTATGGATTTGCACAGAATTCGACCATATATTTATTAAATTAAATCATTAATGTCAAATTTGTTGGTTTTCCACTTTTATAGAATAGGCTGTAAAACTAACAATTCACAGCTTGTCAATTGTCAACAAAAGCCCACTTTTAATGTTAATCGCAAAATATATATATATATATATATATATATATATATATATATATATATATATATATATATATATATATATATATATATATATATATATATATATATACTAGATGATGACCGCGACTCTCGAACATAGGGATTTAACATGTAAAGTCACAATTTTGTAATTTCCTGCTACCTTAATTATTTTAAGCAAAAAAGCTTCAAATAAAAGTTTTAGGGCATGCAATTCTGCATCTAAGACTATAAACAAAATTAATTTTGCAAGCTTCGTAACGGCACAAATTTGATCTGGAAATAACGAAAATAGCATCAAAACTATAGATAGCCATGAAACTAAAACAAAATTAAACAAATGTTTGTCGTTTTATATGTCAAAATAAATGACATTAACATTTGTTTAATTTTGATTCAATTCCATAGCTATCGATAGTTTTGAGGCCAGTTTCGTCATTTTCAGATCTAATTTGTGGCGTTACGAAGCAATATTAATTTTGTTTATTGGCTTAGATGCAGAATTGTATGTTCTAAAACTTTTATTTGAAGCTTTTTTCGCTTAAAATAATTAGGGAAGCAGGAAATTACAAAATTGTGATTTTACATGTTATGTCCCTATGTTCGAGAGTTGCGTTCACATCCCAGTATATATATATAACCATTGTGAAAATAAAACGTCACTATAAATGTTTTTCGTTCCTAAGTAAACATTTTATACAGTAAAACAGCTCAAAAATAAATTTCTGTTTCACTTTAATTTAAGCAAATAAATTATAACGTTTAAGGTTAAATGATATGAATAAAGTACAGACATGCGTTTCACAGCCCATAGCCACTCAGGACTAAAAGACTTATTAAACAGCTATTATATTTCATCCATGAGCAAATGCGACTACCGAAAAAAATGTTGAACATTTAAAATAAAAATAAGGTGTTAATGTTAGGGCATTCATAACTAAAAATTCATCCTAAAGAAAAATGAATGTTTCCTTTGGACAAATTTAGAGCAATGCGTTTTGTGCAGACATAACAATAACTAATTTAACCTTTTATTTAGAAGGGCTCGAAAATGTAGGTTATATATAGGCGTAATATTTTAACAGCTGCGTAGGTGTTGGTATTTTCAGTTCGCATTTCCACCCCAAGTGATAATAATAGAGCACCGTGTCTGGGGTCGTACCAGGTACATCGATACTAGCTGTTTCTATCTCAGCGCTCATTTGTTTGTGTGCGTGTTTATTGTATTTACAACAGATTTTGTGTGTCTGTATTGTAGATATAAAACTTTATCTCCGTCGCGATACCTGATGTTTTAGAAGCAATTCAAAGTTCAGTTCTATTTGAAATAATATGTTGGAGTACTAACGAAATAAGCGTTGGTAGACTAAAAGCCCTAGATTTGATTCTAATCTACTCTAATTCTCCTACTACAAAGTCTACTGCTAATGTGTTTTTAATTAATGAATAAATCTTACACAGACATATAGATCGCGATGTGTATCGTTACCAAATCCAGATCTAGAAAATAAGAATGATATATTTATTTATTTTGAAATTAGTTCAAAATTAAGATGTTGGTTTTATAATAAATTATGAAGTGCGTTGTTCCGCCTAGTTTATTCTGTCGAATTAAGTCTGTATAAAACCTTCATTTATTTATCTGAACATTAATCAAACAGATAACGGATGGCTAGCTCAGTGGTATGAAGTCGGCCTGTGGATCCTGAGGTCCCTGGTTCGATTCCCACAGGCGACAAATTTTCATAATTTGAAAAAGCTATCCCTGTGACTCCTCCACCACTAACATGTTTGGGGGCCGTGATGACGACTGGTAACCGCACTTCACGCGCAAAATATATCACTTACCGAGATCTGCTTCAGCAGAGTGCCACACCCAGTAATGGGTAGAAGGCGTGATGATATATTTATTTATTTATTTATAACGGCAGAAACTAGATTTCAATTCGAATTATTCTAGTAAATCTGACTTTCATAATAGTCAATGATCGATGACGAATTTATATTTAATTAAGATAAATAAATCTGTATTGACCATGGTCAGTGGGTAAAAAAATGTTTTCTGGAGATCTATCAATATTTTAAATAAATTTTCTCATTAACGCACTCACCACGTTCTCGATTATTAATCGACCTCATTAACACACTATTTAATTTAATAACTATAAAATTTTGATAGTTATGTTAATTTGGAGAAGTTCAACATTCTTTAATCTAGGAAATTTTTTCAAAATTTGAACGAACCAAATTTTTGTTATAAAACCTTTTTTTACATTTTTAATGTAACGTTTTTGTCATGATTATGACTATCATTAAACTAAGTTTACACTTTGTGCAAGATAGTTTTTTTTAATTAACACTTAATTTATATTATTATGAAATTAATACATCTTTGGGGCCGTGATTAGACAACTAGTAACCGCACTACACACGCATAAATAAATTACTTACCGAGATTTACTATGGCAGAATGTCACACCCAGTAATGGTAAAAAGCGTGATGATGTATTTATTAATTTTATGAAATTAAAACATATTGATGTGTAAATTTATAAATATTTATGATTTAATTCTGAATGGAGTAGGTGGCTCAGTGGTATTGAGTCAGATTGTAGATTTGATAGTTAGAGAGCTAGGGTGCAAAATGATGTCTCATTTATTCCAGTGACAGAAATGAATTTTTTCGTAAATTATGTCATGATAAACATGAAAGAAAGAAAATTAGATTTGGGAACGGGTGGCAACTATAGATGGCGATGATGTGAATGCGTCGATTGTAAGGGTAGTTGTTGACATATTTTTTACAGGCTAATTTTCAGTTTAAATTATAGACTTTGGTATAATTAAGTAATAAAAATGATAGATAGAAGTTTTGGCTGGTGACGCATGCGCGACAAAACCGGTCAAAATAAGCAATTTTTATGGTGTCGTGTGACATATTGCTACTTGTTTACGACGAAACCATGACAAAAAAATTAGTGACAGAAATAATTGCTGGTTGCTCATTGATGACAGAAGCTCTGAAAGTAGACTGGTATAGGGATCAACAACCACCCTTAAAATTGGCGCATTCACATCGACGCCATCTATTGTTCCACCCGTTCCCAAATCTAATTTTCTTTTTTTTTCATGTTTATCATGACATAATCTATTAAAAAATCCATTTCTGTCACTGGAATCATTTTGCACCCTAGCTCTCTAACTATGAGAACTTTGGTTCGATTTTCACAGCCGCCAAACAATTTTCATCACATTAAAATTACCTTTGTGATTTGACGCTGAGATTTGACGCCTGGTAACTGCACTTCACGCGCATGAAAATATTACATACCAAGCTCTGCTACGGCAGAGTGCCACACCCAGTAATGGGTACAAGGCGTGATGATAAATTTATTTAATTCTGAATTATGAGTAGGTATCTAAATGCACTCAAACCTATCATCACGCCATTCTGAAAATAATTGAGGTGGTCTAATCAACACTTCATTCATAAAACAATCCCACATACTTCAATAATTGAATGCATTCAACAAGCCCCTGGCCGAACTATCCTTTGTCAAATATTTCCATTGAAAAATTCCTCTCTTGTTCCATCAACATTCATGGTGCTTTTCATTCAAGTCCTTTTATTTCTCCCCTGAATTTTTCGTTTACACCTCAAGCCATTAATCATACGCCTATCATTCGCAGTTATTCCCATAATATAGTTACCCTCTACGGGAATATAAGACCTTGAAATACGGGAATATAAGACCTAGATTCAGTATTTTTTCATGTAGATTTAAGGATTCGCAGAAATGTATTTGATTTTTCTAAAGATCTTTTAACAATGTAACTAATATTGAAAAAGAATGATTAATTTATTAATACAAAATAAATAAATAATATCACGCCTATTGGGTGTAAAGATTAACGAAAAATTGTATAAGAGTGATTAGATGTGGACGTGATTGAAGGATTGTTGCGTGAGATGTGTAAATGTGTGATGAGTAAAATGTGTTTGTATGAAGCAAGGGTAGTGTGTATGGTTGAGAATGTTTGACGACGATGACTGATATATTCATTAGAGTCGATATAAATTATTTTTTCTGAAACCGGCAAGAAAGTACCTACTTTCCTGACTAATTTTAGTACTTACTAAAATTAGTCAGGAAAGTAGGTTTTTACAAAGACAGTCAAGTATAATTCATATCAAAAAATTTAAACATTTTGAATTATTTATGACTAAATATTGATTAAATTAAAAGGTTTTAGAAAAAATAGTATACATAATACGTCAGTAAAGTGTGTTTACTTGACTCAGCGAAGTAAAATACTCGGTCTACGGCCTCGTATTTCAAACAACCGCTTCGTCAAGTAAAATATCACTTTCCTGACTTATTATGTAATATACTATTATATGTTTGCTATTACTGAGTCATATTTAAAAATTAAATAACTATAAATTAAAACTAATAGATTTAATTATAATAACAAAAATATATATCATCACGCCTTCTACCCATTACTGGATGTGGCACTCTGCCGAAGCAGATTTCGGTAAGTGATATATTTTGCGCGTGAAGTGCGGTTACCAGTCGTCAAATCACGGCCTCCAAAGATGTTAGTGGTGGAGGAGCCACAGGGGTAGTTTTTTTTTGAAATTATGAAAATTGTTTGTCGCCTGTGGGAATCGAAACAGGGTTCTCAGGATCCACAGGCCGACTTCATACCACTGAGCTAATAATAATAATAATGTCTGTTATATACTATTTTTGATTATTTATATATATTATTAATACATATTATATTAAATAAGCGCTGTTTTTGTCTGCTGTCAACATGCTTGCCTTACAGATGTCAATGCGTGCTATTCAGTGTTTATATAAAATCATTGACGTATATATTTTATTATTGTTATCAAATTTTATAATTATTAACATAAATTCATTCAAATAAGTTTATAATATAATAATTATCAATAAATAAATATTTGTAAAAAATAAAAATAAAATAAATAATAATAATATCTTGGATACCGAACTCAGCATCTTTACGTGAATTTTTTTGAAAAATTAAAAATTGTTGCCTTAACTACCTTGTCTGTGTATCATATGTTTCTTTCTGAAACAGTCAAGAAAGTGCTTACTTTCCTGACCAATTTTAGTATGGAAAGTAGGTTTTTACAAAAACAGTCAAGTAAAGTACGTATCCAAGGCTACAACAAAAATAACAGTCTGCTAAAGTACAAACCAGTCTGGTAAAGATTTTACCTGACTGTTTTGTTTTTGTAACATTTTGAATTATTTATGATTAATTATTAATTAAATTAAACGGTTTCAGAAAAAGTAGTTTACATAATACGGCAGGAAAGTATTTTTATTTGACTCAGCAGATTAAAATACTCGGCCTGCGGCCTCGTATTTCAAACAACCGTTCCGTCAAGTAAAATATTACTTTCCCGACTTATTATGTAACATACTATTCTAATATTCCACGTACTGGTTACACAATTCTTTCCACAGAGATCCGTAATATTTTTTTTAGATTAAAATAAGAGATATCTGCAATGGCCCTCTATATTTCACTTATTTATTTAAATTACTTCTTTTCGATAAAACTATCTAAATAATAATTTAGAAATACATTATTTTATTATTTATAAAAATAATATTTCGTAAAAATTAGTAAAAAAAATATATAGCAGTTCTTGTCGTGATTTTTATCAAGATTACATAAATATGTACATAATTTATAAATACCTATATGAGCAAATCCAAGATAAAAATTCTTCTTCCACCTTCCACTCGAAGTTCAACGGTTCATATAATTTTCCGTTCCCTAAGGGCATGAAACTCACAACAACTCTATCGCCAATATCAAGTTCCCAGCACCCGCAACACCCTTCCGGTTAGTGATAGCCAAACCGGTAAACGGTAACCGACTAACCGGTAATCGACACGCGTGTAACCATACGCATTAGTGTCAGTGAGATACGCCTGAGCTACGCCCAGCCTGATATTGTCGTTTCACGCATAATTTACCGCAATCACGGATTCGTATGATTGAAAGTTTATTCCGATGTGACGTCAGATACGTGTATGAAGTTGTTCTTTGCTTGGTTAGCGATAAATTGAATGTGGGTGGGCTGTGAGTAACGCCGCATAGTTTATGTTTCCGGTTTAGGGTCAGAGTTAAAAGTGGATGCTGGTATTTTTGGAAGTAGTTTAGATAAATGGTATATGGGGTGGTGATATAGCTACCGAAATGTGAATCGTAAAATGTTAATAACTTATGTGGCAATATTTATAATTTAGATTGTTATTGTTAAATTATGTGTTTAGTTTTACTCATTTCGGTTAATTTATGGTTATTGGTTTTAGAAAATATTAAGTATTATGAGAATAGAATGCTTGGGGTTGTGTTTATGTTTTTCAAACCTATAAATTATGGTCAAGTGTGCCTGGGTCTGTCTGAGTGACGCCGAATGTGAAAACATGTTGGAATAGGTGAGGGATGAAGGGACGTGTGTAAATGGTTAAGGGTGCATGGTGACTTTGTAGATAGTTTTAGGATAGTGTGTATCCGGCGATAGACGAGAGACGTTGAAATTAATTATCATTGTAAATGTTTATTAAATAAAACTGATGTACATATTCCCTGTAATTCGTTTATTAATTATCCTGACGAGTATATGAATAGGAAGTGCAGAAGGAGCAGCATTAATCACAGAAAAATTATATCATATATAGACAATTATCAGAAGAGGATAAATTGTTTTATATTAGATTGCGACACTTACAGTACGGTTTTCGAAAGTTTTAGCTAATCCTGTATTTTGGATTTGTTAATCTTATTCTAGTCAGATTTTTAAAAAGTCACTTTCCGAAAACTATAAATATATTAAAGTTTTTAAAGCATTCTCGAGAATATGGTTTAGCTTAATTAATCCAAATTCAGGATTATCTAAAATTCTTTTGAGAATTGGATAAATAAAATCTTGAAGACAATAAATATACATTTTTCACCTAATTCTAATTAAATAAATAAATGTTTTGTTTCAGTAAGATGTAAGATAGATCTGATCCAAATGGCAAATGGAATATGCTTAATGTCACTCTGATTTTTATTTTTTATTTCTATTTATGTACTTATTAATTGCTATCACACCTAATAAAATTAAATCATAGCAAACTTAAATTTTATAAATAATCTAATTAACTAATTGTCTTGTACGGAAATAGTTGATGTACGGAATTATATTTAAAAAATTTATAAAAATTGGAAAAATAATTATTTATCTAACTAGTGTTAAAAGTAACACTTTACGAGTATTGCACGCGTGGGAAGCAAATCCATGAGTAATACATAATATGCATACATAATTTTTAATTACATTTTAGCTTTGTTCGTTTCGCTATGTGGCGGTTACTGTTTACCGCTGCGGATTTTGTGTTCGATTGAGTTGGCGGTAAAATAATAAGTTACTAGATTTTGTTCGTTTCACTCCTCGACATTTCGCGGTAAAATGCTGCGGTAGCTGGTGGTACATTTTTTTACAGCAGCTCTAGGCTTCGCTGAATAGCGGTAGCAGTTAATTTTGACATCAGGAAAAAAGAATAACGAATGTAGGAACGGTGAGAAGAAAAAAGTAAAATATCTATCTTGGTAATTTATATTTAAAAATCTTTATTTTATTTGACGCTTCCATGTCTATATGAATAATTTTGGGGCTCTATACTAAAGGGTTCAGTGTAGCGCGTTGGGCTTCAAAAAATACTATTTAAATCTCCACGCGGGAGCTAAGCGTAACATGTCCAATGTGGCATTGAACATTGGTGTGGGGCAAAGTCTCACCGTCTAATGTGGGGCCCCACGCTGATTTAAGAAAACATCCATCATTTTATTATATAGGAAAATTTTTATCTGTTAAATTATTTTATACAAATCAAACATTTTGCTGTAAAATGGGGCCCACCAAACAGTTATTAAGTTCAAATTCACCATTCACTTTCCGACGACAAAATCACATTTGTAACAAATTCTTCCATAAATAAAATATAAATAAATATATCATCACTCCTTTCACCCATTATTGATTATGGAATTCTGACGTAGCAAATCTCTGTATTTTTGCGCGGTTATCAGCTGTCAAATTTATATCTGTCAAAATGTTAATTTAAATACACAACTCGTGTAGTATACTGGGCATACAAAACAAATATAAAATTTACCTAAGATGAAAAAAACAACAAAAAAAAACTTAAATTATTACTGTCACTTTTTGTGATATACAGTAAAACGCAGCTGTAACTAATCGCCGCGTTTTTCAGTAACCACCACGTAGCGAAACAAACAAAGCTAATATATAATTTTTTTCTTGCATCGGGTTTGAACTAATTATGCTAATATAATTAAAGACATTTACAATGTCAATAATAGATTAGTTTGTTTCGTAGCAATTATTGAATTATATTTTTAGCAAGTAACTAATGGCAATGTGCAAAAATAAAGTCATCTTGGCACTAGAAGTATTGAAAAATTACTTTTGATATTGGTAGTAGAAAAAGGTTCTTCAAATATTCTGTTTTATTCTTTTACCTTTAATATACATACTCCGAAGTATATTCATATTGCGAGTTAATTAGTTAGTAGTTAGTACAAACCTAGTACAACTGAATAATAAATACATTTGCAAGGCTGGAAGCAATTCATTTTGCTTCATGCCTCATAATTTTTGCAAAACACATTATCGTTCTTTTCCATCTATTCCGTGGAATTTTTACTACAATAACTGACTTACGAGTAAAGATAATCGTAAAAACAAACGTGTCGATTTTTAGTTCTATTTTACCGTTCTTGGTCCAGCTATTTGAGTTAAAATTCTTGGGTACAGATGGCACTAACATATTTTCAACTAGATTTCCATATAAATAATACTCATAAGCTTTGTCATCTTCTTATAATTCCTACGTAAATAATAAAAAATAGATAACTATATTATCACGCCTTTTACTCATTACTGGGTGTGGCACTCTGCCGAAGCAGATCTCGGTAAGTGATATATTTATGCGCGTGAAGTGCGATTACCAGCCGTCAAATCACGGCCTCCAAAGATGTTAGTGGTGGAGGAGCCACAGGGGTAAAATATATCACTTACCGAGATCTGCTTCGGCAGAGTGCCACACCCAGTAATGGATAAAAGGCGTGATGATATATTTATATTTTATTTATATTAAAAACAAATGAATCAGCATTCCATCCACCTAACAATAAACTTATTCGACAACAATAAGGAAATCCAAAGATTAAAACTAACTGGATCTAACAACCCAAATAATAAATAAACAATAATACAATAATTATGTTACCCAACGTACAAAAAGAACAAATGTGTAATTAGTTCTTGTTTATGCATTATGTTTGCAGGTTGGCAAAAATCTGTCCGATGTAGATAAATTTTATTATTAATAAAAAAATATTTGACTTCTTTTCTAGTTCAAACTAATTCATGGAGTTAAATCATAATTGAAACTGTTGTTAATTAATTTTATTTAGATCCCAGGTTGGTTTTTAAACAAAGCTGTTTCATAATTTAACGGAAACAGAGAATTATTTGTGACAAATAATCGGAAATCTGGTTTTACATAGCTATTAGGCAGCTGTGTTTATTTACATTACTAAACCTTTACAAAAAAACTTCAGCATGCATGTATGTAATTTCCGTAAATAAATACAAGTTTTAAATGTGAATCATTAAAGAATACTCAGTCATTCCATTCATACTAATACATCGTTGAAATAAATCATACTCTCATGGTACCATGCCATTATCCCTACAGGAGGGGAGGAAAATAATTAACGCTTAGGGAGTTTCCCAGGACCAAAACCATAAATGGTGGTTACAAGCATAGAGTGCCATATTAAGGACTTGTACAGACCCTAGCCACTCATGGGATTATATAAATCTACCTATTTTGTACTTTTGTAATAAATGCTAATATTAAAATAATGGTTACTTCCGGGATCCGAAAGATATATTTAGAAGTACTAATTAAATAGTTATTAATGACACAAAGACGAAAAATGAAGTTTTTCATACGAATAAAGGAAATTGCAGGAATAAGAAAAGGGTTTTCGTACACGTATCATACACTACTTTTTTATTCAAATATCATCACGCCTTTTACACATTACTGGGTGTAACACTCTGTATAGCAGAGCTCGATAAGTGATATATTTATTCGCGCGAAGCGCGGTTACCACTCGTCAAATCACGGCCCAAAAGATGTTAGTGGAGGAGGAACCACAGGAGTAATTTTTATGTGGTGAAAATAGTTGTCGGCTGTGGAAATCGAACCAGAGTTCTCAGGATTCACAGGCCGACTCGATACCACTGAGCCACCTACCCAATTAATATCATTTTAACGGTTGAAAAGTACTTTGTTACGATCTTTAATAATAGTAATTTCTCGTGCATAAAGTGATTCTTTATTATTACTAGCGTACAATAAAACTTTTTTTTTGAAATATGCAATAATAGTTATTTATTGTACAAGTGTTTTATATACCAGTAAAACACAAGTATAATACAAAATTTTATCCACAATTCATAATTATAGGTAAGTATCGAAGAAGATTGGTCGTAACGTTTAACGTTGGTTCATTTATAAGGCGTATTACATTTGCCATTTGGATCAGATTCAACTTACATTTACTGAACAAGATCACTTATTTATTTCGCTGAATTCCTTCACTGACTTTTTTTGTAGTACTAGAATTACAGATTCTAATTTAATTTGAAGTAATTCTCCCCAATAAGTGCATCAGTTTGCTTAATTCAGTTCATTTAGTCATGTGTCGAATTTATCTGAAATGATTTCAGTGAACCAAGTGGCAACTGGAATACAGCTATATATAGTTTCTCAAAATACGGTAGATTATGAAATGGTTGCTAAGTAACAAGTTGTTTACAGTGTTTCATGGAATATAAAACACTAGTGTTTTATGAGCCATATAATTCAACTGAAATCAGCGTAATAATGTCTTTATTATATATGAGTCGTAGATAAAAATAATAAAATTGTTGTTATAAAACAAACTCAACTCAGTTTTCTCAAAATAAATGTTTTCGACATTTTACATGTACTAATAAGTAAAATTAGTATAATTAGTTAAACCTCGATCGTAGAAAAACTAATGTATGTAACTCGTGTTAAAAGTTGCACTTTTAGCATTAATTATAATATAATTATTTTTGTATTAAGTGCGCCTAACGAGAGTTTTTGTTTACGTGAGAATATCGCTTTTAGTCGAGACCGCCAGGTCCATATAAAAAAGTCAATGGAACGCGCCAAAAATACTAGAATTACGCCCACGAAATACAAACAACATTTTTTCTACAACTGTCAAATAATAATAATACAATAATTATTGATTTATTTAAGTAAAAGGAAAAATATCAAAAATATAAATTCGGTACTATTTATGTGTGTAACCATGGGAACGTAAAAATGTTTGATAAATAATTAAACAATAGCTAGTTACTTTTATAGTTTCTCTAAAATTACCTTAGCTGTAGCTTCGGTAAATATGAAAATATATAGCTACAGTTCATAGCGATTCAGTTTTCCACTTGTACTTAAAAATAATGTCATAACAACTGAAGCTACTTCTTCAAGCTATTTTTAAAAGTTTACGGAAATTTTTGATACCTCAAAATTACATTTTGTAGTTTAAAACTACTTTTTGTTGCCTAAGCTACTTTTTGAAGCTGTTTCAACTCACGCAAAATAATTATTTGTTGCAGGCTCTGACATATTAACTGAAATTTTTTAATTCAAATTATAACAGCTACTTCAATCTTAGTTTTTAGTTGTAGGCTTCATTTCTTTTAAACAAAATATAGGTTGAAGCCGCTTGACTACATTTTTATAAAGTAGCTGTAGATGTAGCTTTACTATTTTTATTTTTTTTAGTAATTTGTCCAATTCGCTGCACTCATTAAAAAAGAACATAAGTAAAATGTGATTCTCTCAAATTTGGAACTGTTTTCAAACATCTTGTTCAATTATGAGATATAAGAGATGACATTTAAATGAATTTTCAACAACTTTCATTGTCGGCAAATTGTTTTTAAATTACAGTTTCAGTTCTAACCTTTATATTCTCCGGAAATACGGAAATGTCAACCTATTTACATTTTACAAGGAAAATATCAGTGCACTGAACCATCAGTTGTTTGCCCTTATAATAACTATCAGTAAATAAGCTATCAGCAAACAAACTCTTCCTGTTGTCACAGTACGGTACTAATTAAATAAGGAATTATCAAGAACAAACACAATTTCTTTTATATTCATGACAGTGTTTACAGAATGTCAATAATATTTGAAAAATGTTCAGAGAAAACAAAGCCAATTATCTCCGGAAATAACAAAAGTGGATGTTATTTTCTTTGAAACAAAAGAAATAAAAAACAAATTTCTTTCACTCTGCTCTGGGGAGGCGACAGAAATTAATTGGAGTATCTACAGCTCTGTCGTTTGGTGTTTGCGAATTGCGACAGAATTTATACACAGCTGTAGCAACTCTCGCGTGCTGAGACCACGTTAACAAGTTTACGTTTATGGTAAAAACCTTGGATTGAAAAGAACAAGAACTGTAAAAAATATAAATTTTAATGTCAATATTAAATCGTTCAATTACTTTATATTGCATATGTAATTAAACAACTGTCACTTGTAATGCTTATTTTATGAACATATATTTTATGTTCGCATATTTAGCATATTAAATTCTCATTAATAAGAACCGAACACTTTTTTGTGCCATTGATATTAACAGTTTTACCGCGCCTATTGTACAATTTGCAGACGTTGACTCATAACCTCGAAAAATAAAATCAAGAAATCAATACGTAAAAAGACTTTTGCTCATCTTTAACATAACAGAGTGGTAAAATACCCGAACAAGTATTTTATTAAATAACAATGCCTAATAAAATATAACATAAACCATAAACAGTCAACACTGAAACTTAAACAATAAAAAATAGGTATATATTTAATAACTGCCAATTAATCAGTCGGCTTGTTTCATGCTTTAATAACTGACCTTAAACATAAATTATAAAAATCTAAGACCAAATTGCTCAAGCATTAATTATTTTTCTTAACTGTCAATGAACTTGCTTCCTTTTGTAGAGAAGGTTATCTTGATTTATATTTCATAATTATTATCATATGTAAAATAACTGATAATGAAAATAAAATGCAGTCGGATAAGAACTCACCAGTTAAAATAGGAACAGGATAACACTAATTTTTAAGTCTTTTGATCACTCATGTTGTAAACACACACACCACCATTACTTTACGAATGACGTTTATGTTAGTTTAAATTCGTAACGCCAGCTGGCGGCAGGTACATTGCGAGCGCTAGTGTCGCCCAAACAAAACAGACATTTCATTTTGACAGATGCCAGTTTTATATTTTTTTGAAAAATATAAATTAAAATATTCATCAATATTGTTTTCAATACTATATTAATTATTTATTTTATTGTAAAGAGGTAAGTAGCACATATGTTGACATGTATATATAGAACATTTACATTATTGTTGGGTATTGTCTTTGACATTATTCATATGTCTTTAACAATATGTTGTCTAAATTTTTTTTACTTTTAAGCAATCCGGAGCCGATGGAAAAAACAGATAAATATAAAGAATCTACGATAATGGATTTAGAATCACTTCAAATAAGATTAATTAAACAAGAACCACCTGACAACCAAGAAGATTTTAATTTAGAAACAACAAATTATAATCATTCTGTTAATGAGTTAGATAACATTGATACTATAAATGCAGATATTGTAACATATTTAGATGTTACACTAGAAAACCAAAGTGATGAAGATCAGCTATATGATTCAGATCTCGATCAAGCACCATGTGATGAATACAAGTATCCATTTACTTGTGAAATATGTAAAAAAGGATTTAGAACTTATAGAAGTTTACAAGTACACAGTACAATACACATGCAAACTGAGTTTGCAAATATGTCTACTTGTACGATTTGTCACAAAAAATTCGAGGCTCGAAAGTTAACATACCATTTTCGTTCCCATAATGTAAAGAAAACTTACCAATGCTATTGTTGTAGTTACTCTTGTTTTAGTCAGACTAATTTAGATGAACACATTACAAGTTTCCATACTACTTACACTTGTAACAAATGTAATATTAATTTTAAAAAAGAAATAGAATTGAAAGATCATTACAAAAGTCATGCTAATGAATTTCCATATGCTTGTAGCATATGTGAGGAAACATTTTCGTCTATATCGAACCTTTCGCGACATATAAGTACACATAATAAAAAAAGAAAATATAAGTCTTATAGTTAATATTTGTTTAAATTTATTTTGGCTGTACATTATATTAAAAATAATTTTACTTTAGTACATATAAAATTCATGTCGCAAGATCTTACATTTAACTTAAAATGATTATTTATTTAAGAAGTACTGTATAAAGTAGTATTGTACACCAATATTAAAATTATTTGTTGCAAAATAATCTCTTTCATTTTGTAAAATATTTCAGCCACAGTATAGTCCTCCCACATGACTATTATATGAAAATTGTTGCCGTCTACAACTTCTTTGTAAAAATAAAAAGAAATGAAATTTTAAAATATTATTTCAATATTTTGAGAATGTTATTAATTTTTAATTATATATTGGACTTATTAGTTGGTTGCGAAATGAAGAAAAAGAGAAAATTGACAGGTGGTTGTCATTGATCTGAGAATATAAAGGTTAAATTTGTTATAATTGACAAGAATTGATTGTTTTATTTGTTATAATTTAGTTGTGATTGTTGTTATGATTAGTTATTTATTATTGAGTGCCAGAATGATATTAAAGTTTTATAATTTTTCGGTTCTATGATACTTGTAAATATTAACCTATAAAATGTTTCACCAGTAACCTAATGACATTTCAATGTAAATATTTAAAGAATAATAACTGCAAAAATGGATACAATGAATAATTTGTTGAATATCCATATAAAACAAGAAAATGAAGAAGAAACCGATGATGAATTAGCAATTATTCCCATTACAAAGTCAAAAAACAACGAAGAAGAAAACCGTAACGAAATGATTGAGAATAACTTTAATGAGATGTATATCAAACAAGAAATAGATGATTCGGATCAATATGATTTTTGTGATCAAAATGAGAGTGGACTAAAAACCTTAAATGCAGATATAATGTCTTTTTTAGCTGTCACGTTAGATGAGAGCGATACATCAAATAAATGTTTCGAAATGGATCATTCAGTTCAAATTAAAACTGAGGACATCAATGATGAGGAAATTGATATTCTACAAACATCTATTATAAAAGATCCATTTCTAAAAGCATTTCCTTGTACTATATGTAAAAGAAGTTTTAGATTCCGTAGCAGTTTACTTCATCATATGAGAAGACATCCAGTTAGAAAGCAACATTATGAATGTAAAAAATGCCATAAAATATTTTTAAAACTTTTCAATTTTATTCAACATCTGACGAGCCACGACGGTGACAATGAACCATTTTTCTGTCCATACTGCAATGAAACTTTTCCACATTCTAGAAATTTGAAAGTTCATATTCAATCTCACACCACTAGAAAAATGCTATCTTGTAAATATTGCAAGAAAGAATTTCTTCGTAAAACTCATTTGGAACGACACGAATTCATCCACACTGGCGAAAAGCCGCACAAGTGTAAAGAATGTAAGAAAAGTTTTACATGTAATGAATATTTACTAGAACACTCCAAGACCCATTATGGAGCCAAGCCTTACAACTGCCCAACTTGCAATAAAAAGTTTGCAAATCCTTCAATTTTATCGGAGCATTTACGCCGGCATACTGGTGAACGGCCCTTTGCGTGCATCGTTTGTGAAAAATCATTTCACAGTAAATCAGATTTGAACAAACATACTAGAATTCATAGTGGCGAGCGAAATGTTCCATGTATCAAATGTAAAAGATTGTTTTACAACGAATCTCAGTTAGCAGTTCACATGAAGACTCATTCGGATGATAAGAAATTTATTTGTACAATATGCAACAAGAAATTCGATTATTTATCACAATTATCTCGTCATACTCGGATGCATACAGGAGAGAGGCCATTTCACTGCAAAGTCTGCGGAAAAGACTTCATGAGTTCTTCTCATTTGTATCGACATTTACGTTCTCATTCATTTAAACCGAATCTTTCTTGTGAGGTATGTAATAGGCCTTTCAAGCGAGTGGCATTTCTGGAAAGACATCTTGAAATGCACCGAAATGATGAACGATTTAAATGTGATGATTGTGACAGTAGATTCAAAACTGTCTCTGAATTAGATCAGCACAAAGAGTTACATGCTTCTGAAAAAAATTTTCCTTGTATATTGTGTGATATGACATTTAAGACTAATACTAATTTACAAGAACATATGAAAACCAAACATGATGACCAGTCATTCGATATTTCCATTTATTATACTCGTCAGCCAGGAGAGAAGCCATTCTCTTGTAATCTCTGCGACAAAGCATATCAATCAAAATCTAAATATGAACGACATTATACAGCTGCTCATACAGAAGGTTTAAGGCCATTTCCTTGTCCAATATGCTCGAAACCATTTAGAAATTCTCAGGAATTGCAGGCGCATGTTAAAAGACACGCGAAACTAAAACCACACCCCTGCCAAGAATGTGATCGTGCTTTTTCATCAAAAGCTCAGTTATTACGTCACACAAGATTACATGCAGGAGAACGACCATTCTCTTGTAATTACTGCGAAAAAGCTTTCGCTTTGAAAACTGAACTTACTCGCCATGTAAGAATTCGGCACATGGGAGAAGAAAATAAAAATTTTCCTTGCACTTTATGCGAAAGAAGATTCTCAACTCGAGCTCAGGTCGAACGACATACGAGAACACATACTGGGGAACGGCCGTATAGCTGCAAATTTTGTGATATGAAATTTGCTGGAGTTTATGAAATGCAAAGACATGTCAAGAAATTACATTCTAATGATCGCCCATTTGAATGTCTGGACTGTGACAAGAAATTTGTTAGTAATAGTGAATTGCTTCGGCATTCAATTATTCATTCTGGCGTAAGACCTCATAGTTGTACAGATTGTCATAAATCATTTTTTAATATGAATGAACTTAAACGCCATAGGAAAATTCATGCAGAATTTACTAATGTTTGTCATATTTGCGCAAAAAGATTCAGTACAATTGAATTATTGAATAGACATATTGAACGACATAAAAATAGAAAAGAACATATTAATTGTGAAATTTGTAACAAAATTTGTGCTACTAAAATTCATTTGGCAAAACATATGCTTATTCATAGTACGAGTAGTGATGGATCTGGTACTTCTTTTAGTTAAGAAACGAATACTATTTATTAATCATATATAATATGTTAAGAATTTGTAAAAAAGTTATTTAATCCGCAAATATATTATATGCTAATTATTTATTGTAATCTCTATAAAGTAAACCTAATATTGTATCGGAATTATATTTATTTATTTATAGTACAAATTAGATACCTGTTATAATATAAAGAAAGTACAAAATTAAATTAATATTCCAAAAAATTAATTTTTCAGTTACCCATCTGGCATGTCCCCTCCTGGTACGAGCTGAAAAAGAAATTCGCATTAATCTCTAGTTTAACAAAATATTGCTAGTTATCTATGGTGATGGAGTGGTTATAAACAGATGAATTTTAATACTAATTTAAAATAATACCATCGTTATATTGTTGCCATTGAGCAGAATTTGATCAAGTTTTGTAATTCTTCTACCTTCTGGAGTCGATTCATATTCAGTTACATCTTCCAATAACATGTTTACAAAGTCATCAAATCCCAGTAGAGTTCCAACAATTTCTTTATCATTTTTCATTATAATATGAATGCGAGAACCAATGCACTTATCCACAAGTTCTGAAACAATCAATAATAATATTATTATTAAATGTTAACACACACTTTTATGAAAACGCTAAATTAACGTCGGCATAACCTAAAAATAATTTTCATATCTTATAAACACTGAATAATAGTATAGTTGTGAAATAATAATTACCTAGAGGAAGCAAGGTTGAAGAATTTATTGGCATCGACGACATGTTACAATTATATGAACTGAAATAAACTAAACAATAAAATAATTCAATTCAAACTTTCGTACACAATGCTAACCTCACAAATAGCTTGTCATGAAGATTTCCACTGCTATCCTTGTCTAATATATGTTTATGTGAAACACAGTGCTACAGAAAGAGACAGAACATAGATTGGAATGTGGAATTTTGTGCCTACCTTCGTTCGGCTTGGAGTCTGCGCTTCACTTCGAAATGCTTTTCAGTCTGTTTTATACACATCAAGATGGTGGTTGTGTGTATTGTAGATGTAGCGTGGTGTTTTTTGTATAAATTATAAATAATATTAAGTGAACTCGTGTCTAAATTTGTGACAATAATGTGTGCCCATGATGGTATTTTGGATAACTAACTAGCATCTATAAGGTAAGTTATTAATTAATTATATATCTTGCATATTATATTTTGACAACAAAAATATTTTGTATGCTTGACTTCGGTGTTCTCACCCAACATTGATTTATTTCGGGACATGGGATATTCTTTTGTTTCTAAATTATGCAATAATTGTTTTATTTACTGCCGGTATAAATTTTGCTTTTGTTTAATGTTTGTACTTTGCTGTAATTCAGTTTGTTTAAGCTAAATTGTTCGCAAATTTCAAACAACTTCGTTTTCATAACTTGTTTTTTGCTGCAAAAGTTTTGACAAACTTTTTTTTATTGAATAATTTCACATGCTATAACGTTATTCATGGTTTTAATAATTAAAAATATATTTAATTACTGATATTTGTTCAATAAACTTCTTACTTACCATTACAATAAAATATTAACGTTGTTATAAATAAATTAATAATAATGTTAGTAGATAACCTTCAAAATAATTTTTTTCCTGATAAAAATTTAATATTTTATTGCAAGGACATTACCAATTTGAATATAATGTATAATTTGATTCATCATAAACTCAGGTGTTAAAATTAAATTACCTAGCTAGTGGTACTAAATTTTTAAAATTCAATTTCTGCTTATCAATATATCTCATGTGTAAATATAAACAAAGGCGATCAAAACTCTTCCATAGTTTATTAAAATATGAGTAATTTTAGTCAACACTATAATTAGTTTTCTGGTTTAGACTATGAGTAATATTGAGGTGCATTTTTTACTTCATGCTTCAGTCCACATGTGTTTGACAACATGTGATAATAATTATAATATACGAGCAAATTCTGCAACTTCCTGGGGGTTGCGAATTACGGTTTCACATGCAAATGAATTATTTGTGTTCAATTATTTGAACAAAACTTTAATTTATTACTTACGGTAAAATTACTATAAAAATGAAACAAGAAATGATTTATTTGGTCAAAACATATTTTATTTCTCAACATAATCTCCTTGTAGCTCGATACACTTCGTCCAACATTTTTCTAATTTTTCGATCCCTTCCAAATAATACTATTTTGGCAATCCTTCAAAATAGGCGTTTGTCTCAGCGATGACCTCATCGTTGGAGCCAAATCTCTTTCCGCCGAGCCATTTCTTCAAGTTTGGAAATAGATAAAAATCGCAGGTGGCCAAATCTGACGCAAAAAGTCCTTCTTATTGCGCTTGAACATCGCCAAACACTCCTTTGAACTTGTCACACGGTCGCGCTTGTTGTCAACAGAGAGCAAATGCGGCACCCATCTGGCAGATAGCTTTCTCATATTCAAAAATTTATGCAAAATGTTCCGTACCCGTTCGGTTGAGATGCTCATAGCCTCAGCAACTCGTGCACTTTAACTCGCCGATCGACCAATATCATACCATGGATTTTATCGACGATTTCTGGCGTTGTAACCTCAATTGGACGACCAGAACGTTCGGCATCCATTGTGGTCATACTACCACAACGAAAATCAGTAAACCACTTGTGAATCGTTCTAATCGATGGTGAGGAGTCCCCATAATGTTTAACAAGCGATGCTTTGGTTTGCGTAATGTTTTTTTACACGCAAGAAATAATGTTTAAGACGCGAAATTCACTTTTTTCCATGTTTTCAAAAATCTTCAAGGTTGCTTGCTTTCGATGGGTGTCAACACAGAACTGAATGACATACCAGTCTGAAAATTTTAATGCGTTCTAGTTAAAGATGGTACATCACAAATGTCACATGAGATTTGCGATTATGGCGCCATTTGTTTTATTTTTCAGGGACTTTTCACCCTGCCCTCGCATAGTGCAAGAGAAAAAGTACATCCCAACAATATTGCCACCAACCTTGTGAGTCAACCGATACACTACAGAAGACTTAAACGCTTTACCCCATATGACCTGCCCGCCAGGGTCTAATGTTAAGATTAAAATTTTAAGTTTAAATAGTAGAGTTAAGTAATGTACACCCACTTGTCAAATAGTCTACAAGATTAATATAATAAAGGCATTTGCTAATGAGCAAATACCGACAAGCCAATATTGAAATGTACAAATTTTACTTATTGTACTCAGATACAGATTGTAAAAATAAAAGGATGGTAAATAAAATAAATAAATAAATAAAATAGCATCGAGATTGTTTATCGTATGATTCTCCAGATTTCAATAGTAAGCAAATATAGAAATACCACAATAAATACAAGTTGAAAAATAAATTAGGATTTTGTTATGATACCTAAACAAACTATTGAAAAAATCAGTGTGTTTGAAATAAAAATTTATGCATATATTGCGTGACAACAACGGTAATATTGACAATGTAAAGATAATTAAAAATTGCATACTGAAAATTCAGCAAAACTGCGTAAAAACTACATGTGGTTAATGGGCAATGAACAAATTTCATCAGGTATGCACGAGTAGGTGTTGAATTGTGCATACCGCGCCAAAATCGATTCTTGCAGGTATTTTATAGCTTCATTAATAATAAGCAACGTACTTGCGGCTATTCAATCGGCATTTGTTTACCGTGGTACAGTTCGAACCAATCGAAATTCAACAGCACGATCCAAGCGAAGTGCAACTGTTTAGCTGTTTCTCGGAAAGAGTTGATCGGAGGGAAAACTCATTTACGAAGATGAGATACACCAATTTGAATGAACTTTGATTTAAACTGTGTAGATTTATTTTGTATCCAATGTTCTAGTGGATTCAACGAGGGATATAATTAGATTTTGATTTTGGTTAAATTATAAATTGAAAGTGGAACGAATGACCGAGCACTTAATTGACGTTTGAACCTAAAGCTTTCCAGTCAAGACCATCTGCTATAAAATTTAAATTCCTTAGCCCAAAAAAAATCTGCTGCAATAATAGATCTTCCCGAGGGCATGCGTCAAATTTTGTTTTATTTACATACTGTTTAATTTGAGGTTTAATTGATGTACAGTGCAACCAAAGGAAAGTGAAGCAGGAAAATTTGTAAACTCAGGCCGTATTTGTTTGGGAACTTTGGGTTCAACCCTAAAGTGACCTAGAACTAACTCGTGTTACTTCCAAATAAATGATGTATCTCAAGTGTCAGTTGTAAACTCAGACAAAACATACCTTAGACAAAGTCTGCCGTATTCAAGTCAATGCAGTGTTGTGAAGGAGAAAGAGTTGGAGTAACATGTGGGTGAGGTGGGTGCGCGGCCTGGAGCGAGTACACTTTGATGTTATGCAAGTTGCAAACATTTGTGTAATTATTTTTATATTCAATTACTTACTTTTCATACATCAAAGTAAATGTTAGTTTTTGACATATTAAGTGTTTTGTATACGCACTTTTGTATTTAAATAAATAAAATGCTCGCGTTTGATAACTGTCATCAACAAAAATGCAACCTGCATAACACCAACTTGTACTAGCTCTTTGCCGCGCACCCGTCTCATCAGCCAGTTATTCTAACCCATTCTACTTCACAACAAACGCCGTTGTTCTCCGTCTAGTAATGTTTTGTCTGAGGTTAAATTGCACTTTTAATTGGATGTTTTAAGTCATCTTTATATTTTTTATATGTAGTCAAAATGCAAATAACGTCAGAGTCTGTCCATTTTTTTATAATTTTGTCATCAGCAGTATCAAAATAATTTATTTCAGAGTCGCAATTATCTGTCGTAATATTATCCTCTGTGACTACTATATTGCAAGAAACACGTACTGTATATTTTACTTCCATCACCTGCATCAATAATAGTTTTGTATATTTTTTCAGGAAATTATTATAAAATTACTTACGTTTTTCATAAAAATAACTTCTAACCTCTCTATACAATTACAAATCGCGATGCCGCCACGGATAACAAGGAACACAAGTTGATTAGAAAGGAATAGCTGGGGCAGTAGGGTCAGTTCAAGATCAGTTCTGGATTACTTAAAGCGTTCCAATTAAACAAAACTAACCTACCGGGTTACTTTAAAAATCCCAAATAAATACGGCCTAAATAACGAGTGTTCAATAAGTCTTTTCGTCCTGGGTGGCTATGGGATGTGAAACGCATCTCTGTACTTTATTCATACAATTTAATCTTAAATGTTATAATTTCTTTGACATAAATTAAAGTAAAACATAAAATTACTTTTAAACTGTTTTACGGTAAAATGTTTATAAGAAACATTTATAGTGAAATCTTATTTTCACAATGGTTAACGAAATGAAAACGACATTATACTTTCCTCATTTTAAATGACTTCACATAAATAAATAAATATATCATCACGCCTTCTACCCATTACTGGGTGTGGCACTCTGCTGAAGCAGATCTCGGTAAGTGATATATTTTGCGCGTGAAGTGCGGTTACCAGTCGTCAAATCACGGCCACCAAACATGTTAGTGGTGGAGGAGCCACAGGGATAGCTTTTTCAAATTATGAAAATTTGTCGCCTGTGGGAATCGAACCAGGGACCTCAGAATCCACAGGCCGATTTCAAACCACTGAGCTAGCCATCCCATTAATGGGATGGGAAATGACTTCACGCGCATAAATATATCACTTACCGAGATCTGCTTCGGCAGAGTGCCACACCCAGTAATGGGTAAAATATTTTTTAAATAACAGGTTAGAAGCACTGTTTATTTAGTAATTTTTAGGGAGTTTTGAAATTCACATTATTTTATCAACCTGAAATTATATTTTTAAAAATTGATCAGTGATACTGAACTTTTGCCCAGATATCGGTAAGTGATATATTTATGCGCTTGAAGTGCTGTTATCAAGCGTCAAATCACGCCCCCCTGAAGATGTTAGTGGAGTGAAAGTCGCAGGGGCAATTTAAATGTGATGAAAATTATTTATCGGTTTTGGGAAACGAACCCGGGTTTTCAAATTCACAGTCCGACTCAATACTACTTTATCACTTACCCCAAATACTTACCTAATTTTCATAATCTTATTTTTATATGCAATAGTGTTTGTGTAAAAATGAACCTATCCATTTCCTACTTAAATGCAAAATAAATATTGCTTAAATTATTTTCGGGAAAAGCGCCTCTTGTGACCAAGTTTAATACTCAGTATTTTTTTTAATTTTTGTGTTATTCTAGGCATTTTATATATAACGTAGGTGACGATATAATACGTTTTTTAAATATTATTTACTATGGGGTAATGGCTCAGTGGTATCAAGTCGGCCTGTGGATCCAGAGAACCTCGGTTCGAGTCCCACAGTCGACAAACAATTTTCACCAAATTAATATTATCTCTGTGGCTCCCCCACCACTAACATCTTTAGGGGCCGTAATTTGACGGCTGGTAACCGCACTTCACGCGTATAAATATATCACTTACCGAGATCTGTTTCGGCCACACTCAGTACTGGGTAAAAGGCATGATGATTTATTTATTTTTTTATTTACTTTGAATCGCATCTCAATGACTCTTTTTAGTATTTTTAAAGAGAAATATGAATCATATAAATAACTGAATATATTGTGTCTGATCCTCGGATCTCAATAACAAAAGTGTGACAGTCACTTGTTTTAAAAATGATAAAATGAAATAGTGGGTCATAGCCTGCTTACTCATATAGTTATTTACAAGAGTTAAACGTTAAACAATTTGTTTTAAACGTTCTTCTGAGAAATTGATTTATAGATGTACTCGTAATAGCCAGCGGTTAACAAGAATATGTAGGCATTTGTTTAGACGTTATTTAGAAAATAACATGTATAATTCAAATTTATTTTCTTCTTGCCTACTAATTTCTTCAATTAGCGGTAGAAGGTTGTTATTTTTCTGCTGATGAACATAAACACTGAACATGTTACTGTAATTATTGTTGCAATAAATATTTATTTCTACGTATGTATAATACATGTGTTTAGACCTAATTTAAAATGTATTATGAGACACAACTACTTCTGTTATGCATTTCAATACCTATCTCTTGACGGAAATAACTGCTTTCAACTTTTCACTAATTTTATACGTAGAAATTACTATATTAATTACTTATTAAAGGAAACCACATATAATTATAAAATACCTATAGTCCGTTCGGCAAGAGATTACAGTGTGGTTGTAGAGAAAGTATTCTAATTGGATGACCAGAACGGCAAAATGAAGAAATAGACCACAGAAGTGGGCGGTCCATATTAGGGCGGTAAATTTGAATGCGAGTCGAATGGTATATGCAGTTATCATTGTCTTATCGCGTTTTTATTTTATTAGTATCATAATTTAAATTTTTAAGGGAAACGACCAATGATGCAACAAATTACTGTTTTAATGTTACCAATATAAATGGTTATTGTTTTGAAATGTCATGTAATAGATTTTTTATGTCGTAGTGAACTCCATATCTCTACAATCATAACCTCACAATTTTGAATTTTGAATTTGTATATTTCGTTGTATATTTCGTTGTGATTAGAGCCAGGTGCAAAACACCACCTCATTTTATTTTATTGCACAAAAAAGCGCAAAACAAAACATGTAAACAAAAATGAGGCTAAAAATCAAATGTTTGTTTCATAAGAAGTGTGCTACGCCATACGTTGCCTTACAATAGAAAGAGATAGAACGCTTAAGCCAAGCCTCCTGGTGACGTTTACTTCTGTGGTCTATTAGAAATAATTTTTGAAAAAACTATGAGCGTTCGCCAGAGTTTGAACCCAGAGTCTTTCATACGTTAGATGACTCTAACCAATAGGGACTTAGACTCGAAGCAGACCCCCCCCCCTCCACACAATTTTATGTGAAACAACAAATTTGTAGAAAGAGCGAGGTGACACCATGCCTAATCGAACAACTGCTTTCTCCTTCAGCACTTCTGCCCTCAGATCCCCATATTTGTTTGACGTTTAACGTTTGTATCACGTGATAAATGTCAAACTGTAAAGCTATACTATGTTCGCCTCATAACAAATTATTAAATTCTGTTTTATTCAGTAGATGGTAACCGAAAAATTAGAATTGTATAAGTCCGTATTGAGCTACAAACACTCGTATGAGGCGCCGTTTGCGACAAAACATTATGAATATTTCATGTAAATTAAAACAATATATTCTATGATTAAACGTATATACAAGATTTATGTCGTAAAATATTACACATTTTAAGGAAATATACTAGATAAATTGAAAAATAGCAACTGTGTAAAATATTACCTCTTGCATTTTGTCTTACTTCGTATTCGTATATCAGACATAATTCTACCAATACAGACTAGGATTACAACATTTGCCGCAAGACGGCTCTGCTTATTACAGTGTTCTGTAGCAATTTAAATTAATTTCCTACTTTACCAACAGTGTAAAAATCAAAGATGACCAAAGTTTTAGTGAGTAAATGGTTGCCTATTTCATTGACGCCAACAAATATTTTTAATTAAACAATAAATAGGTATAGTTTTCTATTCTACTGACCCAAGACAAGAGAAAACAAATATTTGACTAATAAATGACAAAACTTTTACAAATAAATTATTACTTGCCGCCCCAAAATATGTGCCGCCCGATGCGGACCGCACCCACCGCCCCCTCCTAGGTACGCCATTGTAGTCAAAATTATCTTAAAATACAGTAGTTATTAGGAGAGTTGTTATTAAAGTGAGGCTAAAATTGCTTAAAAAATAAAATTTACAAAAATTGATGGTCAGTATGTAAATATAACATGAAAGTAAAAATTAGAAAATACAAATAATTCATACATAATTTTCGCTAGTCAAGTCACATATACAAATGATTTATTCATTCCTAACAGCGGTACTAAATTTCGTTACCTACATCAAATATTCACGAAGCCGGAATTCAAATTACACCTGTCAGGGCAGAATATTAATGCAATACAATTCATACATACAAATTCTAATTACAACGACCTTGAACTTTCCCTTTTACTACATAACATGCCCATTATTGCTCGCTTCACTTCACACTCCTCACGTAACAATTTAAAAATCACAACAAATAAGTCACTTGACTCACAAGGTGTAAACCGTAACAGTTAATACTAAGCGAGCAGATAATGAACTAGAATGTGAGAAGTTGAACACTTTGTACTAGCTCACATTTGAATGTTGTAGTGTTTAGTCAATTGTTTAAACAACTTAAAACAAAAGTATGTACATTGAAATTGAAAATATGTAATTATTTACGAATGTGGGATGGATTATTCGACTGTTAAATTGAGTATGAAGGACGCTAGTTCAATATCTACTGTCTGTATTTGAAAAGTGATATTCTTTATCTTGATCCATTTTCATGAACTGTGATATTTGTTTAATATTATAATATTTCTTTATTTAAATAATTTGTGGATCCTAAGAACCCTGGTTCGATCCCCACAGCCGACAAAATATTTTCACCAATTTAAAATTTACCCCTGTGGCTCCCCCACCACTAACATCTTTGGGGGCCGTGATTTGACGACTGGTAACCGCACTTCACGCGCAAAAGTATATCACTTACCGAGATCTGCTTCGGTAGAGTGCCACACTCAGTAATGGGTAGAAGGTGTGATGATATATTTATTTATTTATTTATATTTATTAACGTGAAACATAAATAATTTAAATTGCATGTTAATCAGGTTAAAAATTCTAAATTAATTTGTACGTACAAAAAAATATAGAAATAAATTTAGTTTTACACTAAAATAAAATAAATATATCATCTACCCATTACTGGGTGTGGCAGTCTGCCGAAGTAGATCGTCAAATCACGGCCCCCAAAGATATTAGTGGTGGAGGAGCCACAGGGGTAGTTTTTCAAATTATGAAAATTGTTTGTCGCCGGTGGGAATCGAATCAGGGTTCTCAGGATCCACAGGTCGACTTCATACCACTGAGCTAGCCATCCCATAGATATTAATTATTTTCTCAAAACTTAAAAATGGTATTTTTCTTTCAGAGGGTCAAAAATACATGAAAAAAGAGGAAAATCTTATCAGTTGGCAACATTGTTACCGCCTAACTCTGGACCAACTAAATCTTATAACAACTCATTTTTGATAATATTTAATTTATGGTGGAGTGTCATTTTTTGATAGGTTGATAATAAATCAGTCAAACTTAACATGTATTTAAACACCATGTTAATTTAGACTCTTTCAGTAAATTCATGTTTATTTTTTCATCTTTATGTTTGACTGTAAACACATTGATTTAAATTTAAATGTTATGACTTAATAATGGCCAAAATCAATTAATGTAACGTCGCAGTTTGTAGCAATTAAATAATTTAAGCCAAGTAATTCCATAGAATTTATTTTGAACCTATTCTTAATGTATTTGGTTTATTTTAAATGTCAAAAAAAGAATGTCATTTCAGAAAAAGCATGAGAATACTTCTTTAATTTAGTAAAATAAGTACAAAATTAGTAACAATGGCAACTATTAAGTTAATTATTGCGCAAGAGAAGAAAGAATATAAAACGAAATTAAAGATAATGAAAATGCAACTCAAATGCTAAATGCTATCATAATTTTAAAGAGCTTTTAAAAGAATATTCAGAGAAAGGAGAAACACAGCAGATGTTCTTTTTTGGAAAACAAATATCGGGGGTGCGATTTGACCATTGTACACCACAGACTGTGGGTTCCAATCCCACCCAGGCCATGGATATTTGTGATATCTTTTCAAGAATTAAATATATTAAATAGTATAACTTGGTTCATGGGGTAGATAATTCAGTGGAAACGCATCGTGTTGTGGATTTAAAAATTTGTGTTCGATTCCCACAGTCGACAAACTTTTCGCCACATTAAAATTACCACTTACTTATTTGACAGCTGGTAACCGCATTTCACGCGTAAAGTATATCACATACAGAGATCTGCTACTGTAGAGCACCACACACAGTAATGGGTAAAAGATGTTATGATATATTCATTTAAGGTAGTACTAGTGTGACGGTGGCGCCATGGGTTGTCGAATGGCGAAACTGACCCTCAAAACAATTTAAAAATTGAATAAAATAAGTGTTTTATACTTTTTATGATTTGAATATCATGAATTGTTAACAGGTTGTTGGTCTAGTGATTTTTAAAATACCATACCATGTTGTGTAGCCATTATAAATTGGGATTCTTAATTTTTCGTTAAAAACAAGGCTTTACATGGCTATATATCCATTACTAAACGATAAAAAACTTTCTCTTTCTGATACAATATACATGGATAGTTCTAGAACATCATACTAGTTTTTCAAATGAAACTGCAAAATTTTAGAGGTACACAAACCAAATATGTGCGATTCTGAGTGATGATCGCCATAAACCCCGTGTATAAGAACTCAACTTTACATGCGAATATATTTGTTCACAGACGATGAATGTGTTTCATATTTTAACAGGATGCGTATGACTATCCAATGTATACGTGCGCCAAATTTAAATCAGATCTGCAAAAAAAATTTCACGCTAGTACTACCTTAGCTTCGTCCATGGCTAATAAATAACATAAAATAATGATATGTAATAATAATAATAATACATTTATTAAAACAAATGTTTAGTACATATAAAAAACAAATAATACTATACTTAAGATACCAAACGTTAAAGGAGAAAATCTAAGACAAAAATTCTTCGATTGAGTATAAGCATTTTTTAATTAATATAGTTTTTAATTTATTCTTAAAAATATTTAAATTGGTAATATTTACGAGTCTTGTTACAAAGACTGCGAGAGCACTGTAAATGATATATTTATTTAACTTCGTTCATGGCTAGTAAATAACGAACAAAATAATAATGTAAACAAAAAGAACAATTATAGTTATTTATGCGTCAGGGACATTATGTAGGTGATAATGCACAGAGGACGGCGGTATCCAGCGCGAGGACATTAGAATCTATAGTTCATTTCACCTTAAAAATAGCGTTGAGTGAGATAGAGCGATGATTTTCTTGTATTTGATTGGTCGAGATGCAAGGTGCATTTATATTAGCGAAAATTATAGCAAGCACTTTTGTCAGCACAATAAGCATAACTATTAAAAAAGTAAAAGAACGTGTGTCAACGGCCATGGCTGCGCTCGTTGGAACTGATCTAAGCGATAACGCGAGTTAAGCAACGTTGCGCGCGGGTAGTATTTGGATGGGTGACCGTCCAGAGAAAACTCGCGTTGCTGTTGACAATAGTAGCGTTCGATTTGCAAACAATCTCACCTCAGTTCATTTCAACTGAGTTGAGATTCTCTGAAATGAGATGATATTTTTTCGATGACATATCGAACGAGTTTTGACAGGTCTGAACTGAGTCGGTTACGTGACGAACGTTGTAGTATCATTTCGCGGACAACACATGATTTGCTTGATGTTTTTGTTGGCAGTTAGCTGTGAGACATGATTTATAATAACATGTACAATTTAAAAAAAATATTAAATAACTTCCAAATATTCAAACTACAAACAAAACATAACGAATTCTACCCCCACTCTAACTGAGTAGAAAATCTCAGTACGCACCAGTGAAATAGGTAGTGCAGCATCGGCAAGGGGGGAAGTGAGTGTCTCACTTGATCTCAGTTATGTCAGTGCAAATAGAACAGCACAAAAAAGCTGTCAAACTGAGGTGAGGTGAGATTAACTGAGATTTGGTGCAAATCGAACGCTACTATTAACAACTAAAACGCAGATCAGGGCGTAATGGCGGCATATGACCTGAGTAGTTGGTCCGCCAAAGAAGCCAGAAAAAAAAAACGTGTGTTCTAACTGAAGTGGGCCGAGAATAATAGCGTATAATGTTTACCGAAATATGTATTTCGTATAATTTTGAACTATACTGAAAACGTTATAAGAATTGACTGACGTCATCAAAAAGTATAACTAAATAGGGTGTTACTACCTTTACATCGTATATATGTAACTAGTTTAATTTGTATTGCGCGTTGATTCTTTGGGGATGACAAGATAACATTTTTCTTTGATGTTGCAAATATTTTAGAGACCGTGGATTTACTAACTAGCGCTTCCATTATTCTGTAATAAAGTTTAAATTAATAATGAAAATTAATGACATATTTACTAATTTTTGTACAGTACTTAAGGGAAAAAGCGGTTAATTATTTTCATATTGTTGTTCAAAATAAATGATTAAATGAAAAATAAGCAATTGATATTCCTTTGACAAATTTCTTTCCCTCAGCATTGTTATAATATAGCCTTTAAAAACTACTGTAGGTCAAAGTCAAATAATTACTCATGAATATGACAGAACAATGACTATCCGATATAGACAGAAATTATGTGTCATGTAAAATAAATAAATAAATAAATATATCATCACGCCTTCTACCCATTACTGGTGGAGGAACCACAGAGGTAGTTTTTTTTGAAATTATGAAAATTGTTTGTCACCTGTGGGAATCGAACTAGGGTTCTCAAAACCCACAGGTCGGCTTCATACCACTGAGCTAGCCACTCCATATGTGTCATGTGAATGTGCAAAATATAAAGTAATTATTAGAAATGAAAAGTAATTATTTTTAATACATAAATCTATAGTAAATGTAGCTATTATTCAATATTCTTATATAATATTTGTATTTCAATGCCTTTTTCTTAAATTGTCATTTAAATGTTGTACCAATTTTTTTTATAATTTTATTAAGTTTGATCAAGATGGACACGTCCTTTTAATGTTTTCAGTATAAAAGAATTGCTACGTACCATCTGCTATTTTTTAATAACGTCCTTGCTACATAAGAGATTTTATTTTTCTGTAGAATATGTAGAATTTGTTTAATTTATAATAATTATGATTATAGTAATACGTATAAGAGTATTAATCAACTGTGGAGATGAGTGAATAGAACGGGCGTTATAAATCACTATGTCCCAGTTGTTATGGAGTTGTTTATATATTTCATATCATAGCAATAAACAACAAATAATATTTAAATGAAAAATAAAACATTAAAATCATCTAATAAACTTTGCATCGCCCTAGATCTTTTTTCATCTCTAGTTTTCTCCATCCTCTTGAGTAACTTCTACCAACTAGAAATTCGGAACGATCCATGGACAAGATAATAGCATTTCCCTTTTCAATTGAATGTATCTTGACGTCTACCTACGACGTATGCATGGTGCGTATACATTAGAACGTAACGTAGAATACAAACACAAACACATATGCATACAAACAACAGTGTATCGAGCTGTCTCGTCTGTGGTTTGTAACGCCTCATTGTTTCAGAGAAGTTTTGCTTTTCAGCTGACTTGTATTATGACGAGACCAGTGGCGTAGCTAGGAGAATTGACCGTGGGACTACGGGTAACTTTGTAATTGCAAGTGGAATAATTAATAGCTGTAAATAACGAGGGATGAATAGATTAAGTTTGGCGAGATTTTGAGGTTAGTCACCTTTGAACGATCTTGTTTAGAGGACATTATTGTCTTTAAACAAATGCATATATAAATCAAATTAGCCAACAACACCTTTTTATATCATCTTCGTTTTCATAAAATGAACAACACTACTAGCTAATACTGGCTAGCTCAGTGGTATGAAGTCGGCCTGTGGATCCTGAAAAACCCTGGTTCGATTCCCACAGGCTACAAACAATTTTCATAATTTCAAAAACTACCCCTGTGGCTCCTCCACCACTAACATCTTTGGGGGCCGTGATTTGACGACTGATAACCGCACTTCACGCGCAAAATATATCACTTACCGAGATCTGCTTAGGCAGAGTACCACACCCAGTAATGGGTAGAAGGCGTGATGATATATTTATTTATTTATTTTTACTTTTTAAAATCCAAGATAAAATTGACTTGTTTCGAAAAACGGAGAAAGATGTTAAAAATTAATTTAAAAATTGTATTACTGGATAACTTGCTTTATAAATGATACAATTATGTTCAGAAAGTATTTTTTTATGCACCTCAAGTTTTTGGCAATCTCAATCGCAGGATCGCGAGTTTAAAATAGTTATTTGCTAACTAGAAAAAAAGTTGCAGATTTACTGCTGCGACTAGAGTTTATCAAAGCAGTAAATCAGTATTTTTACCGATTGGTTAAAATTAATATTAATTTTGAAATTATTTTCAATATTTTTAATTATATCGACATCATGTATTTGTTAAGCGGCTTGCATGTAAAAACAAATTTGGCATTTATAATTTCATTAATGTCATTCTGCTTTTGTTACCAATTAGTATATATTATTTATATTTACAATATATAATGGAAAGTACCGAAGGAAGGTTAACCCCATTCGGGATTAAAGAACCGATATTTATTGTAATTACCTGTATATTTATTTAATAAAATCATACATTTCCAATTTGTTGTTTTTCTATAGCATCAATTTTACAGTCTGTCAGTTGACAACAAAAGCCCACTTTTAATATCAGTAGGTAAAAATAGAATGTTTAAAAAAAAATTGCTGATTCAAGTAAACATTTTTGGTACCATTGATTTGATAGTTATATCTAATTAATAATTAAATTATCATTGTAAATATTACAATAATCTATTTATTTATTATTCAACATGAGGTAAATGCATATTTGTGGCATTTACAATTATATGTAATTTAATTGTTCATATATTACGAATAACTATCAAATCAGTGGTACTAAAATGTGATTTCAAGTGAGCTATTCTTAATTTTGCGCATTTAAAAACAAATCTTTTTAGTTCGTTGTAACTAGGGTTGTTGATTTTACGAATATTCGAGACTTCGATTGTTCGGATTTATTGAACCTTCGAATTTAGATTCGAATTTCGGAATATTCCGAATTTACGAATTTTCGAATTATTCGAATTGTGAATCTGAATCCTAACGTGAACACGGCATGTTGATATGAATTATGTTCAGAATAAACTCATTTGCAGAGTTTTGTATTAATTCGTAAGTAATTATTATTATTTGCCAAATTAATTCAATTTAGACTTAAAATGGGATGGCTAGCACAGTGGTATGAAGTCGGCCTGTGGATCCTGAGGTCCCTGGTTCAATTCCCACAGGCGACAAATTTTCATAATTTGAAAAAGCTATCCCTGTGGCTTCTCCACCACTAACATGTTTGGGGGCCGTGATTTGACGACTGGTAACCGCACTTCACGCGCAAAATATATCACTTACCGAGATCTGCTTTAGCAGAGTGCCACACCCAGTAATGGGTAGAAGGCGTGATGATATATTTTTATTTTTTTAGACTTAAAATTTCGCTACACTGTCCAAAACGTTTTAATTAAGATGTTTTTGTATCTTTTTTATTGTCATTTTGAAACCTTTTTTCTAAAAGTCCGTACCATTTAGATGGGTGGTAAGAGAATAGATGGTTTAATTAAGACGCCTAACCTTGCAGAGTTTTTCAGGATACTGCACAGAGTTTATTATTTAATTCGTTGCTGACTCTTCGCGAATTATGCGTGAGCGTGGTTGGAGATGACAGATGGTCTTAATTTTAAAAAATAACTAACAAAATTTATAGAAATATGTGTATTTAAAAAAAATTCAAACAACAAACAAGCTGTTCAAACATGAACACGAGTTTTAGTCAGTTAGTAGAGCCCTCTCTATAATACACGTGTAACAAAAAAAAAATCAATTTTATTCCAAAATATTAGAAAACTTAAATTAAAAATATTGTTTGACGGTAAATAATTTTTTTCCAGGTATTATAATATGGCTAGCTCAGTGGTATGAAGTCGGCCTGTGGGTCCTGAGGTCCCTGGTTCGATTCCCACAGGCGACAAATTTTCATAATTTGAAAAAGCTATCCCTGTGGCTCCTCCACCACTAACATGTTTGGGGGCCGTGATTTGACGACTGGTAACCGCACTTCACGCACAAAATATATCACTTACCGAGATCTGCTTCAGCAGAGTGCCACACCCAGTAATGGGTAGAAGGCGTGATGATATATTTATATTTATTTATAATATATAAAAATTCAAAGTTATTTAAGGATTTCAAGGTATGCTTTTCCAGACTTTTCCTATGTTTTCCAGGAATTACAGGTCGTTAGACACCATGTTGTAAATACCCTTAAAATTTGATCGTCGAGTTTCGAAACATTCTCATAAAAAAAATAAATAAAAATATTTTGAGTGGTTCAGATTCTGCATTCCTCTATAAATTTTAAGTCACCTATATTGTATTTGGGATTAAGATCTTTCTTGTAATAAAGTGAAATAAGTAAAACCTATTTTGAAATAAGAACATTTTCTCACTAATGCAATGTCAGAATTTTAGATTGTAAAGATCAATGTAGATGATGAAAGAAAAGGTATGGTAAATAAGCAAGAAATTCAATGTTTATTCACAGTTCAAAGTTATTTGTTCAGGTGAATAGTGAAAGCACATTTACACGGTTCAAGATGTGGGATGACATTGTATCTTCTACTTTTGAGTTATCTGTAGCCACCAAAATAGCCCCACTGATACTCGTATTTCGTATACATTCTTTTACGATGAGTATATTTAGTATTGTACAAACACGGATAATAATTGTGTAACTTTTAAATTATATTTACAAATGTTCATTTATTGCTTTTTAATTAAATACACAAGTATTTATCATGACGGATAATCTGCATGTATAATTACTGTTAATTAAACAAAGGCCGAACAGAATTTAGCAAAAATTAAAGCCTACATACTTTTGTCAATAACAAACATTAGCAATTAAATTTTAATTGGTTAATTATCATATTTGTATTCTAACGTAACTGCAAAATATAACGATAAGTAAGACAAAAAATGTATCAAGGCTTTTTGTCCCAGTAAATTTAATAATGGAAATTACTAAAATATTTATTATATGGTCTTATAAAACATTTAATATTTTCTTGAGATAAACGTAGGAACAAAAAAGATACATAATATATGAGTATAAATATTTTGTACGCTGTAAATTTCGTTTCCAGAGATAAATGAAATTCATAATTAATAAATAATTTCAGACTTAATATTTATTCAAATTTAACGTCAATTGTAACAAAATATATTGGTGATTTTTTCAAGGATTGGTTCGAAATCTGCTAGAAGTGATGGGTCCTCAAGTACTGTAATTGTAATTAATTTCGTATTGTGCGTTGTTAATTCTTTAAATAATTAATTAAATTATTGTTATTAAACAATTTTCATAATTTCAAAAAAACTACCCCTGTAGCTCCTCCACCACTAACATCTTTGGGGGCCGTGATTTGACGACTGGTAACCGCACTTCACGCGCAAAATAGATCACTTAACGAGATCTGTTTCGATAGAGTGCCACATCCAGTAATGGGTAGAAGGCGTGATGATATATTAATATATTTATTTATTTAATTGTATTAGTACATAGATACATAACATCACGCTATATCCCATCAAATGGGGTAGCATGAACCTTAAAATTATTCGTAAAACATGTAAAACATTTACTCATTAAATTTATCAAATAATCAGTCCTCGTCAAACATTCTCATCCTAACATACCATCTTCATTTCAACCACATTCATAGATCCTTCCATATAAATTCATTTACTTATGACACTCGAAATTATTCATCACACAACAAACCTTCAATCACATATATCCAATCACTCCTATACACTTTTCATTCATCTTTCTTTGATGTATACAACATATGCGCAAAACATCTCAAATTACTCTCGCTTGCTCTTCTAACAATGAAACTACAAAAATTAGCAAAGATGAAAGCGATAGCCTGCACTTATTTGAAAGAAAATTCCACACAATGTAATAACTGAAAATGAAACAAAAAGATAAGAAAGTAAGTATTATTATATCGTTGATATTAAAAATCAAGTAAAGTCAATTAAATGTAGGGCAATGAACAACAAATTAAGGCTGACTCTTACTTATTTATCCTTGTAAGAATAATTTAAGAGAATAGTTATTTCTATACCTACACTCTATGTCACCTTAGAAAATGCGTTGACTAAGATAAAACGATGATATTCTTGTATCCGATTAGTGGAAAATCGAGGTGTATTTACATTAGCGAAAATAATTACCGACATTTTTGTCAGGTCTTCGAAGCGTGTCGCAAGATTAATTTATAAAAATGTACAACCAAGTGCATTCGTTTATGATTTGGCAATTTATATTTGACATTTTTAATGTTAAATTTTGATTTCAAATTTGAACTATAATAGAATTGTCGGGTATAAAACGGGTTGCATCCTTAGTGGTATGTGCTATTTTCTAAGGTGAAATAGGCCATGTAATGAGGTTTTAATATAATATTGTGTAACTTGTAGCAAAATTGATACATTCCCGGACGATGGTGAGAAATTGTAGGATGAACAGTAGGCGACATTTTTCCTACATGTTACACATACTATTTTTTTTTCTTTTGGTTTATACTCAATAATTAGTTATTTTATATTTCATTTATAAACGTGAGAAAACCAACAAGGCAAAATTATTGCATTGTTTTGATAAAAATATTTGTTGATAGGGTAATTATGGTTTATTTATTTTCATAAGCGTACTATACGATAAAACGTTGGCAGCATATTATATAATAAGTCAGGAAAGTGATATTTTACTTAACGATGCCGCAGGCCGAGTATTTTTATCTGCTGAGTCAAGTAAAAATACTTTCCTGACGTATTATGTATACTATTTTTATTGAAAGCGTTTAATTTAATCAATATATAATCATAAATAATTCAAAATGTTTAATTTTTTTGATATGAATTGTGCTGACAGCAGACTAAGTATCTAAGGTTACAACAAAAAATAAACAGTCAGGTAAAATCTTTATCAGACTGTTTTGTACTTTACCAGACTGTTATTTTTCTTGTAGCCTTGGATACGTACTTTACTTGACTGTTTTTGTATAAACCTACTTTCCATACTGAAAATGGTCAGGAAAGTAGATACTTTCTTGCCGGTTTAAAAAAAAAAAGAATTCCTGAACTGTTATTTCTCGTAGCAATGACGGTATAATACCGGAATAATGCATTTTGCGGACACGAAACACACCGGAAAGGTTTCAGTTTTCGTCCGATCGAAAAAAAAAACTACATATTTTCTGAAATGATGAAGTGTACGTTGCAAAATTTATTATACATTTTAATTTAAAAACCGCGTTATACCGGTAAATAAAGAATCGGTAACCTTTTTTTGAAATTTATTATCAATATTTTAGTAGTTTCAGATTATTTTGTCGATACCAACGGCCGTTAACCCCTTTTTACAGCCGTCGCTAATGCCAACGAAAAATAAAATAGTATTATACAAAAAAGATGAACTTCTTGGACATAATTTGATTCGCTAAATATTCTAGTATGTTTATCTGAAGTACCTATTTATCTAAAAAACAATTCAAAAATTGACTGCAGTAGCCAACTGCTATAATTAGTCATCCTTAATCGGCTTTTAGACTACCAATCATACTGATTAACATATAATTGATGTCAGTGCGTAAAAAATTACAGGAAACGTATTGTCACATCATCTAATGTTAGTAGTACAAGTGTTTATATAAAAGTGAAGCTTATTTATACAATAATGAAAAGAAATGAGTCCCTGTGGAAGAACTTTCCTACGTCTATGTTTACAAATGACAGGCTTTCTCAGCATGCCTTGTTATATCATAAACAATAGAAGCTACGGATAGGTAACTACCATATCTTTGTACTAGAATAAATGCTGTAATAATGAAAGTCACAGTTGAAGAAGTTCCTTCTGCAAATACGCAAATACCACTTCGGTACCAGTGCGTAAATATTTATTTTTAATTCATTGTCCAGTTGATTATTTGCATAGTACTCAATGAATTTACAGAAATCAATAAATACGGATTAGCGCATGCAAATTGCATTTAAATGCAAACGTATTAATATTCTGTGAATTGCTTTGTGAAACTGACAGTTCAACACCACACCTAGCGGTGAAACTTGTAACTATTATTCACAGCGTAGGTTTTTGCCACATGTGGGTTGTTTGACTTTAATTAACTAGTTGGGTAATTAAGAACATGTGTTTATTATTTACGTTAAACTAATCCTGTGACTTTCTTTTTTAATATTATTAATTTAGAACAATAATGAAAGTATATTAAATAATGTAGTGTAAAATGGGATGATAAGTAATGTCTTGCAGATATTGAGTCTTTGTTTTATTAATTAATGTGTTAATTAGAATACGTCCTTCTTGGCTGTCTTGTAAATAATTTCGATTTTATGTAAATTAGTTGAAAACAATATTGCCAAATTTTGTTGACTAATTGAATTGATGTTTTAGGGAAGCAATAAGATGTTATCATGCTTGAGTTTTTATAATTATTTCCTCATACATTTTAATTAGTTTTTACTTCGGCGAATTTTAATTTTAAATGCAATTTAAAGAATTCTTAGAATAAAGTGTGTGTATAATGAGGTACATATTATGCGTTTTCAGTTTACGTTCCATTATTTACAATCAAAGAGCATAAATTATCTTATCTGTAGAGTATTAAATAATAATAATAATAAAATTGTGTCATGCCTTGAAAACTACAGTTAGGAAAAAATACTAGGTAATTCTAATACTCCTTTCCTATTCAATCATGATCTTTTTATCATATTACTATTTTACTTTTATTAGTTTTACTGTTATACGAAGCTGCCAGTATTAAAGTATTAATTTTGAAACACATTTTTCACGAAATTATTCGTATTATTTTTTTAATAACACCTAAGTATCTTTGTAAACAAACTTCATAAAAATAACATCAAAATGCGAGAATAAATTATCTGGTCACGGATTAAGTACCGATATTTTGTTTTTATAAAATAGAAAAAAAATATAGATTAGCATATCAATCGATTATAGTTGATGATTTAGTTAGAAAATAAGGGAGATATTTATTTTTTACTTTAAAATTTATAAGGTAGGTGGTTCAGTGCTATCGATTCAGACTTTAGATTTGAGAATCCTGATTCAGTTCCCACAGCAGCTAAACAATTTTCATCACATTAAAGTGACCCCTGTGACCTCTCTACTAACATGTTTGAGGGTCGTAAAATGACGGTCTGTAACCGCATTTCACACTCAAAATATATCACTTACCGAGATCTGCTACAGCAGAGTGCCAACCCATTTTTTCTATTTAACCTTCAAATTCAAATTCTGTTTTTGTCAAAAAAATTGTTTATTTGAAAATAACTTACAAAACAACTTAAAATAGGGTTCTACAAATTGATGTATCAGCACAAAACAAAAATTATTGTTCTTCAGCACATTTAGGGCAAATTTTTCTTTGATGCTGCAAACAAATGAATTTTTTGCATACATCGCAATTAACCCTTGATTTTCGATCTTCGCTTCTTTTACAAAATAAGCATCTACCCATGGTAGTAAGTGGCCTTGTTGATTTTTCTACTATAGGGGTTATTTTTAGTACATTGTATATGCTTTTGCGGAGTTCACGTCTCAAGCTGTATCTGTGCCAAAGGCACATCGTCTTCAGAATCAGAGGCGGATGGTAAGGGATACTGAGAGTAAACCAGAGTAGGAGAAACTACAGGGCCGTCTTCAATTTTAGACTCTTCTTTCTTTTCGAGGTTCTCTCTTAAATCGGGTATAATGACATCGTCCTCATCAGTTTCTTCTTGAGAACCTTCAGAATCAGAATCATAGAGAAAGCGATATATTTCAGCAATGTCATCAGGTTTTGTTAGGTCAAATAGCTTATTTACTTGTGCGATCTAGAAAATAAAATAAAAAATAACATAAACTATGCAATGGTACCGTAAATAATATATAATTAAGTAAAACTAATATACTTACATGAAAAGACAAATATCTTATTTTGCTACACTGGGGTACACATGTGCCCCAAGTATCTAATATCTCTAAGATGAAAAACGCACTACCTGTAACCAATATTACAAAAGAACTAACGCGTCATATGATGAAACTACTCAGGAGCACACGTCCGCAGCTCTAACTATTTCCGATTGGCGGGACTTTTAAATAATGCTAGGGTACAGGTGTACCCCAAGTAGCATTCCAGGGTTAAAAAATAGATCATAGTTGATGATAATGAAACTAATATTTTCAACAAAGAAGTAATAAAACTGGAATTAAGTAACATTATACTAAAAGAACTAATATCTACTAAGAAAAACCTGCACTATTAAAATAATTTACGAACTATACCGTAAAGTTAAACGATAAATAAAATTAATACTACAATGGGGGATTCAAGTGGTAGAGCTTTCTAAAATATATTTATTAAAATAAATTCTTAACCGTACATCATATTTAATACAATATAAAATCATACCATAAATGATATCTTTATTGCTGAAATATGAAAGTTAAAGTTGAATAATTCAAAACGTTCGCACTGTCATATTGCAATGACGTAGTTGCATTAAGCCAATCACAGAGCTTTGTCTGAAACGTTTGTCGGTGCTCAAGAAGACGAAGAAGAAATAAGCATTCAGCATTCTACGATTCTACCAATGACGTATAATATTAGACGAATTATGCCGTATTCAAGTCAATGCAGTGTTGTGAAGCAGAGAGGAATGGAATAACTTGATGGTCCGTCGGGTGCGCGGCAAGGAGCGAGTACACTTTGATGTTATGCAAGTTGCTCCTTGCCGCGCACCCGCCTGACCAACCAGTTATTCTATCCCTTTCTGACTCACAACAAACGCCGATGTTATCCGCCTAGTTATGTTTTGTCTGAGGATTCTACTGACAACGACAAGTTACGTGTTATTTATCTCTGTCTTATCTGTCTCTCTTTAAGCTAAGATGCAAGTACGTCATATTAATTTGTTTCGAAAGTTTAAATATTTTTATCATGCTTAATACAAGTTTTTTAAAAAAATAAAAAATTTGGGTATAATTACTTTATTACGTAGATTAATATATAAAAAATTCAAAAATGTCTTGAAAGGCCCATTACAACTAACGGCAACACAGAAATATATTCTGTATAAATTAAATTTAAAAAAAAAAACTATTAGTAAAAACGAAATGAAATGAAAAACAAAGAAATATAAGTGACAACAATGAGAAGCTTATGGAGACCAATTTGAAAAGTGTACCTTTGTGTCAAGTTTGATATATTCTGAGTAGTTGAATATCCCAATAGATCATTACGATAAATTAATTATTAATACGTACATTTGTATATGGAAGTTGATAAATATTTAATATACTGCCCTAATATTCAGTTTTGAAATATAATTCAAATTCAACCATATCATTTCGACTACTATATTCTTATAATGCATGTACAATACTAAATCAATATTTTATGCTCCAATTTTCAATCAGTATTATAAATTAATTAAGTCTTACATTCTAGCGTAATTATGAAATGTGGTTTTAATTCAAGGCGGATCCATTAAGCTCGTTCGTGATACCAGGCATATAAGCCAGATAAGCATGTTAAATACCTCACTGCAACCGCGACCAGAATACCATAACCAATACGCGGTGCTCACACTCTACTTCGGTTACCGCGTGGTTGTTGGTTTTTCGTTTGATAACCGCGGTTACTGATTTGGTATGTGGAAAGCGTATTAATACGACGCAGGTAATTCAGAGGAAGCAGACGCGGTGGTTTTCACCTACACTAAACTGGCTGGATGTTATTAATTAATCGTGGTGTAATTGATAGGGTTAATTTGCACGTAAATTATTTTGCGAGAGTAAAATGATGCTATGTCGATAAATTTGAGGATAATTTATAAGTATGCAAGTTGTTTTGCAAATTAATATATATTTCTATACTTAGACTGTGAAGTAGGTGTTTGGCTAAAGATGATAAAGATTTTGGTGGTGAGGGAACCATAGAAGTAATATTAAATAAAATAAATAAATATATCATCATGCCTTCTATCCATTACTGGGTGTGGCAATCTGCCATAGCAGATCTCGGTATGCGATATATTTTTCGCAAAATTACAGCCCACAATGATTTTAGTGGATGGGGAGCCACAGGGATAGTTTTAATGTGGTGAAAATGGTTTGTTCCCCCATCTCTAACATCTTGGGGGGGGGGCGTGATTTGACGGCTGGTAACCGCACTTCACGCGCAAAATATATCACTTACCGAGATCTGTTTCGGCAGAGTGCCACACCCTGTAATGGGTAGAAGGCGTGATGATATATTTATATTTATTAATTTATAAAATTGTTTGTCGGCTGTGGGAATCGAACCCGGTTTCCCAAAGTCCACAGGTCGAGTCGATACCACTAAGTCATCTACCCCGTAATAAATTAAGTTTATAATTCAATTTAATAAATATAATAATTACCGCAACCGCTTTCTCACTTTTAATTATAATTAAAAAATGTAATTAATATATAGTTTTTAACAATATTCCCAAAATAAAATAGATTTATGAAATTATGGAAGTCAAATTTGTTTTTACATAGCCATTTCTTAACAAACACATAACAATATGATGGCTACAATAATTTTGACAACATTAAAAATATTGAAAATAATCACAAAATTAATATTAATTTCAAACAGTGAGAAAAGTTCTTTGTTTAACACACCAAAGAAGTAAATTTATTGCCTTGGCTAGATTCATAGCCGCGACTGCATCTTTTTTGCCTAGTTAAACAAACTATTTATAATTGAGAGAGATTTCGTAGTTATTAACACTAATAAATAATTTGAATGTATTTGATTTTTCCACAGATTTTATTTTATTTGAATGTAACGATCGTTTCGTCCTTTTGGACATCATCAGACAAACCCCCATATTCTGTAACTGAATCATTATCTGTTATTGATCGATAAGTTATGACAATCCCTAGTTTTCATGATTACTCTATAGATTAATACCACTTCGACTTTCTGTGGTTCAAATAATTTATTTTGTTTTTCTCTATTTTATTTTTATGAATTTTGATCTCATATCAAACTGCCATTATAAGAAATATTATTTTTAACCAGGCTTTTTACGAAACTGTCATTGAGCTGTCATTACATTCTTTTTATAATAACAACTACATACACAAATAAGAAAAATATATTAAAATAACATAAAAATGCTAGAGTAAATTATTCTGGTTATAGAAAAACAAAATTATAATAATCTTTACAGTAATCAATAAAAATAAAAGTTGTCAATTACTTATCGATCATTAACAGATAATAATCCTGTTACAGAATAGGGGGGTATGTTCGAGAAGACGTAATGATCGTGACATTAAAGTAAAATAAATTTTGTGGAAAAATGAAGTATATTGTGTTTATTTATTAGTGTAAATGAGTATTTTATTGTCATGTTTTAATGTATTCTGCATGTTTTTCAATTATAAATATTTTTAGTGGAAATTATATTTTTGATATACTATCAGAATACAAAGAAATCACTACCATTTTAAAATGAGCTGTTTTGAATTTTAACATTTGTGTTATTTAAATTCAAATGTTACATTAAAAATGTACATTTGTATAGCATACTATTTATAGTGGGAAAAATAATCAACACACAAAAAATCTGATTTTGTGGAATTCTCAATTAAAATTTATATATCGTACTATTCAGTTTATTGATATAAAAAACATATTACTTTCCTTTAAAAAAAACGGAAGCGAAAAAAATAGGACAAATTATAAATTACAGTAAAAAAAATTGTCTGATGATTCAGTTGTCCTGATAAATGCACGAGAAATTCGAAATTTATCTCGCATGCAAGGACTTACAAGTGCCTATGAACATTTCTTTTTTGTGACCGGCATTAGTCTACAAATATTTTAAGAACACGAAAATTTTGATTAGTTACAGTTATTTGTATACTCCATTCCCTGTATGAAAACGATGACGTCATATGTGGACGAGGTTATCATAGATACGAAGAAATATAGCTATCTTTTTTAAATAATATTATTCGTACCTATGCGAATGACATAATGTATGTCTTAATAAGTAAAGACACACGTTTCATATTTGTTCACGTTCTATCACATTTATAATTTTCATGAAAACGTATGACAGTTCTTACTAATACGAAAATTTATATTTACTTTGTTCACATTTGTTTATAAAATAAAAATAGAGACCTATGGTCATGATTTTGTTATTTTCTCGCCTGTCATTTCTAAGTTTGTGACATTTTTGATACATAAATACAGACTGAGAAATAAGAAATGGCTAGAAAAATGTTGGGTAATCTAATGCAGAAATGTGTTTCTCATCTTCATTATTATTTTGTGTTGGAGTTAGAGAATCGAGGATCTTTAATTAATTTAACTGTAGTACAAGAGGTAATGTGCATTGTATTTTGTATTGTCATATTTATTTATATATAATAATAATACATATAAAAATGTATATCCTTATAAGTTTTATTTTACAAAATTACACATTTCACTAAGGTAGGTAATATTTTTCGTGAGTTAAGATAAATTTATATTTGGTTTCTTTTATAAACTAATTAAATTTTATAAAGTAATAAATATTTTAATCTGACATTTAATTTTTAGGTTATGTTTTAAAAATGTCAATCCAATACCAATGTAAACGTTTTAAGCACAAAATCTTGAATCACATGGATACCGAATGTGACGTAATAGTTTTCATACAGGGAATAGAGTATAGTAACAATATATAATAATAGAAGGTCAAAACTATTGTGACAAAATTATAAACCAGAAAATACCTTACATTAAATATGAAGCTTTATTATAGAGAAAATATAGTGCAAAAAGCAATACAGTAGCATGGCCAAGGCAACATGAATTTTATGAATAACATAAATATATTACCTGCATCAAATATCTTTTTTATCTCTCTTTTTCCTGCGATATTTATTTCATTGCATTTTAATATTCTAGTAATCAATATAGTAGGTATCTATTTTTTTATGCTTTATTTAGTAGGTACTCATAAAATAGAAGATTAAACGTTCGCAATTTATTAGGAAATAAGTAAAATGGAGAGATAGTTAGCCGTTCACAATACAATTGTATATTCTATAGAATAACTTTTAGTTATTTAGTGTGATTACATGTCATAATTCATAAATATGGTGTTTGATTTTAGAAAGCTCTATAAATCTTGAACATCTGTAATTTGCTAGCGTGGCAATACTGTTGGTATAATTTCATTTTCTACCTTCTGTGATGAATCATGTTGCTGGTAAAGTGTAAAGTGCACGTTGTCGAGATAGCTGTCTTTGTTTATTGGCTCTGAATATTTAAGCTTATTATACATTGAACATTGTTTAGCTTTATAGCTTTGTTTATGGTGTCATGTTTCAAACTTATACAATGTGGCTAATAATAATGCAACCTAACAGAGAATTGTAACATTAATCACTATTGTTGTAGCTAAGAAAGGTGCATTGATTAATAATTGAGTTGGCTTGTTCTCAGCCTCTTTGATGAACTCAGTTAAATTTTAATGTAGAAAAGTCTGCCTTCAGTAGCCAAAAATTCATTGTACCTACTATAAGTTTATTTTAACAAAGTCAATGTATAAACTTGCTGCTGGTAAATCATTTATTGAAATCTGTAATGGGCTCCTTAACTGATTATATTCAATTTTTCCTTTAAATTAATGTTGAATTACTTGAATACATACCATTAAAGTTATTGTTTTATAAACAATCGCTTAAAATGTTTATTCTGCTAGCGGTTTAAAATTTTTATTTCACAAATCTCAATAATTTAGATTATTATTATTATTATTATTATTTACATACCTTGGATTTTCAGTTTCTAAACCCGGAAGAATAACTTTTGTCTCGTCTGCAACTTGTCACTGGTCACTTGCAACTAATTGCGTGTTCGCCGAATAACTAACATTGTTTACACACAAAGCACTAATTATAGGAAGTTTATCAGGTTCACGACCTCGACAATAATTTCAATAAATATTTTGATTTACCTTAATCGAAATTATTATTATTATTTTGTGATTTTTTTTAATCAATTTCCATTGTCATATGGAATGGAAATCACAGTTTTAGAACCCAAAATACGGTTTTTAATGAAAATTGGTCAGAAAATTCTACTTTCGTGTAAATAAGATGGAAATCATATCCCCATGTGATTTCCTTTGGGGGCAGATTTGACCATCTTACCCGGCTACAGCCTTTGAGACGTGAATTTATATTGACAGTTTAGTATGCCATGATTTTACCTTTTGTTATTTGAAAACAAATTGTTTATTTTTTATCGAAAAGTTTGTTAAAATATGTCTGTTTGATGGCGTTATAAGCTAATGTCTCTATTTCTTTAGTAAATTCTTTAAAATGTGTGTATATAAATACGAGGGCAGGGTGAAAAGTCCCTGAAAAATGAAACAAGAAATGATTTATTTGGTCAAAACATATTTTATTTCTCAACATAATCTCCTTGTAGCTCGATACACTTCGTCCAACATTTTTCTAATTTTTACATATCTTCACGCTATATCCCAACAAATGGGGTAATACGAACCCTAAAATCACTCATAAAACATTCACTCATCAAACAATCAGCCCTCGTCAAACATTTTCATCCAAACAAACCACCCTCATTTCAACCACATTCATAGATCACTCCTTATAAACCCATTCATTTATTACACTCGAAATCAGTATCACACAACAAACCTTCAATCACATCATTCCTATTCACTTATTATTCATTTTCTTTCTTCAACGTACATAACATATGCATAAAACATCTCAAATTACTCACGCTTACTCCTAACAACGAATCTAATAACGAAACTAACAACGAATCTACAAGATTAGAAAAGATGAAAGCCATAACCTGCACTTGTATATGAAAGAAAAGTCCACACAATGCAGTAACTGAAAATGAAATAAAAAGATAAGAAAGGGAGGGAGCGTCGCCCTGCGCTTGTTTTAAAAATAAAATATATCATCACGCCTTCTACCCATTACTGGGTATGGCACTCTGCCGAAGCAGATTTCGGTATGTGATATATTTTGCGCGTGAAATGCGGTTACCAGTCGTCAAATCACGGCCTCCAAAGATGTTAGTGGGGAGGAGCCACAGGGGTAGCTTTTGAAATTATGAAAATTGTTTGGCGCCTGTAGGAATCGAACCAGGGTTCTCAGGATCCACAGGCCGACTTCATACCACTGAGCTAGTCAATTTCACACAATTGCAGTTAAACACTCTACGTAAGAACTGAAAACAAATTAAAAGAAATAAAAGAAGGGAGTGTCGTCCCTACGCTTGTTTTTGAAAGATCAAAGCACAAGTTATAGTAAATCTATAAATCTGATATATACTAAAATCTTGATTGCGTAAATGAGAGATAGTTTTGAAATATAATATGTAGATTGAAATGAATATATTCAAGCAGCGTCACCAGATTCCTGTCTTTATATTAACTATATTTCTAAAATAAAATAACCTAGTAAACAAGCAGCAACTAGAAACTCGTGACACACAACACATGAATAGAATGCAAATGAACATCTAGGAAAATGAGAAATATTTTCTCGAGAAGCCCATATTGATCCTAGACCACATGCACATGAACATGTACACATATCCGACTGTGTTTAATATTGTAAAAATGTTGTGTTATTATTAAAGCACGGCAAGGACAGCGGTGTCACTGATGTTAGTGATTCACGCTAGGAAATGTAATTCAGCCATTTTGTTTCAAGGATACATTTAATCCGAATACGACGATTCGGGGTCACATTTAACGTGTCACGCTTTTTGGTTAATTAAATTTGCTGTGCATGGAATATATTTAATTTTGGAAGCAGCAGAAACTGGTGTAGGACTGAATGGATAGATGTGAGTGAAGGTTTGTTGAGTGATGAAAGATTCGGAGAGTGAGGAATAAACGAACTTGTATGGATGAAACTATAAATGTGGTTTGAAGCGAGGATGATGTGTTAGGATGAGAATATTTGACGAAGATTGATTATTTGGTGAGTGAATATTTCAAGGGTTGAGGCTACCCCGGTTGATGGTATATAGCGTGATGTTAGTTATGTTAATTTTAATTTTTTTTTAAATACAGTAGACAGTAATTTTTTTGTTGCCATTGGTTTCAATTTAATATAATAACATTACTTCAATTTTAAATAAATAAAAATATATTATCACGCCATTTAGCCATTACTGGGTGTGGCACTCTGCCGTAGCAGATCTCGGTAAGTCGCAATTAAGGTCTCCAAAGATGTGGGAGGAGGTAATGAGGGTAATTTTATTGTGGTGAAAATGATTTGTCGATTGGGAAAATCGAACCCGGTTTCTCAAATTAACAGGCCGACTCGATACAACTGAGCCACCTATCCCATATGTAAAAGGTGACAATAAAAATGTATACTTCATTTTATAGAATTATTTTGGTTGGAGGTCAGTATATCATACTATCTGCCATTTATTTATTTGATTTTCTTCTGAAATATGGAAACCTTCTTTATGCTAGATTTAAAAACTAATTTAATAAATTACAGTAAGAGGTAGTATTTTCGAAATAATGCTAAACGAGTATTGTTTGTTGAAATGTAAACGAGCAGCCGTAGTCTCATGGGTACAACTTATATCTAAAAATATAACGGTTTCTGTGTGATTCGGATTCTGTTATCAGCTCTTGATTTATTGCAACTATGAAGAATTGTACTAACATTTTAAAATACAATTTGACATATTTGATCTAGTGATTAACATCTATAATGAAGTACACGATACATGTGCCTATTTAGAAGGTGCAAATTGGCATTATGTTAATGATACATATAAATATATATTTGACAAAATCTTCGTTTCTATGTACTAAGATAAAAATGGTGTCTAAATTGAGCACATACTTTTCATCTAAAAAAAATTCATACTTATTTTCATATTTATAATAAAAAACACCCCATAAAATGGGGTAATGGCTCACTGGTATCAAGTCGGCTTGTGGATCCTAAGAACCCTACAGCCGACAAAACATTTTCACCAATTTTAAATTTCCCCTGTGGTTCACTCACCACTAACATCTTTAGGGGCCGTGATTTGACGGCTGGTAACCGCACTTCACGCGAATAAATATATCACTTACCGAGATCTGCTTCGCCAGAGTGCCACACCCAGTAAAGGGTAAAAGGCGTGATGATATATTTATATTTATATAATAAAAAATAATATATTGAATTTTATTCATAAATATAATAAAAATAAATAAAATTTTAATGATTTATAAAAAATTTACGAAATTATAAAAATGCTAAGTTTCCATGAATTCTGATTTCATATGTTTGTATTGTATATCCACTTTACCGCTCTAACGTGGTAAAATTTGTTATTTCGACACTCAAAATAGTTAAATAATTATGATATTATGTAACGATAGTAGATAAATAAATATATCAGACAAGTAAAATAATATATGGAAATTTTACACACTTTATATGGACCATCATTGATACGATATTTTTCACTCCTCTGTCATTTTTTTTCAGTATTTGACGAACGGTACTGTATATGATAAAAAAAAACATTTAGGATTCTTTAGAACAAACAGCTCCTTTAATGACATTAAAAATAAAATTAGCAACAAAAATTGTGCTAATTTAAGTCTGCATTCTTAAACGAGCTGAATAAAACTGCGTGCGATGTGGGAGACGGGAGGGGTAATCGTACACAAAATGTTCTCGTTTCTTCTACTTTTAATGTTTTAATTAAAATGACATGTGCGCGCACATGTGGCGCCAAACGCCAAATCTGTTCGTCAGGTCAACATTCTTTCTCATTTTACGTATTTCCGGTGATCTAATTTTATATACAAAGTAATAAAAGAAGACGTGATTGTGAGTTTACAGACGCATTCGTTTAAAAAGTAAGTTTACTCGAGAGAAAAACTGTTGAAAGCTGAAAGTATTATTTATTTATGAGTATCATCTCATCATCTGGAATGATATAAAAATTATTGAAATAGAAAGATGTCCATTTTTATGTTAATATGGTTTTTTATGTGAGAGAAAGTTTATATTTTTCTTATTTTAATTAATTTTATATTCAAGCATAAGGTCTCATTTCGTGGTTCAAATTGTAATTTATAGCCAACATATGTTTAGGTTATTTTAATTTTTATGTCGTAGTTGTGTGGGTATTTATGGGTTTTCATGTTTAATTAAATTTTTAAAGACCTTGTGTGATATTCAATATGTTTATTTTTATCCAATAGTTGAAATGTAAGATATATTATTTCTCAAGTACTACTGACAGGTAGCTATCATTAAATGTTAATTATGTGTTAACAAATAGGTTAAAAATAGTTTCTGATGATATTTTTTAAAGTTCAAAACAGTCGTGTAAACATTCATACACGTATTCATAACAATTCGTTTGTTTTAAATTTTAACGCTTCGTTAAGTGATACAAAGATAAACAATTGTACAGTGATTTATTCATTTAGCACCGTTATAATTTAACGTAACGTTTTCTAAATGAGGTAACAAATTGTTTTTTTTTTTTAATTTGGCATCTAATAAAAAGTTTAATAAAACTGATCAATTAAATATAGTTTTCATGAAATTTTATCGAATTATAAAAAGAAAAATTGGGATACTGCCAGAATTTAAACCTGGGACCTATGTTAAGTATTTATTTAAAATACTAATTAAATTTGAAATGGTAAATATTCTCCTTAAATAACAGTGTCACTGCAAACGATTCTCATGTTCAGTATATGAAAGTATCGTGGGATTGAGGCTGCGTATAACACATAACAAAACAGAGAAAAAAAAATTGTATAAAACAGATTTGACTCACATGGCGACCGTAGCTTAGATGGTTTAAAGCATATGACCGGAGTTCATAGGTCTCAAGTTCAAATTCTGGTGGTATTTTCTCTTTATAATTATTCAGTATGATTTCATCAATTGTACTTACTTAAAATATTAATTAAATTTCAATTGTTAAATATTCTCCTTAAACAATATCACTGCAGACGACTCTCGTATCAAGTCTTTCAGTATATGAGTATGAAAGAGTCATGGGATCGAGTATAGCACAACAAATTAAAGAGAAAAATTGGAATAAAATCAGATTTGAACCCAGGGTGACCGTAACATAGTTGATTTATATTACAGGAATTCATAGGTCACAAGTTCAAATTCTGGCGTTTTTTTTTTTATAATTCAATTTGATTTTATCAATTGCTAAGTATTTATCTCAATACTGATTAAATTATAATATGATCATTTTTGTTACTTATAACAAATGATCTGATAATAATTTACATATATATATATATATATATATATATATATATATATATATATATATATATATATATATATATATATATATATATATATATATATATATATATAGAGTGATCAAAAGGAATTGTTACAGTTGGCAATAAAAAAAACTACGTGAAATTGGTAAGCCTTCATTTCATGTTGTTGACAGTGACATTTAAAATTTAAATTTGAGTACATTTATTATTACATTTGTTTCTAAACTATTTTTCTTACTTAAAAATCAAAATCAAAATTCTATTATCTGCCAGACTCATGACATAACCTGTTGTATTTATTAGAAATGTCAAATAGCATTTCCGCCTTTATCTGACGTTGTGCAAACTGTGCAATAAAAAGATCTCTGGAATTGTATTGCCAACTATAACAATTTCTTTTGATCACCCTGTATATATATATATATATATATATATATATATATAAATATAAATAAATAAATAAATAAAATAAATATATCATCACGCCTTCTACCCATTACTGGGTGTGGCACTCTGCTAAAGCAGATCTCGGTAAGTGATATATTTTACGCGTGAAGTGCGGTTATCAGTCGTCAAATCATGGCCCCCAAACATGTTAGTGGTGGAGGAGCCACAGGAACAAAATATATCATTACGTCTTTTTTACCTATTACTGGGTGTGCCACTATGCCGAAGCAGATCTCGGTAAATGATATATAACAGCCGTCAAATCACGGCCCCAAATGATGTTAGTGGTGGAGGAGCTACAAGGGCAATTTTAATGTGGTGAAAATGTTTGTCGGCTGTGGGATTCGAGCAAAGGTTCTCAGGATCCACAGGCCGACTCGATACCACTGAGCCGCACCCCCTGCCCCATAATTCCCAAAAATGTTTCAAATAAAAGTTGTTTTAAATCAAATTTGGGTCCATTTTAGTGTTACGTATTTTATGATAACCACTATAGTTTACTTAATAAACATACAATTAAACAAGACCCATCAATAATATTGCGGTACCATTGGTTATATATAATCCATTATCAAACTTAATCTCAATTTTTTGATGAAATATAAAGTTTCAATTTAAAATTTCTAAGCGTTTTTAAATTATCCCACTTTTAGACAGACACACAGAACGACAGACCAACAGACAGACTTTTTTGGCACTATGTTTTTTTTTTTGAGGATCTAAAACATGAGTTTTTATCAAAATCTGAAAATCGAGAAAAATCGCCATCATAAAACTTTCCCTATTATATACGGCTCGGTAAAGTAAAACTATGAAAATTTTCCAAAAGAAAATATTAATTTGAATATAGTGAACATAAAGATTAATTTATGTACCTTTCTATAAAGAATATTACCAGATTCTATGGAGTATAAAACCGAATGTCAGTATATATTAATCTGTTGTTTCATCTTTCTTTTTTCACGTTAATGAGTTCTGTTATACTTAAAATTTTATACTTATCAGCTAGTTAATCTACTTTATTAAAATAGTAAAGAAATATAATTAAAATAAAATGCTTAAACAAACAAGCTTAGTCACTTTCATTCTGTCTATAAAACATTCAGAACATCATTATTAAATATCAATTAAGAACATTTGCATACGTCAAACATTATGCATATTAATTAATTCTTATTGGATCACGCGTACAGCAAGTTCATGGAGGCTTATTGAAGTTTGATAATATGGAAGCTGTGAACGTCATTTGTTTCGTATATATCCTCGTGCACATCCAAGGATGACGCGATGAATAATTCATCAGTACTGACCGGTAAAATGTAGTATACAGGTTTACTTTTCGTTTTTACCTACTTTTATTTGATTGTTTGATTTGATGTGGTCATTGTTCTTTATACTGATGAAACAGTTATTGTTTGGTAGTTGTTCTATTACTGAATTTCATTATGTAATGTTATTGAATTTTGAATTTAGAGCAATCCGGATAATTTGTAAATTTATTTTACTTATTGGCAATGTTGATAATTTAGGTCTGTTTACTTTCGTGATTTAATGTGATATTTAATTTAAATAAATTATTTCTAGTTGCTATATTCGGACTATTTATTGTTCCATGATTTAATATTTCATTTTTCATAGTATGTTTAATGAAATATTTGCCAGTGGGATCTGTGACCAAATGTAGATGATTTTATTTATGATTATAAACAAAAAATTACAATACATGTGTTTTTTTTTCAATCGATGTATTTATAATAAGAAAAGAACCAATAAAAACCCTTTAATACTTGTGATGTTCCTATATTTTTAATGGATTATATACAATACACAACATATACAATATAATAATAAGATTATATGTAGGTTTTTATTATTATCATGAGACAACATAATATTACTTTATTTATTTTATATTTTTACTTTACTTTCGAGTACGGTCATAGACCCCATATACCTACCAACATTATTGCTACTAATTACCCAGATTAGAGATACAAATATGTAACGTTTATTTATTTATAATTAATTGAGTAAGCTGTTGACACTTGTTGAAATATTTAAGAAATACAAAATAAAACACTTGGTTGTTTCAAAGAAAATATTTAATTTTACACTTAATATGTATAAAAAATAAAATTTTATTAAATAATAGTGGCATATATGAAATTAAATGTAAAGACTGTAATGATATTTACATCGGATAGACAGGCCGTAGTTTTAATATCAGATTTAGAGAACATCTAAGTTCTTGGAGATTAGGAAAAACCGTTACATGTTGCCAAGAAAGGATTAAAGATGAATTGTTTGGAAGCGATTGAAATAAACAAAGCCCTGAAGGAGAATAAAAAAATTATGTAGGAACAACTAGATTTCATTCATCCCTATTAGTAAATTCTATTTAATCCTTTAATGACAGTCTCTCAAAATCTTGTAATGACCTGTTCCCAAATGTGGTAAACTGATTCTATCTCTGTTGTATTTGTATGTACTTACAGGATGTAACTATATAAATACATAGATTGTTTTTGAATTTTTCGTCACTTCTGATGATGGCGGAAAAGCCGAAATACGTATTAAATGTAAAAATAAATATTTTCTTTGAAACAACCAAGTGTTTTCATGTTGTATTTTTTAAATGTTTATTTATTTATTTGTTAGTCTGCACAATATGAATTCAGTGGCGTACCTAGAACTTATACCGCCCAGGGCGGTCTCCAATGACGCCTTTTACCCATTACTGGGTGTGGCACTCTGTCGAAGCAGATCTCGTTAAGCGATATATTTATGTACGTGAAATGCGGTTACCAGCCGTAGAATTACGGCCTCCAAAGATGTTAGTGGTGGGGGAGTCACAGGGGTTATTTTAATTTGGTGAAAATTGTTTGTCGGCTGTGGGAATCGAACCGGGGTCCTCAGGATACACAGCCCAACTCGAAATCACTGAGCCATTACCCCATTAAATTATCAAACATAAATAATTAATTGTAATTGAGACAAATTATAGGTGGGGAACTTTTTTACCATTGGATGGCATATTTAAATTAGGCACTAATAAAGGAATTTTTTGAGATAATATTTTCAATCCTACATTGACATAACGATGAAGAAAAATATTCGAAATCATATAGTAATTCATAATTCGTAGTAATCGAATAGTAATCTTATGAAGCGAATAAGTTGTTTTTTACAACTAAAACTAAATTTAAAAAATCTCGCCCCAAAATATGTGCCGCTCGGTGCGCCCCCCCCCCTCCCCCTCTACGGGTACGCCACGGTATGAATTTAATCCCAATTAATGTACCGAGAGACCACAGCTTATAATGGAATCCGAAACATTCTGACACAATCATATTTTTTTAAAAATATATCTTCGGTTTGAAGCATTAGTGTGTGATATAATTTGGGAATCAAATATGCGCTAAAAAACTGTTTTTTCGTGTTAAACGCCTATGGCCTGCTTTTCATATTACACACTGTATGTACAAATATTGCTCGTTTTCAAAATAAGAATATTCCTGAAAAGCCTGGCTTTACATCATTATTTTCTGCCTGAAGGCTTGTTTAAATATTTCACAGTTTGTGTTGTTCTAAAATTTTAAATTTTTACCTGTAATTCTTTTCAAAATAAAATAAAACCGTGTATGTTGTACGTCCATTTTTAGAGCATTCCCATAACTTTTCAATTCAGCGGTACGTCAATCAAGCGCACACAGTAAAATATATATGTTGCCTAACATAAATAAATAATGTTCCATCCAAATTAATCAATAAATCGTTCAGGAAAATATATGAATCGTATGATAAATTTTAATGAACTGCTCCAACATTCTACCTTCCATAACGAGAGCTCGTTACAGCCTTACATGTGACATCAAATAGAAATTTACAATCGCATCCACTATTCACAGTTTCATTTCCCGTTCGAGTATCTCTTCGATGTCAATTGAAAGCTTCGTTTAAGGTAGTTCTAGCGTGAAAAAAAATTTTGCAGTTCTGAATCCAATTTGGCGCACGTAAACATTGGATAGTCATACGCATCCTGTTAAAATATGAAACACATTCATCGTCTGTGAACAAATATATTCGCTTGTAAAGTTGAGTTCTTATACACGGGGCTTATGGCGATCATCACTCAGAATCGCACATATTTGGTTTGTGTACCTCTAAAATTTTGCAGTTTCATTTGAAAAACTAGTATGATGTTCTAGAACTATCCATGTATATTGTATCAGAAGGAGAAAGTTTTTTATCGTATAGTAATGGATATATAGCCATGCAAAGCCTTGTTTTTAACGAAAAATTAAGAATACCAATTTATAATGGTAACACCACACGGTGGTATGGTATTTGAAAATTCACTAGATCAATAACCTATTAACAATTCATGATACTCGAATCATAATAGTTATAAAACACTTATTTTATTCAATTTTTATATTTTTTTGAGTGTCAGTTTCGCCACTCGGCAACCGATGGCGCCACCGTCACACTAGTACATGGCCAACTTCATTGAATTGCGCTACGCTTATTATGGCCATTTCATTTCATCATTTTGCCATATAAAAATTTGTCGTGAGTTTTTTACAGTTTTGGTACGTCAAGTAATGCCATCTAGTGCTTTTTATTTCAATTAAAGGAAAATGACAACGCTGTCAATTTATAAAAACAACCTTAAAATATTTGATAACTGAAGTTTATGTGATCAAACCAAACACATTTAATGGAACTTGGTATTTTATTTATACATTCAATATTATTAAATATTATGACTAGTATTCTGAGCTTTCGACTAAAGTGACTAGCTAGTCTAGACTAAGTGAATTTAATTTGACAACGTAGCATTATCTGTCACTTCAGGTAAATGATGCCGCCATATTGTCTACCTATTTAAAAATTTTGAAGTGTTTATAGGTCAAAAGAATGAAGTATTATTGAATTATTAGTGCCTACGGTTAGTATTTTACTGTAAAGATCGTATGATAATAAATATATAATGACTAGGCTTGTTTTTAGGATTTTTTCAATCAATGCAATCGGCAGTATTTTCAAATTTAGTTACGACGTATCTCGTCAGAGGCGTTAGTTGACATACCCGCTCTGTAAATTTGAAACTAGGAATTTTAATGACATATGAAACGGCCATAATAAGCGTAGCGCAATTTAATGAAGTTGGCCATGACTAGTACTACCTTAATACATAAAATAGCAATTTTACAAGAAGGATCGTTAGTGTCTGGCTACCGACTGACTAAATATTCGCACAATGGCTGACTCGCTTAATTTAGCTGGAGGAATTCAGAGTAAAAACAAAATTATGTGCTGTTGAAGTTTTTCCATAGTGAAAGATTGTTAGATGGAATGTGGATTCCAGAGGATAAAATATACCATGACATGTCTAGAAATGTAAACAATATGTATTTATATTTATATAGAGATTTTTTTTGTTGGTTTGTGTGGTTTCCATGATTCAACTTGATGAAATGTTTATTTCTTGCAGCACATTCTTAGGTTGCGCTGGAATTACGAACAGTAATATTTATGTGATTCCATGATGGTACACAAAAAAATTACAGTTTCTACGTTTTTACAAGTATTCTAGAAATGTACTTATCTAATTTTAAAATCTTGTATTTTACTTCATTCCGGTTGCCACTGTAGTTGTCTCTACGCACTATTTATACCGGTATGTTACCGGTCGGCAAATCACGCCACTAACTGAAGGTATCTTCGAGGTCGTTTTAGTTTATGGTTGCCATCTTTTCATTCATGCTCTCTCAAAGATTCATCAATCATTCTTAGTCCCTAACAGCTGGATTCTCAAAAAAGTTTTAGCAAATCCTGAATTTTGGATTAGCTAATTTTATGCTAGTCCGATTTTAAAAATGTTAATTTAATTCACATTACAAGATTATGTTAAGGTTTATTTAAACTTTTTTTGGAATATGGTTTAGCTTAATTTGACAAATCCAAAATTCAAGATTAAGATTCTAGTTAAAACTCTTTTGAGAATTGTGCTGTAAATGTCATATTAATTCATTACCCCTGTGGCTCCTCCACCATTATATCTTCGAGGGACGTGATTCGACGGCTGGTAACCGCACTGCACGCGCATAAATATATCTCTTACTGAGATCTGCTTCGGCAGAGTGCCACATCCAGTAATGGGTAAAAGGCGTGATGATATATTTATATTTATTTATTTTATTTAATTCATATCAGATAATTTCGTTGAATGGAAGATGTTGGACAAAACTTATCGTAGATGGCAGCAGTAGACTAAAATACTTGAAATGAGAGAAATATCGAATTGTTTGAATACTTTAAAAAAAATAATTCTAATACAAGAACACATTTTACATACTTGTTGGTTTATTAGTGTCATGCTTATATCATAAGAAACGGTAAATAAACATAACTATAATAATTATCATGTATAAACATGGATTTTGCAAATATTTTAGCAGTTTGTGCTAGCGCAATACTGCCAATATCCGTACATCGTATTTATTACAGATTATATCATTTTGATAGCGTAGTATAATGAAATTAATAAAAATATTTTTTCGCCTACTCTATTATTGCTACTACGTAAAGTGCTTGCAATTTGTTTTACATATTTTAATCTATCACTGTCATCACGAATATTTTAATTTGTCAGTTTCTGCGTTCATATTCCTCGATATTTAATATGTTCATGATGGCAGAGACAGATTAAAATATTTAAAATAAAGTGCAAGCACTTACGTCAGTAGCAACGAAAGAGTAGACAAGAAATTGGAAATTAGTTTTATTAATTTCATTTAATTACAGTATCAAAATGAAATAATGTGTATTAAATAAGAATTTGTTTATTGACACAATTGTCTGTTGGTAATTATTAGAAATAATTTTTGAAAAAGCAATGAGCGTTCGCCGGTGTTTGAACTCAGAACCTTTCAGTCGCATGGTGACTGCTCTAACTAATTGAGCTACAAACACTCGGCGAATACTCAATAAACAAATTCTTATAATAATTCACCCAGGGAATATCACCCAATTGTATACTAGGTTGTTGACTTGTAACGAGTTGACGCAACCCATGTCACTTTACATTTCTATTCGTCGAGTGTTTGTAACTCAATTGGTTAGAGCAGTCACCATGCGAGTGAAAGGTTCTGGGTTAAAATCCCGGCGACCGCTCATTGCTTTTTCAAAAATGTATTAATAAGATCTAGGATTATTGTTAATATTGTGATATAAAATTTTGTGCCATAATTTTGTACACTTTTTATTTACAAAAATATAAATAAATTTATTCTTGAAAGTTATTGTTATAAGCCATATAAATAAATATATAATCATTCCTTTTACCCTTTACTGGGCGTGGCACTCTGCCGAATCAGATCTCGGTAAGTGATATATTTCGGTCCCCAAAGATGTTAGTGGTGGAGGAGCCTCAAAGTGGTGAAAATTTTTGGCTGTGGGGATCGAGCCAGGGTTCATAGAATCCACAGGCTGAGGTACAAAAAAAAACAAACTTATTTTACATATTCACGCTCTATGCCAACATTCATGTGGGACACCTGATATGTTTATAGTACGTCAATTAGATCTTTAACCTCACAATTAGTAAGCAAATCAAAATTGAATCAAGATCAGAGAATAGAGCAGAGAACAGGTTCAACGTATCAATTCTTTGATAGTGTAAATACTCCCTTGACAGACACCCCGCAGCATCCAGCATCAAGCTCTAGCACATGTTGGTATGCAACAAGGAAGCGTAAGTGGCCAGTATTTTGTGAGCCTTCAGTGTTGCTTGCGTCTTGCGGTAAACACATTTCTTTCAAACTCAACTTGCGGATTACGAAGTTTTGTACGTCGTACAGCACATTGTTTTTACACAAAACTTCTTTGATTACATTCCAACCAAATACCATAACTTTTAAGTGAAAAGTTACACAAAGATGAGTGTCAGTCTTCTCCTTTGTAAGCAAGCACTTGTATGTTTGCGTTTTATTACCATATTTTACGGTAATTTTACACTAGAGTCCTTTTACTGTAACCGTAAATATTTTATGATGTTTTCAGTAAATATGTGGATAGATAGATATTTAATTTTCCTTTTATAAATAATAAAACATAAATTGTACTGTTTTACAATAAATAAAATTATATGCACATTAAATAAACATTAAATACGAGTATACCACTAGAAATTAACATTTGAATAATAATAGCGAAGTTAGTTGTCTAAGCACTATACTCGGTTATATCAATTTGCTTAAAAGTTGTAGCAATAAAACAATTTTGTAATAAACGTAGGACAAATGTTTATTCTAATATTAGTCACAAATAATTTTAAATTTTATTTATGTACATAATACTTAATAAAATAGGTATTCTTATACAGCCTAATTCCCAAAAGAGTTAAATTTTCGAAGAAAGAGCAGTTCTTTTCCTGCACGAATACTCTTATTTGAAAAAAGCATTTGAAGCATATTATCTATTTATAATATAAATCTAAATTTAAATGATTCTAATTCCGATTCAAAATCGACAAAATGTTGTCGTAGAATGATGTATTGCTCTGACCCAAGGCCAGCACTGTAACTCATTTATCCTTTGACTCTGGCAGACAAATTGCCGGGGAAAATACCGGGCTTAACGCTAGAGCCGCGTGTCCATGTTCTTCTACGAAATCCCATTACCTCTGGGACCTAAAATTGATTTTACAAGACTTGTTATTCACTCCATCACTCTTATAGCGTGGTGACGAATAAACGATTTTTTACCTCACAGATATTTCATATATCCCCACAAATAGACCGAGGACCAAAGATCTGTATTCAGAAAACATGGTATACAAAAGTAATTGAGGCGAAATACGGAATCTTTGAAAATGGTGTGAAGTGTGAATCATCGAAAAATTTGTTGAGTGAAAGTAATGCGTGGAGGTATATTGAATGTTATTGGGATAAATAAGAATCCGGTCATAGTGGCGAAAATTGGTACTATGACAAAGGTACAGTTTGCTGCTAGCCTAATAATTAAATATATAAAAAATAATAAGAATGAATAGTAATAGAACTAGTAGTTAAAATAAAGAAGGTAATAAAACTATAATTAATTAATATTATACTAAAAAAAACTCATTTCTACTAAGAAAAATCTACACTATTAAAAGAACCTATGAACTGTATACTTAAATTTGTACCTAAAAGTTAAAAGATAAGTGAAATTAATACAAAAATGACAACAAACGACACATAGAACTATATTCTATATAAATTAATAAAAAAAGAAATTAGTATCATCCACAAAACAACAGAAAAATCAAAGAAAAACAAGTGAAAGTAATGGAGAGTTTATGAAGACAACTGAGAGTGTATCTTTGTCTCAAGTTTGACATATCATGATCAACACCATCTCTTAGTAAATGAATATTCCAATAACACGTAGGTAATAAAAAAATCGTTTAATTTATAATGATGTTTAGTTTATGTTTATATTAATTGAAAAAAATAATAGCTTTTGTTCGAACATGCTATCAAAAATTAGTTTGATGTACTTTTATCTGCACATGCTTAGAATTATATGTTGTCCATTTAGTTTGTGATTGTTTAATTGGACAGCTTGAACAATAGCGTAATACGAGATGTGGCTATTAAATAACGAAACTGATGCTGTTTTAACATTTTATTTTGATTCCATACCTATTTACTTATTATCACTTTCAATATACATCCCTCCTCTATCCCTACAATGCTCCATGCGAATCTTCCATTGTTCGAAACAGTGTTGGAAGTCTTCTTCTGTCAGCTCCTTCAGAACGCGTGCCGATTTCTCTTTCGAAGCTCAAATCTTGTTGCTATTAAGGCAAATTTCACCTTAGGAAACAGATAGAAGTCGCACGGTGCAAGATCTGGCGAATAAGGCGGATGGTCCAACACTGGGATGCTGTACTTGGCTAGAAATCTCTTGACAGACATTGTGGAATGAGCCAGGGCATTGTTTTTATGGAGAAACAATGACTTGTCCTTCCACAATTCGGGTACTTTTTTCAATAAATTATAAGTTTCAGTAGCAGTTTTGCCAAGTTTCATGTGAAATTTCACAACAATTCGTTGCTCTAATGTTGCACTTAACATTTTTTCGACGAAACAATAAAACTACTCTAATGAGAACAAATGCTATGGCTATACAGATTTATTTACAGAAGCGAGAGGTACTGCATTCGAAAGAGAAAGCTTCACGCTAAAAAGCTGACGGTCGCTGGTGTGGCGCATGCGTACTTCGTCTGTAGCAGCGTCAGTCTCGTTATTTAATAGTCACACCTCGTATTTTGAATCCGTATCACATATTTTTTACTTAATATTTATTTATTTATTTGCTACTCTCACTACAATTTATTAACATCGCTAAACTAACTATCCAATAATATTCATAGTGTGGCAATGGTATGCTCGCTAATATATTCGAATTTATTTATGTTTACAAAAGTACAAAAACACTACGTTTACAAATATATGCTAGTTAATACATATGACAATAATTTTTAATAAGCTTCAGTAAATAAACCATTTTATTTTTAAAATCCCAAAAGATTAAATATTTTTGTTTATTAAGGATTAAATTTTGTTGTTAGTAGAAGTAGCAACTAGGTAAAGCAAATAAAGTACTATCAAATTGATTGAATAACTTGGCTTTCAATATAATTATTTTCTTTTCTATTTCATGAGTAGAGACGACGTTTCCAGACTATGGATCAGTCTAATTTTCAAGTTAATTAAATTAATAAAAAGTTTACAACAAATTGAACAATGTTTCAATTATAAAAATATAATTGAAGATCAAAAAATTAGATTTAAACAAGAACAACATGTTAAAATCAATGTGATGACAACACCAGAGTCAAAAAACGACTACTCCTACTAATAACAACACATTTAAAAGACTGACTGATAATTAACAAAAAGTCTAAGGATTATTCTGATAGTTGAAACCAGGTTCTAACTATTTTTTTTGAAAATCTGACTACTTTTCCAAGTCACGGATTTTGCGCTGTTTGAACCTGTTTGAACCTGTTTGAACGATAAATTTTAACTGCGCATACATCTGAAAGTTTGTGATAGTTGTGGTTTCCTGCTCGAACAAAGCTACTGACTACTGAGTTACTAATAAGCAGAGCTGGGCAAGCTACTTAAAAAAAGTAGCTAAGCTACAGCTACAGCTATTCTTTAAAAAAGTAGCTAAGATACAGCTATAAGCTACATTTTGTAAAATATAGCTACGCTACAGCTAAAAGCTTTCGTTAAAGTAGCTGTTAAATTTTAAAGCTACTTTTTCAATTATTGTGAATTATTAAAATTGCCATTGTCATATGACCAGTTGATCAGTCTTTTGTTATAATGACTGTTAATAAATATAAAAAATCGCAAATGGACAAATGTACTGTTAATTTGTTATGCTATAATTCTTATTTATATCGGAATAAAGTAACAGTCACATTAACAGAAGTCTCCTAAACAGTCAATGTTTAGTTCATCTAATATTTAATTAAAAATTAGGATAGGTTAAGAACAAGTGAAAAATAAAATATGTTAATAGATTATACACTATATAATAACTTGTTATCCTACAGTTTTAAAGAACAATAAAGAAGGTACAATTCAAATACAAAACAAAAATTAATAGGTATTTCTTAATGAACAGTGGTAGCTTTAAGCTACAAAAAGTAGCTTTGGGCTACAAAAAGTAGCTTTAAAAGTAGCTTCAGTTGTTATAACAATATTTTTAAGCTAATAAAAAAAAACAGCTCGGTATAAGCTACAGCTATATTTTTTCACATTTAGCTTAGCTACAGCTACTGCTAAGGTAAACGTAGCTGAGCTAGTAGCTAAGCTACAAAAGTAGCTAGCTACTGCCCAGCTCTGCTAATAAGTAACAATCAATTAAATTTCTTAAATTGTAAAATGTTTTATTTTAGACTGTAAAATTCAGACGTTGTTGAATCCTTATGAATGAGGGTGAATGTCACATTAGCCACAAAAAAATAGAGAGTAAAATTCAAAAGACGTTTGTGTAAGAACTATGAACTCGTGCAAAGTTTGTTTGATCAGATATCAAAAGGTCTCACCTTTCCTGGATGCCGGTTTCAAATTTCAGCATGATCCATTTCTTTTGTCTAAAATAATTAATCTAAAACTTGTTTATTTGATCACACATCAAGATCTTTTTTATATTCTCAGTTATTGTGTAGTTGTACAGACAGTCGTTCTCCAGTAAATATATTCATGTTTACCAACCAAAACAAAAGATCGTGTTTGAGTGGTTCGAATTCTACTATAGCTATAAGTCTGTACTATAAATGGGATTAAGTTTCTGTTATGCAGACTAACACTTGTGCAATGCAGATCGAGATGTTTATTGCACCGAAATGATGTGGGAGGACAACAGTCCATAATATTGTATATGAAACCTACTAATTTGAGTGAAATCATGAGATTAGAATTTCCATCGGCCGCTTGTGAAAGGAGTTTGCCGAAGAGTTTGCTAACGAGCTATTACGCTACTTCTAACTATCTAAATGTGCTGTAAAACCTTTGTGGAATTATTGAGACAAGTGATGGAAAATTAGTTTTTTCCTATTTTTTCTTATTTATTAAAACTCAATTCCACATCGCAATAGACATTTTGTCTTTTGTCGGTAGATGGCACCACGAGTTGCTCCTTAGCTCTCATGTCATGTTACCGGCGTAGATAGGTTAACATCAGTCAGTTCAGTTAAGTCGGTATCACAATCCACTATTCCCGAGTTGGTCTAGTTGGATAAATGATCGCACCATACTGATGAGTCTGTAAGGACGAAACGCGTCTATGGTTAAAGCTGAACTGACCAGCCGTTTGTTGATGACCTGATAGTTTATGCAAACGTGCTGCAAAACCTTTGTGGAATTATGAGACAAGTGATGGAAAATTAGTTTTTTCCTATTTTTTCTTATTTATTAAAACTCAATTCCACATCGCAATAGACATTTTGTCTTTTGTTTTATGTCAATAACTGGCAACAATATAATTAAATTATTATTTCATCCCACCTAGTGTTCGAATATGCATATCGACCTTTGTTTATTAGTTTCGCCACCAATTTTATCAACATCAATGTTTTGGACGGGATTCAAATTCACTAAAAATAATTGCAAAAAGTGTTTGTATTATTCAGGGCTCGAAATGGAAATTTTCACAAATTGGAACGCCATTTCAAAGTTATGGTATAATCTAAATATCTTACTTTTTATTCGAAACTTATTTGCCGCCGTGCAACAGTTTTTCGTCATTATTTAGTGATCTATTGAATTTTTTTTTAAATGTGGATATTAATTTGATTTGAATAATTTATTTTATTCTATACAAGAGGAACTTAATCCCAATTACAGTAGAGGGTCCGGATTCATCAAGCCGTAGTGTGCAAGTTCATATATAAGAGGGCAGGGTGACAAGTCCCTGAAAAATAAAACAGATGACGCCACAATCGCAAATCTCATGTGACATTTGTGATGTACCATCTTTAACTAGAACGCATTAAAATTTTCACACTGATATGTCATTCAATTCTGGTTTGACACCCATCGAAAGCAACCAACCTTGAAGATTTTTGAAAACATGGAAAAAGTGAATTTCGCGTTTTGATTAAACTTTATTTCTTGCGTGGAAAAAAACATTACGCAAACAAAAGCATCGCTTGTTAAACATTATGGGGACTCCTCACCATCGATTGGAATGATTCACAAGTGGTTTACTGATTTTCGTTGTGGTAGTATGACCGAACGTTCTGGTCGTCCAATTGAGGTTACAACGCCAGAAATCGTCGATAAAATCCATGGTATGATATTGGACGATCGGCGAGTTAAAGTGCACGAGGTGGCTGAGGCTATGAGCATCACAACAGAACGGGTACGTATTTTGCATAAATTTTTGGATATGAGAAAGCTATCTGCCAGATGGGTGCCGCATTTGCTCTCTGTTGACAACAAGCGCGACCGTGTGACAAGTTCAAAAATTGCATGAATTGCGCTACGAATTTGTTCGCCATCCACCATATTCTCCAGATTTTCCCCCGTGCGATTTTTATCTATTTCCAAACTTGAAGAAATGGCTCGGCGGAAAGAGATTTGGCTCCAACGATGAGGTCATCGCTGAGACAAACGACTATTTTGAAGGATTGCCAAAATCGTATTATTTGGAAGGGATCGAAAAATTAGAAAAACGTTGGACGAAGTGTATCGAGCTACAAGGAGATTATGTTGAGAAATAACATATGTTTTGACCAAATAAATCATTTCTTGTTTCATTTTTCAGGGACTTTTCACCCTGCCCTCGTAACTTAAACAAGAAATCGTTTTACCTAAATATAAAAAAAATATTGATAAAGGTATTTTTGTCTAGATCTCCTGCAGATTAATTGTAAAGATCCGTTGTGTTTCGTATTTCCTTATTGATAAATCTCCGCAATAAGTGAGATAAATGACGTATCTTCTGAATTATTAACCTTAGTACTGTTCAGGAGTTTCTAGGATAAGCTTAATTAGTTAACGTAAATAAATGATTATAATGTACATCATCTATTCTATACAGCTAATCATTAGAATCCAAGTGTGTCTTTCATTACCTTGTCGGTCGCTTGTTTAATGTGTTAATTACTTAATGCACTCGAGTTGACGTTGATGCGTGAAGACTCTGTTTAATCTTGAAGGAAATTTATATTTTAGAGCTATTTGTTCCGTAATTACAAATTTGTTTCGCTTTAGAATGTATATGCATTAGATGTTTTATTGTAGTAATTAAATCCTTATTATATTTAACATGAAAGTGTAAACATCTTGTGTTGTTTAATTAAATTATAAGTGGCAGAATCACAGTTAGAGAGTTCTCGGAGTTACGGCCGGTATTATCAACCACAATTATATCTTAAATGTATAGTTTAAGAAAGGCAACTGCGAATCACTTATGGGAAACTAACATTGCTGTCAAAATTTAAACTGTAGATAAATGGAACTAATATTAAAACTACAACTAACAACAACATAGAACTAAATTCTCTGTAAATTAATTTAAAAAAATAATATTAATAGGAAACACAAAATAAAGAAAAAACAAGAAAACAAAAGTGACAGCAATTGTAAGCTTATAGAGACTAACTGAAAGTGTACTTCTGTCTCACAAAAGGTAAAATGATAAAATTGCAGCAACAACTCTTATTTAATTGGTATTAATTATTATATTCATATAGTTCCTTTCTGTAAAATAAATATAAATAAATATATCATCACGCCTTCTACCATTGCCGTCTATATGTAGAGGCCTGGAACAGCGAAGCGCAAGCGACTGTGACGTCACAGCGTGTGGCCCACGAACGCGTTTGTCTTCCATATACTGCAATGTTAAAATTCTGTTCCTAACGTATAAACTAGCTTCTATCTCGTTAAATATCAATGATATTGAAATTAAGTACATAACATAAAATGTGCTCCTCATAAAGACGAATCAATTGGATATTTTTTATTTTCAAAATCTTGTTTGGCTCACGGAGAAACATGACTTGTTTCTTCTTTTGTACTTTCTAACATGTATTTTAAAACTATATAAGGCTTTACCTTGACGGTTCACTTCATTGCCAAAATGTACGGACTGTCAGAAGTTTCTTGTACACAATCGTGAAATGATAACAGAATGTGGCAGCTCCACAAATGAGTACTTAAAAATAATTGATAGAGGTGAATTTAAATGGCCTAAAAATTTTCAAGTTAATATAGTTTCAAATGTATATCAAATATTTAAAATAATAATTAGCAATAGCGATTATAAAAAAATGTTGTTATCAGTTAAAAATCAGAGGCAATTTTTGAAAGAAATATGTATAGAAAAATTAGGAAAGTATACTTCAATAGAAATTTTGCTTTGCAAACGTGGTAAAAGTAATTATAACTTCAGTAATGAAGCAATAGTACCTATGTGCAATATTTTATTAAATAATTATACAAAAATAAAAAATAATAATATGGAAAATACTACCAAAAGAAACCGTAAGTTAGAATGTCTCTGTCAAAATAAGTGATTGTGTTAATTTTTTTAAATATACATAATTATTATTAATTAAAAAGTTTATATTTTTTCTTTTTTCTTATTTTAAAAGTGACTTTTTATTTTGTACCTGATTGTGTGCTGTGTAAAATAAATATATCAAATATTTAATAATAGAATACTGCTTGTTTTTATTTCATTATTTTATACTAATTTATGGATAATATATATATGATTGGTGAAAATTTTCTAGTACGAGTTATATACTTTTAAAAATGTATATTACAAAGTACAAAAGAGGAAACAGTAATGTTTCTCCGCAAGCTAGACTAGATTTTGAAAATTAAAATGGCCATTTGATTCGTCTTTACAAGAAGCACATTTTATGTCATGTACATAATTTCAATATCTTTGATAGTTAACGAGATAGAAGCTAGTTTATATATTACGAGGAATTTTAACACGAGAGCTAATGTCAGACAGACGCGTTTGTCGGCCTCACGCAGTAACGTCACAGAAACGCTGTTCCAGGCCTGTACATATAGACGGCAATGCTTCTACCCATTACTGTGTGGCACTCTGCCGAAGCAGATCTTAGTAAGTGATATATTTTTGCGAGTGAAGTGCGGTTACCAGTCGTCAAATCACGGCCCCCAAAGATATTAGCGGTGGAGCTAAAATAAAAATGAGTAGATATGGATTTGTTATTTTCATGTGAATTATATTCGTTGATTCTTTCTTGTTACAAAGTAGTGGTCGCATCACAAGCGAGAATTTGTGAGTTAGAGTTTGCTGTCTTCAACGTATAATTAAAATTACAATTGTGTTACAATGTGTAGTACGTAGTATTAGATTTTCATCAAATATATAATGAATACACAGTTATTCAAATCAACTTATTATAATTTAATTAATAGAATATGCGATAAACAGTTCACAATTAATCATTCTACAATATGATCGAACGTCTCTGCCAGCCATATCATGAATGCCTCATCCATGTCCTCGATCTGCCCAATCTCCCTCGATGTGACTCGCTCTGTTTAGGTTTTGATATCAAAACCTAAACAATACGAGTCAGCATAAAAGTAATCTGCATATGCCGCCTACAAGTGATTCGAAATTCTTAAATATACTACAGTTCTGTGACCTGACCTTTTTTTTTAGCAAAAATAAAGCTCAAATATAAAGAAGATTCATAAAAAATTAAAACCAGACTGTATTTATTGCTTTATTTTCTAAACGAAGGTTCAAGGATAAAATTAAGATAATTTATTTCAAAGTATTATCAAAATGATTTTTTTATTATATTTGCAATCAATCATCTTTGGTTTCAACTCATTTTAACTGATAGAAACTGAACTACTATACTTTAAAATACAAAACAAATAATAAAGGACAAATTTGGATTCTTAACACATGAATAAATCAAAAGGACAACACTGTAACATAAAGGACTGTCTTCTATAATAAAGGTCAGCGTAACTATAATACAGGCAATCGTAATGCAGTAGATAAAACCGAGCTAAAACATGTTTATTTAGCAAGAAGTCGTGCGTTCAAATCTCGCGGACTTCAACTTATATAAAAAATACGATTACATCTCAGTAATTCGGATTTCACTAAAAACTGTAGGCCCCCTGTGCTGTAATTAAGATAAAGTTCCTTTTGTGAAAGTAACAAATAAATAATTGAAATTAATTTCCCGTTGCGTGTTAAGATACAATTGAATTAAAGATTTCATTGAAATTTTCTTCAAGAAATATGAGTATAAAATAATAAGTAATATCATGTTAAGAATTATAAATATGTCGTGATGTTATGTTTTAGAATTAGATGGAATAAATAGAACATCATAAAACCAAACACAAATATTGAATCAATAATATCAGCATCACCACAGAAAATAATATGCCATTTAGAATTACGCAACAATATTTCAAGCCGTTAATTTCTGAAATTATGAGTTGGCACTCGTTCAATTCAATCTACTTGATAATTCAAATATCTGAAACCGAATCGATTACAGCGGCATCGAACGCGGCAATATTGCTTTCAATATCCATGCTCTACTTCCCCCATTGATTATTGAATAGCCATAAATGTAAACGACAGAAAAAACCGTCCCGAAACACTGTAAAATTCTCCGCGTACTTGCGCGGCTGCGTTTGCTTCCGTTCTGTCAGCTTTTTCAATGATATTTGGCAGTGACATTGATCGTGAATTTCAAATGTTCGTAAAATGTAAAATTATGCAAATTTTACAGGTAAAATACACGCCAAGTACAGAGAATGATTGCTGGTTTTCATTAATTAATTCACTTTCTATATGTAGTAGAAATTAACATCTATGATTAATAATATTTGTTTAACTTTAAATCATACAATTTTGTAGCAATACAAATAAAAATAAATAAATATATCATCACGCCTTTTACCCATTATTGAGTGTGGCACTCTGCCGAAGCAGATCTCGGTATATTTATGCGCGTGAAGTGCGGTTACCAGCCGTCAAATCACGTCCTCCAAAGATGTTAGTGGTGAAGGAGCCACAGGGGTAATTTTATATTGGTGAAAATGTTTTGTTGTCTGTGGTGATCGAACCAGGGTTCTTAGGATCCACAGGCCGACTCGGATACCACTGAGCCATTACCCCATACAGTTACACTTAAAACCAATTTACACTATACTATGAGTACAGTGAAATCTCTCATTTTTGTTTGATTAAAGGCAGCGTCCTTTTAATAAAAATAATAAAATTCAAATTCAGCATTCATTTCATACTGTTTTATTTTCTGTTCCCTTATAACCACGGTAAAAACTGGGTTATTTGTTAAATATTGTCATTAAGTGCTATTCAATTAGTTATATTAAGGTAGTACTAGCGTGAAATGTTTTTTTGCCGATCTGAATGAAATTTGGCGCACGTAAACATTGGATAGTCATACGCATCCAGTAAAAATATGAAACACATTCATCGTCTGTGAACAAATATATTCGCTTGTAAAGTTGAGTTCTTATACACGGGGCTTATGGCGATCATCACTCAGAATCGCACATATTTGGTTTGTGTACCTCTAAAATTTTGCAGTTTCATTTGAAAAACTAGTAGAATGTTCTAGAACTATCCATGTATACTGTATCAGAAGGAGAAAGTTTTTTATCGTTTAGTAATGGATATATAGCCACGCAAATCCTTGTTTTTAACGAAAAATTAAGAATCTCAATTTATAATGGCAACACCAAACGGTGATATGGTATTTGAAAATTCACTATACCAACAACCTGTTAACAATTCATGATATTGAAATCATAATAGGTATAAAATACTTATTTTATTCAATTTTTATATTTTTTTGAGCGTCAGTTTCGCCACTCGACAACCGATGGCGCCACCGTCACACTAGTATTACCTTAAAGGAGTATTCCAATGCCACTGTTTATAACAATGTTGTAGTCCTTTCAACTTACTAAGTACTTTCAATGTAACAAACAAAATCTACCTATTTCCAAACAAAGGTACTTAGCTATAAGTAATTACAAACGTATTTCAATAGTATCTACTTCTTTCGTGCAGTAATTCGTTGAAAATATGAAAAATACCAACTACAGCTAAACACCACTCCGTGGTGCATCGATTAGCTTTTAATAACCAATTTTTAAATCGATTTAATTGTTTTTGTTATTAACAATAATTTTTAAACCGATTTAATAATGATGGTGCTTAACAATTAATAGTTTAGAGAACTCGTATAGACGAAGGGGATTGAAATTAACAAATACATATTAAATTGTGAAGATTTCCCGAGTAGGGCATCGCTACTGTGTACCCTTTGACCATTGATCATTCAATTGTTTCATATCCACTATCCTATTTTGACTAAAATGTCTGTATTAGTCTGCTTACTAGTATATAATGCAATTATGTCTAATTCAGACCACTTTGCATCTCGTACAACATTCAAATTAACTAGATGACAGTAGTAGCTTATCGAAATCTGAATCCTTAATATCAAAATACAATTTCCTAGATCCAATTTGGTACAAAGCAATCATTTCACCCCTACTATGACGAATCGAACCCAGCTACTTTACACATACGAATATACATACAACATGCTATTCTACCCTCGGGCAATTGCAACTGGGAACATCCCTGTCCTGCTCGTAATTACGCAACTGACCGTGCTTCGAGTCCTGCTCACATCATGTTTGCTTTTGCTGTTGTTGCTTCGTGTGACTCAGTTTGTCTGGTGACGATGCTTTGTAAATACCACGGGCTTCTCTGTATTCGTTTCAAATGTTTCTATGTTGATTGCTGGATGGTCGTGAACGTGATGGTTTTAAATTAGAAGTCCTTCTGTATTTTGTCAATTTTTCACTGACTTGTAGCTAAAATAAGTAAATATATTTTCACACCTTTTATCCATTACTAGATGTGGCACACACAGATCTTCGTAAGTGATATATTTTGCGCGTGAAGTACAATTACCAGCCGCCAAATCACGGTTCCCAAGGATGTTAGTACTTGTAATGGGGAGTTTGTCAACTGTGGGAATTGAACTTGTGTTCTCAAATCCACAGGCTGACGCGTGTCCACTGAGCTATCTACCCCATACTGACTTTTTAATTTGCTGATATTGTGGGTAAGCCCGCGTTGAATCTATTACCACATTTTGATTACTAAACTATATCTTAGACGAATATTACAAGAAATGAAGTTAATTTAATCGGATCGGATAGCTAAGATATAAAATGTTAAATGACGACTTAAACCAGTATTTTATTTACCTATCTCAATAGGGACTTATACAATTCAAATTTTTCGGTTGCCATCTAGTGAGTAAAATAGAATGTAATAATTTGTTATGTAGCGAACATGGTATTGCTTTACAGTTTGACGTTTATCACGTGATGCAAACGTTAAACGTCAAAAATATTTGTAGATCTACGAGGATGAAGTGCTGAAAGGATTGAGTAGTTGATCGACTCGGCATGGTGTCACCTCGCTCTTTCTTCAAATTTGTTGTTTCACACAAAATTGTGTGTAGGGGGGTCTGCTTCGGGTCTGCTGCTTGTGACGTCAAAGTTATAAGTCCCTATTAAAAAAATAATTAAATATTGAAGCAAACTGTATTATTTTAATACCATTAGATTTTTACGCTGCTGTTAATATTAAGTCAAAGTAAACGGAAATATAAAACCTATATATTTTCGAATAACTCCTTGAAAAGAAATTGTAATATATTAAAGGTACTTTGTTGTTGTTTGATAATTGTGTAAATAATAGAAATAAAACAAGTCATGTATGTCTTGTACCACAAACCAATTTGTTTAAGCAATTGGGTGACGGTACGGTATACAGCTAGAGGACGTCCGTGGAGCGTACAAGTTTTATTTTTCACTAGAATATATAGAATTAGTTTTCATTTTTAATAATTAAGACTATAGGCAATCGTAGTTCAGTGGATAAAAGCGAGGTAAAACTTGCGTTTGTTAATTAGCAAGCAAGAGGTCGTGCGTTCAAATCTCACTGACTTCTACTTAAATCCAAAAACTACGATTGTGTCTGAGTGGTTCGGATTCCACTATAAGCTGTAGGCCCCCTGTACTGTAATTGGGATTTACTTCCTGTTGTGCAGAGTAACAAAATAAATAAATAAATAAATAAATAGTAATACGTATAAACAAAGTTAATAATAAGCCGGCGGTATACACGGAACGAGCATTATGAATTATAATGAATTATAATGCCCGTACATAATGTTCTGGCCGTTATGTCATTGTTTATATACTTCATACTCGTATCATAGTAATAAACAGCAAATAATGTTCTAGTGAAAAATAAACATTTTAATAGAAATTTAAGTACCATACTTATGCTTGTTTGCAACAAACCGAACTTAAATTTAATGTCTGACTGAAATAAATAAAAGCAAATCCAAGTTAAGTATCATTTGAAGATATTTACATTGCTGTCAAACATTTGAAGCGATATTGTCAGTTTGTGTTAAATTTAAAATTTAAGTTTAGTTGGTGCAAACTGATATAAAGAACTCAATAAAAAAAGATTTATTCAGTCAGATATTAAGTTTGACGTTTCGTTAACTATGTCGTATTGTCGTATCCGAAATATACATGTATAGATACTATCTGTGCATAACTCGTTATGGACTAATCAAGAACATGTTTTAGATTTGAGATAATTCTCGACATATTTGAAAATTATGTAGGTAATAATTTCTTGATTTATTACGTCATGAGTAAAATTAGCACATACGTATATATTAAGCAGAGTTGGTCATGGATGCTAGGCAAAGCTCTTGCAGTGCTTAAAACAAAAAAAGAACAAAAACAAAAAAAACAGGAAATACCCTTCATTGCCGACGCTGGCGCTGCGGTAGGCAGAAATATTTTAGTTAGTTCAATGGGGTGAAAGTTTTTTAGTACCTACTACTCGTGTGTGTAAAGTAAAATAATGTGAAGTTTAATGTTCCAAAAATCTTAATTTTAAAATTATGTGCGTTTGGATCTAAAGAAATCGAAGTTGTTAGTTTTATATTGTGACGCTTATTATGTTGATAATTTATGTCATAAAGTTAGTTTTGAGATTAAACTCAAAGAATTGGTATAAAATGATTTAACACCTCTCAATTACGCTTAGAAAGGAACTCAAAATATTACATGCAAAAAATGAAAATATAAACACGGTTACTGGTTTCAAAAGGCTTATACAGGGTTGTACGTTCCCATTCATTGTTACGTATATAAATAATAAAACAAAATTATAAATGCTGATTGATTATTTGGATCCGGGACATTTATCTTTATGGACAATCATAGGGATTTGAATCACTTTAATATTACTCGGTTCAGGTAATTTTGAAATACTCTTAGTTTGTTTAATCCGGAATACGAATTTTACTCTGAATCCCAGCCCTGGCAATTTAGGTTATTATAACCATCATGAAGCGATTTACTCACTAAGATTTTTTTTTTACCACCAGCACATTTACACTGGTATGCATAGTCGTTCGCCCAGCGACGCGCTGAGGAAGCGCCCATAAGCGATACACTTGGCGAAACGCTGGCGAACCGCTGGCGAACGACTATGAATACTAGTGTAAGTGTATCATTACATCCTTGGTAATAGGGAGTTTTACTTTATTGTTATGATTACACTACATTAAGTAACGTAAATAATAAAAATTTTACATTGTTATGGTAACAGTATATTAATCATCGCACTTGACAGATATATTAAGATAGAATATATGCTTCGCTGTTGGTGGAAAATACGAGCATAGTGTACATACCATGAGCATTAAATGATTTTAAAGGTTTTACTTTTTTTGGAACTCTTACTGTGCCTTAAGTTCGAAACAAAACCTTCGATCTTGAAACATCACTTACCGCTCTTGGTACATACTCGTATACTGATAAATAACTTTTTTGTAATTTATGCTAATCAAAATTCATCAGCATAGTTAAACATTCGACAAACATTTTCATCAATTTAAAATTACCTCTGTGGCTTCTACCTCCTGATAACCGCGCTTCACGCGCATAAATATATCACTTACCGAGATCTGCTTCGGCAGACTGCCACACCCAGTAATGGGTAAAAAGGCGTGATGATATATTTATTTATTTTATATTTCATTTTTATATCAAAACATTCCTTAAAATTAATAAGCATAATGAATACCTTGACTTAAAAAAAGTTATTTATCTATTATCGATACATATCAAAATTATCAAACTATTTTGAAGGTCATAATTTTGTCGTAATAATGCAGAAAAATGGATGTAGAATCAAAATTCGTGGCAACTTTGCGTTTTTCGAAATAATTTTTTTTTTTTAAATTTATGAAACGTCCTATTTTTATTATATTTTTGAATAAAATTCACCATAGTAGATAAAACTTTGTACGATATTTGTATCATAATGTATTAATACGAATCTCAATGTGTTGTGTACATTACGATACTTCTATCGTAAACAACTATTATTCTATACAACATGAACTTAATCCGAATTACATTACAGGGGTCGGATTCACCGAGCCGCAGTATGGTAGTTCATATATATTTTGTTTCAGTGAGATTCGAACTCGAAATCATCGGATTCCAATGTCGTTACGCTAACTACACCATCATACTGCCGAAGTAGTATTCTCTGAAGTTGATTAATAGGAATACAAAATAAATTTTAGTTTAAACATTTCTTTTTCCTTCTTGAAATAGTAATAAATCATATTATATATTGCATACTTAAATTTAAATGAATATTTATTTTATTTACTGCGAGTGCGTTGCATCCCTTTTATTTTATCCGTGGGTGCACCCACATGCCTGCCATCGCTATAAAATACATGACGTAGCGAGTTTTCGACGTGGCCTGGGGTATATTAGATATAAAAGGTCAAATAGCATAAAACATCCATACCTATATTATTGCTTTCGTCAAAACCGCAATGCAAATACAACTTTCAAATAATATCGTATTTATAGATGCTTCAAAGTAACCTCAAGTACGTATGAAACATTTCACAAAGTCTGTACAAGAGGAAACCCCCACACATAAATTTGTTTTCCTATCTTTCTCCTACACAAATGATTTATATTTTGTTTCAAGTACACTCCATGCTGTAGAAATTCATTGCTTCACCTTCCAAAATGTAGCATTAAGCCTTGGCGCTGTCGACTTAAATTAATATAGGAAGTTAATTAAATTTTATCGAACATTCTTGGAACGGAGTTCCCCTTCTGATGAGCTCTTGCCCTGTCTGCTCTAAGACTTCAAAAATAGACAGAAGGCGGGGCACCTGGGTTGAACGTCGTGCGGCAACTGTTCCAAGCGACACTAATTAGAACTAGCGTTTCTTGAGGAATAATGTCACAGCAAACTGGATTGACGGTGGGTTTATTACAATAATCTTAGATTAGAGAGTTGTTGGCTGTGCAGGAATGTTAGATGATTTTATGGCTCGTGTTTGTTAGATTAATCGATTATTGATTATATTTAGAGCGATTCTAACGTAATTCTTTAAAACTTAACGTTGACACTAGGCTATATCTTATCTCCAATAGACTATTCTACAAAAATTTTCTTATTATATTTGTAAATCTACAAGAATAATTTTGCCCTGTTTTTTTTAGTTCGTTTAAAGTTCTTACTAAAGAAGAAAAAAGAAAATAAAGAATTATTCATTAATCGTGACGTAGCTAGCTCTTGGTGACAAAGATAGCATTAATATTAAGAGAGAAAGTATAATAATGAGAAAGAAGACTTTCTTCGTTGAGAGAGATGGATATGCTTTGGCAAGAGCACGTAACATCTCACAGAACTGAGTTCACGTTTGTTTACCTTTCATTCAACACTTACTTTTGCCAGTTTTTGCTTATATTATACAAAATTTGTGAATAACTATATTACGTTTCAACTGTTAATATTCAGGTTAAAATAAAATTAATTGTTATTCTACAAATTTAAGACATTTATGATAGGTTCAATTAAAATGGAAGAATTTTATGTTCCCACATAGTTTTAATATACAAATTATAAGTACATTTTTATAAAGCTAGCTTCACTAGCTGTTTCACATTTCCAATTTTATATAAATTTATCATGTTTTAGGAGATATGAACGAAAATTCGAAAGAAAATTGGAGAGAAAAGGTCTTTCTTTTATCTATTTCTTAGTTTCTTATTTTTCGTTTCAAACATCCCAAGCAAAGCTCGGTCTTTCAGATATTTTTAATAAAATTTGCGATTACAAGAACACATTATTCCTAGTTTTAATAATCAAACTCTACGTCCACATATTTTTTACCCCATAAACTCAAGACATTAAAGTCTGTTTTAACTAGAATCTTGAATTAAGGGAACTAATGGCGACAACAAAATTGCACAACGTTAAAAATAATCCCTGTAGCTCTCCTTCCACTAACATCTTTAAGGGTCGTGATCTTACTGCTGGTAATGGCACTTCACGAGTATAAGTATATATTTATTTTATTTTTATGTTGTATATATAAACGTGTACGCCACAGGCCACAGGTCACTGGTTCGAATCCCGCTCAGGGAATTGTTTGATATGTCGGGAAAATTAAATTGTTCGGCAGTACGGTGGTGTGGATAGCGTCACGGCATTTTAATTCAGAGATCTGGAGTTGTAATTGGGTTTAAGGTCCTATTCTACAGTGTAGAATAAATAAATAAATAAAATTAATAGAATCACCTGATTATGTTATTTTTATAGTCGTCCAAGAAAAGTGAAAGTTAATAGTTATAAATTTGTAAAAATCAGTTTTGCAAATGATTAAATTTTATCATTTGATTTTGTTGTTGATTAACAGTTGACAGATTAATCTTTCAAATATGTTTTTATTTTAAATCATAGTTATTATCTTAATATACCTTTTACTATAAAGTTCAGGTGTAATAATACTCTTTTTTCATGTCGACATTGTACTGCATTTTAAATTATGTAGGTACTATAAATCAAAAAGACTTGACACCGGCGATAACTTGTATAGAAATTAAAGTTGAGGCACAAAGTGAAAAGTTTGAGCATCTCTGACTTTACATAAAACCTTATCTTACAAGTAACTTTAAAGTTATTTTTCTTTCGATTACAATGTAATTACTCTCATTAATGTACCTAATTAATGTATGGACCAATTTAATCTAAAGTTTTCTTATTGTTCCTTATTATGCACAGCTTAACTCAATTATCCTTTTATAATTTAATCTTAACATCGCGTTCAAAACAATGTACAACTAAAACTATTTGTAGCGACAATAATTTTCCGGTTAATAAAACAATTGAGACATCGTCTTGCAGAGCACACTGCGCATTCTTGCAACACGAATAATTTTAATAAGAAATTCAGACTGCGGCAAATATGCTTTAACGATTAAAATGATCTTGGGAACAAAGGAAAAAGTGTGAGTGATGACGTTGCTGCACAAGCACACTTCGATTCGTCTGACTCTGGTATTCCAGTTAGATGCTGTTTGCAGGAACTGTGTCGTGAGGATTCGTCCCAGACGTATTCGTATCAAATGCAAATTAATACTGTTGTGTTCCTGAAATCTATTATTTAGTTTGAATGATGTTATATGCCAATGACCTAACAAGATATCTGGAGGGATTACGAGAATAAGGGTGTAATTGGATATTCGATAAATATTGTTCAATTGGTACATATTAAAATTTCAGTAATAACGGTCATCATCAGTATTTCATCGGTCAATTTAAATTTGAAAGTATTGAATACATTTAAAAAAAAAAATACTTATGGAATATATAAAAGAACAATTTCTAAATTTCATGTTATATATTTTTAATTTCAGGAATGGGCTCCTGAACCTATTTGTTATTATTATTATTAATGGAGTAGCTAGCTCAGTGGTATCAAGTCGGTCTGTGGGTCCTGAGAATCCTGGTTCGATTCCCACAGGCGACAAACATTTTTCACCATTTTAAAATTATTCCTGTGGCTCCCCAACCATCAACAGCTTTGGTGGCCGTGTTTTGACGGCTGATAACCGCATTTCACGCGCAAAATATATCACTTACCGAGATCTGCTTCGGCAGAGTGTCACACCCAGTAATGGGTAGAAGGCGTGATGATATATATATTTTTTTTTTTGGTGGCTTCTTTGGCGTACCAACTGCCTCGGTCATATGCCGCCATTACGCCCTGATCTGCGTTTTAGGTCTTATGGTCAACAGCAACGCGCGTTTCTCTGAACGCTCACCCATCCAAGTACTACCCGCGCACGACGTTACTTAACTCGCGTTATCGATCAGTTCCAACGAGTGCAGCCATGGCCATTGACAAAATGATATATTTATTTATCTAATTATTTATTATTTTTTTATAAAACTGCATGATAAACTATGTAGATCAGTGAAAACGCTGGTCGAAAATTCTTTATATTACAAGAGATATGATTTTTGTTGAAGTTTTGTGTTGGAGTTCTGACTTCTCAAGTTCGTTTCAGTGGTACTTAACTTGTTTCGTTCAAAGAGTGCAAATAATATACGATTGAATTCTTTAAAAATAATCTTAGTATGTTGAAAATCATATTTTATAAATGTTGCAAGCCTAGAAAATCGAAATTAAATTATAGTAATAAATATAGTTTGTAAAGTACGTAACATAGATACGGAAATCCACGCTCAGACACAGTAGTGTCTCAGTGGGTTTGAGAAATATGAGAAGACACTCGGGCGGGCTGGTCTGGCTCGGGGTGTATGCAGGAGCAGTGACGTTACGTTACTATCCAGCAAAACTACTTATTTATCATTAATATGTATACATTAGGTGTAAGGAGATATGTATGTATGTATAATGTATAATGAAATGATGAATAAGAAACAACTTATTTACTTATATACAACGTGTTGAACATGTACAACTAGCAAACGACGAACAGTTTAAAAAACCAGTGCTGAGATGTCATATTTAGTTACGTTTTATTCCTCATATGTCTCTTATTTACCGCGCGAAAATACTTGTGGCCAATGAGAACCTTCCAAACATGTGATATTTTAAATCGTTTATATCTCTGATGTAAAGTATTATTTGTAACTATTTTTTTCATTAATAGCTATTATTTAATAGATACTTTATGTTTTTATCCTTCATTCTTGTTATTTCGATTATGGTTTAGAAGCTCATTAGAGGTCTGTATATATTTTGTCTATGTATGTTGAAAGAAGAGAAACAATATATTTCGATATGCCTGTATTCAATGTAGGTATAAAACATACCGAAGTATTTTGAGTTTTATACAAATACGCACGATACGAAATCTGTCTCTTCTGGTGGAGTCTGGTATTCCACTTAGGTGCTCCAGCAGCAGCAGCAGCAACAACACAAACAGACAGACGACAACTCTGACGCCTGACGCCAACTACGAACTGAACGAACTAAATATAGCGTGCGACTTTCAACCTGCGCCGTCAATGAAGCTCTAGAAGCACTTTTACTTTACAGGAATTACGGATTTTTTGTTTTTGTATACGGTGTTTTGATTCTTTTGTTTGCTAGATGATTTTGTAAGTGTGAGAATGCAGGGATTTTTCAATTAAAATTGTGTGATGTAATGGAAAGTGTTTGTTTTTACTTTTTTTTATGTAGAACATTGAACTTTATTATTAATAAAATATTGTATATATTTTAATAAAGTTTAAAATTATACATGGTGTTTTTATACTTCGGGAAAAAAATTGAGGGTACATGCATATAAAAATTCCTGGCAGTACGGTGGTTACGTTACGACATTCGAATCCGGAGATCCCAAGTTTGAATCCCACTCAAGCTAAATATATATGAACTATCACACTACGGCTCAGTGCATCCGGACCCTATACTGTAATTGGTATTAAGTTCCTATTGTGCAGAGTAAAATAAATAAATAAATAACATACTGATAATAGAACAAATTGTTTTCAAAATTCACAATATGACTAAATTTAATGGGATGGCTAGCTCAGTGGTATGAAGTCGGCTTGTGGATCCTGAGGTCCCTGGTTCGATTCCCACAGGCGACAAATTTTCATAATTTGAAAAAGCTATCCCTGTGGCTCCTCCACCACTAACATGTTTGGGGGCCGTGATATGACGACTGGTAACCGCACTTCACGCGCAAAATATATCACTTACCGAGATCTGCTTCAGCAGAGTGCCACACCCAGTAATGGGTAAAAGGCGTGATGATATATTTATTTTATTTATTTTTTACAATATTATTATTCATTTACCTTAAATAATCATTTTTAGTACCACTGATTTGATAATTATTTCTAATATATTAATAATTAAATTATAATTACAAACACTTCAAGTAATTATACATTAGATAAATGACTCTTTGTAGTGTCGGTCAGTGGAAGTAAAAATGCACACTTCCAAAACCATGTTCTTAATTACCGAATTATGAAAAAAAAAAATTTGTGCTATAATCAGTATGTCTTATATATCCTTAAATTATTTTTCCGAAGTAAAAAAAAAAAAGAACTCTGTATATTATGGTATTGTTATATAGATGGTAAATTTCGTTGTGGCATATTAATGAATTTTCAAAGTTGAACGGGGTATTTATCACTCTATAGTGCTACTAAATTATACAAGGACTTAATTAAAAACGGACTGTAGATGTACACATCAGTTTTTGTGTCAAATTAGTCATTTAAAACTGGATCCAATTCTTCACCAACAACACTAGTAGTTAGCAATTGAAATTATTAATGACAGTATTTAAAAACAATTGTAATGTCTCGATCATCTAAAGATCATACGTAACCTGCAACATAATTGATTGATTCAAAGAAATTTAAATCTTTCTTTCGCTTAAAGTTGGCAATATTTCAAACAATTGAAATGTCTCGGTTATCTACAATTTGAACTTGACCTGTAACAAAAATAAAATAGGTTGAAATCGGTTGAATACTGCACGAGGAATTTGAGAGGCAAAAAAAGTGAATTATTTATTTATTTATTTATTTTATTTTGCGTATGGCTACAGAAACATATACGATTATAGTTACATCAATATTTATGATATAGTTATGATATAGTAAAGACACAAGCTGAGCATTTACATACATATACATACATACACATATACACATACACATGTACACATACATACACTGCATACATATGCATACACACATATACACATAAGTATAAATATAAGTATAAATTTAGATATTTCATAGTTCGATGTCCAGAGTGCTTAACCAATTGAGCGCTGTTGGGGTACCTTGTTCTATGTCTTTCCAAGTGCCTTGGAGTTTTCGTTTGGGGCATTCTGTAACAATGTGGGCTACTGTTTGTTGACTTGCTCCACAGTCGCATTGTGGGCTGTCAATAGCTCCCCACTTGTACAAGGTTGCTTTACATCGAGCGTGTCCTGTTCTTATACGGTTTAGTTGGGTCCATGTTTTTCTTGGGAGATGCATGCCTGAAGGCATTGATGTTGGATCAATTTGACTCTGTTGTTGATTGAATGATGCCCATTTTTCTCTCCATTGTTTATTTAGGTTAAATGGTGTGGTGTGATTGAGGCTGTCAGTTGTCCATATTGGTTTCCTAGATTTTAGGCGTATATTTGGTGGTTGGTTTAGAGTTTTATGAATTGGAGCACTTCTAGGGAATAATGGGTGATTTATTTTTCTCCACTCACGGTTTGTTGCTTGAAGTCGCAAAGTGAATTAACAACGACCGAGTGAATGACATAAATACATAAATACACCTAAACCAAAGTCGGATTTGTTTGTCATCTGAGGACTATCCAGGAATTCTATATAGTTTTCGACATTTTTTGTCCGTAACCATTCTGATCATCGTAGCTAATCTTGTTGAGAGTCTACGAACTAAAAAATGAGATTGTGCCCTAATGGTTCGAATTATACGACTCCTGTACTTCATTCACCACTTAAATTTAAATACTTTTTTGTAATTACCCTACATATGTTTAGAAGATTTTAGTAACTGGCACTACTAGGGATGTCGATTTTGTAAAAAATTGCCGAATGAATATTCGTTCAACCGAATATTCGTATCCGAATAGTTCGGATATTCGTTAGTCTCCAAATTCGTATCCGGATATTCGAATATTGGAGATTCATATACGATTTCTAGAAATTTAATATTCGCCCACCTCTAATTACCCATAATTTTATATTATATATTACATGAATAAAATGAAAAAAACTGATCCATAATTATTTTATTTGGATAACTATTTGCATTTATTAATTGATGACAATATGAAATACACATTATTTTGTTGTTAAAGTGTGTACTGTTTAGATTTTTGATTTCGTTTGTTTATTAGAATGTGCTAAAATGTTGCATCTAAATTAAAAATCTAAAGTATTTATTAAGAACTTTCGGCAATTTGAACTGTTCGTTCATTATTATTGACTATACGGATATTCGAATATTCGGATATTCGAACTATTCGGATAGCCAAAACCGAATATTCGTCATATAAATATTCGAATATTCGAATATCCGGATAAAATCAACATCCAGGCACTACTCCCTGGATAGGACAAAATGTACAATCCAAACTTATTCATCCAAAACGAATACACAATAACCGAATTACCAATTCATATATCATCTTCCGACATTACACGCACTTTCCGATATCTCAATATCAAGTGCGACAATATTGACTGATCTGTATCGGTATTTACCGACGGCTTATCGCAGCAGGCTTGTCATGGTCTGCTTTGTCCTGCGTGCGCTGTCTCCTGCAGAGTACCACGACAGGAGACGTACCACAGCACGAGACGACGTTGTACGGCAACCAAGTCCTTGTAAAGTGCACGTGTTTCGATAATACAACCGCGGTGACGATACGTTGAATGGAAGTTGTAAGTGTTGCTACGAAGGGATGGTGTAAGGGAAGGAGTTTCTGTGAGAGCAGACGAGGCTGATAAACGCTGCCGGAGGAAATGTTTAAATGCGATGGAGCAGGGTGGGATTCAGGAGGATTTGAGATGTTGATTTTAGGTTGGATCCTCTGGACAGTTACTTTATGTCCAGTTGCTTCAATTTAGAGTTTCACATGTTAATAACAATAACGCATCAAATGTCTGACAGCAATGTAAAGATCTTTATTTGACATATTACGTCGATTTGTTTTTATTTATTTAAGTCAGACATTAAATTTAAGTTTCGTTGGTGCAAACGAGCTTTAGTTAGTGTGTTACTCGATATATAATACCATCTCTTGCTTTCTACAATGAAATCCATTTAAAATTAGACATAGGAATCTTAAATGGTATTTTAATTTTGTTTTGTAGAATTAGAATAGATTTTGATAGTTCAAGTAATCTATTATTATTGTTATTATGTATTAATTATTATTATTATAAAACACTTCTTTATTATATGTATAATCCATTTGATACGAGTATATGTGTAATGAAAATGTTGTGTATATGAATTCATAATTCATGGGCTGGCTAGCTCAGTGGTATGAAGTCGGCCTGTGGATCCTGAGAACCCTGGTTCGATTCCCACAGGCGACAAACAATTTTCATAATTTCAAAAGTTACCCCTGTGGCTCCTCCACCACTAACATATATGGGGGCCGTGATTTGACAACTGGTAAAATATATCACTTACCGAGATCTGCTTCGGCAGAATGCCACACCCAGTAATGGGTAGAAGGTGTGATGATATATTTATTTATTTATTTATAATTCATATTGTTCTAGGCAGATAATATGTTACATACATTACATTATATGTTGAGGGATATTAATGAATATTAATTTTTTTGTAATAGGGTATACTGCAATATAAAATTAAATTTAACTTAAAACAAAAAAAAATCGAATAATTTATTGAATGAATACTTTGCATTAAAATGTTCTACGTTACCTACAATTATATTTTAGTTAATTGGGGTAACGCGATAGCAAATAAAGGTAAAAATATTTTGTTGTAAGTGTCCATTCTTTCTTTAGTTACTTGGTGTGTAGGTTAGACACTTTCAGATATAATTAACTTATTGGATAGTAGCGTACCAGAGTTTGTTAAACACTGACATAGTGATATCCAAATCATTTCTAATTCTCGCATGTGAGACTAAAGTTGTAATTATTGAACACGTCGCACGGTTAGTAGCTTCGCGAAAACTCATACCTACGAGCACCACGTACTGTTGTCACACCACCAATAAAGATATGATAGTTGAGTTTGAGACCGTCTGATAAAATTTTAAAAAGAATTACTTTGTTACTTTATAAATAAATTGGCGGCATTCAGTGTAGGCTACCCGATTGAGCAAAAGGAAAACAACATTCTAAATTTTACCATTTTGTTTTGAGATTGTGGAACACAATTGTGTGATATTGAGCTGTGATAAAATCTAAAACAGTAGAACCTCTAACTACACTCTAGTTAGAAATTCTCTAGTGACTAGAGCAACAAGTCTAGCGTGATTTTTTGTTGTTTTTGCATATCTGAATGAAATTTGGCGCACGTAAATATTGGATAGTCATAAGTATCCTGTTAAAATATAAAACACATTCATCGTCTATGAACAAATATATTCGCTTGTAAAGTTGAGTTCTTATACACGGGGCTTACGGCGATCATCATGCAGAATCGCACATATTTGGTTTGTGTACCTCTAAAAATTTGCAGTTTCATTTGAAAAACTGGTATGATGTTCTAGAACTATCCATGTATATTGTATCAAAAGGAGAAAGTTTTTTATCGTTTAGTAATGGATATATAGCCATGCAAAGCCTTGTTTTTAACGAAAAATTCAGAATCCCAATTTATAATGGCAACACCACATGGTGGTATGGTATTTGAAAATTCACTAGGCCAACAACCTGTTAATAATTCATGATATTCAAATCATAATAGGTATAAAACACTTATTTTATTCAATTTTTATATTTTTTTGAGCGTCAGTTTCGCCACTCGATAATCGATGGCGCCACCGTCACACTAGAACCACCTTAATCTTATTTGATAGTTCTTCGTATATGGTCTAAGTTCGATAATAGCTACCGACTATAGTACCAATACATATAGAAAAATGTAATGTGAATCAATATACTTACATCATTTGAAAATATAAAATGTGTTCTCAAATAAAATCTACCTTTACACAACTGCCACCCCAAGAAATAAAGAAACAAATAAACCTTAATTAATTTTTTATGTGACATTTCTTAACTCTCTCTTTAGCTTGTAAATTAGAAAAAGTAAAACTGCACAATGTGAGGTTGTAAATTGCAACACATAAATCATATTTTTTGTTAATTTATTTATAAATGAAATGAGCAGTGCGGTCCTGCCCTCGGCTTAAAATTCACGATGGATCTGGTAGTAGAAAGGAATCCTACTTCTCGAGTTATTGTTTCAGAAACAATAACCGTTCCTATCGGTCCTTCTGCATATTATTACATTGTTCGAAAGTTCTCCGTTCTATTTCTCAACTTAATTACGTATGCTGAAGGCGTTTGCGACAGTTTTTATTGTTTTCTTAATATTTGTTTGCATCTGTAGATGGCGTTGACCTGCTATTTGTTGACGTTGTTCCGTTTTTCTTTTGTTTTAAAATCCTTGCAGCTATGTTTGCATTCTAAATCTGGAATATTAGATGCTGCTGGTGCATTACAAATTTGTGTATTATGTTGCAACAAAACGGAGTTCCTATTTTGCATTTTGTTACTAGAAATCCAAGGCGAATGGAATGCAAACTGAATAAGTCTACTCCCATTCCAACGGAATGTGATATAAAACTGGCCAGGATCATATATAAATTTGATATTCTGTATTGAATGTTGTTCGCGTATATTTTAGAGATAAATATGTATTTTATTCGTAATCGCTTTAGCTTTCTATTTAGAACAATATCTGCAAGACTTATGCTGGGTTGCATGAAAGTTTTTTTTATTAGCAACTAACGGTTCAATAAGTTTCAGAAAATTGCTATTGCTACTGTTGCTAGATAAACAATTCTATAACTAAAGAGCTCTTTATTTTTTTCTTGCAACCCAGCATTAGTTTCGTTAGGGAAATAAGGGAGATTTAAAATGGCAAATAACAAACCAAGAAATAGATAAAAGAAACAACTTTTCTCCCGAATTTTCTTTCAAATTTTCGCTTATATCTCGAAAACAGTTGATGATATCGAGTTTAATTTGCTCTAATTTGTTTTTTTGGGTCAAATAGCATTGTCCTAAAGTACTCACATGTCGATATTTTGAATAACTAAATTTTCGTGAATTTTCTTTCATAACGACATGCTAAATGATTTTTTCGGAGGATGGGACCTAGCTAGATCATTTTCTGAGGCCATAAAACATTATAATACCAAGTTTCTTTATTAATCGTTAGATCCAATTCCGAGATCATTGACATACCACAGACAAAGAAACAGACAGACAAAATACATTTACTTCTATGGTAAAAGTATTTAAATTAACAAATTTGAAGCAATATTGTTTATGTTATGGTATGTATAACATTAAAATTACCCCTATGGCTCCCCCACCATTAACATATTTTGGAGCCCTGATTTGACGGTTGGTAACCGCACTTCACGCGCATAAATATTAGAGGTCGGCATATTTGAAAATTTTGATATCCGATCCGATCCGACTTGATTCAAGATCCGATCCGATCCGACTCTATCCGAGATCCGATCCGATCCGAGATCCGATCCGAAATCCGATCCGAAATCCAATCCGAGATCCGATTCGAGATCCGATCCGAAATCCGATCCGAAATCCGATCCGAGATCCGATCCGAAATCCGATCCGAGATCCGACCAGAAGTGTCATTAGATCAGTACAGTTTTTCCTATTTATACTAAATCAATTTTAACGTTGCTTATTCGAAAGAAAAATATAGATGAAATTTAATATATAATTTTGTTATAAAAAACTAACGAGACATATTTTGTTACAGAACATAAATGCTTATAAATATAACGTAGCGTTATATTTCTTTAGAGAGGAATTGGAATTTATGTTTTTACTAAGAGTGGATAACTAAATGTTATGTATGTAAATTTCGGATCGGATGTTTTATCCTACTTTCGGATCGGATCTTTTATCCGACTTTCGGATCGGATCTTTTATCCGACTTTCGCATCGGATCTTTTATCCGACTTTCGGTTCGGATCTTTTATCTGATTTTCGGATCGGATCGGATATGATCGGATCGGATCGGATTCGGATTTCGGATATTTTTACCGACTTCTAATAAATATCTCACGGATTTTAGAAAAAATGCATATTTTTGCATTTTTCACCCCTTTTTGCCATTTTTGCCTATTGCAAGGCAATGTGCTTATTTGTGCATATTTGTTGATTTTCTCGGTATATTTTGCCAATTTGATCATACTGGTAGGTAATTCGTTGTATCTAATAAAACTTTCTAAATCAGGCGGGCAGGTACTGGATCTTAACACCCTCAATGAGGGTTTTCGACGAATTTTTTAGCTGCCAGCTGAAATTTTTAATCTTTTCAGTAAGTATAATAATACCACTTACTGAGATCTGCTTCGGCAGAGTGCCACCCTAGTAATTAGTAAAAGTCGTAATGATATATTTATTTTTTTAATTTTTTTTATAACATTACTGTCAAATGTTCGATTGTCATTTAAATACATAAATTTTATTTACTTTGGAAGTAAATTAATTTGTCGTTTATAAAACCAGCCATAAGAGTATAGAATTTAAGGGCTGCATAAGTGATCTGCTTAACATTAATTGAAAAATTTAGCTTGGTTCTACATAAGAAACCATAATCATTTTTTAATAGAATGTATAAACAAAATGTAAGTTACATTCGAATGGAACGCTTCAGGGTTTTCAATTGCTTAATTTCACTATAATTAATAACTATTAAAATTTATTACTGAATTATGTAATCAGAATTTTTAATCAAGTATTAAATTTTATTATTCATAAAAGGTTATAAAGTAATTGTATATTGATAGTGGATTATATTCTAAGTATAATAATTGGTGTTATGAATTTTAACGAGAACTTTATTGAATAATTGTTTTTGTTTTAAAAGTTTTCGAACTTTTAACGAATTCAGTGAAAGCGTTCGCTTTTCCATGGTTATCCCTATATCGAATTAGAGCGTGTTTCAGAATCAATTTTTACAAAATTAAATAGGAAATTGCATTGAAAGAAAAAAGGGAGTTTTAAATGTGCAATCATCTAATTTCCTGCCAAAATCCAGATCTTCTAAAGTCCTTGTAACTTTTTGTTAGCGGGTACACAGAGCTTTCAACTACTCTTATTACATCGTATAAAGTTCAAAGCTTGGATCTTAAGTTTGCTATAATTCAATAATAAATTAGCAAGAGAAGCAATTAGAGCTTTCCGCTTGAGAGAGTTAATTTTCAGAGGAAAGACCTGAATAAAAGAATCGTTTGTGAGTTTCTTCACAAATGAAAGATGAAGAACAAGAACATTCAATTGTTTCTTAGCTGAAATGTTGTTTTTGGTGTAAGCTAAGTTGACCTATACATTCAATTGAAACTTTACCTCGAATGTGAACATTGCTTGACTAAGAGGACCTCATTCAAAATTCATTTCACAATATCTATTAGGGTTGTTGATTTTTCGAATATTCGAGACTTCGAATGTTCGGATTTATGGAACCTTCGAATTTAGATTCGAACTTTCGAATTTTTGAATATTCCGAATTTTCGAATTTTTGCATATTTCGAATTTTCGAATAATTTGAATTGTGAATCTGGATCCTAATGTGAACACGGCATGTTGATATGAATTATTTTCAGAATAAATTCATTTGCAGAGTTTTGTATTAATTCATAAGTAATTATTATTAATTATTATTTGCCAAATTAATTCAATTTAGACTTAAAATTTCGCTACACTGTCAAAAACGTTTTAATTAAAACATTTTTTATCCTTTTTATTGTCATTTTAAAACGTTTTACTAAAAGTCCGTAGCATTTAGATGGGCTGTAAGAGACTAGATGTCTTAATTAAGACGCCTAAACTTGCAGAGTTTTTGCAGGATACTTCACCGAGTTTATTATTTAATTTGTGGCCGAGTTTTCGCGTATTATGCGTGTGCATGTTTGTAGATGACAGATGGCGTTAATTCAGTGGCAAAATATTAGAGAATTCGAAGCTTCTAAAGCTTAAAAAAATTAGAAAATTCATAAATTCGAAAATTCGAAGCTTCGAAGTTTTTTTTGGCGAAGTTCAAAATATTCGAATGTTCGAACGTTCAGAAATTCAAACTTCGGTGGAAATCAACGACCCTAATATTTATATTTATATCGAGTTAAGTAAAAAAAAATATTGCAAGTTTGAAAGAAAATATTTAGAGTACTAATTTGAATTTTATATTACGGTAAAATTTAGAAATATGCTGAACTTGCCTTGTATTTGTAAATTCTTTAAGCCTTAAGCTGTTTATTTGCATTTTGCATTACTCTGTTTTGATGTGTAATAATTAATGATTTTATTAACATAGATTACAGAAAAGCAGTTAAGAAAAAAATTCTTTAGTTGAAAATATCTTACAAGAATTAGAAATGTTAAAAAGTATTAAAAGTAACAGTAATGAGAACAGTCGAACTTATGACAAGTAAACATACATTTTTTGTTTTAATTATAAATTTGGCGCAAAATGTATTTGTACTAACTTGTGATAGGCAAAACATACAGAGCCTTTCAGTTCAAATTATGCTCTCTGTTAAATGAGATGACAAATAATTTAATTGGTTTTAATATATTTTCAGATGACCACTTATGAAAGTAACCATAACAACATCATAAACTACTACGGAAAGTTGAAAATAACATGCACTGATATGTTAGCATAACGTACACTTCTAACATATCAGGTGAAGTTCTACTGATTGACAACAGATGGTGTTATGATGAAAGAAAATAATAAAATAAATTAAAAGAATTTATATTATCATTTGAATCGAAGTTTTGGTAGATTTTTCAACATATTTGTAATTGGGCGATTGCCTATTAGTATTTCAAATAAATAAATAAATAAATTTTATTTAAAAAAATTAATAATCACTTATTTACTAATATTTTAGCATTTTTTAATATTTTGACATTACGGTTAGTACAGTTGGTATCACAATACCTAACCTGAAACGTCAAACGTCAACGCTTACCTACAAAAACGCATCAGCTGTCAAAGTGTAACAACATTGCTCTTGTAAACTTTTTTTAGAAATATTTTGTGGTCGTCTGAAAAATAGGGTACATAACTCGCTCGAAAGTGTGATAACTGTGCTCGTGTACTTAAATCACTCGGCGCTGCGTTCCTCGTTTTTCAATTTGTACACTCGCACGTTATCTTACACTTTCGATGCTTGTTACGTAATATACTATTTAAGAATTCCTCAAAGTATTTCTTTTGTTATTACGTTATCATGGTTTAAAAGCTAATGTATTTCATAGAGATAGGCATTTTCATTTTTTTTTATATCCGTTGCGATTTGTTTCAAGATCCGATCCGATTCGACTCAATCTGAGATCCGATCCGAAATCCGATCCGATATCTGTTTCGAAAACCGACCCGAAATCTGATCCGACATATGATTCTAAATTCGACCGATATCCGATCCGATCCGAAATTATTTTACAAACACACTGGAAGGACTGTTAATGTATTTGCAAAATAACTTTTCTACATCACAACTTTATTATTTTAATTTGACGGCTTGTAACAATTTTTTTTAAAATTTTACTCGTGAATTCTGTTGAGCCCCTTTATTTAATTAGACTTGATAATGACTCCAGCCATAGAACCGAAACGTCGTCGTCATGTAAAATAATTGTTTTTGACTTCAATTAAATTTGTTAAAGCCTATTACCAAGTAAATGTGGAAGTTTTTATTAAAAATTTTTTTTACTATTACAACGTTTTGGCCTCATTAATCTTAATTTTACAGTAACGATATTTAATCATTTTATATTATAGTACATAAGTACTTATAAATTATACGTAACGTTATTAGTTTAGTACAGTGGAGTTGAAATTTACGTGTTTATTTTGAATTTCGGATCGGAAATTCTATTCAAACTTTGGCTCGGCTATTTATATGATCTCTGGATCGGATGTTTTATTTTAACTTCGTATCAGATAATTCTATCCGACTTTTGGATCGGATATTTCATCCCATCTTTGGATCGAGTCCGAGAAAGTTCTAATCGAATCCAAAATCCGACTTCGCATTGAATCGAATCGGATCTTATTCGGATATCGGATATTTTTGCCGAGCTCTAGTGTTTAATTATCATTCCATTTATTTCGACCTGGATTATAAATTATTCGACTAACGCAGGGGACGCCAAACTAGGGAGCGCGCGATTATTTATCTTTTTTTCTTTATTCTTTCGTGTTTATAAGAGTAAAAAACTGGGAATCTCCTTATTCTATTCAGCGTGACTGTGATTTTGTTTGCAGTGTGAGTTATGATAAAAATCTTGACAACCATGATAGACAGCGAAGTTTGTATTTTGAATAAAAATTGATAACTATTTTATCACAACTTATAATTAAGTTAAAATAACAATAATAATAAAACAAATTACACGTCACACCTTATATACATTACTGGGTGTGATACTCAGCTGTAATAGATCTCGGTAAGTGATACGAGCCCTCTCTCACATCAGTTGACCCGAATATTATGTTTTCTTTTGATTTTTGATTTTGCAGTTTTATTTCTCGTGTAATATACAAGAGAATTAAATGAAATTTTAATAAGACATATACTAATATATTGTTAATACATAGATAAACTTAGAAGTCAAACAATACACACATCTTGGAATGTCAGTCATTGAAAGATGAAGTAAACATTTCTGTAGTAACTAAAATTTGTTTCGTTTTATTAAAAAACCGCATAATAATAAAGTTTGTTTTAAATAATAATTAACTTTGATTTCATAGATCAAACTGCCTATAAGATAATAATCAAAAATATTATATTTGTGTGTTGAATTAGTTTTTTTGTAAAAAAATTAATTGCTAGTAATACTGTTATACAGTTTGTGTCTAAGGAATATTCAATGTTAAATTTTGTTTAAGATGTTGAAAATTAATTATAGAATTTAGTAAATGTGAGATATCTGCGTATTTAGTATTATTTAAATTTTTAACGGGAAAACAAGATCAACTGACGTGAGAAGGGCTCGTATATTTATCCGAGTAAATTGCAGTTAGCAGCCGTCAAACCACGGTTTTCAAAAAATGTTAGTAGAGAAGAAGCCACAGGAGTAATTTTAATGTCGTGAAAATCAGTAATTAACTTAGTGGTAACTGTAACACGTCGGACTATTGAGAACTCGAGTTTGATTTCCACAGCCGACAAACTTCTTTGTAAATAAGTTGTTAGAGTAAAATCAGTAAATAATATAAATTTATCTTGTGTGTGAATATTTCATCAAAAACTTCTGATTCTCCACATGTACGTATACTAATAATAAATTATCAATTAAATGAGAAAAAGGAAAGAAACCAGCTGAAGTAATTAATTATTACTAGTGTATCCTTGATAATCTAGTTTTTCCAAGGATAATTAAATGTTCATAATTGAGTTTTAGTATTTTCCTTCACGTGTCTATTTAGTTGCAGTAACCGTAAAATAATAATCATATCTGCACAGTTGAACAATTTAAATTAACACAGTTCCACTATCTTATAAGCGTTAAAAGTATAATCGAAATTTCCTTTGTCTGCACAGTCTTACGAAACCACAGCGTTCATTATATACGTACTCCTGCAATGTCGCACAGATCCTCCTATTCCCGATTCCTCTCCCGTATCCTGTTAATATCCTGGCGGCGGTGGCGGCGCCTGCTCGGTTTCAGTTGGAGCGTGTTCGGCTGAAACTGAAACTGAAATGAGTCTGCCGGCGTGCTGCATCCAGATAAGAAAGTAATTTCAGTTCTCTGTTTACGATAGCTTTTATATTATCAGGGCGTTTTACACTTTACACTTCCTAGGAATATGAACTGGTTCCAGGAATATCAGAGGATATTTGTCCTGGCTTCCGGAGAGATTATTTTTCATGAATTTGTAGATTGTTAAATATTCTGTTTTAATGAAGAATGAATCACCATTGAATCGTAATCGAAAGTTGTAAATATAGGTACGAATATTCTATCTGATTTAAAAGTGTAGTCAGTGAAGTTTCATGTTGAATAACGCCTTTAAAAAAAATCAAAAAAAGTTAGATAAACAGGTGTCAATAATTTTAACACTTCTACTTTATAAAATGGAGTTTATATTTCTAACATTTATTACTGTACCTGGAATAATAACAATAATAAACTAGTATTTTAAAATGATCATCTTAGTTACTAATACAATAAATATAATTAATTCAAATTGATTTAGATACGTTTTTGTTAATCACAACCGTATATTATCGATAATGATAATATAACAATTACAACAATCTAAACTTTATTACAACAATAGATCGATTATAATAATACGTAGATTTATAGAGAGTAGGTGGCATAGTGGTATCGTGTCGGTCTATGGATTCTATGGAACCGGAGAACCTTTATACCACATTAATACTACACCTGTGGCTCCCCCTCCACTTCTTTGAGGACCGTGATTTAACGACTGATAACCGCACTTCGCGCGCAAAAATATATCATTTACCGAGATCTGCTTCGGCAGAGTACCACATTCAGTAATGGGTAGAAGGTGTGATGATATATTTATTTATTTATCTTATAGATTTACGAGGTAGGTGGTTCAATGGTATCGAGATGGGCCTATGGATTTGAGAACCTCGGTTTGATTCCCACAGCCGACAACCATTTTTACCACCTTAAAATTACCCCTGTGGCTCTTCCTCCACTAATATCTTTGGAATCTGTGATTTGATGACTAGTAACCGCACTTCACGCGCACTCATATATCACTTACCGAGATCTCCTACGGAAGAGTGCAACACTTAATACTGGATAAAAGACGTGATAGTATATTTATTTATAGATTGCAAGAATACCCCAGTTAATATTTGACTTGATATTAACTGGTCTGATAGAGTTAGAAATGAACAAGTGTTGAAAAGAGTAGGAGAAAAAAGGACACTGTATATTTAAAAAAAGAAGAGAATGTGGTTGGGACATGCGTTGAGAAGGGATAATCTAATGAAGGACATAATAGAGGCACAATAGAAGGAGAAGGTAAAAGAGGCAGAAGGAAGAGGAATAAAGCAGACAACCTGAAAGAAGGAAGAATTTATGTTGAAATGAAGGCTGGCTATGAGTAGAAGTTGAAAAAAGCATATAGGACCTGCGTCAAGCAGATAACTATTGATGATGGCATGATTCTTGGGATTGTACACTCTTAATATGATTTTATCTAAAACAAAAACTTTTGACTTTTTTTTGTTATAAATGTAATTTAAATTTAATTATTTTATTGTAATTTATAATGTAACTTGATTGATAATGGCCACTGTCTTGGTTAAAACGTCGCATTAATAAATGTAAACAAGTTTTTTATTTGATTTTTAATACTAATAGCCTGAAATCCAAAGAAGTATCGATTGTCTATCTCTAAAATAATATATTATTTAGAACAATACGAATATATTGATTACAACAATATAAATTTATTATAACAATATATCGATTATAACTATACATTGATTACAACAATACATAAATATATATTCACATCTACAAAGGTTCTGACGTAGCACATTTTTCAATTCAATTACTTTCGTAAATCACGATTCATTTTTTAAATGCCTTTTATTTAGGAATTAAATATAAGTTTTGCGTTACTACCAGTGATTGAAAAACGTAATATCATTAGACTAGCTATTATTTAGGTATTAAAAGAATGAATACTTATTTCTCTTTTATTTCATCAGCTTATGTAGTTCAATCATCGATTGAATTTAGTGTACGAGAGCTGTAATACTTATCTTAGGATAATTTTATTGGTAAGTTGAGTTGCTTGATGATGGTATAATTATGTGTAAATAATAGCTTTGAGCCAATTGTTGACTCACGGCTGTAATAGTTCTAGTCAGATTATCAATGGAATACGAAAGGATGACGAATGTTTTTTGAAGTTCTGTTGACTGACTGAACAGGATGTTTAGAACACTTGCTTATCAGCTGATTTAACAATGGTAACAATTTTAATCGAATAAAAACTAATCTTGAACACATTAATATTGTTTAATAAAGTTTTAAATTCAACACCTACAAATTCAGATTAGTATTGTACAATAGTTTTTTGTATGCTTATAGAACTGTGTGGGAAGAATGAAATTAAATATTTTTGACTTCGTATAGCAGATAAGATAGACAATTATTTGTGACGAAGTTATATCGAGATTCGTTTTGTTTCATACAAAAAAAAAGTCTTATGAACGTAGACGTCGACACTATTGTTTATCGTTCTATTCATTCCAGTTTCTTTTTATCTCTATTCTTTTTCAATTCATAATTCCCATTTCGCATAGATTTTTTATCTGTCTACAGTAAAATATTTTTAAAAGGTAGCATTGTGTATCATCGCCTTTTGTAGACATTTTTCCATTAAAATTTCTATCATTAAATGAGAAATAGAATAAAAGAATTGATGTATTTTTACATTTAATTTATTTTGTATTGTATAGTTTATCTCACCGTAGACCGATTTACACGACGAAAAATCATGAGGTAGATGGTTTAATGGTATCTACTCGGCCTGTGGATTTGAGAACCTGGGTTCGAATCCCATAGCCGACAAACAATTTTCACAACATTAAAATTACACCTGTGGCTCTCCCATCACTAATATCTTTGGGAGGCGTGATATGACGCCTGGTAACCACACTTCACGCGCATCATATATTACTTACCGAAATATGCTGCGACAGAGTGCTACACTCAGTAATGGGTAGAAGTATAATGATATTTTATTTATTATAGGAAAATCGAAGTAGAAATTTTGAACTGAAACTGAATATACTACCTATCTCAGTTCGTTGATAAACAAAGTCTTGCTTGTACATTAAGTGTGTTTATTTTCTTCTCCAACACTACAAGTACAATTGTGCAAATTGTTAAGATCCACACAGCAACAGAGCTGCCATCTATTGACTTTGAGAATAATCGGTGGTGTAATGATGTAGTTGGCAAATTCGTGGGTTTAAAGATACATGTTCAAAGAACAGACAATTGTAAGTGTATTTCATATTAGACTTGAATTAACTTCTTTGCTTAAAGTCAGGCCAAAACTAGAGATTGGTGACAGGAATAGGTATCGATATCTTGTATCGATACTACATCAAATATCGACGCAAGTATCAATATTTTAAAGTATATAATATTGATAATTTACAAAAAGATAAACTTTTTAGTATTTAAATAAGCATCGCGGGATTAAGCAAAACCAAGATAACACCATTTTAAAGAATTTATAAAGTATAAATAGAGGCTATGATAATTACCAATTTCTGTAGTAGAGAAGAGGTGTGAAATTCTGTAAATTCCGATACCTTGAAATGAGTGTCAATATCGATTAAATATCAAAACAAACCTCCTTTATCTTTAACTGAATCATTATCTGTTACTGATCGACAAGTTATTTTTCATGATTACTCTATAGATTAACACCACTTCGACTTCATGTGGCTAAAATAATTTATTCTGTTCTTTCTATGTTATTTTTATGAATTTTAATTTCTGAAACTGCTAATATAAAAAATATTACTTTTTAACCACACTTTTTACGAAACTGTCATATCACATACATTTTTATAATAACAGCTACGTATACAAGTAAGAAAAATCTGGTGTGGTCGCCACACGACTTTCTTATACACAGCATATTTAATATTTAGAATATATGAATGTTATATAATATTATTAAACATGTAATTTAGTTTTTCAGTAATTCAGCATTTATCTGTTTGAAACATATAAAATATCAAATTTGTTTACGTATAATTTTTTAGTAATGTTGACTACTTTATGTCTAACTTTACTGATGAGGCATATACAGAATGTCCGTTTTTCGAGCCTAACCCTTGGTATCTCAAAAACCGTGAGATACGAAGTCGAATAAATTGAGGTAAAGTTTCCAAATTAGTTGACCATTTTAATGATGTATTTGTTTTTCCGAAAAAAGACATAGATAACTAGATAAAGCGAAAATTAAAATGTATATTTTTTGTTTCTATTACTACTATGATTATTGAAATATATTATTAAATATAAAAATTAGTTTTTCTCAAAATTAGACGCATATACTGAAAAATTGCAAATAACATTTTATGTTCCAAATATTTTTACCAACATCTTTTATTTGAAACTTTTTTTCGTAACTGATTGTTTTGTGTGTCCAGTAAACTTCCTCTTCCGGTTTTTCAATTTCATTCAAAATCAACTCAGCTCTTCGTATTTTCATGATACTTATAATTACCAAGTTTTGTTAACTAATCTTATCTCGTTCATGAGATATGGCACACTCGGACACACATCCATCCATCCATCCACACACACACACACAGACATCAATGAGAAAATGATCAAAACGAATTCGGTGGACCTCAAAACACGTATTTCCGCAAAAATCTCGTCAACGATTTTTTTTCACGATTTCAATACTTCCTTATACTGTGTATAAGAACGTAAAAATGTTTGAAAATAATATTAAAATGCAGGGTAATTTATTCTGGTCACAGAATATCAATATTATAATAATCTATACAGTAATAATGAAAAATAAAAGTTGTCATTTATTTATCGATCATTAACAGATAATGATCCAGTTACAGAATAGAGGGAAAAGGTATCTAGCGCTTAGTATCGCGAAGAAAGCATGTATCGATATTTTAATAAATAAATAATATTTATTATTGTAACTACATATCCCGCCTCTGAATTTAAAATACAATTTACTTCCTAAATATTTATCGGTATATTCTGCAAATAAATTAACGAATGATGTTCAGACTTGCGCATACGACAAAAGCACGAATTAATCAGTCAGTTGTAGTTGTAGCACAGACGAACAATATAGTGGTGATTGTAATAATGTTGACCCGTGCATAATTTGTGTTTTTCTCTAAATAGGAGCAAACTGAAGGTACGTTAATGATTTGTTTAGTTATAAAACTTTTTATATTTGTACTTTTCTACATAGATGGTAGGTTAAAATTCAAATCATCAAAAATATCATAATCATAACGAATACAGATGTCCATTAGTCTATTTACCCATTACTGGGCGTGGCACTCTGCTGTAGCAAATCTCAATAAGTAATATATTTACGAGCATGAATTGCGATTACTAGTCGTTAAATCACGGCTACTGAAGATGATAGTGGGGGAGAGGCCATGAGGATAATTTAAATGTGGTGAAAATTGTTTGCCGGCTGTGGGAATCGAACCCGGGTTCACTACTTCATAGTCCGACTCGATACCACTGACCCTCTACCCCATAATGCCAATGGCACACTGGTCGAGGAGCATGAATGAGCGTCGAGGAACTCATCGATGAAACAACAGAACGCACCTTGACTGATAAAATAAACAAACACGAAAAAGTAGCACAAAGCAAAACCAAAATTACAGCCCACGCTAACATGAAATGAGACACAATAATACGTGTAAAATGAGACACAATCATTTCATCGAGGAACTCCTCGATGGAAATAGCGGCGCCTCTATTTTTCATCGATGACGGGTGCGTTCTGTTGTTTCATCGATGAGTTCCTCGACGCTCATTCATGCTCCTCGACCAGTGTGCCATTGGCATAATGAAATATTTGCTGAATTTTTTCGATGGTACACTTGTATATTTTTATTTTTGACATTTGTAGATTCATTTATAGTTGCCTGTTTACATTTTTCTAAACTGTAGCCGTGGTACTTGTAAATTTGATATTCCGTACTAAACAATAGTTTATCAAGATTAAATTAATGAGTTTAGCATTCCATTAATTATATGACTGTTTAATAATGTTTAATTACAATATGTTTTTCTTCCGAGCTTATTATTTTTAATTGGCTTCTGAATGTTCAATATTAATTAGCACAAACAGCTCTTTCATGTAGCTAACAGGCGCATTAAACTGGATTAACAGCATTTTGTTTGAAGCGTGGACTAAATACGCACAGATAGATACTAAATGCCTGATTATATTGTAGCTACAAACTATGTAACAACAGTAATGTAGATATTCGTTATAATATCTCGCTTTATTTATTTGCAAATGTATTTGGTATGAACGAATAAGTTAATATAGTTTGTGATGTACTGTGTTTTAAATTGCCTTAGGTCTATTATTGTTTTGCTCTGCAATTCATAGTGGGGATACTAAATGTAAAATTATATTTTAGGTGAAATAATCTCTTGTATTTTTCATGTACCTAGTACAGTAGCGAGAAATGTTACGTAGTTTAGAAATGTAATTTAGCTATTTTCAAGTGGGAACCGGGACGAGAAAATTTGAAAATAAATAATAAACAATAAACATCTTCGTAATTGAACAATATAAAAAAGGTATAATTTGAAACTATACAATTTTTTTATGTCAGTGTCATGTGTCAAATATAAATGTCATTATATACTCTATTCCACTCTATTCCACTTAACCACTATGTGCCCTTTCGGTTTTACATGCTCATGTTTATCATCCATAATAAAATAATTTAATAAATTTACAAATTAGATATTATTTGTATAACACCTGAATTGAAATGCTTGATTAATTGGAGACTAATGTCAGACATCTGTTATACATCTGTTAGATAGCGTATTTTTTATTTTTTTATTTTGTGAACTTCGTCTAGTAGTTAGAGAGCTAGGGTGCAAAATGATGTCTCATTTATTCCAGTGGCAGAAATGGATTTTTTAATAGATTATGTCATGATAAAATAAATAAATATATCATCACGCCTTCTACCCATTACTGGGTGTGGCACTCTGCGTGAAGTGCGGTTACCAGTTGTCAAATCACGGCCCCCAAACATGTTAGTGATGGAGGAGCCACAGGGATAGCTTTTTCAAATTATGAAAAATAGATTTTTTAATAGATTATGTCACACATGAAAAAAAGAAAATTAGATTTAGAAACGGGTGGAAATTATAGATGGCGTCGATGTAAATGCGCAAATTTTAAGGGTGGTTGTTGATCGCTACACCAGTCCACTTTCAGAGCTTCTGTCACCAATGAGCAACCAGCAATAATTTCTGTCAATAATTTTTTTGTCATGTATTCGTCGTGAACAAGTAGTAATATGTCACACGACACCATAAAAATTGTTTACTTTGACCGGATTTGTCGCGCATGCGTCACCGGCCAAAACTTCTATCTATCATTTTTATTACTTAATTATACCAAAGTCTATATTTAAACTGAAAATTAGCCTGTAAAAAATATGTCAACAACCACCCTTAAAATCGGCGTATTCACATCGGCGCCATCTATAGTCGCCACCCGTTCCCAAATCTTTTTCATGTTTATCATGACATAATCTATTAAAAAATCAATTTCTGTCACTGGAATAAATGAGACATCATTTTGCACCCTAGCTCTCTAATGCCAATGGCACACTGGTCGAGGAGCATGAATGAGCGTCGAGGAACTCATCGATGAAACAACAGAACGCACCCTGACTGATAAAATAAACAAACACGAAAAAATAGCCCAAAGCAAAACCAAAATGACAGCCCACGCTAATATGAAATGAGACACAATAATAGGTGTGAAATGAGACACAATCGTTTCATCGAGGAACTCCTCGATGGAAATAGAGGCGCCTCTATTTTTCATCGATGACGGGTGCGTTCTGTTGTTTCATCGATGAGTTCCTCGACGCTCATTCATGCTCCTCGACCAGTGTGCCATTGGCATAACTATAGTGGTTCTCAAAATACGGAGTGCAACGTTCTTATTTTAAATGTGAACCTATTTTTTTATTTGCTGATTCCTATGCAATTTTAATTAAATTAATGTTAATTTTTGTCAAAAACTTTTTAATGTGAAGGTACCGAACTTTATAGTCGTTGAATTCAAAAAAATAATAATAAATCGAACAAGCAAATACAAAAATATATTTTCCCATTTAAAATAAAAAAGTTGGACCCCGTACCTTGAGAACCAAAGGTCAAAAAAAAATAATTTGTTTGTAGTTCTACGATAGACGTACAAAATGGTATTTCTTTGCTAATTTAACCAACCTTGTAGCTCTAATAGTTCTCGAGATAGCAATGGTGGCTCAACTAAATTGAAAACCCTGTATATGTTTCTTATTAATAAACATAAGAATGAGAATTCATGCTTTTTTTATAATTTTGTTAATGTTTTTATTTATGAAACGTCAAAATATTTATTTTTTATTATATTTGTTGTACGATATTTGTATCGAAACTATTTTGTGTCAAAAAAATAATCTACTTAAATATTACTCGACAGTTCGATACATTAGTAAATAATTTTCTATTTTCCCTCTCTTATTATTTTATTACGGAAAATAATGGAAATTAAGGAAAAAATTTAATACAATAACCGTAGCTGTGGTGTGCCCAGTGACGTAGGCAAATATAATTTCCTACTGCACATTTTCGATAGTCGATAAAATATAAAAAAACCTATAATCTTGTAATATGTATATAATGGTAGCTAGTAGGTAGAGTACATTAACAAAGTTTGCAAGTTTTTAATATAGAAAAGTGCTCAAATGGAAAATTTTATAAGAATGTAAAAGTCTTTGTATTAAATGTAAATATTGTACATTATGAAGTCGGCCTGTGGATCCTAAGGTTCCTGGTTCGATTCCCACGGGCGACAAATTTTCATAATTTGAAAAAGCTATCCCTGTGGCTCCTCCACCACTAACATGTTTGGGGGCCGTGATTTGACGACTGGTAGCCGCACTTCACGCGCAAAATATATCACTTACCGAGATCTGCTGTAGCAGAGTGCCACACCCAGTAATGGGTAGAAGGCGTGATCATATATTTATTTTATTTATATGAAAATTATCTACTTACATATGTACACGTCCTTATTTCTTAAGTTATTAAATAAAATTAAAGACAGTAATTTTTTATATTAGTAATTTACGACAATAAAATTTAAAGACTTATCATTTTGTTTTCAAAACTTTTTACACTTTCTCCAATTAAGGTAGTGCGAGAGTAAAAACAAAAAAATTTGCATATTTCTTTTACATGAAACATGATCATCGGTAAAATTAGCATACATATAAATTTGAAAATAACTCTTGAAATTATCTTTTAATTGGCTTCATATTGACATACTTTATTAAATCTGAATTAATTTGCGTTGAATTTTATTCATTTAGCAATTAATTAAACTCGTATAATTCATGCGTCAAATTGTATTTTATTTTTGTCAATAATTAAATATATTATGCTATTACATTTATAACACATTACCTACATTTAAACAATTTCTAATTCTGATTGGCTCTTAACTTATGGATTAAATATGACTTCTACAAGCCTGAAATTTCTTGATTTCCTGAAAGAATCTTGGTATAAAATACGCTACTTGCAATCCTATAAAATTCTAGCATTTATTTCATGTTCTAAAATTATCGTTCTATTATTTTATTTGCTATAATAAATTAATAAACAGTTTCATTAATCTACAAAATTCTTATATTTCTATTTCGTTAAGCAATTACAGTGGAACTTCCTTAAATCGAACTTCTATAACTCGAATTATGTTCTAAATTGAATTTTAATTGTAATTACTAATGTTCCGTTCTTTTTTAGTGCATTTAATCTCCCTAAATCGAATTTGTATATTTCTATAATTCTAATATTTTTGTAATTCTTTATGATATTTCACTTGTAATTCAAATATTTAGGGACACTACCTATGAACACCAACATATACATGTGAGCGGCACAGAGCTTTTCATTGTATATGACATAAAATTTTAATTTTTATCACTACTTTTATAGAGGAACTGAAAACTTTTATCGATTCCAGAGAAATTAATAAATAATAGCTATAACATTTTCAATATATGTAGTTGCAAATTTCATAGAGAATTATTAAATACTTGAAAGAAAGACATAATTTATTTTTTATGTTTTTTTGGTGTATTTTTTATAATTCGAAGTTGTCCTAATTCGATCTCTTGAGATTTGAGTCAGGAATGTTTCCGAATATTTAATTTCAGTATTATTTTAACTGAAATTAAAAAAAGTTGTAATAAAAGTGTTTATGTTTGTTGTTTTGCATTTAAAAAATAAATAAATAAAATAATTATTTGATTGTTTAAAAAACTAAGAATTAAATATAATTTTCTCCTCGAAAATCCTGAAATTTTATACTTCATACTTAATTGGTAGACACCATATAAAATTATATTAACTAGCAAACTTAAACTTGACTTAAATTAAAAATTAGATTCTTTAGCAGCCCAATTCTTAAAAAAGTTGTATCTAATCGAGATTTTGGATTAATTAATCTTTAAAAAAATATATATATCATCACGCCTTCTACCCATTACTGGGTGTGGCACTCTGCCGAAGCAGATCAAGGTAAATGATATATTTTGCGCGTGAAGTGCGATTATCAGTCGTCAAATCACGGCCCCCCCATAGATGTTAGTGGTGGGGGAGCCATAGGAGTAGTATTAATGTGGTGAAAATGTTTGTCGGCAGTGGGTATCGAACCAGGGTTCTCAGGATCCACAGGCCGACTTGATACCACTGAGCTAGCTAGTCTTATTTTAGTCCAATTATAAAAAGTTTATCTTAATCACTTGCCGAAAACCAAATTGTAACAAGATTATGTTAGAAGTTGTTTAAACTTTTTTGCGAAGTTAGTTAACTTAATTTGAATAAAAAATTCAGGATTTGCTAAAACTATTTTGAGAATTACTGTCAAATATTCGATTAAAAATTATTCATTCACCCAAGCTTAAAATTTAATTTCTTCTGATGTGATGTACAGATTTTTATTTAAAAAAATAAAAACAAAATCCGGAAAATTGAATAATTCAAATTCGGATCGGAATGCAATCAACAGCGCCTGATCCACTTGATGTATGGTCAGTATCAACTCGTATGTTATCGAATTGTCGGATCTCAAATATACAATTCAGTTATTCGCACTGATATTCCACATCAGCAATGACAGATATTTAATTTCGCGTTCATCGAGTTCCTGTATCGATTTTGAAATTTGATTCACTGTGACGCCGATAAGGACATTCACGTACCGGTACTTCATGGAATAACTTGCATGTGAACTAGTTCATATGTTACCTTCACACGGAATAAATGGAAATAAGTTGTGTTGATAGATTTTCTTGAGTATGACAGCGTGTGAGATTCATTTTCATAGATAACAGATGATTGAGCAGCTTTTATTAATATACATTTATTTGATGTCATTATGCTTATCTATTATTTTATTAAATAAAATAAATAAATATATCATCACGCCTTCTACCCATTACTGGGTGTGGCACTCTGCCGAAGCAGATTTCGGTAAGTGATATATTTTACGCGTGAAGTGCGGTTACCAGTCGTCAAATCACGGCCTCTAAAGATGTTAGTGGTGGAGGAGCCACAGGGGTAGTTTTTTGAAATTATGAAAATTGTTTGTCGCCTGTGGGAATTGCACCAGGGTTCTCAGGATCCATAGGCCGACTTCATACCACTGAGTTAGCCACCCCATATTATTTTATTATTCTGAGTAAATCATTTATTTCAGTTGCTCAGATTTGTGTCTTTTTTAAGCGATATTTATTGATATAGAACTTTAATTTAGTCACATAATAGGTGCATGTATCGGGTAAAAAATTACTCTTTACTGCAAATGTATAATATAATATTTGAATAAATAAATAAATATCTAAAATTGTGCTGAAGGTTGCTATGAAACCATATAAGGAAAGAAAACAATAACTTTCATCTCTACGGAGAGAATAGACAATTTTCGATCCGCTTATGAGGAAGAAAAAGTGAAAAATTTACTTTCGGTTAAGGTTGTAGAAAATTAGTATATTACATACCAAGCATCGAAAGATAACGTGCGAATGATTTAAGTACACGAGCACAGTTATCACACTTTCGAGTGAGTTATATACACTATTTTTCAGACGACCACAAAATATATCTAAAAAAAGTCTACAAGAGCAATGTTGTTGCACTTTGACAGCTGATGTGTTTTTGTAGGTAAGCGTTAACGTTTGACGTTTGAGGTTAGGTATTGTGATACCAACTGTACTAACCGTAATGTCAAAATATTAAATAATGCTAAAATATTAGTAAATAAGTAATTATTAATTTTTAAAAATAAGATTTATTTGTGCAAATTTGTTGAAAAGTCTGTTAAAACTTCAATTTAAATAATAATACAATTTTTTTTCATTTATTTTATTATTTTCTTTCATCGTAACACCATCTGTTGTCAATGTTCAACTTTCCGTAGTAGTTTATGATGTTGTTATGGTTACTTTCATAAGTGGTCGTCTGAAATAATTATTTGTGTACCTAGAGTAGAAAATAGTCTATTGCCGCTCGTGCATGGAGATTCTTGTTCGAGAGGTAGCCAAAGAACGGCAAGGACACTTTCTGCTCGAGGTGCATATAGTATTTTTTATACCATTTAAAAACACTAGAAAACTAACTTAAAATCATTTTTAAACCAACGGAAATATTACTTTCCCTTTTGGTTAGAGTTAATCGGCAAAGTGAAAATACACGCTTGTTGCTCGGGAAACGATAACTTTCCATTTTCAAATGACTACTGAAATAACACACTTTCCGTCATGGTTAGGTATATAAAAATAGTTAAATTACAATTCAAGATCGGTAAGTAATTCAATTTGCTGTTGCTGTTAGGGTCGTTGATTTCCACCGAAGTTTGAATTTCTGAACGTTCGAACATTCGAATGTTTTGAACTTCGTCAGAAAAACTTCGAAGCTTCGAATTTTTTGAAGCTTCGAATTCTCAATTTTTTGCCACTGAATTAACGTCATTTGTCATTTCCAAACACGCTCACGCATAATTCGCGAAAAGTCGACCACGAATTAAATAATAAACTCGGCGAAGTATCCTGCAAAAACTTTGCAAGTTTAGGCGTCTTAATTAAGACATCTATTCTCTTACCGCTCATCTAAATGCTATGGGCTTTTAGTAAAACGTTATAAAATGACAATAAAAAGGATACAAAAACGTTTTAATGAAAACGTTTTTGACACTGTAGTGAAATTTTAAGTCTAAATTGAATTAATTTGGCAAATTATAATAATTACTTACGAATTAATACAAAACTCTGCAAATGAGTTTATTCTGAAAATAATTCATATCAACATACCGTGTTCACGTTAGTATCTAGATTCACAATTCGAATAATTCGAAAACTCGTAAATTCGAAATATTCCAAAATTCGAAAATTCAAATATTCGAAAGTTCGAATCTAAATTCGAAGGTTCAATAAATCCGAATAATCGAAGTCTCGAATATTCGAAAAATCAACAATTCTTGTTGTTGTGTACCAATAAATATAGGAACACAGATAATTGAACTACCTTTAATAAATCATATTTATAGTATAAGACGCCGTAGAGTAGGGATGTTTCGATGATATGAGACTGACTGTCCGTCGAATGCTTGGAAATTCAAGATTTTTACTAATTTTATATCAATAAACTCATTTAAATCGGCGTGAAAAATCTTCTATATCACACGTCCAGAAACTGATTTTGTGTATTCGCAATTTGTAAACCTCAAGGATCGCCTTCGGCTCAGCCTGTCAAAATATGCTCGCACTCGCAAAAGTACAGTTTCTGGCCTAGTGATACAAATAACTATTGTTAGTATCTGTCCATAATAGCAAGTTCTGTTAAAAACACATAATGTGTCATAGTTAATAATACATATGAAATTAGTCTTTTATAAGTTTTAGTGCGCTAATGTAATTAATTAAGTTTTTGTTTGTTACAGGTTTCAAATTAAGATGAACCCATCTCAAAAACACTGACGTAAGTACAATAGAAATGCAATTTATTTCCGAGACATAAAACACTTCGGTTCATTGTGAATTGTTCCATTTTTTCTCCTGACAGTTTGACAGGACAAAAGTAGATAAATGTCGTTTATTTATTTATTCCTTTTGAATAGTACACGCCTTTAAGAATCGTGTCACATGTGCACTTAGGTTATTGAAGCGATGCAACATATTAAAGCAATCATAATTAGATTGTGTCTTTATATTTCCTGTATGAGAGTTACTTAGATATTATTGATATTACATTCAATTATCTAGAATTATAATTTTCAACATTTGTTTTGTTCTTAAGATAAATTCTGATTTGTTTTTCTGTTAAGCCCATCTGACACGATCAATTTTAATGTACATTTTAATGTCAATTTTGTAGTTCAATTTTAATGTACATTTTCCATGTACATTTTCATTGAAGACAAAAATTCCTGTATGCAACGACGTCAATTTTCTGCTAGATGCTCATGCGCATTTCGATCCGTTTTGAAAATATGTTGGTATAGAATTAGGGTCTTTGTGTCAGAATCAAAATTATAATTTATATATGGCAGTTTTAGTGGCATACAAGCAAGACTTATTTTTGTACTTCTCTATTAAAACGGACACCAGTTGCCGCGATTACGACATTTTGATTAAATAATGAATAATGAATAATAAAAAAAATTAGTTTCATGTTTGACGTTTTATTGCGCATTTAATTGAAGGAAACATTGAAGAAGATAGGACCGGTTCTATTTTTTCATTGCCATTAAAACTGAGGGAAACATGGAATTGCGTGCGCATGTATGATACGTTAAATTTTTTACAAAGTACATTAAAATGGGCTTTATACTTTGAAGTATAAATATTAAAAATTATAGTTAATTTAAGTCATCCTGTAATAGTTATTTAACTAATTAGTGTGTTAATGAGGGCGAATAATAATTGATTGTTGAGATTATTCATTACCGATTAACACATGAGTTCGTTACAATATTTTTCCGTTGATCGTACCTTTTTAATTTGGAGAAAATCTAATTTTATTCCATGCCATATTTGTTAGGTTAGTAACGTTCGTAATATGTTAGGTTAGGAACGTACTTATCACAAATGTGTTGACAACAGTGGATACGTTCAGTTCACTTAAGGTAGTACTAGCGTGAAATTTTTTTTTGCTGATCTGAATGAAATTTGGCTCTTGTAAACAAAGGATAGTCATATGTATCCTGTTAAAATATAAAACACATTCATCGTCTATGAACAAATATATTCGCTTGTAAAGTTGAGTTCTTATACACGGGGCTTATGACGATCATCACTCAGAATCGAACATATTTGGTTTGTGTACTTCTAAAATTTTGCAGTTTCATTTGAAAAACTAGTATGATGTTCTAGAACTATCCATGTATATTGTATCAGAAGGAGAAAGTTTTTTATCGTTTAGTAATGGATATATAGCCATGCAAAGCCTTGTTTTTAACGAAAAATTAAGAATCCCAATTTATAATGCCAACACCAAACGGTGGTATGGTATTTGAAAATTCACTAGACCAACAACCTGTTAACAATTCCTGATATTCAAATCATAATAGGTATAAAACACTTATTTTATTCAATTTTTATATTTTTTCGAGCGTCAGTTTCGCCATTCGATAACCGATGGCGCCACCGTCACACTAGTACTACCTTAACAGTTCACCAGCGGTTTTTTCGTTTTTAAAATAACGTTTTCATTTTTATATTCATTTTAATGAATTGCTACGTGAGTATTATTTAGCTAGAAGTGTCAAAATCATTTCGTTTAATTCTGCTTAGCATTGTATTAATCCTTAAAAAATTATGCATTAATCCCGTATTAATGCACGATTTTAAAATAAAAATAAAATATAGTAGGAACATAATTTTCTAATTTTTCCATTGATCGTTCATTAATTTGTCTGATTAATGCTTACAAAATCATACATTAATGATCCCCTGTCATCATCATATATGATTTTGTATTCATTAATGAGACCCATTAATGAACAATCAACGGAAACAGTAGAAAATTATGTTTCTGCTATATTTTATTTTTATTCTCACTCCTACGATAAATAAAAATGTAGACGGTGTCGTGCAATTTGATTGACGGTAGAGACGGAAAATAACAATTTAATATATCTAAATAGGTTAAAGTTTTTTTTTTATCTGAAATCAACTGTAACAAAAGTAAAATTGTTTTTGCCCTCGCGCGAGAAAAGATGTTTAATTCCGAATGTTGATAAGAGAATAAGCAAAGAAAATAACTCTTTTGAAAACAAAAATCACATCCATCATCTACTATAACATTTCTCGTGAATGGATTGCATGAAAAAGTTAAAATGTGAATGTTATCTCTTTTTCCTTTTAAGCATTTAATGCTTTTCTAAAATGTTTTTACTTATCTATGTGCATTCATCATTTTTATGTTATACGTGGCGGCTCATACCAATAGATACAGTACTCTGGAATATCAAATATATTCGAGTATTATAGATTCCAATTTTCTTAAACCTCTTTTTAGAGTTTTTTATTTCGGTTATAAAGCGAAACGAAGATAGTAGTATTTTCATGGAATAGAGAACTTATTTTTAAGACTATTTATGATATCTATTTGACTGAATATCTAAAGAATTGAGATTTGATAAATGCTTGAGCTAAAGCTGGTCTTTCTTATTCACGAATAATATTAAAATTATTCGTCGAATTTCTATGTAAAAAATGGCAACTGTTTTGATGATACAGTAGAACGAAAATATATATTTTTTATTTTACTAGTTTTGTAAGTTTGCTAAGCGCTGATATTTGAATCTCCTAACAAAGCTTTTAATAAATTTATCTATCTAACTACAAACAAAATATATACGTCTAGTAAAACAAAAGACAAAATGTCTATTGCGAAGTGGAATTGAGTCTTAATAAATAAGAAAAATTGGAAAAAATTTGAACTGACAGTCAGTTCAGCTAAGTCGGTATCACAATCCACTATTTCCTAGTTGATCTAGTTGGATAAATGATCGCACCATACTGATGAGTCCGGAAGGACGAAACGCGTCTATGGTTCAAGCTGAACTGACCAGCCGTTTGTTGATGACCTGAGAAGTTGATGCAAACGTGCTGAAAAACCTCTGTGGAATTATGAGACAAGTGATGGAAATTTTTTTCCTATTTTTCTTATTTATATACGTCTAGCTATATATATTCAAATGTTGGCGTTTTTATCAATTTTTAGTTCACGGATTCAGACTTGTGTATTTACAATTAATTTGTAAATTGTGAATTAATTCTGTTTAAAATGAATTGTATTGTGAATTATAATTCCTTTATTTTTAGTACCCTTAATTCATTGTTCATTTTACTATATTTTGTTAGACGTAGATTGTAGGTATATATTTTGTCTGTATCTAACAAACAAAAAATTGTACAATAATTTCCAAACACTTGTCAAAGTTCCACTAGAAATAAAAATAACATAATAAATAATATTTGGAAATTATTTTTTTCTATTATTTTTCTTATTTTAAGACTCAGTTCCACGTCGCAATTGACATTTTGTCTTTGTACTTAAAAAATTGCACATTAGAAAAAAAGACTTAATAATTTACATAATTTGAAGTATGATTTCGATGCGATATTTTTTGGTTATTTGACACATACATTTATTAAAAACTTTGGTAGAATATTGGTAAAACCAGCTCTAAAACTTCTTTTTACATTGCAATATTTACTTGAATTATTATTTGTAAAATTTCGGCTTCGATCGGTGGATTTGAGAATCCTAGTTCGATTCCCATCGTCGAGAAACTTTATTTCACATTCAAATTACTTCTGTGACTCCTCCTTTTGAGAGGCCGAGATTTGACGCCTGGTAACCGCACTTCATGCGCAAAATATATAACCTACCGAGATCTTCTACGACAGAGTGCCACAACCCAGTAATGGATGAAAGGCGTGATTATATATTTATTATTTAAAAATAATGAAAACAATGAGTTCTAAAAGCTTTTTCCATATTTTTATGTTACTTTCAAACATTATGCGTATGTTATAAAAAATAAGACAACTCATTGACAGGTTCGTAAAAAAATTAGTTAAAAAGTAATATTTTTATACTAATACGGTCCCAATAGAACAAAATTCTTAAAACAGAATAAATTATTTTAATCATAGAAAATCGAAATGATTGTATCTATAGAATAATAATAATAATTTATCACCACGCTTTTCACCCATCCCTGGATGTGGCACTCTGCCGAAGCAGATCTCGGTAAGTGATATATTTATGCGCGTGAAGTGTGATTACCATCCGTCAAATCACGGCCCCCAAAGATGTTAGTGGTGGGGGAGCCACAGGGGTAATTTGAAATTGGTGAAAATATTTTGTCGGCTGTGAGGATCGAACCAGAGTTTTTTGGCTACACAGGCCGACTTTATACTACTGAGCCATTACCCCATAATAATAATAATCATGGAATATAAAGATTGGGTGGCCTAGTATAAAAAATTCTAAGGGGATTTCTGTCTTTAAATAAAAATAGTCTGAATAAGGGAATGATGAGCTAGATGACGGAATTAAATAATTATTTGTTTTTGAATTATTTATTTACAGGCAGATTCATAAAACGGATTAGCGCTAACACCGTTTTTAATATTATCTATAATTCTGTTTCAAATTAAGACAAATTCATGAAATGAATTAAATTTGATGCTAATTAACACACTTTTTAACTCAAGTTAAAATAAACTTGTTTCATGCATTGAAAAGCGAGTTAAAAACGAAATAAAAAATGGTGCTAGCGCTAACCCGCTTTATGAATCTGCCTGTTAAATGTTAATAAAAATTAGAGAATACTGATTTTCAAAACAGTAATAAATATACTCGTATATTTTTTATTTCATTTGTTTGTGGGGCCCTCTTCAGATGGAGCCCTGCATCATTGATACACATTTATTACTACTCCTTTGATAACAGATAATGATTGGATTACAGAATATACTGCTTTGCATTAATAAAACTGAAATATTTAGCGTGTCATTGATTAACCAATATCAAATCAAATGTTTGACGGCAATATCAACTATGCCATTTATTTAAATCTACGATAAAATTTAATTCTTTTGGTGCAACTGGCCATTATTATTTTAAATTCAAACACGAGGAGAAATAGGTGTAATAAAAATTTAATCGACTATTTGCATTCAAATAGTCTCCTCCGAGGAATTATAAACTGAATAGAGGCGAAAGATTGCATTATGCAACAGAGCGCCAAGTAAAACTCAGTTACATAAGTTACGGTCCTGACCAAAACCCTGTTTCTCAAACAAAAGAAATGTGATCATACTATCTCATCACGGCCACCTATATGGGTCAGTAGGGGAGACAGAAAACTCTCAACACTAGAAAGAGAACACTACACTCACGATGTGAGAGGATACGTTGTTAGGTACGCTTGTAGCGTGAAGAAGACAAGAGCCTGTCAACGAGCTGCTGTTTTTGTTTTTATTTTAATCTGATTCGTAAAGGATTGCTGTTTTTTTATTATTTTGTTTTGGTTGACGAGAAAGAAATGAAATTGATTTCTAAATCTGAATTGAGATACGGATTACATTTAGGGGGACTCTAAATCTGTATATTTTGACAGAACGGAACAAATCAATATCTGGAAAGTGGAAATATTATTGGACATTTTTTTCTAAAGCAGCATTTTTTTATGAAAAACTCTTCTTTCTCGTGAACCGAACATACCAATATGATATGAATTTTTTCTGTCAAAATTCCTTGCGTAATACTATGATATTTAATCTTCTTAATTGGAAGATGCAGGAGATTGGTGTTTCAATTTTCTCACTACAAAAAATAATTCAATTTAGACTTCTGAAATGAATCACAATGCAATGTGTCTCATGCCTTAACGGTTGTTACTAGTAATAGTTTATTCTAATACAGGTATTGAAAGGGTATCATTGGAAAGTGTGAGTGTAAGATGGTTTGGGCATGTTGAACGTATGTCGAATGAGAGATTAGTGAAACAGGTATATGTTGGTGAAATTGAGGGTGAACGATTGCGTGGGCGACCTATGAATAAATGGATGAATATGATAGAAGGATTGTTGCGTGAACGAAAGTTTCCGAGTACGAGGAACAAACGTGCTTGTATGAAAGGAATTATGAATGTGGATGAAGCAAAAGTGGTGTGTCAGGATAGGAACGTTTGGCGAAGATTAATTGCGGAATGAATCTGATGATTTCAGAAAAGCGCAGGGTTTTAGATTTTAGTTTCGTTGTTTAGTAATTTCATTAGAGTGTTTACCTGCAATTGTGTGAAATTCACTTTCAAAAACAAGCGCAGGGACGACACTCCCTCCCTTTCTTATCTTTTTGTCTCATTTTCTGTGACTGCATTGTGTGGTCTTTTCTTTCATATACAAGTGCAGGCTATCGCTTTCATCTTTTCTAATCTTGTAGATTCGTTGTTAGTTTCGTTATTAGATTCGTTGTTAGGAGTAAATGTGAGTAATTTGAGATTTTTTTATGCATATGTTATGTACGTTGAGGAAGGAAAATGAATGGTAAGAGAATAGGAATGATGTGATTGAAGGTTTGTTGTGTGATAATGTTTTCGAGTGTAATAAATGAATGAGTTTATATGGAGTGATCTATAAATGTGGTTGAAGTGAGGGTGGTGTGTTTGGATGAAAATGTTTGGTGATGGCTGGTTGTTTGATGGGTGTGATGAGTGAATGTTTTATTTTAGGGTTCGTGCTACCCCATTTGTTGGGATATAGCGTGAAGATATGTATGTATGTATGTATGTACTATAGAAGATATTATTTAGTTTTTAAATCGTTTTTTATTTACTCAGATAATATCAAAGATTGTTGCGGATTCCATTGTATCACTGTCATTTGTTGTATTAATCCGTATATTCTGTAACTGTATCATGATCTAGTAGATTATTTTAGTAAGCCAATAATAATATTGTAAGGTAGTAATGGACAAAAGGCTTAAAGTTGTATATAAATTTATTGAAGTATTACAACGACGTTTCGGCCAAGGTTATGGCCATCTTCAGGTCAAACAACGTTAAATAAAACGAATAACAACAAACAAAGGTTGAGTTACAATTCTTATTTAGGGCGAACATAAACAAAATGAAAAAATAATTAAAAAGCTACAATTGTCAAAAAACATGAATTTAATTTTATATGTTCGCCCTAAAGAGTCAGATAGTCGACTAAAATAACCGGTATCGAAACGAAAGAATCGATACCGGTATCATATCAGTAGCATCACAACATCCCTAATTGTAAGTAAATATCTAGTGGTCCAAAATGTTTCATTCAAGTTTTCAGCTGTACAACTGCATCATTATAACTGCGTCCTCCGTGTGTGTATTTGTTTGTTTGTGTGTGTGTATGATGCATGTCTTCTCCTCCGCGTGGAGGAGGTGGGTGTACCCAGTTCCGCTGCCTCCGGCGCCGATACCGTCGTGTCACATGACCTTGCGTCTGCGCAATACCAGAATATAGATCTGCTAGTGAATGAGGGATGGGGTATATTGCTATTAATTTTTGATTTCAATGGTAATTTTATTAATTGAGAAGTTGGTTTATGCAAATTTTGATTCTTTTAATTTAGACGAAATTTGGTTTAAAATCTTGATTTATTTTTATTGTTATTGAATAAATTACTGCATTGCTTTATAATGGTTCGATTCCCACAACCAACAAAAAATTTTCACCACATAAAATTACTCCTGTGGCTCCTCGTTTTGAGAGGCCGAGATTTGACGCCTGGTAACCGCACTTCACGCGCAAAAATATATCACTTACCGAGATCTGGCACAGAAGAGTGCCGCACTCAGAAATGGGAAGAAGGAGTGATAATAAGTTTTTTTATGCATAGTGTAGCCTGTTTTTTAGTAAACGTTTTTTCAAATTAGGTTTAACTATTTAAATAAGTGGTTAATACTTACTGTAAACTATATTTATATTGTCTTTATTTCTCGTAAGTACTGCATTAAAATCAATAATGGGTACATATTAATAATTTTATGAGTTATATTTTTTATTCAATCAATAGGAAATAGGTGTCACAAAAACAATAGAATTAAGCGATCTGTAAGTGATTATTTTATTATAATTGTCAGCAAGAATGTTCTGTAGCAAATGAAAACTATCTAGTTTAGTCTGTTTTTAAGTTCGTTCATACGAAGTCAGATTTTTAAACGTAATCTGATATTACTGTTATTTGCCGCCACGGAATCACGTGCGAATTATACCAATATATTTGATTAATTAACACATTTTCATGCAAACCAATTAAATCCGGCAACAAAACAATTTCGCATCTGGAACAAACTATGCAAATAGTTCCCAACAATTACCCAATTATTTAAACAATCCCAACAACGTGGTGGTTGACACATGCGCAGTTATCCAGCCTGCTTGAATCGGTCGTTGATTCCATTCGCTTGCGCGACCTTCTCTCGGATTCCGATACGCGTCTCGACGCTAACCAGTCACCCGACCATCGCGTCCGCAACCGGAAGTGTGTCGAAACGTCACCTGAAACTCTTCTTTCTTCCGTTTTCCGTCGTCGCGAACACTTAGTGCGAGACCACCATCTATCGTCATCACTTGAAACTATCCAATAAAAGGAAAAAATTGTTTGACGTTTCGAAGTCGCCACATTGTTTTTGCTGGTGTTTTATTGAACTTTTGAGTCGTGCGTTATGGAGAAAGTTCGGTTAAAGTTATTTTTTGTATTTCAACTCTATTTCTTTTCGGAAATGAGTTTTTGATATACGATTTTACTGGTCAATTTCGCATGAATGCGTGATTTTTTATTGCCATTGGGGCTCGGATGTTACATGACTTGATTCGGAATGTCGTAAATTTTTTCTTGATGCTCAGGATGCAGTGTTATCTGTAATAATGTCAAGGAGATGAAATATTGCAACATTTTTTTACAATAATAGTGAATTTTTTATAACATGTGACATAATTCTTTTAGCTTTAATTTATTTTACTTTTAAATATGTTTCTGTAACATAAAACAGGTATGTTTTACATATGGATGCAAATGAAATGCTTTTTATTAAGATTTCCTCCACAGTTATTCCTTAAGGAAAATACAAAAGTTTTATTATTTGCTTTAGTGTATGTTTAGTTTGCTTAATGTTTCTCTGGTGAATATATTAATGCTAAACTTTGGCAAGGCGTTAAATTGTGAATATAAACTGTACCAACTATCTTGTATTATACATTAAATATATGCAATAATATTATATTCCTGAGTAGAACATCTCAACTCTGAACTGTCCATAATATTTAATAGCTTTATTTATATTCAGAAGCTTATATTTAATGTTTAAATTAGAAATTTCAGTTCGAAGGAAAACTTACAAGCTTTGAAAATTTGATGCAATTTAAACTAACATCAGTACATGAATATCTGCTTCTTGTCAATAGTTTAATTGTTACTTACATTGAAACAAAACTTGCGTATTTATCTCAATGAAGCTGATAAAATCGGTAAAACAAAACAAAAATTATACAACACTTATTAAGTGCTTTGCAAGTAGACTCGACAATTGTTCCTAACATTTTCTAGTTCTTTTATGAAATACTTACCGATCTTGTATTGTAATATATTAATATCTATTGGCATTAATTAGGAGGTTGTTGCTCTTTGGTTTCACAAGTGTGCCACAATTTATTTTTTTTGTAGTGAAATCAGTAGCGAATGATTTAATATGATTTTATTTGATGAAGAGCTGTTGACTAAAGCTACATTTTCACCTTTTAACATAGTCTCTGTTTAAGTCTGTACCTTCGGTTTTTTGTTTCTTTTTTTGTCGAGTAAAATCCGGCCATTTCCAGCTCTTAACATAAACATAACCTTATTCATTATACTAGTAAATGTTTGATCAATTAGATGAGAGAATAATTGTATAAAACTGTTTGAAATGCTTCAAAATGATATAATTATTAATGTAGAATAGTAATAACTACTAAAATTAAGTACTAGTTTAATTCATTTGTACAATTCCAAAATAATTTTTAATTAAAATATATAATAAATATATCATCACGCCTTCTACCCATTACTGGGTGTGGCACTCTGCCGAAGCAGATCTCGGTAAGTGATATATTTTGCGCGTGAAGTGGGGTTACCAGTCGTCAAATCACGGCCCCCAAATATGTTAGTGGTGGAGGAGCCACAGGGGTAGCTTTAGAAATTATGAAAATTGTTTGTCGCCTGTGGGAATCGAACCAGGGTTCTCAGGATCCACAGGCCGACTTCATACCACTGAGCTAGCCACCCCATTCTATAATTTTTAATAAAAATAAATAAATAAATATATCATCACGCCTTCTACCCATTACTGGGTGTGGCACTCTGCCGAAGCAGATCTCGGTAAGTGATATATTTATGCGAGTGAAGTGCGGTTACCAGCCGTCAAATCAGATGTTAGTCGGGGAGGAGCCACAGGAGTAATTTTAAATTGGTGAAAATATTTGTCGGCTGTGGGGATCGAACCAGGGTTCTTAGGATCCACAGGCCGATTCGGATACCACTAACCCATTACCTCATAAAATAATTTTTAAATTCGAAAAAACATTTTGGTGCTCGAATATTTCAGCAATTTAAATTTCAAAATGGACTTTTATATTGATAAAATATGACAAGATTGTAATTATACTCATAAAATCAAAGAAAAGAAATAAATTTTAATATAACAGCGACTAATGGTCAGTTGCACCAACTAAAAATTTAATTCTAAACTTAATTCAAATAAATAAAAGCATATCGCATGTTTGACAGAAATATCAATTATTCCCTGACATATAATTTCAATTTACTTTTATTAATTTAAACCAAGTTTAAAATTTAAGTATTGTAGGTGCAACTGGTCACAAATAATTTCTTGTTAATATGCTAATTTTGTTATTGTTATCAATCTAGTTTTTTTTCCTCAATTGAACTTTTTACTATTTTTGTTCTATCGTCTATATATTTGTCGTATTCCCCATATAAACCTAATTACAGATGACAAATAGGGCATGTTGCAGTATAACAAAAAGTAGCATTAGTACATCTAACTCTCTCATGCAGAACAATGACGAAAGGCTATGTCGAAAGTATGAAGTTTACAAACTTTGAGTTTCTGCACTACTACAAAGACAACGACTAAAGACTAAATACTAAAACAGTAGTAGCCATGTTCACATATGACAAGCTATCAAGACTATGCCGAAAAACAAAAACAAAGTCAATCCCCCTATTCTGTAACTCCATCATTATCTGTTAATGATCGATAAGTTAATGACAACCCTTATTTTTATGATTAATCTGCAAATTACCACCATTTCGACATTCTGTGATCAAAATAATTTATTCTGGTACTTTTATTTTACTTTTATGCATTTAGCTCTCGTACAAAACTGCCAGTATAAAAAATATAATTTTTAACCTCACTTTTTATGGAACTGTCAGTGAGCTGGTTAATATATATTTTTTTTTGTAATAACAGCTACATATATTAGTAATCAAAATCCATGAATGTAACATAAAAATGTCAGGATAAATTATTCTGGTTTCAGAATAACGAAATTGTGATCATCTGTAAAATAACAATGAAAAATTAAAATTATCGTTAACTTATCGATCATCAGATAATGATACAGTTGCAGAATATACAGGTATGTTAAGAGGTGGAAACGTAGCTTCACTTCAAAGTTCAAACAAAGAATACATGGAACAAAATATTCTACCTTTGAAGCATTTGAGCGTTTGATAACTGAAAAATAAAGTTAATCAATTTCTAGTTAGTTTCTCTCTTAATCAGTTCATAAGTGTTCTTTTATCGAAAGAATCACATGTGACACCAGTTGACGCATATCGAATTATTAATGTGCGTAAAGAAGCATTATACAATTATACAAGAAAGCGAACGAAAATTTAAGTGTAAAAGGTTTAGAAACGTTCTGCGAATTAAATTATGTCAAATTTTCTGTCAAATCAAATAGGTGTTCAACTTAGTTCTTACTTCAGAATTACGAGAACAGATAAAGTTTTTTAATTAGTAGAATACATAGAACTAAATATTCTAACTTTATTATGTGAAGCATTTGAGCGTTTTACAACTGAAAAATAAAATTAGTCAGTTGTTAGTTAGTTGCTCTCTTAAGGGATTATACTACCCAGCAAATTTATTTTTCCATTTTTTTTTATTGGCTTAAATGATGCATAAACTATTTGAAAATGATATTCAAAAACTATTTTGGAAGACAAGCTGTGAAAAACAGAGCAGAGCAGTGTAAAGGTAAAAAAAAATAGCATGCCTATATTTTGGATATGTCAGATATAAACGCATTTTTTTCGAAACTATGTTTTTTAAATTGGTGTGCAGCGTAGCTCTCTCAATTTTTATCGGATTTACTTGAAATTTTAAATGTAGCTTCTTAGCTAGAGTATCAATCGAAGTACACACGATTTTTGAGAATGTTAAATAATTACATTTGCAATAGACAATTTAAGTTCGGTTTTATGTCAAAAAATGAAAATTGATGTTAGTTTGTGAATTTTCGAAAAAAAATTATAATCTTGGGTACTTCCAAAGAAAAACTAATGTAGATTAAAAAAATATATATTTTTTTGTTCTAAGTGGTGTGTGGAGACTGATACAGTGCACGCTGATTTCCTCCTAAAATAAAAGATTTGTTCACGTTATCTAGTGCCAGGACGTCATTTTGTATCGTAAATTCAAATAAAAAATATTTTTATATACCTTAATATATGTATAATAAAGTCTCAACATTTTATTTCAATCCATTGATTAGTAATCGAGAAAAAATTTCCAAAAAAAGGTTCAGTTTTCAGTGCGCCTGCGTAGTATAACCCGTTAATCACAGTTCATAAGAGTTTTTTATTGAGTAAAGTCATATGTGACACCAGCTTGACTCATGTCGAATTATTCACGTGCGTAAACAAGCATTATAAAATAATACAAGGAAGCAAACGAAAATTTAAGTGTAAAACGTTTATAAACGTTCTGAGAATTAAATTACGTGCAATTTTCTGTCAAATCAAGCACGTGTTCAACTAAGTTCTGACTTCAAAATTACGAGAACATCTAAAAGTTTTCTTATTAGTCCAGATCTCGTTAGTTCAATTCCCCGAAATCCGACATGTTACCAAATTGTTACAGATACAAGAAGTAAATCACTATAATCATAATCTACTAATTTCGTTGATATTTCCAGTTCACGGCCCTGTAAGTAATTCTGGAAAATCAGCCGGTCTTGAAAGTTTTCCTGACTTTTAGTTCTCAGTTCGTTTGTGGATCTGGATCGATCAGAAATGCTGAAAGAGAAGGAACGCAGGAATGGTTCGGTTTTCACTGTAGCGTGTCCGTACGTTTTTAGAATTATATGGTACACACGAGACTCTGCTTACTTTGTTCCTGTCCCATTATGGCGGATTTATACCAGTGACCTTTTCCGAAATCTTAATTCTTGATATGAATTTGCTTTTTTGGTTTGTTTTATCTGGACAGATATTAGATTTACTGGGGTTATTTCTATGTATTTTTTTGTTTGGAATGTGGGGTATTTTTGGCTTGATTTGTATTGTATGAAGGCACGATTCCAACACTAGATTTTTATCAATATTGGATTAGTGATAAGGACTATTTATCCTGTGATAATTTTGTATACACCTACAGTAAACAGTAATATTTGTTTATGAAATTTCACTTGTAAATTTCTATTGAGTTTGACTATTATAATCGCTGTAGATACATGATTTATGTAGTATATCAATAGTCTATTTTTTGTTAAAGGTTTTTCGTAGTAAACATCGTAACTAGTTATTAGAATCCTCGTTAAAATCTGAACTAAGTATTTTATGACAGCATTGCGTATGTTTATACAAATATATAACTTCTGTTATTATTCAATTATTTTAAATAAATTGTACAACAGAATATTAATTCGTATACAATACTGAGGATTTATATCTTACAGGAGAATTCAAGCGCAGGGACGACACTTCCTTCGTTTCTTATCTTTCTTATTCGTTTTCTGATCTTATATTGAGTGTTTAACTGCAATTGTGTGGAATTTACTTTCAAAAACAAGCGTAGAGCGACACTCCCTTCCTTTCTTATATTTTAATTCGTTTTCAGTTCTTACGTAGAGTGTTTAACTGCAATTGTGTGAAATTCACTTTCAAAAACAAGCGCAGGGCGACGCTCCATCCCTTTCTTATCTTTTTGTTTCATTTTCAGTTACTGCATTGTGTGGACTTTTCTTTCATATACAAGTGCAGGCTATCGCCTTCATCTTTTCTAATCTTGTAGATTCGTTGTTAGTTTCGTTATTAGATTCGTTGTTAGGAGTAAACGTGAGTAATTTGAGATGTTTTATGCATATGTTATGTACGTTGAAGAAGGAAAATGAATGATAAGTGAATAGGAATGATGTGACTGAAGGTTTGTTGTGTGATAATGATTTCTAGTGTAATAAATGAATGAGTTTATATGGAGTAATCTATGAATGTGGTTGAAGTGAGGGTGGCTTGTTTGGATGAGAATGTTTGACGAGGGCTGATTGTTTGATGAGTGTGATGAGTGAATGTTTTATGAGTGATTTTAGAGTTCGTGCTACCCCATTTGTTGGGATATAGCGTGAAGATATGTATGTATGTAGGAGAATTCAAACCACTTCGACAGTATTGTATTTTAAGTTATAAATACAGGTATTCAGAAAATAGATAACAAGCTTCAAGTAGAATGATTATTTGAAAAATTGAACAATCCTAACTTAAAAAAATTTTACGATCCTTTGTAAAGCCACAATAGCTACTTAAAAGAAATGTAAATTTGGCAACACAGTATCAAACAACTGTTATAGCAGTTATTAGGTAATTATGCAAAAATATGTTTTTAGCCGCGAATTAATAATAGGAAATGTAAACATATATGCTGTGATCGGTTATTACTTTTCTGTTTTTAAGAACTAAGTTAAAATATGAAAGATGTTCGTCTCTCTAGTTTCGTAACTGTAATAAATATTAAAAATGTTTATAGACGTTATAATAAGTATCTTTGGATTAATTTTTATCTTAAAAACTATTTGCATAAATCACCGAACATTAATGTTATTTAATTTTATACGAACAATGAAAAGTTTTTGACACTGTAAGCTCATAAACTAAGAGATAATCGAGGAAATAATATTGATTAACTATAGTTTATATACATATTATGGAGCAAAATTCTTCAATTAAAAATTACAAACTATTTTTATGACTTGTACGCAATTTATTTTCATTTTAACAAATTAGATATATTTGCATTTTATAGCGCTATATATAACATATATGTACAACGCCTTGATTTGAACGGTCGCCTCAAATGTGAGAGTACGCGATTTAAAACTCCGTTTTACATATATGGATTCCATTTTAAAATTGTAGATTAATTGGAAAGTATGATTAAATTAAAAGGGTAATATTACGAATAGAAAATTCGCACAACAAATTAAATAAGGAAATCAAAGGCATGCTCGTATTTGTAAGTGTATCTACTTGACCTACAAGTATCAGATATCATTTATCAGTTATATTTAATCAAATAAAAGTATATTTATTTAAAATTTCAGCTAAACCTAAATATAAACATAACAATTAACCTTCACTTTCCTCGTTCGTGCTGGGTTCGGCTGAATGGTTCATGGCTCATGACTCTTGGCACACGCTGTCCCATTACACTGTCACGTTCAAACAGGGATGGGCTGTTACTGCAGTACGCAGTAATTTTCCTAGTTAACGCGTCACGTAACTAATTAATCAACCGAATTAGTTGGCGCACTTCGTGAGCACTGAACGACCCCGAGTTCAGTTCTACTCCTAACCCCAACTGTTGACAGGACCGGATTAACAAATATTATGTCATCGGAGCTCTACTCGCAAAAATTTGAAATGACCTGGTAACTAATTTAGTTTAATAATGGTCAGTACCACTATGAAAATTTATATTTTAAACTTGGTTTAAATTATAGTTACTAAAGTTTATTGCACAAGAGTATTAAAGGGACACAAGTCCACGTAGTTTCGTGAATTGTGATTGGTTCTCCAACATGTGCTTAATGTTATGTTTGATTATGCTAGAATAGCACATGTTTGACAGCCAATCACGACGCAAGAAACCAGGTGGACTTGTGTCTCTTTAACGAAAACTTTCATGGAATGGACTATAAATAGACAGATTACGTAATTTGCTATAGTTGTCCATTATAATTCACCGGTCAGGGTTAATCCCCGTCAAAATTGATAGAGGTCAATAGTGCGTTATATCATTCAAATTTCCACTTTATGTATTAATAGTTATTTTTATAACAAGTGCCGAAAATGCCTTATTACGTGCAAGTGCCGAATTTAACGCACGAGGCTTGCCGAGTGTGGAAATCTGCACGAGCACGTAATCTTTTTCGGCACGTGTTATAAACAACATTTTTCCTACAACTGTGCGATTTAGAAAATCACTAAAATATTGTCAAAATTTATAAAATCGTAATGATATTCACGAGAACGATGTTTTACGGCGTTGCTATGGTTTGTTTGTTGATTGCTTGCATATTGTTCTACGTTATTTAAAAATATTTCACTACTTTCAAGACAATTTCTTCAAAGTCGTTTAGATTGGAATACTACAGTGAGTGATTCTTCTTTATCATAAACACCTCGAAAGATAATTGAAGCCCCAGATCATGTACGGAAGAAATCAATGTTTCTTTAGACAGTACAAAAATTTCCACTTCACATTATGTCTATATAAGCAACTGTAACAACTATGTTAATAATATACACAAACAATAAATATTATGCATTTCACTTACTCTTAAAATAAAACCATTTATCGATATATTTTACTTTATTTGGTTCTTTTTATTAATTGTGTACAGATTAGATATACTGCAATTTAAGATTATGTTTATAAACGTCAAAATATACTACTGCATATTTACTAGCGCTGGCTCATCGCTTCTTCTTCTTCCATAAGCGTTTGTGGCCAAAATATGAATTCCGCGCACGGCGCGAATTTCAAATCGCTCTTAATACAACTTTTTTTACAGTTGCGTAACGAATTACTTTCCGCAATAGTGTTTCTTTGCTTACAGAAACGCACTTGTTCTACATTTGTCTCCTTTCCACCCGTAACTAAGGCATTAATAGTTATGTAATAACAAAGAAATCGCACAGTTGTAGGAAATAGTATTTTACATTACTAGCACGGTAAAACAATTTTTACTGCTGGATGGAAGAATTGACTGGTGAACCTGTCATCTCCTTGACGCAGTAAAAATACTTACCTTACGTGTATTGTACAATATTTTATTTGTTACTCATCTGTAAACAAAATTAAAAATTCTAATTAAAACCACGAATTGTTTACTAACTGCAGCTTACCTGTAAAAACGTCAGTAGTTGTAAAGGATTAATGTACATAGTTAACGGTCTGAATAAATAACATTTACAAATGAGTAACAAATAAAAATATTTACACCCTGTGCTTTATATTATGTAAAAGATAATATGAGGGAAATCGTATCGTCCTTTTCACCAAGGCAGAGATCCTTGTTGCCCCCACTTAATCCAACCCTGTCTGTAAAACACAGAGAAATTGACGAAGGTCTACGATCTTCCGTCTTCCATTCTTAGCTGTTGCATGCAGTTCTCCTTGCTTAGCGAGGTGGGAGTGTGAAGCAAGGAGGCGGAGGATTAGCTTGAAAACTAGCATTAATCACGGAAAGTAATTATTGATTATAAACCGGTAATTGGATGGTTTATCTTATACTTTATCGTGATTGGAGGATATGATCGTTGGTAGTTTACCTGATTTTATCTGCTTACGTAATTGTTTGGTAATATATTAACTTACGGGGTTGGTATACCTGTAATTAGTGCTGTGATTTTGCTTATCATTAAAAACCAATTCTTAACAGTATTAAAGTAATAATTGGGCATTTAAATAAAATAAATATCTCATTACGATTTCTACCCAATATGGGGTGTGGCACTCTGCCGTAAATGATCTTGGTAAGTGATATATTTTTCGCGTGAAGTGCATTTATTAGCCGAAAAATCACGGTCCTCAAGGATATTAGTGGAGGGAGAATCACAGGGGTAAGTTTATTGTATTGATTATTTTGTAACGTTTCTCAAAACTAATGAAATGCTTTATTATATGTCATTATTATACTGAGAATAAAGCTCTTGTGATTAATCCCGAGATTAATCTCTGTAGGTACATTTGTTTGTGACAAATGATAAGTAGTTGTCAAATAGTTATTTAAAACTGTCAACGCGTCAAGTAAAATGTGTGAAAAAATTGATTTAGTTTCATTTCAGATACAGAATTATTTTAAATTTATTCTCACTCTCATTTTAAATTGTTTGTCGACTGGAATTAAACCCAAGTTCTCGAATCCACAGGCCAAATCGATACCACTAAGCCACCTACTCCCCAGTATTATTAAGCATATATATATATATATATATTTATTAATTTTATGATTTGGATCCTGAACTTATATTTTTTAAGCATTTATTGTCTATTAAATCCACGAGATAATTATTGTTTATTATTTTAATAAAAGTCACGAATTTAAAATAGTAAAAATAGAACGGATAAAATAACAATAAGTGTTTTTTTACAATCTTAATCGAGAATAGGCTTTTCTTCCCTCATATGCTGGTCGAAAGTTTGCTATTATTTCCCTAAGGAGGAAGGTAGTGAGTTTTTCCTTCCTTATTTATGTTTGGTTTCATAACAACCATCAGCACAGTCTAATGCTGGGTTGCAAGAAAAAAATAAAGAGCTCTTTAGTTAAAGAATTGTTTATCTAGCAACAGTATCAATGGCGATTTTCTGAAATTTATTGAACCGTTAGTGGCTAATGAACCGATAAAACTTTCATGCAACCCAGCATTAGATATTTATTTATTTGTTCCTGTATCGGAAGTACTTTAATATTTTTATTTAAATGACATGAAAGAATGATCGTAAAATAAATCGAATAAAGTGTTATTTCTTCCCTTATGTGATTACTGCCCTCAGTCACGTCATCCGCTAGAGGAAATTCTATACATTTCTCCCACGTTATACAAATGGCTATTTTTTGTACTATTTGTATAATTTAATTTCTTAAATTACAATTTGATTTGCGATAGATCTTATTTACTAATTTTGTTTCTCTCTTTTGGATGAAGCGAGGAAGGTAATAAATTGTGATAAGTATGTTGTGATTGAATCGATTTGTCATTCGTAATAGATTCTTGCATTCTCATGTAGTAATTATTAAATACACATGTACGTTGATACTAAATGAATATCAATGAAGCTTGCAAGTAAAACATTTTTACCGCGCATGTAATTATTCTGAGAGATTTTTCAACGTAAACGGCAAACTGATAGTGATTGATGGTACCTAATCATTTTTTTATTTTCAGCAATTTTCAATCAAGTATTATCAATCATGTACATCTTTTTATTGTACGTGTATTATTTATTATTAATGAAATAGAATACTGTTATTTATGTTTATGTTGTGTGGTGTCGTGTAATGACAACGACGTAAATGAAAATATATTGCCATTTATTTCATTATTCATAGTGCGTACTATGGAAGAGCTTAATATCGAGTGATTACATCTACTATGATTTAAATATTAATGTCCACGATATTTTATTTAGTTTAATTGCGTGGTTACTATGAGTATAAGTGTCAATAGAGATGATTTCGGTGTCTCGAATAAAAAACAGGTATATGTTAATAAAATTGAGGATAAGATATTGTGCGTGGACGATCTAGGAATATAAAAATAAATAAATATATCATCACGCCTTCTACCCATTACTGAGTGTGGCACTCTACCGAAGTAGATATCGGTAAGTGATATATTTTGCGCGTGAAGTGCGGTTACCAGTCGTCAAATCACGGCCCCCAAAGATGTTAGTGGTGGAGGAGCCACAGAGGTAGGTTTTGAAATGATGAAAATTGTGTGTCGCCTGTGGGAATCGAACCAGGGTTCTCAGGATCCACAGGCCGACTTCATACCACTGAGCTAGCCACCCCATTATCTAGAAATAAGTGTTTGTTACGTGAACGAAATATTCCGAGAGTAATGAACGAGCTTGTATAAAAAGAATAAATTGTGAATATGAGTGAATCGAAAGTAAAGTATCACAATAAGAATGTCTGGCGAAGATGAATCTAATAAATACATGTTCAGAAAATGTTTTAAAGATTCATGCTATCTTATATCATGAGATTTAGCATAGTGTTAGATACAAGTATGTATGTAGATATTAATATATTACAGAGTGATCAAAAGGAATTGTTTCAGTTGGTAATACAATTCCGGAGACCTTTTTTTTGCACAATGCCAGGTAAACGTGGAAATACTATTTGACATTTTTAATAAATACAAATAGATTATGTCGGGAGTCTGACAGCTAATAGAATTTTGACTTTAAAAATTTTACAAATTTGTTTTAAACCCGCTATTTTTCTCAAAATTCAATATATTTTTCGATCAACTCTATTTTTTAAAATTTTTGCTTTCAAAACTTTTTCGTAGAGGACAAAGAAGATATAAGTATATATTTTCAAATGCTGTTTAGTTTTTTTGTTTAAGGTGTGCCAACGAGGACCAATCGTGGGCACCGCAGAGCGCTTTTTTTATTTTTTGGATCATTTTTGAGCACGCGCGCAGGGCCTAATATCAAAGGAAATTATGGAGAATTTTTTTATATATACATTCCTTAAAGTATATATTAATATCTATAAAATAATTGCTAATTAATAAATATGGTTTTGATTTAAATATAAAAAACAGAAAGACGCCTTAACCTTTTCAATCACTATCAACATCTAGAAAGATTGTCAAACAAACAATTATTGAACTATTACTTGTAACAGTTAATTATTACATGTTTGCACTTTTGACTTGATTGACTTGTAAATGCAAACCATATTTCATTTGTTTGTCTTCCATCTTTGATGTACACAATAAGAAACAGTGCATCTCTTGAAACAGACTCCAAATCTAAATGTACATCTCGAAACAAAACAGTTTCCTAATTCAAAACATACGTTTCAATCTATTCGCATCTCAAACTGTCGTCACACATTGTTCCCAGCATCCAAGCTTCATGTTGAAGTAATTACACTTTACTAGGTTGTTACACAACCACACACATCGAATGCTCATTGCCTTGTTACATACGAGTACACTATCCTCACACAGAGTGCCATGCTAGACGGTCGACTGTCAGACTGTCACGCGCAGTGACACAGAGCGCTGTAGAAGCGTCCATTGTGGCGAGGGGTGGCCGCAACTCGCATGTATCATGCTTGACACACTCGTGAATGTTGGACGTGAATATGAATGCGATCTTTCGCGAAAGAATTATGAAGAGAGCGACGAGAGATGTTATTGTCATGTGTGAGGACGCTTTTTTTTAAGAAATATGATCCGTGTATGAGTTATAATGATTTTTTTGCCAAATGGTTGGTGGTACAACTTGAAAAATGTGAAGAGGGGCTTCCACTGAAGTGGGAAAATTCTTTTTCCTACAACTGTGCGATTTATTTGTTATTACGTAACTATTATTGCCTTGGTTACGTATGGAAAGTAGATGAATGCAGACCAAGTGCGTTTCTGTCAGCAAAAAAACGCTAGTGCGGAAAGTAATATATGTTTTACGCAACTATCAAAATAAAGTTTATTGTAAGGTAGTAATGGACAAAAGGCTTAAAGTTGTATATAAATTTATTGAAGAATTACAACGACGTTTCGGCCAAGGTTATGGCCATCTTCAGGTCGACTAACGGACTCTTTAGGGCGAGCATATAAATTTAAATTCGTTTTTTGCCAATGTAGTTTCGTACTTATTTTTTTCATTTTTGTTATATGTTCGCCCTAAATAAGTACTTGTAATTCAACTTTGTTTTGTTGTTTTCGTTTTTATTAACGTTTTTGACCTGAAGATGGCCATAACCTAGGCCGAAACGTCGTTGTAATTCTTCAATAAATTTATATACAACTTTAAGCCTTTTGTCCATTACTACCTTACAATATTACTTTTGGCTTACTAAAATAATCTACTAGAAAATAAAGTTTAATTGAGAGCGATTTAAATTTCGCGCCGAGCGATTGGAATACTACACTGAGTGTTTCTTCTTTATCATATATATCTCCAAAGATACTTGTTGGATCTATTCTTGACAATGACAATCAACCTTGCTGCTGGTACTTCTAAAACCTCCGAAATTGTTGTCAATAATATTACTGTTAATAATATGAACAGGTACGGAAGAAATCAATGTTTCTTTAGATAGTATAACAGTTTCCACTTCAAATTATGTCAATATAAGCAACTGTAACAACGTGTTATTAATATACATACACAATCAATTGTATGTATTTCACTTATTCTTTAAATAAAACCATTTATCGATATATTTTCCTTTGTTCGGTTATTTTTATTAATTATCATATTTAATATATACTTGAGTTCTTGTCTGCTCAATGTGATGTGTACTGAATAGATATACTGCAGTTTAAGGTTATGTTTATAAACGTCAAAATATATCACTGCATATTTCTTCTTCTTCCATAAGCGTATTTGCCTAAAATATGAAATTTCGTACTTGGCGCGAAATTTAAATCGCTCCCACTTATATTTTCTTTTGACAATTGCGTCAAGTACAAATTACTTTCGGCGCTAGTGTTCCTTTACTTACAGAAACGCACTTGTCTACTTTCCATATGTAACCAAGGCAATAATAGTTACGTAATAACAAAGAAATCGCACAGATGTAGGAGAAAATATTTGCAGTAATATTTTAATTTGAAGCATTAGTGAAGACATAAGAGAACGATGTAAAGTATCAAGTGCTCAGAAACATTTTGTTTGCTGAGAAGTGTCGTCTTAAAAGCAACCTTTCTAAAATTGTGCACATACTCGTAAAGAAACTAAACAGAAAAGGACATGTGATACTTTTGTTCGCTTGCACTTTACACTACCATTTAATGTGAATCCATGTCAAGGATTCGATTTGCTATCTTCAGTTCCGAAAGTCCTAAAACTTAACTGGCAATAATACAACTAGTCCTTAATTTCTATCCTTGAATTCAGCAGTCTGACGCTGGTGTTAACAAAAAATATATCCAAGATAAAACAAAAATACACCAAAATTCCGAAGATGAAAATATTAAAATTTATTCATAACAAAAGAACTTTATTCCGCCCACATAAAATATCTTTATTTTCATAATCCGGTAGTGAATATTTAAAATTTCTGCAAGATCTGCTGCATCACCGCGCTTCTACGCAAATTTAACCCCTATGACGCTCTATATAAAGACGAGGAACTACCCGCATATATTTTGATACAAGCGCATATTGCTTGTAAGTTCGGTTCGAAGCCAAAGCTAGTTCTTGGCTGTTCGTCTATACTGCCTTCAAAGGTATTTGGTTTTGACAGAATTTAGAGATAAATTACTATAGTACGTAATAGGGGGCTGGTGCATCTAATTAACAAGACTAGTAAAATGTGAGTAAATCTTACATAACGGTTCTTGCATTCTGTTTTACACGAGATGTGTAAAGTTAGATGTGAGGTTGCGAGGTAATTCAAATAAAAACTAATAAAATTTTTAAAGTAATACTGAGTTATTTTATGTGTTTTTCTTTGCCGCTAGTAATACGTCCCTAAAGTATTCCATAGAAAAATTTCTTCTACTTTCATTTAATGCTTTTTTCCTAATATTTATTTATTTAACAAGACAAGAGAGTAGCTGATTTATCTAGCCAAAGCAGTAAATCTGCTGTTTTGTCATGTTGAACACATATTTATTTTGCTGATTGTTTAAAATTAATATTAATTTTGTGATTATTTTCAATATTTTTAATGTTATCGACATCATGTTCAGTGGTTGCTGCATAAAAACAAATTTGTCGTTTATAATTTTATAAATGTCATTTTGCTTTTTGTGAATGTTTTCAATCACTATATATTAATTAAATTTACAAAATATAATAAAAAATTACGAAGAAATGTTAACCCCACCCGAAATTAAAGACGCGTCATTTATTGTAATTATATTTATTGAAATTAAATCATAAATGTCAAATTTTTTATTTTCCATACCAACACGTACAGTAACACTTCACAGTCTGTCAACAAAAGCCCAAAAATGTCAACAAAAGCCGGCAAAAAAATAATTTATAAAAGTATCAAGATTGTAAAAACCTGCAATTGACACATGGTCAGAAACAGAATATTGACAGTAAATTCTGCCGGAGTGGGTCTGAAAAAAAACTCTGCATCTCCATTAATAACTAATATTTTTAATATAAACTTTAATAATAACAACAAAAAATTTATAAAATTTGCAAAATTTACATACAATAAATTGTTTACATTTTTCAGTAGAAAGATGCGAATACTTAGTACCAAATTTTAACACCAGTTGTCATATTGCAATGTGTCTACGTGTCTGTTACATAAACTTTAAATGAAAATATGTTCCATTCATACTACTCGTGGCATTCTGTTGATAAGAGAGTAATTATGCATATTTTTCATAACAATATATTTTTTTATAAATGTCAAAGTAAATTTTCACCAGGATGTATTTTTATATTTATATTCAATTACAAAATGTATACTTGTTCACACTATCACTGGAGGTAGACAGCTCGGTGGTATCGAGTCGGCCTATAGATTTGAGAACCTGGGTTCGATTCCTACAGCCGACAAACAATTTTTACCACATTAAAATTATCCCTCCACTAACATCTTTGAGGGCTATAATTTGACGGCTGGCGCATAAATATATCACTTACCGAGATCTGCTATGGCAGAGTGCCACACTCAGTAATGGGTAAAAAGTGTTATGATATATTTATTTATATCTGATAATCATACTGAAATATATCCTTTATATAATATTATTCTATTCTAATTATAGCATCTTTCATAAAGTGTAACATAGAGTAAATATCCTCGTGGAAGTATCATTCAAAGTGAAAACCAACTATCTACAAAGTAACGCAAAGCGTGCAAAGATACTTCCTTGAACTTGAACCGCTATTGATCGAAGCAAGCGTAAGGACGTAACGGCACGGCTACGTCATATCCCATTCTGTTTCGACAGTGACCTACAAGTAATCAGATTATCGAGCATCCGCTATCTCGTGTGCCTAAATACGCACTCAGCAATCTGATTATGGGTTAATTATAATTCGCGAGTATGAATCCTGTTTGAAGTTTGAGGTTTTGGGATCGTGTGCTACTATGTTTTATGCTGACTTTGCTTGTTTTATCTTTAGAATATTTCGTTATGATGTGATTCGGTTTTGTTTACTAAATTAACGCTGTTCAATATTAATGTTCTAAAGATTTTTTTTGCAGAAGATATTGAATTATAAAATATGAAAAAATAAAACTGAAATAAATTGTTAATGACTGATGAGTCAGAGATTTGTCATTTTGTTGGCATTTCTGGACGTCTAATTCATTCTGTATCTTGAACAGGACCAATTGTTAGGGATATTACGATACTATCGATAACTTCTTTTGAATATCAAGTATTTTGGTACTAGATATCTTTGTTTGGGGTAGGAGGCACAGTGGTATCAAATCGGCATGTGTATTTAAGAACCCAGGTTCGATTTCCACAGCCAACAAACAATTTTCACCACATTAAAAATACTCCTGTGGCTTATCCTCGATTAACATCGTTGGAGGTCTAGATTTGACGACTGGTAACCAGAGCTAGGCAAGCTATTTAAAAAAAGTAGCTAAGCTACAGCTACAGCTATTCTTTAAAAAAATAGTTGAGCTACAGCTATAAGCTACATTTTGTAAAATATAGCTAAGCTACAGCTAAAAGCTTTCATTAAAGTAGCTGTTAAATTTTAAAGCTACTTTTTTCAATTATTGTGAATAATTAAATTTGTCATTGTCATATGATCAGTTGATCAATCTTTTGTTATAATGACTGTTAATAAATATAAAAAATCGCAAATGGACAAATGTACTGTTAATTTGTTACGCTATAATTCTTATTTATATCGGAATAAATTAACAGTCACATTAACAGAAGACTCCTAAACAGTCAATGTTTAGTTCGTCTAATATTTAATACAAAAGTAGGATAGAATAAGAACAAGTGAAAAATAAAATATGTTAATAGATTTTACACTATATAATAACTTGTTATCCTACAGTTATAGAAAACAATAAAGAAGGTACAATTCAAATACATATAAAAAATTAATTGGTATTTCTTAATGAACAGTGGTAGCTTTAAGCTACAAAAAGTAGCTTTAAAAGTAGCTTCAGTTGTTACGACAATATTTTTAACCTAATAGAAGAAAAACATAGCTCGCTACAAGCTACTGCTATATTTTTTCACATTTAGCTAAGCTACAGCTACAGCTAAGGTAAACGTAGCTAAGCTACAAAAGTAGCTAGCTACTGCCCAGCTCTGCTGGTAACCGCACTTCACGCGCAAAATATATCACTTACCGAAATCTGCTACGGCAGAGTGCCACACCCAGTAATGGATAGAAGGCGTGATGACATTTTTAAAAAAAATGTATATATCTTTGTTTAGATATTTTATCGATATCGATACTAGTTTCACTTATCAGTGTCAATAAAATTCCACACCTTTATTTATTTATTTATTTTGCTATTCTGCACAACAGGTACTTAATCCCAATTACAGTAGAGAAGACCGATTCTAATTCGTAGCAACAAACAGTAGCGACTGGCTTGACGTCATTTATTGTCGCTACCGATAGTGTAGCCACCTTGCGGGATAAAATGTAACTTACGTTTGACCTTATTATTAACAACTAGAGATTTTCTAGAGACTTACTGTTTTGAAAAGTTTAGTTATTTTAATAAATAATACTAAATATAGAAACATAGTTATGAATTCAACCAACAAAGTAGACTTGTTAATAATAAACAAACACAAAAAGAGGCAAAAAGTTTTTCAGAAATACCACATTAAAATATATAGTATGATCTTTGTAACCAACAGTAGAAAATAAATTCCATAGAAATTTAACTAAATCGCCTGACGTCATCAAAAATACGTCGTTCAACTAAATATTTGGTTGGTACGAATTAGAATCGGTCTCCAGGTGGCCTACAGTGGAATCCGAACCGTTCAGAGAGATTTGAACGCATGATCTCTTGCTTGTTAATTATGAAACGCAAGGTTTTCCTCGTTTTTCTCTACTGAGCTACGGTCCACGACGAAAAGTGATCATTCTCTTAGCCGCAATTTATATTAAATACTTCGTAGATTTTTAAATACATTTGTGCATTTAACTCATTTCTTGTAAAAATGAAGTTATCTTGTTTTTGCGGTAACCCCACGATATGTATCTACATACCAAATAAATTTCCTTTTTGTAAATTTCTAATATCTAAACTCACATATCGATATCGATTCCGATATTAAGTATCAAAGTTTATCACCGATACTTTCGTCTCTCTCAGTTTTTAGTGTTTGTCCCCAAATTTCTAATCGGATAGGCCGTTGAGACGAGATAAAGTAGAACCAAGTCCCCTAAGCACTGCTGTCAGTTTTTTCTTACCTTTTTATTGCAAGATTATCAGAGCTGGGCAGTAGCTAGCTACTTTTGTAGCTTAACTACTAGCTTAGCTACATTTACCTTAGCTGTAGCTGTAGCTTAGCTAACTGTGAAAAAATATAGCTGTAGCTTGTAGCTAGCTACTGTTTTTTCTATTAGCTTAAAAATAACAACTGAAGCAACTTTTAAAGCTACTTTTTGTAGCTTAAAGCTACTTTTTATAGCTTAAAGCTACTTTTATAGCTTAAAGCTCCTTTTTTAGCAGAAGGTCAACAAAGTACGCATGCGTACAAGCTAAACCCACACAAAATAATTATTTGTTGCCGGTTCTAACTGGCTCTAATACGCAAAAATACACAGTAGGTGCCAGATGGTATTTGCTATTTTTGATATTTATGTACATAATAGTAAATTAACAGTCATTATAACAAAAGACTGATCATATGACAATGGCAAATTTAATTATTTCACAATAATTTAAAAAAGTAGCTTTTAAATTTAACAGCTACTTTAACGAAAGTTTTTAGCTGTAGCTTAGCTATAATTTACCAAATATAGCTTATAGCTGTAGCTTAGCTACTTTTTGAAAGAATAGCTGTAGCTGTAGCTTAGCTACTTTTTTTAAGTAGCTTGTTCAGCTCTGAAGATTTAAGGTCACAATCAGTTTCAAAAAAGGCAAACCTTCAATCAATTCGGTATCAATCAACTATTGTACAACGTGAATATATGAATTTAAATTTCTTCTTCTTCTTTAATGACGCTACAGCCCGAATCGGGCCTGGTCCTACCGGGCACACCGAGCCGCAGTTTTTACGCTGCCGTACTGCCGGTTTCCGTAGTCGATGTTACTTTTTAAGGCATTTGCATAAGTGACTAGCTTATAGCGCCCGAGTATGATTAATACAAGTAACTGTATTTTTTATTTAACGACAAATCATACTTTGTCGACAGACGGATTCGAACTGACGAACGTTGGTTCGGGTGACGCCACAGCATGTTAAGAGATGTGTATTAACACGCTCAACCACCGCGCCTGTTTAAATTTAAATTTACTCATGACAATTTAATTCATCATTCAGCCAGGGAATATCTTACTTTATCTCTTCGCAGGCAATCGTAGCTCAGTGGATAAAGTCAAAGTAAAATTTGCGTTTAACAAGCAAGAGGTCGTGCGTCCAAAACTCGCTGACTTCAACTTATGTTAAAAAATACGATTGTGTCTAAGTGGTTCGGGATTCCATTGTAAGCTGTAGGCCTCCTATACTGTAATTAGGATTCAGTTTCTGTTGTGCAGAGTAATAAATGAATAAATAATTATCGTCTTGAAATTTCAAGTTATGAACGCACCCAAAATCGAGTTGAAGGTTTGTTGCTACGAAACTACAATATATACAATAAAACGATAATTCTCATATATAGCCGTACTCGATTTTCCACTTAGTTCACTTAAATCAGTTCAGATAAATTAGACAATATAACTACACAAACTGAACTTAGCAAAGTGATACACTCTTTGGGATGAATTACTTCAAAGCAAATTAGAATCAATAATTCTAGTACTTGAAATAAAATCCGCGAAGTAATCCAGCGAAATAAATAGGTGAACATTTTCTTACTAAAAGTTTTAAGAGAAATGCAAGATCAAATAAAACATGTTATTGTTTTATGAGAAATATTGGAAATAAAATAAAAGAAACAAAATTAATATTACAATTTCAATTTCGTAATTTGCAAAGCCACTTGATGTAACTTCATTCATAGAAATGGATCCAAAATACAACTGTACATATTCTAGGTTACAATCAATTATGTAGTAGTATTTTACATTACTAGCATGATGAAAACACTTACCTTGCGTGTATTATACAATATTTTATTTGTTATTCATTTGTAAACAAAATTAAAAATTATATTTAAATCCTGTCAGTTAAAACTGCTGTTTCAAAAATTGTTTTATATGATATCTCGTAAGTATTACTATGGCAACGTCCTTGTTTATTAACTTGTAAAATTAGGCGTGTTTCTTTGGATTGTGATTGTGATTTTCTAAATCATGATTCCTTTGATCGTGATTGCGTTGAATCATGATTAAATATGATACTGAAGAAAACATCGAACAGGAATAATGATTCAAATCCAACCCGATCGACGCGATCCTATAATATGAACGTTAAAATAACTGCAAATGTCACATACACAAACTAACCTATTTTAAAATTTCATAAATGAGTGTCCATGTAAGCCATTTAAACATTCTTCCAGAAGCTGCCAATTTCCCTTAATTCCACAAATAGAGCACATAAATTTATCATCAGACGCCATTTTTAAACCTTCGATATGAATCAGTCAACATGAATCATAGAAAAAGTATGATTCAGAAGGGTAGGGGGATTGTCGTTTCGTGATCACAAAATGAAAGAGTAGGGATAACGAATAACGAACGAAGAAACATGATTCTTCATGATCATGTTAAGTTTGATCACTTTGATTACGAATCACAGTCCAAAGAAACACGCCTATTGACAGCCGACTTTAAAAAGAAGTTGGTAACTTGTAAAGATTAATTTCCATAGTGAATTAACAGTTTTAATAATAGTATTTCACATTACTAGCGTGGTAATAGTTATTTTTATAACAAGTGCCGAAAAAGGTTTATTACATGCAAGTGCAGAATTTAACGCACGAGGCTTGCCGAGTGCGGAAATCTGCACGAGCACGTAATCTTTTTAGGCACGTGTTATAAACAAGATTTATCCTATAACTGTGCGATTTAGAAAATCACTAAAATATTGTCAAAATTGATAAAATCTTAATGATATTACACGAGAAAGATGTTTTACGGCGTTGCTATGGTTTGTTTGTTGATTGCTTGCACATTGTTCTACGTTATTTAAAAATATTTCACTAACTTCAAGATAATTTCTTCAAAACCGTCTAGATTGGAATAGTACAGTGAGTGATTCTTCTTTATCATAAACACCTCCAAAGATAATTGATGCTCCGGATTATGCTATGTTGCATCTATTTTCGACAATGACAATCAACCTGCTGCTGGTACTTCTAAAGTCTCCGAAATTGTTCTCAATAATATTACTGTTAATAATATGAACAGGTACGGAAGAAATCAATGTTTCTTTAGATAGTACAAAAGTTTCCACTTTACATTATGTCAATATAAGCAACTGTAACAACTGTGTTAATAATATACACAAACAATAAATATTATGTATTTCACTTACTCTTAAAATCAAACCATTTATCGATATATTTTACTTTGTTCGGTTCTTTTTATTAGTTGTGTACATATTAGATATACTGCAATTTAAGGTTATGTTTATAAACGTCAAAATATACTATTGCATATTTACTAGCGCTGGCTCACCGTATCTTCTTCTTCCATAAGCGTCTATGGCCAAAATATGAATTTCGCGCTTGTCACGAAATTTAAATCGTTCCCAACACATCTTTATTTTAACAGTTGCGTAACAAAGCACTTTCCGCACTAGTGTTTCTTTGCTTATAGAAACGCACTTGGTCTGCATTTATATATTTTCCATACATAACCAAGGCAATAATAGTTACGTAATAACAAAGAAATCGCACAGTTGTAGGAAAAATAGTTTTTACTGTCAAAATGAGGAATTAACTGGCGAGCTGATTAGACGAGCCTGTCATCTCCTGGAAACAGTTACAATGCGTATATTGTACAATATTTTATTTTTACACCTTTGTAAACAAAATTAAAAATTATAATTGATTTCTGCCATTTACAACTGTTGTGTCAAAAATTGTTTTAAATGATATCTCATGAGTGCTATTGTGGCAACGCGCTTGTTTATTAACTTTTAAAATTGATAGCTGACTTATACAAATCTTACAAGTTTGTAGCTTGCAAAGATTCATTTCCATAGTGAATAAACAGTTTGAATAAATGACGTTTACAAGTAACAAATAAATAAGTAAACGCCCTTTGGAAATATCGACAGAATAATTTCTGACTTCAAAAGTTTCAAGATTGAGGAAAAACAAATCTTGTTGAATAAAACTTAGCTAGCTCATACTATTCGTTTTGGTCACAATGGTTGAAGTTCCAACCACACTCTCGAAACTTTTTTCTCCTGACATTCATCATTGTTTTTATTCATAGTCTTTTGTTTGCAGACCAACAACCTCTCAAGACATCTTCACTCGTAACAATTTATTTTAATCTTCGCCCACGAAATTTCAGTCATTCTTTTCTTAATAATCTTTTTCGCATCTGTGCATTTGGCTTTTTTTCAATATGTCTCCACATTTGCGTTGAATTCCTGGAATTCGGAAGCTTTTAAATTCTGTAGAGTTCTAACTCTGGAATAGTTTGAACATTGATATTGATTTCTCTTCAGCGTAACTAAATTATAATCTCCAAAGTACTGTAATATATTCATAGCACTCTCGTATGTATAATTAAATTGATGATCGGTTTATTGTCCCTTTGGAATAATATATTTATTTTGTTTCTGCTATTTGGATAAATATTTCTGTAAACTACTGAAAGACATCAATATCGGAAATGCGACTTGCGAGGAAAGAAAACAAACTGAACGTCTATTGTCATGTCAAAAGTTGTGTTTTAATATGGATGAGTTGTCTTTGAAACTTTTGACATTTTCTTTTTTATTTTTTAACATCGACAGAATTTGTAAAGTGTTATCATGTCAAAGTTGTCGATCGACATTTGCCGGAAGCGAGGATAAAATTGACGGACGAGGGCTTAAAATGCTTAAAAATTCTTTTCAAACAATTTGAAATGAATTATAAACAAAATCAATTAGTTGTTTTATACTTGAAATATTCCTTGCTACTGATAAATTAAGATTTATCTTTAAAGTAATTTGCAGTAGGCATTTAAAATGTAAGAAAAGAAAACGATCTTTCATTCAAGAAATGTAGCAATGTAGAAAATAAGATGAATATTTGAATGAAATAAATCCCAGCAATTTTAAACGACTTTTTCATCAAGCAAAGTAGCTTTATAATGAATACTTAAACTGTCCAATTTTCTGGGAACGATTTGTTATTTTCCAATTTAAAATTAATTTGCAAACGATGAAGAATATAAAGTATTTTATTATTATTTAACTGAAATCTTGTCAATCTAATTTTGTAAATGATAAATGAACTAACTTGACATTTCTTTGTTTATTCCCGTATTTGTTTCGCCCAACAAAAAAATAAATAGAAGCAACCAATTAAGAAATTATGTAACAAATCTAAACAATTGACTGTTGCATAACAAAACAAACCTCTACAATTTTCTCGGCAATCTTCGGATTAGACTCGAGGGAATCAATTTATCAGTGTAACAAATCGCATCGGACTGAAAGTTTCCTCCGTTTTCTCAGACTTAGGCGGCCGTGAAGTCGTGAAGAAAAAAACAAAACTTTGTGTGTGTTGGAAAATTTCATCGAGTAGGCGCGTCCTGCGATCGTCCTTTGCCAAGTCCTGGCGTCGCGGCGTCAGGCGTCCTGTGTGTTCGCTGTTCGTGTGTTCAGTTCGATTTATTTTCGGAGGATGTTGGGTATCGACGGACGTGTTTACGAACGCTTGTCGCATACCCGTTCGATCCAGTGGCGTACGTTGTTCTTTTCAATTTAAATTGTCTTCTTTTTGTTTTATTAATAGTAAAAAATACGCAGACGCTTATGTAAACATTATAAAAATGTTTTTCATGATGTATTAATGGCAAATACACTTTTTAAAAGGGTGTTTTTATACTTCGGGATAAAAATTAAAGAGTATGTAAAAAATTAAAGGGTATATACTGATCATAGAATAAAACAATTTTTTGAAAAATTCACAAAATTAAGTTCTTAAAGTGTACATTTTTAGTACCATTGGCCTAGTCATTTATCTGATGTTGTATAATGAAGAAATATTTGAATTGGAGTTATGTTCCTTTTTATAGAGTAAAATAAATAATAATAATAACAAATTAACTACAGTAAAGTTTATAATTATAATTAAAAAATTTTAAAAATAAATAAATAAATATATCATCACGCCTTTTACCCATTGCTGGGTGTGGCACTCTGCCGAAGCAGATCTCGGTAAGTGATATATTTATGCGCGTGAAGTGCGGTTACCAGCCGTCAAATCACGGCCCCCAAAGATGTTAGTGGTGGGGGAGCCACAGGGGTAATTTTAAATTGGTGAAAATGTTTTGTCGGCTGTGGGGATCGAACCAGGGTTCTTTGGATCCACAGGACGACTTGCTACCACTGTGCCATTACCCCATATAAAAATTATTAAATTATTAAAAATTAACAGCCGATAAACAATTTTAACAATATCAAAACTACCCCTGTGGATCCCTCTCCACTCTGAGGGCCGGAATTTGACAGTTAGTGTATATCCACGCTGCCTGCGCTTAAATATATCACTTACCGAGATCTGCTACGGCAGAGTGCCATAGCATATCATATTGGCGATGTCAAGATAGATGCCAGCGCTTAAACAGAAAATATAAAAACCGATCTGTTAACATTTCAATATTTTTTACTTATTTTCAGTATTATTTAATTACTAGTAAAGATTACAGCATATTATATGTTTGAGCTATTTATTATATTAATTTAGGCAAAGAATTGTATATTATACAGGTGTGTATACAAAAGTAACCTCAAATTGTTTTAGAAAACATGAACTAAACAAAAAAACTAGTATACTTGCATATTTTAAAAAGTTTTAAAATTTATTCTAAATGTTTATCTTTCGTTTTATTTATTCACAATCGATTAACAAATGACATTTTTCATTTATCAGGTTAAGAAAATCGTGAAATTTTTTTTCTGGCTTCTTTTTAGCTCACGAATTACGCACTGGAACATTAATAAATATTAGTCATTGTCAAGAATATATTTCAATAAATTTTTAGTCTCTTCCATGCAGATTTATAAAGCGGATTAGTGCTAATATCACTTTTAATAATCTCTATAATTCTATTTCATATTAAAACAAATTCACGAAATTAATTAAATTTTATGCTAATTAACACTCTTTTAACCCAGGTAAAATTAAACTTATCTTGTGAATTGTCAAGCGAATTAAAAACGAAATAAAAAATGTATTAGCACTAATCCGCTTTATGAATCTTCCTGTTTGGTACTTTATATAAAATAAAAAGAAAATATTCTCAGCACTTGGCAAACGCAATGAAGAATTTTTTAAACTACACTTAAGCCCGTTTTACATTCAGCAACATTTACAGCAACACGAGTTGCCAAATGTAAAACTGAAGTTGCGTGCAACATTTGTTCCTGAACTAGTTGCGCAACTTGTTGCAGAAATTAGAACATGTTCTATTTTTGTTGCGGGCAACTCGCAACTCTCCCCCAGATTTAGTATTTTTTGGTTACTTTTTGTTTTGCCAATGTAAATCTTGTAAGTTGGTTAACCTAGTTTTACATGTGTCAAAATAGCTTTTTGTTTTCTTTGTTTTTTGCAATCCATTCTTGTTCTCAAAATCAAACGATGAACATATGATTATAAAAATTGGAGGTTACAAAGCAACATGAACATATCTAATAACTGTCAACTGTCACGGACTACCAACTTTCCTGAGATTTATGTTGGTATAATACTTAAAAGAACTAGTAAAGTTGCGGAAATATGTTGCTAAATGTAATACAAGAAAACTGAACACCAGCAACATGTTGCGCAACTTCAAGTTGCTGAACTAGTTGCGCAACATGTTGCTGTAAATGTTGCTGAATGTAAAACGGTCTTTAGAAGGTAGAAGGGTTCCAAATTTATCCGCCAGATGGCGAGCGCTAGGTTGGCATCGCCAAAAGGGTAAAAATGTGTGATGATATATTTATTTAATTTTTTATATATTACTAAAAATATTTGCTTAAGGTAAGCAACCCTTAATTTTGAGAATTTTGAAAAATGCTTTTTGTTCTATTACCTGTTCGTTATGGAATATAAGCCCTTAAATTTTTTAAATATAAAAACACCTTGTATGTGCATCACTACTACATAAATGAAAAAAAAAATGAGAACAGTAATGAAGTCGCGCTCTATAGAATTCTTTAATTGAATGCAGGCGATAATTAAAATCACCAAATCAGTAGTACGTTCTATCTATTTTTGCAATAAAAATGCAGTTTACATCATTTGTGTATAATCTGGTATAGAAAGCACTGGTTATTTTATACTTCTTTATGTAAAAAATCATGATTTTTACTTGATAGATGACAGCGATTCTATTGTCGCAAATTATTCTATTTGGCGCGATCCGTCGGCTATCTCTTTCTAATTTTTTATGCAAACATCTTTTGTGATATTCTTATCTAGTATGTTTGATATATCATCTTATTCTTTTCACTTGCACTTTCTTTTGATAAATCGTAAAGAACAGACCGTAAATGATACCAATCTATTTAGTTTTGACCTTGCTATGAGATGCAAACATGTTTGTAACCATAATGGATTTTCTTTTACAATAAACTAATTTATAAGAATTGTAATCCAGGTTTTATAAAAAAAATGGACTTGGTAGAGCCTAGTAGACATTTGAGGTTAATAAAGGTTCTAACTATCAGCGTCAAAGTTCATTAAAGCTGGATGTTACCGAAAAAAATTAGAATAAAAGCTCATTGAAATTATGATAGACCTTATTATGTCTGTTCAGAATTTGTTTCTATTTTGATATTAACCTATTTAAGGTGGATTGGGTAAAAGCGCGTTAATTCCGTAGTCAATCGTAACATTTATCTTCTACATACTTTATGCTTTTTATAATTTTTTTATGGGATAATGGCTCAGTGGTATCCGATTCGGCATGTGTATCCTAAGAACCCTGGTTCGATCCCCACAGCCGACAAAACATTTTCACCAATTTAAAATTACCCCTGTGGCCCCTCCACCACTAACATCTTTGGGGCCGTGATTTGGTGGCTGGTAACCGCAATTCACGCGCATAAATATATCACTTATCGAGATCTGCTTCGGCAAAATGCCACACCCACTAATGTGTAAAAGGCGTGGTGATATATTTATTTATTTATTTTATGTAATTTTAATAAATATTTTTTATTACATACAGGGTTAATTGTCACATTAATAATTAATTAGTTGTACAAGGTCCAGTTTTTCAATCACCGATTAATGTTAATCATGATTAAATACTAATGGAAACTATGGTTACCATTATTATTTAATCATGATTAACGTTAATCAAGAGTAAACCGACGATTGAAAAACTGGCCCTAAGTATATTAATATTAAATTGATAATAGCTTGAAACTTATTTGTTATGAATGGAGGAATCGTGTCCAATAGTTTGAATGCATAGAAGTTTAACATCTATTTTAACTTTTTATATTTATATAGTTTTAAACTGTCTAACATTTTGAAATGTAATAGAAACAATTTTCACCACATTAAAATTACCTCTTTGGCTTCCCCTCCACTAATATCTTTGTGGGCCGTTAGAGCTTTTGTGTTTAATAACTTTAATAAATTACCTATCCCTATAACCCACATAAGAGGTCTAATTGGTCCGCAACAATAGTATATTGTTATACGACTCTGTAAGACGATGTATTGTCGCACAAGTTTGGAGCATGACGAGTGAAATGAGGAGTGCTCAAAGGAAACGAATGTGACAATATGATGCATAAAACGCGAATAATACAAATACCATTCTTTTTTACTTTGAGTCATTCATTTTATCGAAATTTTCCAATTATCAATTGCAGAAAGTACCTACTACAATCTAGAGATGTATGTGACATAATAGCTGTTTTCCATTTGCCACTTAGTAGGTACACTTAAATCAGTTCAGATAAATTAGACAACATGATTAAATAAATGAACTGAATAAAAATAAAAATATTTAGGATCCAAAATTATAAGTATAAATAAAATAAGGCTTCAGAGATCCAAAAATTATTTATATATTTTTTTAAAATTGGACGTTTCAAGTTTCAAACGAAACTCATCATCAGCATTAACAATACAAAATAACAGAAATTAAAATAAAATGTTGAAATATGGCATAAATAATAAATAAATAAATCAAAATTAAACTGAATTAAACTTACTGATGCACTTATTGGGGTGAATTACTTCAAAGTAAGTTAGAATCTGTAATTCTAGTACTGGAAATTAAATTCGCGAAATAATCCAGCGAAATAAATAAGTAATCTGGATCAGTAAATGTAAGTTAGATCTGATCCAAGTGGCAAATGGAATACACCTAATATGGTAACTCTGCCAAATAAATTTATGTTTTTCAACTGTTTATATTGCATTTTAAATTATGATTTAATTCTGAAATTTTATGCATGAGAAATCTTGTACATTTTTTTTATCCTACATGTGTAGAGATAATAATTTTTATACAAATTATTTATTTATAATATAAAATCTGTAAATAAATTAATGATTTTGATGATTTAAATTCGTAGGTATGGAGTAGTTGGCACAATGGTTATCGTGTCGGCCTGTGGATCCTGAGAACCCTGGTTCGATTCCCACTGGCGACAAACATTTGCACCACATTAATACTACTCCTGTGGCTCCCTCTCCACTAACATCTTTGGAGGCCGTAATTTGACGGCTGGTAACCGCACTTCACGCGCAAAAATATATCACTTACCGAGATCTGTTTCGGCAGAGTGCCACACCCAGTAAAGGGTAAAAGGCTTGATGATATATTTTAAATTTGTAGGTTATAGCTTACCAAATAATATCGTTTTAAATTGACTTTCTTATTCGGTTTTCTATTTTATAACATTATGAAATAATTATCACAAAGAATATTTAAAAATATTTGAAATTATCAATTTGGAATGACTGCGTAGCAGTACCAATCTTACAAAATAAAAAATTATCAAAAACAGTTAAACAATAATTATTAAATTGTTTTAAGTATAACGGATTGTAAACACAAAGTACAAACAAAAAGAATCATTGTTTCTATTCAGCATAGTGTTAAAACCGTTTTTTGCAACTCTTCAATAGATCCTAAAAATATCAGTTAAATGATTAATTTTAATGTTTGAATTTTCTTATAAATATCTTATTTTCACCTAAAAAATAGTCATATGTAATTCCATTAACTCATTATAGTTCTAAAAAATTTGTGACATTAATCCTCAGTATTAGATTGCAGCGAATAAAAACTTAGGCTGCAAAATATTACACCCTGGTGCCGCCAGATAAAAGTATAAAAAAATAACCTCCAAAAAATAATCACCAGCCATCCAACCCCAATAAATTCTCTTCCAACACTTTTACTTACGCTATAACACACTCTCACATGTCTCCACTTAACGCATCATCACCGTCCGCACCTTCACTTGTCCCTCTTCGAGCGCCTCTGGCGTCCGCGTCAGAAAACAGAAAGAAAACCCTCCGTCTGCCCGTAATTGCAATGGGTCTTATATATTGCTCGAGGGAGAACATAGCTGCACAACCCTAACTTTCAGTATTACGCTAATGTCCGCTCTAGGAAGATGATATATCTGTAACATTCATATTGCAGTTTACCTACGGAGCTTCGAGCTCGTGAGTCTGAGAATGGTTCGAGGTTAGAGGTAAATGGTGCTAGAAGGTCTATGTTCTGGTTTGCTGACCTACCGTGCTTCAGTTTGTTGTTGTAGGAGAAATTGCGTGGTTGAAATGGTTTATTATGTCGGTTAAGGGTAGAGTTAGGACGGGGATAGGTGGTGGAGTGGTTGTGATAAGTTGAGATGATTTAAATCTTGAGAAAAAGGATTTCGTATTCATCCGTTTCGCTCCTCTCTGAAGTCGGCTGCATATAGGATCAGATTTTTTATGTTGCTGCTTATAGACTTGCAACTTTTTGTCGTCCCAATAATGAATAAAAATAATAGTATGTTATATACTAAGGGATTAAAGTGCATAATTTAATCCTGAAGTTTATTTCAACAGCCATAGGTGTAGAAAATAATCACCTGAAGGATTCAATAGACTTTAGTCCTGTGACATATACACTATTTTTTGCACTTTCAGCCGTACATATTGAATTAATGATTAATTTTGATATTGACTTATAATTCTCAATAACAGCATTATACAAAATTTTAAACTACTAAGGGCCAGTTTTTCAATCACTGATTAATGTTAATCATGATTAAATAATAATGGAAACTATGGGTACCATTATTATTTAATCATGATTAACATTAATCGAGAGTAAACCGGTTATTGAAAAACTGGCCCTTAGGCAACAAAAACAAAGTGCAATATTTTGAGGTTTATAATATACTTGTTGCTACAGAAATGCTTGTTTATCCGTCAAGTTAATCCAGATGGGATTAAAATTGAAATTTAATTCCTTCGGGGGTAAAAGTGACACTTCAGTCTTCGAAAAAGTAGAATAAAGTAGATCATTTACTCTTGGTATATTTTATAAACCGACATTTTTATACAATTTTAATTATATGAAATTGATTAAAAACGAGAAAAATTGTGTATCGCCAGGATTTAAATCTGGTTCTTATAAACATCAATCATATACTTTAACCAACTAAGCTGCGTTCGCTGTGTAATTCATATCTGATTTGATTTGAATTCTTCTTTTTTTGTCGAAAAATTAGAATTAAATCAGTAATTGATAGATTTATTCATCTGTAGTTTGGGTATCAGTTATCAAATCACGGCCCTTAAAGATCAAAAGCCGACGTATTGCCATTGAGCGAAAACACTTTTTTATCGCGTAAAATTGTGTTCAATAAATTCTAATAAAAAATTTATTTTTGAACTTTTGAACGAACGGGAAACTGAAACCAACATACTATAATAAAAGGTATTGTGTCAAGTTTCAAAGAACTACATATTTATTATTTATTTTGCGTATGGCTACAGAAACATATACGATTATAGTTACATCAACACTTATGATATAGTTATGATATAGTAAAGACACAAGCTGAGCATTTACATACATACACATACATACATATATACACATACACATGTACACATACATACACTGCATACATATGCATACACACACATATACACATAAGTATAAATATAAGTATAAATTTAGATATTTCATAGTTCGATGTCCAGAGTGCTTAACCAATTGAGCGCTGTTGGGGTACCTTGTTCTATGTCTTTCCAAGTGCCTTGGAGTTTTCGTTTGGGGCATTCTGTAACAATGTGGGCTACTGTTTATTGACTTGCTCCACAGTCCCATTGTGGGCTGTCAGTAGCTCCCCACTTGTACAAGGTTGCTTTACATCGAGCGTGTCCTGTTCTTATACGGTTTAGTTGGGTCCATGTTTTTCTTGGGAGATGCATGCCTGAAGGCATTGATGTTGGATCAATTTGACTCTGTTGTTGATTGAATGATGCCCATTTTTCTCTCCATTGTTTATTTAGGTTAAATGGTGTGGTGTGATTGAGGCTGTCAGTTGTCCATATTGGTTTCCTAGATTTTAGGCGTATATTTGGTGGTTGGTTTAGAGTTTTATGAATTGGAGCACTAAATAAATAAATAAATAAATAAATAAGAACTACATAATTGGTTTGCATTTTGCAAAAGCAGGTTTTAAGACAATATTAGTGTATTATTATTATTAAATAATGAAAATTTAAGTTTCTGTATGTAGTATAAATAAATGACACAAGTAAAAAATATGCCGCCCTTTCAAATTAGATTATAGATTATTCTGCCTACTATGAGTAAGTAGAAATAAATCCTGTAGATTCTAGCTTTATGTAATGAACTTCACATTTGTACCAAACATTATCTCTCCAATGATAGATTGCATGAAACTGAGTTATTCTTACTTAGATTTCTCAACTGAAATGTCAACCTAGAGTTATAATAAAGCGAACAAAATCACTATCATCAAATGGTAAAATATTTTCCAGCCTCACATTTCAAAGTCATATAAGTAGTAAAACAAACTTCGAACTATTAACAATTTAGTATTAATATATTTGTATCGCTAATAATTAATGTGCATTTAAAATATGTATGTAATTATAATTATATAGTTAGTTACAAGCACATAAAATGTGTATAACAGCCATGTTTTGAAACAACGTTGATAAAACTTAAGTTAGCATGAGGTAGCTTCTAACTTCGTTTTAGTCTAATACCGGAATTAAATCACATTCATGCAATCCACTCTTAGGGTCGTTTTCATCAATTTCGGTTGTTTATTTAGGTATTCTATGATTACAGTATCTAAGAAATTATATCGAGATTTTAGCCGTATTTAATTTGCATTTGAATCAGATCTAACTTTTGACTCCGTAATGGTTTTACCAGACTCGGTAGGAGTGCTACTACCTAGTAGTTAGGGGTGTATTTAGTAGAGGTTTAATTTATCAGGATTATACTGTAAATGAAATTAAAAACTCTTAACCAAAGTGCCATATACCACAGTTCGAAGAATTATGAGAAAATAGTGTTTCTAAAAAAATATCAATGATTCAAATGAAACAGATCCTAGTGATAGAATAAAGAATGTAGAAAGTAGGTCTTAGGATCAAGAAATTCCTAGATGTAAATCTAGCAAGTGTATTTATTCGGACGTTTCGTCATTTTTGACTATTGTCCTTGACATGGTACATTCGTTTATATTTATTATTTTTATTGTTATGACTATTGTACAAGTATTTTATACGCTGGACGAAACCTCCGAATAAATACACTTGCTAGATTTACATCTAGGAATTTATTGATCCTAAGACCTACTTTCTACATTCTTAAAAAATATATCAGAAGTGACAAGGATCAACTAATAGTTTTATCAAATTTTGATAAAAAAATAAAATTCACTGGTATTTTAGTTATTTTGTATATTTCTACATGCTTATAGTAATTTCATGCTATAATCACTACCCAAAAGTCAGAGCCTTAGATATAAAATCAGGGTATATGATCAGTTGTATCATTGTCTCCCAAATATTAAGTATAACTTAAGTAAAACAATAAAGAATCGAGAAATAATGTCAAATTTATTAATAAACATTACTGTCAACAATTCGATTCGTTATTTTTTTACTTAAGTGATACGGCGGAGCAAATGGACATAACTGAAATACATCACTTATTTGTCATTGTAATTGACAGAGATATTTTGCGTACTTTACAATCTTCCTTTGTAAAATAACTAGGTAATTAGCTCAACAATTTATAATTAATTTATAATTTAATCAACTGGTAATATAATCAATTTATAATATAATCAATTATTATGTGTGTAGTGTGACGCCATTGCCTTTAACAGGTGTTGTAGGGTACTGTTATTATCTCAGCTTGAAATAATCCACCTAGGTCAATCAGGTTGCAGGACGGTGTTATAGATAGCGTTACTGCTTTCGAATCCTACTGAAGATAAATATATATGAACTACCACCCTGCGGCTTGGTGAGTTCGAACCCTGTACTGTAATTGGGATTAAGTTCCTGTTGTACAGGACAGAATAAATAAATAAATAATCTAAATTAATATAAATGAGCCAAATAATAAATGTAGTACAGCTATTACTAATGTCTGTTATAGATAAATTCTTGTAGAATTGGCCATTGATTGTATCGGGATAAAATATTTAGCAGATAGTTGTTATGTGCTTTAAATTACTATTTCTTGTTCCAGTTAGTTAATAGGCAAGCAAGTATATAACTGAAGTTGATATAAATACAAAATACAAACAAATTCTCTTCTAAGAATCAGAGCTGGGCAAGTACCAGGACAAAAGTACTTAAGTATAAGTACCACGACTAACCATGGTCAGTACTTGTTATGCAGTACTTTTTCAAGCACAGCTTGAAAATACTTAAGTAAAGTACCAAATCACTTAAAAAATAAGTATTTTGCAAGTACCAGTATTGGGTATATTCGTATGAAATAGTTTTTCTGTTATTGTTATTTATTTTAATAACAACATATTCTAAATATACATTTTGAAAACATGTTTAAAAAATGAAAAGATTTTTTAATTTAAAAATAAATAGGTACATGCAAAATATTGTATGTAGTCGGAAATTACAAAAAATCAGTCTTATATATATATATATATATAACAAAAAACAAAAATATACATGTCAGTGCTCCTCACATTCACGTCACACTACAGTTCAATAACTAAAACTGCATTAACCGCAAAATCAAAGTACTTCAATGTTTTGAAATATTTAAGTACTTTTCGTGACTTCAGTAATATTGACGTACTTAATTATTTGGAAAGTACTTCAATATTTTTTACATTTACTATCCAAAAATGTAACTCTTAAGTACAAGCTGAAATTTAAAGAATTAAGTAACACAAAAATAAATATACTTCAGTATAAGTATTAAGTACCAGAAGATACGAAAAATTGGTACTTAAGTACTAAAGTACTTAAGTATTGCCCAACTCTGCTAAAAATATGCACATTATTTAGATGTTTTTTAAAATTATTTGAACATCACATTTTCCATCCCAGAGCATTATATTTTCCGTATTTTATTTATTTGTGACATAAAAATCAACTTCGTAGACATGCAATATCTTATATGACTTTATATGCTTTGTAATTCTGATTTATCACTATGATAGATTCGTTCCGTACACTTCAAAGACACTTTGAACTAGCTGCTCTAGCAACATATATCAAATGGAAAATAAATGAGTTTTCCTGTCACTTGAGGTATATACCTATAAATATCTATTATTTATTTTATGTCCTAGTAGCATCCCTCATTCAAAATACGCTTACAGAATTTTGCCATCACTTATGTACGAAACATTTTAGCTGTGTCATTCTTGTTCAGATTAAAAGACCACAGACTTAAAGTAGGTCATGGATGTTATTAAAATATGTCTTTTAATTTTATTTTGTAATATGATTCAGGATAATGTATAAAAAATTAAATACATACTTAAAAATAAATAAAATAAATATATCATCACGCCTTCTACCCATTACTGGGTGTGGCACTCTGCTGAAGCAGATCTCGGTAAGTGATATATTTTGCGCGTGAAGTGCGGTTACCAGTCGTCAAATCACGGCCCCCAAACATGTTAGTGGTGGAGGAGCCACAGGGATAGCTTTTTCAAATTATGAAAATTTGTCGCCTGTGGGAATCGAACCAGGGACCTCAGGATCCACAGGCCGACTTCATACCACTGAGCTAGCCATCCCATAATACATACTTAAGCATTTAATATCACAGAAATACTTCAACAACAACGATATTAGAAAGAGGAAGCAAAATTGGAATGTTTGTTGGGCGAGATTTGTTTCTCTTGAAATTTTAAAGCAGATTCTTATTTGTAACAGGAAATACAAAATTAAAATGTGCTGGCAAGTACCATTTGTTTACAAAATAGTTGGTTTGTTTGTAGTAAAGTAGTTTATCCATTATAGTTTTAGTGTAACACTAGCGATCACGTCGACTCATTCTAGGCTCCGTGGATATTACGAGTAGTATACGATTCATGTTCATAAGAAAATTAATAATCAAATGTTTTTTCCATTTTGTATGCGAGCTCTCCAAAAAGGGCGACCGTAAGTGGTTAACGGAATTCATATGGTCCCAGATTCAAATCCTGGCAGTATCCAAATTTTTCTCTTTATAATTAAATTTAATAAATTACTAAGTATTTATGGAGTAATGGCTCAGTGGTATCAAGTCGGCCTCTGGATCCTAAGAACCCTGGTTCGAGCTCCACAGCCGATAAAACATTTTCGTCAATTTAAAATTACCCCTGTGGCTCCCCCACCACTAATATCATGAGGCCGTGATTTGACGGCTGTAACCGCACTTCACGCGCATAAATATATCACTTACCGAGATCTGCTTCGGCAGAGTGCCACATTCAGTAATGGGTAAAAGGTGTGATGATATATTTATTTATTTTATTTTTACTAAGTATATACTTAGAAAATTATAATTAAAATATAATTGCTTAATTCAATTTTAAGTTATTAATCCGAAAAATATTTTTTAAACAAGGGATCAAAAAATGATAAAGGGTTATTGGATTACTGGCTTTATTAATGATGTTAAAAAATAAATTCTCAATACAATGACGACGTTTCAAACACACGGTTTGTTTTCATTATCAAGTCTAGTAATAACCACATGTGGTTATTTACAAGCAAAAGTCGAAAAATTATATGAAGTTACATGTTAAAATTTTAATTTAATAAGCAAGTATGATTCCTTGTTTAAATAATTGGTTAATATTAAATATCAGTGTCACTGCGGACGTATTTCGTGTTAAGTCTTTTAGTACATAAAATAGTCGTGGAATCGAGGCTATCTATAACTCAACAAAAATAGAGAGAAAAATTTGAATACAATCTGATTTGAATCCAGGGCAACCGTAGCGTAGATGGTTAGTGCATATGACCGGAGTTCTTAAGGTCCCAGGGTTAAATCCTGGCGATTTCTCGATTTTGATACTTATAATTTAATTTAATTTCGTAATCTATAAAATACTTTATTATAAGATCTAAGTATACAAGTTGAATAGAGATTAGGAAGCCATTGAAAGTACTGTATAATATTTAAATCTTTCCTGAACTCTCACTTAAGAATTAAGATGAAATTGTCTATATTAAAATAATAAGTATTTCATATCAAATGAAGTTTTTATTGAGATCTGATAACACCATAAATGAAATTCTATATTGTTTATTTTGAGAGATATTGAAATGTGAATGACAGAAAGAGAATCAAGATATGAGAAACATTTTCTTTGTGAAACGTTTCTGAATGATAATGAAATAATTGTCTTCTCCTTTAGTTTTATTCTGCGGTAAATTAGCAAGATCATATGTTTAATCCATGTGTGACTACGATATCAAAGCAACATAAATTACGCATTCGCAGGGGTCAGAAACCGAGAGGTCGTAAACCCGATGATATCACGGAAAGTTTGAATTAGGGTCAGACACACTCTTGGAAAACTAGGTGTTATTTATTCCTTGAATTACCAAGACTCAGACTTAACGATTTAGTTATTTTTATATATCTGTAGCAAGGACTCAAGGACAAAGTGAATGTGTTTTATACGAGTATGTACATGGAAAGCATAAAAATTGCATTTTATGTAGAATTTATGTTCATTCGGAGATCGATAGAAGGCGTGGTTGCGTGATGCGATTCATATCTTGATAGCTCTGGATCGATTCCTTAAGCAAATGTCTTGAAATTCATTAACGTCTAAAATGAAGATTAGAATAAATATAAATGTGCGAACAAAACTAAATAGAAAATAAAATCTGAATTGTAATAAATTAAAAGTTTAATTAACTCACAAGAAAAAAGAAATATAGACTCGATTTGTTTCTTTGTGTATCCTAGTAAACTTGATAATGCTAATGTACAAAGATAAAGAACAGAGATATATTCATACCACCAATTATACCGGCAGTACAGTGGTATTGTTAGCGTTACAGCATTGGAATTTGAATATTCCGAGTTCATCCCACTCAAGCTAAAAAAATGTGAACTATCACATTTTGATTCGGTGACTTCGGACACTGTTTTTCTTTTAATTCTTGTTTCGTTCATTAATATATTTTTATAAAATAGTAAATAAGTTAATTGATTGCTTGGTGGGTACTTGGTGAAACATATTAAAAGATTTTTAAAGAAAAGTTTTAACACTGTACCTGTAACCGCAAGGTCGAAACAATCTTCGTGTTTTTATTACAATAATTTTTTTTTTGAACCATACCAAGTGTTGAAACTTTTATTTAAATAAATAAATATATCATCACGCCTTTTACCCATTACTGGGTGTGGCACTCTGCCGAAGCAGATCTCGGTAAGTGATATATTTATGCGCGTGAAGTGCAGTTACCAGCCGTCAAATCACGGCCCCAAAAGATGTTAGTGGCGAGGGAGCCACAGAGGTAATTCTAAATTGGTGAAAATGTCTTGTTGTTGGGATCGAACCAGGGTTCTTAGGATCCGTAGGCCGACTTGATACCACTGAGCCATTACCCTATTCATTTTTATTTGAAAAATATTAATTGTTTGCTAATTTAACCGACTTCGTAGCTCTCCTATAATGCTCGAGATAGCATTGGTGCGCCACTTAAAAAGATTAGCCTGTATATTTTATTTGAATAAATTTGTGATTTTGCTACTAAAATACTCTGTATTCTTTTTTAAATACTGATTTTTTGTATCGAGATTTAAAAATTCAAATGACAACGTATTTTCCGTTTTTTAATAATATTAAATATTGATATTTAGACCTATTTTGTAAAAAGTTTCTATGTTAGCAACGCTTCTAACAAATCAGATAGATAACGATTGATGATCGAGTCCTCCAGCAACTTTTTGAACAACTTTTTACCTCTTACAAAATCGGATTGTTTATACAAGATGAAGAAAAAGTTCCGGGACGGTTAAATATCTTGCGAAATACATATTGGATCGAAAATCGACAAAATACGTGTCAAATATTTCTCAAAAATCTATCCAATGATACCAAATTCGACCCCCCACCTCAGCCTCCAGGGGTTGGGGTGGGGGGCAACTTTGTAATCTTAAATAGGAACTCCCGTTTTTTATTGCAGATTTGGACTCTCCAGAAAATTTTACATTAATTTGATCTACGATTCAAGTTATTTTTGTTCACAGGTGGCGCTGTGATCGCCACAAACGGAAATGGGAGAAAACATTTGAGAAATTGAGATATCTCGCGAAATACATATTGGATCGAAAATCGACAAAATACGTGTCAAATATTTCTCAAAAATCTATCCAATGATACCAAATTCGACCCCCCACCTCAGCCTCCAGGGGTTGGGGTGGGGGGCAACTTTGTAATCTTAAATAGGAACTCCCGTTTTTTATTGCAGATTTGGACTCTCCAGAAAATTTTACATTAATTTGATCTACGATTCAAGTTATTTTTGTTCACAGGTGGCGCTGTGATCGCCACAAACGGAAATGGGAGAAAACATTTGAGAAATTGAGATATCTCGCGAAATACATATTGGATCGAAAATCGACAAAATACGTGTCAAATATTTCTCAAAAATCTATCCAATGATACCAAATTCGACCCCCCACCTCAGCCTCCAGGGGTTGGGGTGGGGGGCAACTTTGTAATCTTAAATAGGAACTCCCGTTTTTTATTGCAGATTTGGACTCTCCAGAAAATTTTACATTAATTTGATCTACGATTCAAGTTATTTTTGTTCACAGGTGGCGCTGTGATCGCCACAAACGGAAATGGGAGAAAACATTTGAGAAATTGAGATATCTCGCGAAATACATATTGGATCGAAAATCGACAAAATACGTGTCAAATATTTCTCAAAAATCTATCCAATGATACCAAATTCGACCCCCCACCTCAGCCTCCAGGGGTTGGGGTGGGGGGCAACTTTGTAATCTTAAATAGGAACTCCCGTTTTTTATTGCAGATTTGGACTCTCCAGAAAATTTTACATTAATTTGATCTACGATTCAAGTTATTTTTGTTCACAGGTGGCGCTGTGATCGCCACAAACGGAAATGGGAGAAAACATTTGAGAAATTGAGATATCTCGCGAAATACATATTGGATCGAAAATCGACAAAATACGTGTCAAATATTTCTCAAAAATCTATCCAATGATACCAAATTCGACCCCCCACCTCAGCCTCCAGGGGTTGGGGTGGGGGGCAACTTTGTAATCTTAAATAGGAACTCCCGTTTTTTATTGCAGATTTGGACTCTCCAGAAAATTTTACATTAATTTGATCTACGATTCAAGTTATTTTTGTTCACAGGTGGCGCTGTGATCGCCACAAACGGAAATGGGAGAAAACATTTGAGAAATTGAGATATCTCGCGAAATACATATTGGATCGAAAAACGACAAAATACGTGTCAAATATTTCTCAAAAACCTATCCAATGATACCAAATTGATAAATAATGAGAGTTCCCATTTAAGATTACAAAGTTGCCCCCCACCTCACCCCTGGAGGCGGAGGTGGGGTCGAGTTTGGTATCACTGGATAGATTTTTGAAAAATATTTGACACGTATTTTGTCGTTTTTCGATCCAATATGTATTTCGCAAGATATTTAACCGTCCCGGAACTTTTTCCCATCCTGTACGTTTTTACTTAAATGCAATCATAATTTTAGATAGTTTCTGTTTATAGTTAGTATTCAGTTTTTATTCTAGTTACTTTTCCTACCTTATTTTAAGAATAAAATATGGAACTTAGTTATTGCTTTTTCAGATGATAGAGTTCTGTTCTACGAATAATTGAATAAATAAACTGTTAGATGTAGATTATAACTGTTACAGTGAAAATCAAACTCGGTATAATTTCTTGTTCGATTTCTTGCGCATTACGATGTTAGTAACAGTTTAATAACTAACTTGTATAGTTATACTAGTTCTGTAGTTCTCTAAACTTCATGCATACAACTTGAGTTACGTTACTATTAAAGAAAATGAAAATTGGAAAAGTTTGAGATAATTGAATGAATTATATATAACTATAAATAAGTTGCCTTTCCGGCAGTATGTTCTCCAAGAAGGAAATGTGCATGTTTGATAAAATGAATAGAAAGTGAAATTCTTTTCGTGGATAATTCGTGCCCTTCGAGAAACACGTAATAGGAGGCAAACAACCAAATTACAGTGTTTCATTGTTGCGTGCAAATCGCCCAACAGATTTCATATCAACTTTAGCTTACCAATTATAACGAAACCTCTTGTTATTCACAATTTGAGCAGTTTTTAACTGCAGCAAAGTGAGCATGATCTGGCGTTTGACGTGTATAAACGTTGATACGCTAAAAGCTAAATACACATTTAGCCAGACGAGAATATTTTTAAATTTGATTTATGTAATTCCATTTGTATTCAACGCTGTAAAATTGAAGTGAGTGAATTGATTATGCTATTTGAACGTGATGTGCATGCGATGTTGCCAAGCTGCCTGCTTGGAAGATACAAATTTCATTTGTGTTTCAGGCATCGAAATGAAATTGACTTATTTGCTGATTCAGCTTTCTTGAGGATGTTTCTTACACATGATATTAAATTTAAACTGATGCTTTTTCTGAAATATTATATTACTTTTTGTTCGAATGGCTCTATAACTCGTTTTGATTGACATACGTAATGGAGGGTATTCAAAAGACATGTCTATATTGAATTGGTTTTCAGAATTTTAACATCAAAGCTAGCAAATTTATTGTCTGGCGTAAAATGTCGTTTTAATTATTCTACAGAATTTTGTGAAATATTTAATTTATATTCGAAAGTTAAAGTGTGGGATTAGGAAAGAAAGAATTCATTCAAAAAAGAGAAGGTTTTTCAAAGGTCAGAATTGATATACAAAATAATGGTTTACATACTTACTAAATTACAATATCTACATACTCTTGATCATGCATGCCATTACATATTTTTAAACTTTAAAGCATTAAAACAATAATTACGTAGAATGTTTAACTTCAATTTTGTGGAATTCACTTCCAAAAACAAGCGCAGGGCGACACTCTCTTCCTTTCTCATCTTTTTGTTACATTTTCAGTTACTGCATTGTGTGGACTTTTCTTTCATATGCAATTGCAGGCTATCACTTTCATCTTTTCTAATCTTTGTAGATTTGTCGTTAGATTCGTTATTAGATTCGTTGTTAGGAGTAAGCGTGGGTAATTTGAGGTGTTTTATGCATGTCGAAGAAAGAAGATAAATGATAAGTGAATAATTAATGAGTGAAAGATTGACAAATGATTGGATGAATGTGATTGAGGGTTTTTTTTTACTGGGTACACTAACCCTTTGAATTAGAAATTTATTGGATACAGCAACCCTTAGCAATAATTTAGAACATCAAAGTTTTATTTTAGTTCAGTATTTTTAAGTTACTGTGTCCCGTTATCAATTTAATCTAAATAATATCTAATTTCATGTCCATATGTTAATATAAGAAAAATATTGTGATGATCACATTTTAAATGAAAATATATAAATATATCATTACGCCTTCTACCCATTGCTGGGTGTGGCACTCTGCCGAAGCAGATCTCGGTAAGTGATATATTTTGCGCGTGAAGTGCGATTACCAGTCGTCAAATCACGGCGCCCCCAAAGATGTTAGTGGTGGAGGAGCCACAGGAGTGGTTTTTTTAAATTATGAAAATTGTTTGTCGCCTGTGGGAATCGAAACAGGGTTCTCAGGATCCACAGGCCGACTTCATACCACTGAGCTAACTACCCCATTAATATATATAGGTACTATATAGAATAAATGTAACTATTATTATTTGAATATGGGGTAATGGCTCAGTGGTATCGAGTCGACATGTGGATCCTAAGAATCCTGGTTCGATCTCCACAGTCGACAAACATTTTCACCAATTTAAAAATTATACCTGTGGCTCCTTCACCACTAACATCTTTAGGGGCCGTGATTTGACAGCAGGTAACCGCACTGCACGCGCATAAATATATAACTTACCGAGATCTGCTTCGCCAGAGTGTCACACCCAGTAACGGATAAAAGGCGTAATGATATATTTATATATTATCATTTAAAATGTGATCATCACAATATTTTTCTTATATTAACATATGGACATGAAATTAGATATTATTTAGATTAAATTGATAACGGGACACAGTAACTTAAAAATACTGAACTAAAATAAAACTTTGATGTTATAAATTATTGCTAAGGGTTGCTGTATCCAATAAATTTCTAATTCTAACGGTTAGTGTACCCAGTAACTCCCTAATTTTAATTAATCTCTCAAAGAATATAAAATTTTGTTCATGTCAGCTAACCATAAACTTTAGACCCAACCTAGATTGCGAATATTTTTCACTTTATTCACATTCATATTTCATATTCTGAGGTAAATAACTAATGAATCTCCCAGTGTTCATTATCTCGTCAGCAGCTTTCTCCGGTTGCGCTGGTGGTGATACATCATGTAACAAGCCGGGACAACTTGACTAACAATCCCTCAACACCCATCAAATTACATTACATTAAACACATTCTGCGGAAAAACTTTGCCGTGAAACAATAGCCGTAAACTTTGAACTTTTATCTATTTTCACGTTTTCTCCTGGGACACGCACTGACGAGAAGACGTCTTTGCCCGATTTCAAACATTGCTGCATTATTAATATGACATTGGTATAGCTTGTCTCGCTGTCATTTTCCTGTCTCTAGAAATAGCTTTTTAAAAATATTTTTATTGAAAATATTGATTATCGAACAATGGTTTTTATTATATGTAAATACCAGTTTCTAATTATTCTGCAACGCTTAGGTAAATTTAATGCAACCATTATATGATAAATTTACGTACTTAAAAATTATATTAGTAAAAGTTTTAGTACTAAATTATTAAGGTTTATAAATATTATAACGTTACTTATTTTGATATGAAACTTCTTATTGGCTGAATGTTTTCATGCCGTTCCAAGCTGTAAAAATGTTTAAATTTATTTATCCAACACCGACTCAACCTGTATTTCATTTGCTACTTGGTTCACTTAAATCAGTTCAGATAAATTAGACAACATGTCTAAATAAACTGAATTAAGCAAACTGTTGCACTTATTGGCATGTATTACTGTGAGCTAAATCCGAATAAGTAAATCTAGTACTAAAAATAAAGTGAGCGAAGTAATCTAGTGAAAAATAAGTGATCTGATTCAATTTGTATAAGTTAGATCTGATTCAAATGGCAAATTTAATACGCCTATAATAAGCCTATTGCATTGTTATAACCTACCTACATTCATCTCTTGACTTTTATAGAGATTCTTGCAAGATGAGATGAAAATAGAAATAGCTAACTCTTGTCTCGTAAAAACATGTTTAACTGCGGCCCACACAAATAAAGTAAATAGAAAACTGGATATCATATTATTACTTTATTGAATACGAAAGAAAAGAACACTTTCTTGAACTTTTAGTTTTGACTTTTGAGGTACTTGATGTCGTATAAGTTCAAACGTTTAAGAAAAATAAATATTCGAATTTGTTCGTAATAGAAACGTCACCAGAAGGACCATAAAGCTTTACCAGTAAGGACTATAAATGGATTCATTTCAAACTTTTCCTTTGAACATTAAAGACGGTTTTACAGTTTATGAATAATTTGCTCTGATATGCAAAAGTTAACCAAAACGTTGAATAAATCTGTGTATTTCTACCAATATTTCGAATTATTCATTCATTCGTATTATATGATTTACGAAATTTGAAATGATATTTAAAAACAAAACATGAAGACGAATACAATTCATTTTACAAATTACAATTAATTTTTAATCTATAATCTATTCCATAATACGAATTGTACGTCAATATATTAATCACTCACAGATATGCTTATTGATCGAGTCGCAGCCAAGAGCAATAAGCATGTAAGTGCGGCAAGAACACTTTCTGTTTGTGGTATACACACAATATTTTTTCTACGACAACTTAGAAACGCTTAAAGAAGAATTTAAAATAATTTTTGTCAGTTTTTCTGGTTTTAAATTCGCTTTAAAATGTTGACTCGATCATATACTCGTATTAATAATAATAATAATAATAATAATAATAATAAATCTTTATTACCCAACAGGATAAACCCAATTACAGAGTAATACATAAAAGAAAACAAAAACACAAGAAAGCAAACATACATCAAAGTAATAAATTTTGTAACTTATTAGTACCTATATAAAGTTAAATTATCCCTAAAATCTAATTCGATACACATTGAGTTATAAGCACGACACATTGAATTAATTGGCGAATTATAATGATAACTCGTACGCGAAAAATTACATAAAAAAGTATTATTATTTCTAGTGTTACAAGCATTAACAAAAAAGTTTAATTGTGAAAGTAGTGCACTATCATCAACATAACAATTAATAATTTTGTATAAAAACAGGAGTTGCTGTTTGACATGTCTAATCAGCAATGGTTCTAAAGTGAAAGTATTAAGAAGATATTTATACTCATCATTCGGCCAAAAATGAAACAATCGATAACAAACAGTCAGATTAGAAAATATTATCTTATTTTACAAGGAGCTAAAGTGATACTTTTTAAGACGAATCTGTAGATATTGTTGGACGATAAAATATGCTATTTTTTCTTTAAACGCCGGAATATATACCCTATTATACATACTTATGGGATGGCTAGCACAGTGGTATGAAGTCGGCCTGTGGATCCTGAGGTCCCTGGTTCGATTCCCACAGGCGACAAATTTTCATAATTTGAAAAAGCTATCCCTGTGGCTCCTCCACCACTAACATCTTTGGGGGCCGTGATTTGACAACTGGTAACCGCACTTCACGCGCAAAATATATCACTTACCGAGATCTGCTTTAGCAGAGTGCCACACCCAGTAATGGGTAAAAGGCGTGATGATATATTTTATTTATTTATTTTATTTTATTATACATACTTTTGTCATATACGAGGTGTGGCTATTAAATAACAGGACTGATGCGGTTTTAACATTTTATTTTGATTTCATACCAATTTACGTATTTTCACTTTCAATATAAACCCCTCTTCTATCCCTACAATGCTCCATGCGAATCTTCCATTGTTCGAAACAGTGCTGGAAGTCTTCTTCTGTCAGCTCTTTCAGAACGCGTACCGATTTCTCTTTCAAAGCTCAAATCTTGATGCTATTAAGGCAAATTTCACCTTAGGAAACAGATAGAAGTCGTACGGTGCAAGATCTGATGAATAAGGTGGATGGTACAACACTGGGATGCTGTACTTGACTAGAAATCTCTTGGCAAATATTGCGGAATGAGCCAGCGCATTGTTTTGATGGAGAAATCATGACTTGTCCTTCCACAATTCGGGTACTTTTTTCAATAAATTATAAGTTTCAGTAGTTTTGCCAAGTTTCAGGTGAAATTTCACAACAATTCGTTGCTCTAATGTTACACTTAACATTTCTTCGGTGAAACAAAAAAACAACTCTAATTAGAACGATGCTACGGCTATACGGATTTGTTTACAGAAGCGAGAGGTACTGCATTCGAAAGAGAAAGCTTCACGCTAAAAAGCTGACGGTCGCTGGTGTTTGGCGCATGCGTACTTCGTCTGTAGCAGCGTCAGTCTCGTTATTTAATAGCCACACCTCGTAATTTTTCTAACATTCGTGAACGACAGAAATAGACTTTTTTGTTGCTGGTGAACCAATGCAACTCCTTGATTTTAACAAACGTCAGAAAAACTATTTGTCAGAAAAATCAAACTTTAACTGTTTCTGTGGATTTCTGAAATGCCGTCTTTTTCTGACATTTGAAGAAAAACTCATTTTCCGCACATGTATGGACTGTTGTATTTTCTACACGAGTAGGCTTTCTTTACGTGGAATAAATTCAGAAAAGTCTTTTTTCTGCACGGTCGTAGATAAAATGTATTTAGGTTTCTTAGAGCGCAGTTCTCATCTCGATGTTTTAAAAAAATACTATAAAAATAAAAGCATTTTCAAGAAAATGCTTTTAAGACGAATTATACCACAATTCCTGCTGTCATCCAAGGCTAAATATCTTCGTGGATTGACAGCTGCTGCAGGCACTATAGGTAATGGGATTTAGTTCCTGTGGGGTCTCTTCCTGTCTGTTGTGTTCTCCAGACAGTTCAAATATCGGCCAGTGCTAGCGATCCATTGTGCCGCTCACTTGACCATCTGAATCGAACTATGTCCGTAGCTTGTCAGGTGCTCGGTCAGGTGATTGTGGCCTGATTGGATTTATTGTCTTCTGGGATCCTGATACTTGGAACAAGGAACAAGGTACAGGATGATGTCCTTCAGATTTAATGGTGCTTGGTAATTGTGATTGTGGGTATTGGTTTATCTAAGATTCAGGAGTTAATGGAAGTAGTCCATTTAGGAAATGATAGTTTTATAAGAGTCAAGTTTTGTTTTATTAGATGGTTGTGTAACATGTTTATAGCTTCTATAAATAATGGAAAGTACTGCAAATAAGGTAGCCTGTTTTTTGTTATTTTGCTAATGCATTAGTATTGTTGTAGTAAAATTTATAGTGTCCAGATTTAAAGTAATTTATAGATGAGATTTATCTGCCACTTTTAAAATTAGTCGTTGGTAGTTAACTTTTTTTAAATTTATAGTTGGTACTGTGCATAATAATAATCAGATTATAGAAGTAACATGTTTATTTTGTATTTTATCTTACAGTAGCGGTTTCTGATGTACAATATACAATTGTTTTCAGTGACTAAAATCAGCAATTGTTAAAATGATTTCCTACAACTGTGCGATTTCTTTGTTATTACATAACTATTATTGCCTCGGTTACGGGTGGAAAATAGACCAGATCAAGTGCATTTCTGTAAGCAAAGAAACATTAGTGCCGAAAGTAATTTGTACTTTACGCAATTGTCAAAAGCAAATATAAGTGAGAGCGATTTAAATTTCGCGTCAAGCACGGAATTTCATATTTTAGGCACATACGCTTATGGAAGAAGAAGAAATATATAGTGGTACATTTTGACGTTTATAAACATAACCTTAAACTGCGGTATATCTAATCTGTACACATCACATTGAGCAGACAAGAACTCAAGTATATCATTATTAAATATGATAATTAATAATAATAACCGAACAAAGTAAAATATATCGATAAATGGTTTTATTTAAAGAGTAACTGAAATACATAATATTGATTGTTTAATGTTTGTGAATATTAATAACACGTTGTTACAGTTGTTTATATTTACATAATTTGAAGTGGAAACTTTTGTACTGTCCTACAGAAACATTGACTTCTTCCGTACCTGTTCAAATTATTAACAGTGATATTATTGACAACAATTTCGGAGGTTTTAGAAGTACCAGCAGCAGGTTGATTGTCATTGTCAAGAATAGATCCAATAATTACCTTTGGAGATGTATATGATAAAGAAGATTCACTCAGTGTAGTATTCTAATCTAGACGATTTTGAAGAAATTATCTTGAAATTAGTGAAATATTTTTAAATAACGAAGAACAATGTGCAATCAATCAACAAACAAACCATAGCAACGCCATAAAACATCGTTTTCGTGGAATATCATTAAAATTTTATAAGTTCTGATTATATTTTAGTGATTTTGTAAATCGCACAGTTGTAGGAAAAATATTGTTTATAACACGTGCCGAAAAGGTTACGTGCTCGTGCAGATTTCCGCACTCTGCTTCTACTCTTGCACGTAACAAGTTTTTTTCGGTACTTGTTATAAAAATAACTATTAAATCTATGACAACTATAAACAACTAACAATTTATATCAATGCAACAGCTTGACAATAGTGATATATCACTTATTTGACAGCATCTCCATTCTATTTAGTTTGCACCTTATTTTAACTTTATTGTTGAAAAACCGGTACTGTAAGGAAAAATGTTGTATATCACACATAAGTGAAATGTCATAATAAGCTCGTGAAAATTATCAGATTACCGCTTCCGCGCTCATGAGTGAAACATTTCACTCGCTTGTAATAACTTATTCCACTCATATAATGTATTATTATTAGTATTTTCTTTTAGCATATATTCATCAATTGATACAACAAAAAACAGAGAGTAAAATAAATCTGTGTAGTCTAGTTAAAAGTCTCGAGTATAAATTTAGGCATCGACTAATTTTTTTCATTATAAATCAATAATTGTATTAATTTGGTAATTACAATAGTCATTATTTATTAATGAGTTAGTAAGAATTAAGTAACGTTTACATACATACCACAGAATCAGATTTTCTTTAAAGAAAAGTCCAAACATTGTTCTGTAAAAATATATTTGAGATAAAATTTGTGATGAATAAATTCTGCTTTTACATGGTGTCTACTGGCTTGAAATTCAAGGAAATCTTGGAAAAATCTTGGAATTTAAAATCCTGACTTAATATCCTTAAAAGTCTTTAGATTTAATTATAGTATCTGTGCAAAAAAATTTACCGACACAAAAATTGTTTAAGTTCGAAGCTTCGAAGTTTTTCTGGCGAAGTTCAAAACATTCGAATGTTCGAACGTTCAGAAATTCAAACTTTGGTGGAAATCAACGACGCTAGTAGCAGGGTTGTTCATATTTTACCCACCCAAAAAAACCCACCTGGTTTTTTTTTAATAAAACCCACTTAAAAAAACCCAAATAACCCCACTAAAAAACCCATTTGGTTGAATGGTTGAAAATTCACCCAGGGTGAATTTTAAGATAGAGTCAAATCTTAAACATCTTTTATATATTTTATAGTGTAATAATACATAATCTCTTTACAAAATAAAACGTTTAACTTAAATTATCATTTATTACATCATATCGTAATATCACATTGCATTACTTTGACAAATGTCAATATCAAACTAGTTTAAGACCAAATATTATTTGTCACATATAATGTTAGTATTACAAAAACTGATTGATACCCAATCTTTTTACTGGCAAATTTGAAATATAGTTTTAACTTAAATAAGTATGACAATAACATGATACAGTATATTGTTTCTAATTCACAATAAAATAAATATATTTTTTTGCAATTATTACATAATAGTATATAAATTTAGTTTTAATGTTTAGTAGTATACAATATACATTTTAAACATTATATACAAAATTAATGTTGAAGTAATTAACTTGAATTAAAAAGTGTATTTGTCAATATTATAAAAAACCCAATAATATTCAAATAAACTCAAAAAAAGCCAAAAAAACCCAGTGGGTCGGGTTTTTTTCAACCCGGCCTAGTAGACACTATGTTTTGTTTTAAACAACTTGAAGCAAGACATTATGTACGATTTTATGTGAAATGAGTTTTAGGAAATATATATATTTTTTAAATATAAGAAAATCTAACTGAATTAAAAAATTGTCTTGTTTTTTGCGTTTTTTGTTTATTAGCATTTAACGTATTTTTGTTTTTCTGTTTGATGAATTTATTCGCAATAACATTTTTAATGCAATAGTATTTTTAATTATATTACGCATAAAATGAAAAACTAATAAAATTACTACTAAATTATAAATGTAAAATGGAAAATAAATGTTATTATACGCTCAGTTTAATTAATTACATATTCCAATAACATTTCAGATGAATTAACAGAAAACAAATTACGAAATGCAATTTTAGATAAATATTTTCCAGCAATTAATTTTAATGCTATCTTCGCAATTTCCGACTGAAAATAACTGAAATACTTCATTATTTTATGCATTGAAGCATTCTAACAATTTTTTTTAATTTCGAGATAAAATGCAATTTATTACTTGTACATACAAAGCTAATCAAATTAAATACTTGAGCTTCAGAATTTTCCCTGACTGTTTATTTTCACCAGGAGTTCTAGATTTATTTTCTCCTTGTTTAATGCAATTGAAACTTATGAAACAATATGTTATTATGTTCTACGTTCAAATGAAAAATGCTTGTTGAAGAATCTAGTAATCTTCTTAACAGTAATTCATCTTATTTTCTCGTTTCAAATTAAATGCAATAAATCCGATATTAATTTCCTTCTCTCAAAACAATTCTGTTTGTAAGCCAGTCAATTTTCTGTCAGTCTCATTCAATCGTTCCTAATCGAAATTGGCTGCAGTGGAACTATTCTCCGAACGTTCGTTTGAAGTGGTTCACTCGCTTTTATATCATCGGTGTTCTGGTGGTATTAAGTAAAGGGATGTCCATCATCTTGACAAGGGATAATGCTTGAGTTTTCTGCACTGTCACGTGGGTAAAATTACATCTGCCTTAATTCTTCCAAATATTGTTTTCTTGGTAATTAATCCAACCTGAGAGCTGTGGAGTTCTTGTCAACATGATATGAATATCTTCAATCTTCGTAGTTTTTGTCAAAAATAAGTATTCTAAATTACTTTTCCAGTAAATGAATATTTGTTTTTCTGGTGCTTTTAATATGTTATGATGTGTTTTTGATATGAGGAAGTTGTTGTTTATTTAGATATGTTGCATAAATTAGTTTTTCGAAAAATGAACAGAATTCTCGAGATTATTGTTGGCTGTTGGCAAAATTAATATGTTCCTGTCGTTTTATTTTACTTGTATTCAGTATCTAGTAGCAAGGGCTAGAACTAGTCGAGATCTGCAAAGATACTTTCAACCAGAGGTGTATACAATATATTTTTCTACGATCGAAAATTAAGATTAATAAATTTTTCATTGTAATTAATAAAGATTTTGAATGTGGGTAACGAGGAAAATAATGCAAATAAAACAATACTGTAAAAAAGTTAATATTTCTGTCTGCAGAGAGCTCCATTATCAAGAGCAACGATCTGTAAAGAGCACAGAGTAAATAAATATACAGAGCGAATGTAAGCAGGTTTGATGGGCGAGAGACGCGTTGCCATGAAGCGGAAGGGGTATCCATGAGAAAACGCGGGAGCGCCATCTTGGTTTGCGCCACATTATCTAATATCTAATAGAAAATCACTGTATTTGTTTAACAGTATGTTACACATAGTATAAACATGTACCTACTAAAAACACAAAATATTAATTAAAAACTTAAGTAAACACTGAATATAATCACTTTTTATCACGCATGAAATTTCTGTCTGGCGCAAACCAAGATGGCTACTTCAAAACTAAGTGGCTACAATTGTAAACAACACCCGCCCTCTGTTGTTTTATTTCCTCTGTGGTAAAGAGCCTTGGTTTGTAATTGTTCACTTTCTGTCACCAATTCAGTTCAGAAAACCTATTTACTTTTCTTACTTATTGTAGAAAAAGAATATATTATTTTAATGGTAGGTAGTCGTATAAATAAGTAACTAAATAATTTTATTTTACAATAGTGGTTTTGATGTACATTATACAATCTTTTCAGTGACTATTCATATGTGACTAAAAATCTTTAAATCCATGATAACTGCAAACAACTAACAATTTAATCAATGCAACAGCTTGACAACAGTGATATTTCACTTATTTGATAGCATCTCTATTCTATTTAGTTTGAACCTTTTTTCTAATTTTACTGTAGGAAAATCACTACTGTAAGATTAAACGTTGGATAATCACAAGTGAGTGAAATGTTATTATTTTCTCGTGGGAATTATCACACTCGCGTTTACGCGCTTGTGCGTCAATAATCTCACACGCATTATTATTTATTGTTTATTACTTATGAAAGAAAGTATATAAATAACGCCCACTCATCATGCCCGCTTCATCCAGTCAGTGTCACAGTTGATTCATATTTGTATACTTATTACTGTAATCTTAATTTCCAAGGAAAAATATAATCTTGTAGGCACCATGGATGTTATTAGATAATAATGTCCTTGGGCTGGATACTGTCGTTTTCTGTGTATTATCAGCTATATAATACCCTTGATGCAGTACGGTAGGATGGGTAGCGTTACGGAATTCGAATCCGAAGATCCCAAGTTCGAATCCTACTCAAAACTAGAAATTATTAGAACAACCACTCTACGGCTCGGTGAGTTCGGACCCTGTACTGTAATTGGGATTCAATCCTTGTTATACAGAGTAACATAAATAAATAAATAAATATGGGGTGGCTAGCTCAGTGGTATGAAGTTGGCCTGTGGATCCTGAGAACTCTGGTTCGATTCCCACAGGCTACAAACAATTTTCATAATTTCAAAACTACCGCTGTGGCTCCCCCACCACTAACATCTTTGGGGGCCGTGATTTGACGACTGGTAACCGCACTTCACGCGCAAAAATATATCACTTACCGAGATCTGCTTCGGCAGAGTGCCACACCCAGTAATGGGTAGAAGGCGTGATGATATATTTATATTTATTTAATTTTTTATAAATAAATAAATAAATAAATAAATAACTATTACAAAAAGACGATCATATTTTCAAGAGGAAATATTTTGTATTGTCGTGCAATAAAGAAATATATTTCTGATTGGATCCTCAGATAAACACTTTAGGTTTGAGAATTTCATTAGAGTCAAAAGTTGCGTGAAAACTTTATAGTCCACGTTCACGAATCCTCGATACTCGGTAATAAAACAAAATTGGATTTCAGAATACATTAAATCGCTTTAGACTCGTATTTCCCAGAACGAAGGTTTAATGCTATTTTTCTTTCACCTTTCCGTTGATTCACCTTCACATTTTGGTATTTCCATTTTCATTTGCCCTTAGTGTTCCGTATATTGATTCGGTTGAAAGAATTTGATTTGATTAAAAGTTTACTCGTGTAACTTTGTGGTGTCACCTTTCCGCGCAGAAGATACCAGTTTTAACTTTATCGCTTTATCTAATTTCTTCTGGAATTAAGTTTCGCGCTAGTTTTCTTTGAAACTTGAAGTGTTGCTTCTCCTTTTGATCACATGCATTTAGTGCCATATAATTACAAAGTTTTAGTACTTACTGTTACGAAGGAAACAAAATTGTAAGAGTTTCAAAAATTAATAAATAAATATATCATCACGACTTTTTATCTATTACTAGATGTGGCACTCTGCAGTATCAGATCTCAGTAAGTGCTATATTTATGCACGTGAAGTGGAGAAGAAGCCACAGAGGTAATTTTAATGGGCAGTAAAGTTTACGCTTTGCGGGATTCGAACTCTGGTTCTTCAGTTCACTAGCCGTTGTATTTCCTCTGACCATCCTATGTATCTTCTACTGTAAGAATAAATATAAATAAATAAATAAATGGATATATCATCACGGCTTTTACCCATTACTGGGTGTGGCACTCTACATAGCAGATCTCGGTAAGTGATATATTTATGCGCGTATGGTTACTAGTCGTCAAATCAAGGTCGCTAAAGATGTTAGTGCTGGGATAGCCACAGGGGTAATATTAATGTGGTGAAAATGTTTGTCGGTTGTGGGAGTTGAACCAGGGTTCTCAGGATCCACAGGGCGACTTGATATCACTGAGCCACCTACTCCATACTGTAAGAATGTGTCAAATAAATTTGATTTCAACAATTGTTAAGTATCTACTTCCTCAAATACTAATTAAAAATATTAAATCAATATTTATTGACAAATACATCAGTTCAAAATATCACTTATTTATTTTTACATATGGGGTAATGGCTCAGTGGTATCCGAGTCGGCCTGTGAATCCTAAGAACCCTGGTTCGATTCCCACAGCCGACAAAATATTTTCACCAATTTAAAATTACCCCTGTAGCTCCCCCACCACTAACATCTTTGTAGGGCGTGATTTGACGGCTGGTAACCGCACTTCACGCGCATAAATATATCACTTACCAGGATCTGCTTCGGCAGACTGCCACACCCAGTAATGAGTAAAAGGCGTGATGATATATATATTTTTTTTGTGGCTTCTTTGGCGGACCAACTACTTAGGTCATATGCCGCCATTACGCCCTGATCTGCGTTTTAGTTATTATGGTCAACAGCAACGCGGGTTTTCTCTGGACGGTCACCCATGTACTACCCGCGCGCAACGTTACTTAACTCGCGTTATTGCTTAGATCAGTTCCAACGAGTGCTATTTATATATTTATTTATTTATTTATATAAATATTAATAACGGGTGTTCAATGAATCCTGGCGTCCTGGTTGGCTACGAGGCTGTGAAACATATGTCTGTACTTTATTCATACAATTAACCTTAAATAAAATGACAAACTTCATTCAAAATGAGGAAAGTGCAATTCCGTTTTCATTTCGCTCAGTATTGTGAAAATAAGACTTCACTATAAACGTTTTTTTGTTCCTGAGTAAATATTTTACTCTAAAACAGTTCAAAAATAAATTATTGTTTTACTTAAATTTATGTCTAATAAAATATGACGTTTAAGGTTAAATTATATGAATAAAGTGCAGACATGCATTTCACAGTCCATAGCTACCCAGGACGCCAAGACTTATTGAACATCCGTTATCTGCATTTTAGGTTTTGAAGACGACATATTTTTATTATGAAATATATGTATATTTCTTGTCAAATCATGAAAATTGCAGATATTTCTGAAAGACGACGAACTAACCAATGTGTTGAAAAGAAGCCTGAAAAGTTTTTGACGTGGGCTGGAACTGGAACTTCGTAGTGCTCGACTAACTTTAGGGCAAACCAAATAAATTAATCACTTTCGGTCTCACGCTTCAAATGCCTCATACCATTCCCTCTCGGTATTTTTATATACATACATATTAAAAGATTTCCCTGTCTCATAAAATTAAGACGAAACTAATGGTACGCTGAAACTTTGAAATATTCTGTCTTTATTCTTGTAGCATCGTAATTGCGCTTTTGTTTTATAAATGCACAAGAATAACTTAATCCCAATTATAGTACAGAGTGATCAAAACCAACTGGTAGTTACGTGACCCGCAACTTTCCTCAATGACATCAAAACTAAACTTCTAGGATTGGTTGGAAACCTAACGTAAAACAACTCATTAATTAAGCTACATATTAATAGTATATTACGTAATAAGCATCGAAAGTGTAAAATAACGTGCGAGTGTGCAAATTGAAAAACGAGGCGCGCGGCGCCAAATGATTTAAGTACACGAGCATAGTTATCACACTTTCGAGCGAGTTATGTACACTATTTTTCAGACGACTACAAAATATTTCTAAAAAAACTTTACAAGAGCAATGTTGTTACACTTTGACAGCTGATGCGTTTTTGTAAACGAGCGTTGACGTTTTACGTGTGAGGTTAGGTATTTTGCAACTGTATACTCCATTCCCTGTATGAAAACGATGACGTCACATTCGGTATCCATGTGATTCAAGATTTTGTATTTAAAACATTTACATTGGTATTGGATTGATATTTTTAAAACATAACCTAAAATTTAAATGTCAAATTAAAATATTTATTATTTTATAAAATTTAATTTGTTTATAATGAAACCAAATTCTGCATATATTAAATAAAAATCAAATATAAATTTATCTTAACGCACGAAAAATATTACCTACCTTATTATAACACGTAATTTTGTAAAATAAAACTCAAAGGAATATACATTTTCATATGTATTATTATTATATATAAATAAATAATATTTGAAAATACAAAATACAATGCAGATTACCTCTTGTACTACAGTTAAAAAAGATCCTCGATTCTCTCTAACTCCAGCGGAAAATAATCATGAAGATGACAAACGCATTTCTGCATTTGATTACCCAACATTTTTGTAGCCATTTCTTATTTCTCAGTCTGTATTTATGTATCAAAAATGTCACAAACTTAGAAATGACAGGTGAGAAAATAACAAAATCTTGACCATAGGTCTCTATTTTTATCTTATAAACAAATATGAACAAAGTAAATGTAAATTTTCGTATTAGTAAGAACTGTCATATGTTTTCATTAAAATAATAAATGTGATAGAACGTGAAAAAACATGAAACGTGTGTCTTAACTTATTAAGACATACGTTGTGTCATTCGCATAGGTACGAATAATATTATTAAAAAAAGCTAGCTATATTTCATCGTATCTATGATAACATCGTCCACATATGACGTCATCGTTTTCATACAGGGAATGGAGTATACTAACCATAATGTCAGAATATTAAATAATGCTAAAATATTAGTAAATAAGTAATTATTAATTTAGAAAAATAAGATTTATCTGCAAATATGTTGAAAAATCTGCAAAAAACTTCAATCTAAATAATAATACAAATTCTTTTCATTTATTTTATTATTTTCTTTCATCGTAACGCCATCTGTTGTCAATCAGTGAAACTTCACCTGACATGTTAGAGGTGTATGTTATGCTAACATATCAGTATATGCTATTTTCAACTTTCCGTAGTAGTTTATGATGTTGTTATAGTTACTTTCATAAGTGGTCGTCTGAAAAATTATTTTTGTAACTCACTTACAAAATCAAATAACGACGACTATTTTCGATAATGTAATTACGAAACGCAAGCAATAAAGTCGGTAAAAAGGAAAAGAGAAACAATGTAACGGACATTTATTTATATTGACAGTTTAACAGAACCATACACGTTTATGAATTGCACCCTAGTGCTAATACTTATTGCCGCGGAGTAAAGACTGATAAATACTCAGGACTTAGATCACGTGACTATCAGTTGGTTTTGTTCACTCTGGACAAGAGGCCTACAACTTACAGCGAAATTCAAATGCTTTATCAATGAAATTTGTAGTTCTGGACGAGTCTATATTGCAGCGTTAATGTGAATTATTAGTTCATAAACAATAAATTTGGCCTTATATATGTATTTAGAAGTAATGGGGGATTCAAGTGGTAGAGGTTTTTAATATATATTTATTAAAATAAGTTCTTGACCGTACATCATATTTAATACAATATAAAATCATACCATAAATGATATCTTTATTGCTGAAATATGAAAGTTAAAGTTGAATAATTTAAAACGCTCATTGCAATTACGTAGTTACATTAAGCCAATCACAGAGCTTTGTCTGAAACGTTTGTCGGTGCTGAATTGTACTGAGAGGAAGACGAAGAAGAAATAAGCATTCAGCATTCTACGATTCTACCAATGACGTATAATACTAGACGAATTATGCCGTATTCAAGTCAATGCAAACGCCGTTGTTATCCGTCTAGTTATGTTTTGTCTGAGGATTCTACTGACAACGACACACGTTACGTGAAGTTACGTGTTATTTATCTCTGTCTTATCTGTCTCTCTTTAAGCTAAGATGTAACTATGTCACATTCGTTTGTTTCGAAAGTTTAAATATTATTATCATGCTTAATACAAGTTTAAAAAAAAAATAAAAATTTTGGGTATAATAATTTTATTACGTAGATTAATATATAAAAAATTCAAAAAAGTCTTGAAAGGCCCATTTTGAATTGTGAATGAACTCATTTTAAAATGAATTGTGTATTGTGAATTATAATTCCTTTATTTTTAGTGGGCTAATTAATTGTAAATGGAATTAATTTGTTGGGCAAAGTAGAACGTACTACATTTAAATTTAATTATTTTAATATAATAATTACACGCATTATCTATTTAGTTAAAAGCTTGTTTGAGTACGCAGTAATATGTCATATATTTAATGTAATATATAATATATTTTGTTAATTGAAATTTCATCAAATTGTTGCTGTTAAGTAATTCATATTTTCGAGGTTATTCGTACATTTAAAATATCAAGACAAATATTATACGAATGCAATCAATGAAACATACAGAAAATTATATATTGTATTATTGTTAATAACGCAATATAATTTTTTTTATATGGTAACTTGATTCATATTTTGCAAACACAAAGATAGTACTAGACAGTGTTTAAACCAAACAATTTACATGTGTATCATTCACAACAGACCCGTTCAGCTACAGTTACCGCATATAGCCATTGGCAAATCCATGATTGATTGATTTCAATTCTGTGTGCAGTTGAATTTTAAAATAAAACCTTGTTTACGGTTTATGTATTCATACCAGACAATTTGAACCCAATTAAACCTGAATTAAAGTCGGAAAAAGTAATATTGAACTGCAAAACCAACTTTAATCTATACATATACGTATAGTAAATATTGGAATAATAGATATTTGATTTATATGTAGTATTTTATTTAGAAAAATTGAATAGTAAATAATGCAATACAATTTTATCTATCTAAGACCATCAAGTAATTTAATAGTTATTTATGTTGCAAATACTGAAAGTGAAACTTTATAGGATGAGTAGGCAATTTATCTTTCGAGTCCAATAAGGACACTTTCAGTCCGAGCAGTGTACAATATTTTTTGTTTGATCGTACTATAATATTATTTATGCACAACCGGGCCAAAAAGTATGTTTTAGCCCTGAAAGTGTGCTTAAACTTCTTTTTGGCCCTAGGGCCATGAAATACTCTTTTTAAAAATGTCATTTTAACATATATGTACTTATATGAATTTTTTTAACACACAATTAGATGTTATTTTGTTGTACTTCAAAACTATACCTACAAAAAATACTATTATTATTATTATTTTTTATTTTAATTTTGGAAATTTACTGATATCTATATTATTGTTAATTGAAATTTTTAATTTTAACATTGACTAAAAGGATCATAATGTAGATCGTTTTTTTGATCTTGATATGATAGAGAAATACGCCAAAAGTACGTTTTCGGTGTAACTACTTATCTTCTTTGCTTTGTACCATTCACAAAATTCGAAGTAATTTTTTTCACATAATTGTTCTGATTTTACGGGAGTACAATAAGTAGAACTTTAATTGCACAGTTGGTTTTCTATAGTTACATTATGACAATAATATTTACTTACCATTACCGTGAACGGTAAGTAAATATTATAGATTAGGGGTACTGTTTATTTGGACAACAATTTGACAGCTGTTAATTTTGAAACCTATTTTTCTTTTTCTTCTATTTGTGTAGGTACCTACTGTAAAAAATAGCTTACTAACCTCGAACTGTAAAGTGATTTTTTAGGTCACTGTAAATTACAGATCATAATACGTAATATACTATTTTATAGTACTATTTTTTGTTAAATCGTACTATATTATTTTTATAGTACTAGTATCGTAAAATTACTCTTTATGGTACTAGTACTATAAAAGCTTATTTTCTTTTGTAACCTTGGTTACTAAAACATTAATATTATAGCACGATCTAATCACAACTTGACAATTTCAGCATTGTATATTTTTTGCTATTAAACGTATTGAAATTAGTTTACAGAAAAATTACGCATTCTTGTGGAAATAATTGGCAGTGGAAAAATTGAAACAATGTTTTAATAGTTATTTACTTTATCCAATAATAAGTTTTTATAGTACAAGTAAGATGTGAAATGAGTAATGTAAAAATTATTAACGGACGTATAACATAGAACGTTTTATTCCATACTGTGTCGTATTGAATTATTAAACATTATTTTTATATCATAACCTTGAAAGTGACATCTTAAAATTGTTTATTACCTAGCAACCTCACGATACATCGTAATATTGCATTACAGTATCTAATACTGTCTTACTTCCATTCTTCCCAGACTGAAGTCACTACTGTTAACATGAAAATATGACAGAGTATGAAATAAATAAATATGCAGTTTGGTTTGAAAATAATCTATTACTACTATTACTTATTGTTTATTCTTATTACAGTTTGCATTCCAATTTATTCAATAATACCTACTGTTTACAGGTATGATTGACTGACATCTACATGATTCTATTTAGTGTTCGATAAAAATATGCCGTGTCATACACAACAGTGATACAAATGCGTAGTAAAATCAATAGCGAATGTTTTCATATCTTTTGTTGTTCTTATGACATGTCTTGTTTCTTTGTTTCATCGAACGTCAAACAGAATCATGAAGATAGATTCAATATTAAATTCAATTTGAAGTTAATTAATTTTCGAATTGAAAATATATAAAAAGAGTATATGATGTTCATAAATTAGGAGTTATCGTTAAAGCTTCGTATGTCATATTCAGTTTTTTCAGTCGTAACACTTGATGCCATAATTAACACTTATTCATATATAACTATATCTCAATTTATTGTACTCATAATTTAAACTTATATACATACATACATACAAACCATCACACTATATCCCATCAAATAGGGTACTCGAACCCTTGAAACATTTACTTATCAGATGCATCAAATAATCAATCTTCATCAAGCATACTCATCATAATACATCACCCTCGATTCAACCACATTCATAGATGCGTATTTAAAAAATATACTCGTATATTCCGATCTGAATCCGATGAGTACCCAGTCCGATCCAGTGGGTACCCGACCCGATAGATATCCAATTCGATCCGACTCGATGGATACCTTACCCGACTTAATCAAATGGATACCCAACCCGACTCAGTCCGACTTATTGGATACCCAGCACTACTAGACTCGATATATACCCGACTGACCCGAACTTACCAATAAAATCTGAAGCACGATCTGAAGTATACTGTATACTTCAGATCGTGCTAATGAAATACACGAGTATACTGTATACTCGTATATTTCATTACTGTTGCATGACTTAGTGCGTTGAAAACTTATGCTATAAACAGGTTTTTGTACGAATAATCATAAAATACATAATAAATATAGGATTTGTGTTTCGTTATATCTATGATACGTTATATCCAATATTTTTAAACCCTTATTTGTTATATGGGATGGCTAGCACAGTGGTATGAAGTCGGCCTGTGGATCCTGAGGTCCCTGGTTCGATTCCCACAGGCGACAAATTTTCATAATTTGAAAAAGCTATCCCTGTGGCTCCTCCACCACTAACATGTTTGGGGGCCGTGATTTGACGACTGGTAACCGCACTTCACGCGCAAAATATATCACTTACCGAGATCTGCTTTAGCAGAGTGCCACACCCAGTAATGGGTAGAAGGCGTGATGATATATTTATTTTATTTATTTTTACTTATTTGTTATGACGTGCCATCTTGATCGTAGCAGTATTCGGTTTCGTGTAAAAATGCAAGTTCATTTATACGTCATAATTAAACTGAAATAATATGCCCAGTGTTATCAAATTTCTATTTTCTGTTAGATATTTTAAATCGGATTGTTGACAGGAAGTTTAGTTCTGCTAGTTCGCTATTTTTAACTAACATTTCCTGTGTAATTCGAAATAAATGAAAATTTTAAAAATAAGTTCTAGCAGGTATAAAGTTTCGTGTAAATATATGTCATATATTCATTTCATGAAATATAGTAATGAAGTACCTACAGGAACATTAAATAAAACTTTCTAAATTATAATATCTATTTATTAATTAAAGTTTCATGACATTTCTAATTACTCCATGAATAGTAATTTGGCAACAGAGTCCTTTAATTACACGGACTAAATGAATTTTAACCCACATCCTCGTGTGGCAGTCAGCTGGACTCCAGTTGAACTTGTTTTCTTCTTTTCCGTCCTTCTGGCGCTGGAGCTGACTGCCGAGTCCGGACTCCGGACTCCCGGATAATAAAACTAGTGACGGCTTACAAACTCGTTAGACTTTTAATCTCGCCACGTCTTGCTTTATACAATTTTCAGTTCTCACCCATTCGCCTAGATTTTATCTCGCATTTTTCACCATTATTGTTAATTTCAACGGCTGTGTGACATTGTTTCACCTTTTTTATCTTTCTTCTAACTTGACATTTTCTTTCACTCCTTTTCTGCTGTAAAAGTTGATGAATTTTTGTTTCATACAAGTTTTTTTCAAAGAGATACTGAATGCAATCAATGGCATTTTCAAATTTACTAATATTACAGTCACAGTTTAAACTACTCTATTAACTTACAATCCAATTCTCAAAAGAGTTTTAGCTAATCCTGAATTTTGGATTAGTTAAATTAAGCTAAACCATATTCTCAAAAAAAATTAAATAAACTCTAATATAATCTTATTACCATTTGATTTTCGGAAAGTGATTTGAATTAACTTTTTTTTAATTAGACTAGAATAAGATTAGTTAATCCAAAATTCAGAATTAGCTAAAACTTTTTTGAGAATTGGGCTGTTAGAGTTTAAGCTTAATATTGACTATGGAGTAGATGGGTCAGTGGTATCGAGTCGGCCTGCGGATTTGAGAACTTGGGTTCGATTCCCACAGCTGACAAACAATTTTTACCAAATTCTTATTACTTGTTATGGGCAAAACGATCCGGTTGTTACCACTACACATATTTTATTTATTTATTTATATGTAGGATTTCTTGGCATTAATAATGGTAGATAGTAATTTTTTCTTATATAAATATATTTACAAAGATATACTATTTACAAATGATTTGGTAGATTTAATATTATATTTATTATTTGAGATTTAATTATCGAGGTTTAATTTTGTAAGTCAACTATCAAGTCTGAGATTTCGTTATCAAGTGTTTCATTTGGAAGTCGACTGTTTGAGATTCTGTGATCAAGTCTTTTAATTTATGTAAGTTGATTGTTTGAGATTTTCTGATCAAGTCTTTAATTTGCAAGTCGACTGTTTGAGATTCTATGATCAAGTCTTGTTCTCTTCTAAAATTAGTAAATAAGCTAAAATTTTTAGTTACTCCCCACTAGAGGGTTTTTAGCCCCTTAAATAGGCGTTCTTGGATTTCATTGGTGACTTATTCAATAGTTAAAATTTGGAAAAGTGATTTTAAAAATTGTAAGCAATAAAAATTGATTTGGATTGACACTAAAGTGATTGTAGGTTTTAAAGGAACCTATAAATTAGTCTAGATGACTTTCGAACTAAAACTGTTTGAAGTGGTTGACATAAATAAATTTGAATATAAATTATGTGAAAATAGGAATTGGAAATTAAGTTATATAATGAAAATTAAGAAAAAGTAATGAATATAAAAACTTAAAACTAAGAAAGTAACAGTAATAATTATGACAATGAAATAAAAGTAATAATATAGAATATAATATAACATTAATTGAACATATGTATAATTAAAAAAGGGTTATGGATGGCTCCATGATATACTCCTGTGGCTCCTTCACCACTAACATCTTTGAGGGGCGCGATTTGACAACTGGTAACCCCACTTCACACGTATAAATATATCACTTATCGAGCTGCTGCAGCAGAATACCACACCCAATTATGGATAAAAGGCGTGATATATTTATTTTATCTATTGACTTTAACTACATATCACTTTAATTTTCGTCCTAAGTATATAAGGTACGTTAACAATATTACTAACATTTAATTTTGATAGAACCTTTTGTAGCAACCATTGTTGACCGAATTTCGCAGCAATTTTGTTACAGAATGGGCTTGAATGTGTCAATTTTCTTCACCAATTTGTAACTTTGGGAAACTAATGGTAACATGTGATAATTTGAAACTTTCTTCCGATCGTCAGTAATTTAATTACTGGCACTAGACGTCCATCAAAATGAATGCTATCCTTGAAGTATTGGCAAATGGGTAAATATCCATCAAAAATATAAATCTAAAATATATCATCACGCCTTTTATCCATTACTGAGTGTGGCACTCTGCCGAAGCAGATCTCGGTAAGTGATATATTTATGTGCGTGAAGTGCGGTTACCAGCCGTCAAATCACAGCCCCCAAAGATGTTAGTGGTGGGGGAGCCAAAGGGGTAATTTTAAATTAGTGAAAATGTTTTGTCGGCTGTGGGGATTGAACCAGGGTTCTTTGGATTCACAAGCCGACTTGCTACCACTGTGCCATTATCTAACAACGGAAATTAACCTTCAATATATTTTCCTCCTTGGAAACTTTCCAAAATAAGTTTCCTTAGCAATTTTTCTTCTAAATAATTCATTCTAGTATAATACAATATTCTAAATTTATTTCCAATTACGCTTGTAAAATATATATTGTAAACAATAGTATATTATATACCAAAGGACCAAAATGCATAATTTAATCCTGACGGTGAAGTTGATTTTACGAGCCTTAGGCGAGGGAAATAATCCCCTGATGGATTAAATGCACATTACATACATTTTAAATTAATGATTAATTTTGATACTAAATAAATATAAATAAATATATCATCACGCCTTTTACCCATTATTGGGTGTGGCACTCTGCCGAAGCAGATCTAGGTAAGTGATATACTTATGCGTGTGAAGTGCGGTTACCAGCCGTCAAATCACGGCCACCAAAGATGTTAGTATTGGGGGAGCCACAGGGGTAATTTTTAAATTGTTGAAAATGTTTGTCGATTGTGGGGATCGAACCAGGGTTCTTAGGATCCACAGGACGACACGATACCACTGTGCCATTACCCCATTGATACTGACTTGATATATAATTCACAATGACAGCATTATACAAATACTTAGTTCCGGCCAAATGAAGTGATTTTGGACTCGTATATGTCAAAGAGCGAATTGCAATGTTAAATAATGCAAATTTTGCTAAAAAAAAAAAGAATAAATATAAAGGCTTGCATGTTTGCAGCATACGTTCTATGATTTTAGGGTTTGTTTGTTTAGTACGCCAGTGAAGCGAGTCTTGTCGAACATACGTTCAAATAAATTTATGAAACTTTGAAATAATATCAAATATAACGGCTTGTGTGTGTGGAGCATATATTTTATGGCCTTATGGTTTGTTACAAGTGCGAGCGAAGTGAGTCTCACCAAGAATGTGTTTTAATATATAAAATAAATAAATATATCATCACGTGAAGAGCGGTTTCCAGGTGTCAAATCACGGCCCTCAAAGATGTTAGCGGGGACAGCCACAGGGGTAATTTTTAATGTGGTGAAAATTAAACGGCGCATGTTAATGCATATCTCTTAACATACTGTGACGTCAACCGAACCAAAGTTCGTCAGTTCGAATCCGCCTGTCGACAAAGAATGATTTGTCGTTAAACAAAAAATACAGTTACTTGTATTAATCATACTCTGGCGCTATAAGCTAGTCACTTATATACATATGCCTTAAAAAGTAACATCGACTACGGAAACCGGCAGTACGGCAGCTTAAAAACTGCGGCTCGGTGTGTCCGGTAGGCCCAGGCCCGATTCGGGCTGTAGCGCCACTGAAGTAGAAAAAGAAGAAAATTAAACGAGGTTCTCAAAATAGCTGGTAAATAATAGAATTCTTGTATTTGGAAGTATGCACAGCTCAAAGTCCATCTGGCCCACAATTACTTTATATCTCAGATAATTCAGAATACATTATAACTAATTTTTAATAACTCAGTTAAGTAACTATTCTTGTAGAATAACTTCTCTACTAAGGTCTATGATTTAGAGAGTTGCCACACCCACAAATGGATGAAATCGACAATGTATTCCAGCGAACTGCTGACACCTACTGTTAATATTTTCTCTTATTAACTTGTTTATTTATGACTACAAAATGAAATATTTCTAACGTTTCGCCACATTGCACTTTGCACATATGCTCCTGTCAGAATAAACAATCATTATTGACATATTTGTTACATTTCTAGAACTGCTTAGTCTAGTATTTATGTCTACATTTCTTACTATAGTTATACATTGTATGAATCATGAAAGATTACAGTAAATAATAATATGACCTTAATACTGTTTGATCTTGCTGAACCGTATATTTGCTAGCTTTGAGCCTAGTTAATCCAAGACTTGTGAGCAGAGGCGTTACTAGATTTTTTAAACAAGGAAATTGCAATTGGACGTTCCTTTAGGACAAGTGTAGATTGTCATAACTGATGGGCGAATTTTTTCTGGAATATTCAAATCAATTAATGCTACGTGATACTAGACTACGTTAAAAGAGCATATGACGCATAACGAACCTAAAAATATGAAGTTATTGGAGTTGAAAGTTGAAATTACAGTTTTTAGGCCTTAAAAAAATGATTGTTTTCGCCAACATATCTGTCCGAAAGTGGATTTGGCGACTGAAATGCAATGAATACTTTGTGTTTGAATGTAATAATGTCTCCCAAGCGTCAAACATCCCGTTATTGTAGAACAGTGCTATGAAACTTCACAAAAATTGAGGAAAAACTTCAAAAAACACGTTTTGGGCTTGATGCACCTCTAAATGTTAACCGAATTGTTTAAAATTTTGGGAATCTGAATGAATTTGAACGGGGAATGGATATACTCGAAGAAGAGCAAAATAAAAAAATATCGATTTTTTTTGGCACAGTCTACTATACAGGGTGTTTAATTATTATTATAGAGTAGGTGGCACAATGGTATCGTGTCGGCCTGTGGATCCTGAGAACCCTGGTTCGATTCCCACTGCCGACAAACATTTTTACCACATCAATCCTACTTCTGTGGCTCTCCCTCCTCTAATATCTTTGGGGACCATGACTTGACGGCTGGTAACCACACTTCACGCACAAAAATATATCACTTACCGAGATCTGCTTCGGCAATGTGCCACACCCAGTAATGGGTAGAAGGCGTGATGATATATTTATATTTATTTGGGTTCAATTTAATTGTGCCACCATTGCTATCTCGAAAACTATAAGAGCTACAAGGTTGGTTAAGCAGACAATGAAAAACTATTTTGTAAGTCATGAAGGCCGGTTATTCCATCTCTGGATAAAGATCCCGATTACTATCGAAGAAAATTGAAAAAATATCGCATCAGACAATAGCATTTAGTATCATTATTATCATTCTATTGTATGCTTTTTAAAAATTTATCCTGCTGATAGCTTTTGGAAACTTTATCCGAAGATGAAAAACTGGTCCTAAAAGTAAAATAAACATATATAAATATATCATCACACCTTTTATCCATTACTAGGTGTGACACTCTGTCAAAAAAGGTCTCGGTAAGTGATGTATATTGCGAGTGAAGTGCGGTTATCAGCCGTCAAATCAAGACCACCAAAGATGTTAATGGAGAAGTAGCCACAGGGGTAGTTTCAATGTGGTGAAAATAAAAAACTTAAAAATGCAAGACCTGCTTGAAAAGATCTAGCGACGCCGATGCATACGAGCAAAACTTCAGATACTCGTATAACTGAACTCTTGTCAGTCTGCTTCCGTTTCTAGAGTTAAAGTTCTTATTATTTTCCGTTTTATGGCGACATCCAGCAAATAAAGATCGCTATCACTTTGTATTGATCCAAACGTTTCTGCTATTCTCATGTAGTATTAAGACCCAGTAAACTGAATTACGACATAACTCTGTCAAAGGGGTTGCTCTTGGTAAACAAACTAATTTAATTTTATTAGTATCATTCTGGAATTCTTCTACTAACTTTAGTTGCTTTCGTATAAAAAGAAATATTTGTTTTTATTACTTCATTCCAAAATAATTATTAGAACTCGTATATATTTAAATTTTTACCTCCCACGTCTAATCTCAATATTTAAAATGTCAAGCAAGTAAATGAAATATTAAAAATATGAAAGTTTAACTATAAAATTCTTTTCGCCCACAATAATCAAATTATTTTGAGAATCTACAGATATAATCGTAATAATAGTATACTTATAAGACGATACTCAAATAAACGAGTGAGAATATACTTATATATATAAAATGTGCGAAAAAAATCGATTTAATTCCATTTCAGATATACCAACAAATTTTGAATTTCTCAAACTTGTTGCCATTTCGCAATAGCCACTCAAGCCCTACGGGTTTTCGTGACTATTGCCTTACAACAAGTTTTCTAAAAATCTGTCAAACTATTTTCAGTTTATTCTCACTCTCTTGTTATATAATAGACCATATTACTTTCTATAGCGCCTCTGCCGGAAAATTTATGAAATGAAAAAAGCGTGCCAGGGTGACAAACTTTTTTTCTATTTTTTCCAATTATGTTGGCACTACTAATGTTTGTGACGCCATGTGACTCGAACAGTGATGCATATGCGCATGTGCGCATAAATTGTGACAGTTTTATTGTCGCCAGTTTGAAGTTGACATGAAATCTTTAATTTGAAATGTTGCTCTGTTTACTATTCTTGGGAAAGAAATGAAAAAATATTCTCTTATTAATTAATTAATTAAAATTACAATCACAACAAAACGTAAGTTTGAAGTTATCGGCCAGTGACAGATAACAGAAGAGCAAATTGGCGCTTAAAATTTTCAAATTTTAATATTTATTTTAATATTAATGTATTGATTATTTATATATTATAAGGGCAGAATCCGATAGTAAGAAATGAAATATAACTTGTATAAAAAAATTATCATTCATTTACGTTTAGATAAAATGATATTTTACTTTAAAAATACAATTTTTTCCATAAGAATACATTGGTTTCATTTTAGTTGTACTTCCTAGCATATGATTGGTGCATTATGAGCATGCGTATTGAGATAGTAATATGGTCTATTACTGAAAATTTTGTCCAGCAGTCTATCTTATTTGTATTTATACTTTTTATTTTTACTGAGAACGTAACTATTGAGGAATTCAAACAATATTTGATAAAATAAATATAGATTCTGGTTTTTATATAAATGAAATTTAACATTCTTATAATTGTTATTAAACTTTGAACATTTGACTACAAGTGTGTGTACAATAAAAATACTACGCTTTCATAATAAAAATTATATTTTATTTTAAAGAGATCAAGACAGATTAAGTATTGTACAACTAACTTTAGACTCAATTAGGCGTATATTTCATCTGAAACCAAACTAACATCATTGTTTATATTCTGACGGTTTTACTTCACAACATTAAGAATTGAATAATGAAAAGAAACTAATAAACAATAATATTCGTGGATAGTATTTGTACCGAAATAAATAACTCTTGCTAATTTAGAAACAAATGCCTTTTCACGTATTTGACATTTTTTATCAGTATATGTATTGTATATTTTTTGTATAAATTCAACTTGGTCGTTTAACGATACTCGAGACCCGTACCGTATCATTTACTTCTGCTAATGAAACGATATCTGTGGTACTTATAATAACGAACCATCTTAAGAATTTCTATCGCCCGACAAACAAAACAAAACAAAAAATCATGAGCTAAAGATAAGCCGCCTTGTATTTAAATGAGTATTATTAAAATAACAGTTATGCGAGTTTTTTTACGTTTCAGGGCACAGTTTTTGTATAATGTTTTCGTAGTTTATATCGAGGAGAATTTGCAAGATCTGTAATAGGTCATTTGCATTCATCTCATCACTGATGTGAGCGCCATGAAGCGTATTTTTTTTGCGAGTAGTTTTTGTATAATTAAGCCATTACGCGAGTAGTCATAATGGATTTCGTGGGGCTCGTTTACCACCGGTTGACGACTGCTGTAATCTTGACAAAATGCCTACACGGGTGTTGGTTCAGGACCATGGGCGTCGTTAGGCTTTTTTTAAATAAAAATAATAGATAGAACAGGATGCACCTTCATGACGATAAAAAATATAATTAGAGTAATAGATTCATAAATACCATGTTTAGTCTCAAATTAAAAACCTTTTTGAATCACGTGCTGTATCCGAGGGCTTCTGATTTTTCTGTACAGTAATTTATTTATTGCTACTTCCAATTACAAAATAGTGGAGATCCTGGAAAAAGCCTGAAATTGAAAAATTTTACTTGAAATGCTTAAAAATTATTTATTTATTTATTCCCCTTATGCCCGATTTTTCAATAATGGCTTAAACTTGAATGTGAGCCTGAACATTTTTTTGTTTCATTTAAATTTTTTTTTAATGTATCTTTGACTTTAATTTCCACATTACCCATAGTTATGTAACGGATTTGCTACACATTTCATCGACAAGCTTAAGATGTGGATACTTGTATCATTGTCACTGGTTTTAATTTAAATTGGAAGATGGCGAAGTTTGAACTTACGATATCTCTCATAATATGTAAAAGATGCATCCATTTAACTACGACTTGTACTTGTATTAAGTACCTGTTGCTCTTAGCAAAATTATTACATCAAGTGTTAAAACGGCAAAAATATTAACTAAAATAAATTCGCAGAACAAAAGATCTCCAAAGTTATCCACAATTTTATTTCATACGTTTTGTAAGTTTGTTTATAAGTTAGCTGCACCAGAAAAAAATACATTTTAAATGTACGTAAAGAACCAATGTATTTGAAATTTTTGGCTGCAATTTAAACTTTTCCTTAAGACTTAAAGAATATCCCAACAAAATTAAGAAATTATAGGCTGCATCTTCATTTAACATTATATTTAATTATCAAATTAAAACAGAAAACGGAAGAAGCAAGCTCTCAAAAGACAAAGTAACGCCTCTATTGACGACTGCTGTAAAGCAGGAATCTTAACAAAATAGCTACGCGGGTTTTTGTTGTTGAAAAAGGTTAAACCGTTAAACGTGCGGAGAAAGTAAACGCTATAATGAATGTTGCGTCGATTGTAAGAAATTATAATAAATTTAACGAAAAGGTTCGAAAATGAAAGTGAAAATAATTTAATAGAGAATATTTCTCGGTTTTCATTTAATTTCATTGTAAGTAACCGATTTCTACTTAACTTTACTGGCATTTCAGACAAGTACAATGTATTTTGTAATTTACTACAGTACTGATAATTCTTATTTGGAGACTTGAATAAATTATTACTGTTTCTTTATGTTTAATTTTATTATGTTTTCACTTATCGTTTTCTACTGAAGTTTAAAAGGAATTTTGTTATTTATAATCTTTCTAAGAACATTGATTTGTTTGATAAGTTATGATTGTTTATTTATGATATGTTAGAATTACTTCTAGACATGAAACCTGGTAATATTTTCTCATATCTCTTACATTTTACTGTTTTTATTAAGATGCAAATTTACTGAATTAAATTAAGTAACCTATTATTTAACTTCGTATAATTAATATTATACAGAATTCTCTGAGTTATAATTTATGTATTTGCAAGACTTTTAAATTGGAAATTATATTATTAAAACATTTTTATCGTGATTGTGAAATCTATTTGATTTTATTTAATATTTTTAATTGATGTGATTCTTTTTTAAAAGTATTTTTATTATAAATTAGGAACTATTCGATTTGTCTAATTGAAGGTTTATTGGAGTATAAATTAATTAGGTTAGTTAGTTAATTGTTACGTGAATGAATGCTCATCTTCATTTATTTAATTACTTTATGTGGTTTAGTCAGCGAATGATATTATCGTATGTTTTGTGAGAGCTCTAGTAGTTTTTGTCCACATAGTGCAAATATTCAATTCAATATCCACCACATTTAAAATGACCCTTATGATTTCCCCTCTACTAACGGACTTAAGGCCATCATTTGAAAGATTATTATTTAAAAAATTATCATTTTGTTTATGTATCCATAGAAAATTGTTTTATTATAGCCCTAAGGCTAAAAACAAGTGTTTAGGCCCGCTTTTCATGGCTAAAACACATTTATTTCACTCCGGTTGTTTATAAAGATTTTTTTTAAATTTGTAAAATTAAGGATGGTTTATCTTAAGTTAACATAATTTTGTTTTTTAATTATAAATACTACAAGTCAATTTATTAATTATAAATTAGATAAATGGTGGCACTAAAAAAGTAGGCACATTTTAAAAATTATTTTCTTCATTTTGCGAATTATGGGGTGGCTAGCTCAGTGGTATGAATGCGGCCTGTGAATCCTGAGAACCCTGGTTCGATTCCCACAGGCGACAAACAATTTTCTTAATTTCAAAAACTATCCCTGTGGCTCCTCCACCACTAACATCTTTGGGGGCCGTGATTTGACGACTGGTAATCGCACTTCACGCGCGAAATATATCACTTACCGAGATCTGCTTCGGCAGAGTGCCATACCCAGTAATATATATATATATATATATATATATATATATATATATATATATATATATATATATATATATATATATATATATATATATATATATATATATATATATATATATATATTTATTTGTATATTTTGCGAATTTTTATTAAATTCTTAATTTTTTTTCCCGCAGTATAAAAACATCGGGTCGAAAATATGTTCTAAAACACCATGGTGCACAAAAGTTTGACCTTTATATAAATTAAGGAATAAAAAAAAAGGTTATTAATAGCCTCAACTCTTAGTTTAGTTTTCTATATTACTTCAATAAACACATGCATTATAAACAATATTTTTTTCTATATTGTTAATTTAGTGAATAATGAAATTTTTTAATCATTTTTATAAACAACACAGCTCTAAACTATATATTAATTTTTAATAATTGACTACATAAATTCCAGAATAAGAATTGAAGTGTTTCTTCAATGTTATAATTACAATATAAGTTGAATCATCTTGCTCTTGCTCTAGATATGAGTATTACATCACTTTTGACATCTCATCATTCACGACAAACCTCAAAACGGACAAGTGAAGACATCTACAGTTATCTTCAGATCTTCACGAACATTCAAAACTTTATGTCCTGTCAAAGTTTAATAACACTGATTAACATGGCTTTATTTGTCTGAAACGTGATCGTTCGCCTTTTGCAGTAAACTGGAATCAAGTTGCAGGATCATTATCATATCTTCTGTCGTTTGTTCGTTGTTCCTTTTCGCTGCCCAACTTTATGTCGAGCTTCGAGCTTTGAGTCGTAGTTTGGCCACTCAAATCTTCGCATTCCAGTCAGAAGCGTCGCTAAGAGTCGCGTGATTCAGGTGTTTTAAAATAAAATCTGATATCTCTGGTTTTTTGTAATATTTCTAGATTTGTGCTTTGTTTCGCTCGTTTGTTTCTTTTTCAGGTGAGGCTTAATATGGAATACACGCGAGATTTTCAGCTTATGGAGATCATAAATAAGACTAAGTTCGTATGAAATTAATGCGGAAAAATTTAATTACATAAGCTAGTTTTGCAACTTCATACATATTAATTAAATTAGATTTTTTTATATCATTTAAATGCTGACCTTGTAAAATTTTATATATAAAACGTTATTTATTTGTCAATATTTTGAGCAAAATTCTTAACTATTCAGTTATTAATAATTAAAAAGCAGTTTTTAGTTCCCCGTCCTATACAATAGGGCAGTGGTTTTTAAACTTTTTATGACCGTCTTGATGTCAACAATCACAAATATATTCTTTCGCGATCCCCTTAATTTTTATGTGATCAAAATTGCAGTTTATAAAAGGTTGATGACAATGAACGAGTATATTACAAATATAGAACCACGATTTCATAAATTAGTAAAGAAAAATTTGTATAGTTTCTTAGGAACTGTAATATGTTGGTATAATAGTTTGAAGAATTAATTGTATTTTACCAACAAGCTTGTAATCAGAGCTGGGCAATACTTAAGTACCAATTTTTCGTATCTTCTGGTACTTAATACTTATACTGAAGTATATTTATTTTTGTGTTACTTAATACTTGAAATTTTTAAGTACTAAATTTCAGCTTGTACTTAAGACTTACATTTTTGGATAGTAAATGTAAAAAATATTGAAGTACTTTTCAAATAATTAAGTACAGCAATATTACTAAACTCACGAAAAGTACTTAAATATTTCAAAACATTGAAGTACTTTTTTTATTGTGCTGTACTGTGACGTGAACATGAGGAGCACAGACATGTATATTTTTGTTTTTTATTGTATATATATATATATATATATATATATATATATATATATATATATATATAAATAAATAAATAAATAAATATATCATCACGCCTTCTACCCATTACTGGGTGTGGCACTCTGCTGAAGCAGATCTCGGTGAGTGATATATTTTGCGCGTGAAGTGCGGTTACCAGTCGTCAAATCACGGCCCCCAAACATGTTAGTGGTGGAGGAGCCACAGGGATAGCTTTTTCAAATTATGAAAATTTGTCGCCTGTGGGAATCGAACCAGGGACCTCAGGATCCACAGGCCGACTTCATACCACTGAGCTAGCCATCCCATATTATTTATAGTATATATATATATATATATATATATATATATATATATATATATATATATATATATATAGACAGATTTTTTTGTAATTTCCGACTACATACTAAATTTTGCATATACCTATTTATTTTTAAATTTAAAAAATCTTTTCATTTTTTAATCATGTTTTTAAAATGTATATTTAGAATATGTTGTTATTAAAATAAATAACAATAACAGAAAAACTATTTCATACGAATATACCCAATACTGGTACTTGCAAAATACTTATTTTTAACTACTTTGGTCTAAAAAAACTGTGCTTGACAAAGTACTGCATAACAAGTACTGACTATGGTTAGTCATGGTACTTATACTTAAGTACTTTGGTCCTGGTACTTGCCCAGCTCTGCTTGTAATCAATTCTTTGATGGCCTTGCCGTTACTTATTTTTCTAATAAATTTTCAATAAATGAACAAGATCTTGACGAGATGAACTATCAAATGAATTATTTAACATTGCTGTCAAACATTCGAATTCATATTTTTCATTTAAGTAATTCTTGAAATTTAAATAAAATCATGCAAGGGGATGCATCTTCGGAAACATATATTTTAAAATTTGTAAATAGCGTCCGATGACCCCTCTCCAATGTCTTCGTGACTCTCCGAGTGGTTGCAACCTAAAGTTTGAAAACCACTGCGGGAAGTATTTTTTTTTTTTTTTTTTTTTTTTTTATTTGTAATTTTATTTACAATCTGTTAAGGGTAACAATGAGTAAATGTTATAATAAGTGGGATTATATCATGATGAGGGTTACGTCCATTGACGTTTCCTCTCGTAATTAGACCATTTGTTTGTTGGGTGAGTGTGTTGAGTTGTTATTTGAATCTGTATGGTAGTTCGAGCGGGGTGAAGCGTTTTAGCCTGTAGCTGTCCTGACTGTTGTCTAGCAGGTTTACTGCTGTGGAGTTTGGATGTTTTTCCAAGCGCTTTAGGTATTTATCGCTGTAGTCCTTGACTTCTTCTCTGACGTTTTTCATTTTTAGGTCCTTATATATGTTAGTGTTTTTAACATACCATGGGGCGTTTAATATTGCTCTTATTGTTTTGGATTCAAACCTTTGGATAATGTCTATGTTTGAGTTGCTCGCAGTGCCCCATAGCTGTATGCCGTAAGTCCAAATCGGCTTTAATATGGTTTTATAAAGTAGTAGTTTATTTGCTGTGGTAAGTTTCGAGTTCTTGCCTAGCAGCCAGTACATTTGCTTTACTTTTATGTTGAGTTGGTTCCTTTTGGTTTGGATGTGTTTTTTCCACGTTAGTCTTCTGTCTAAGTGTAGCCCAAGGTATTTGACTTCGTCGACTTGCGGCATTGGTTGGTTGTTTAGGTATACAGTAGGGCATGTTTCTCTTCTGGTTGTGAATGTGGTATGCGCAGATTTTGTTGCGTTAGCTTTTATTTTCCATTTGTGTAACCATTTTTCTATTTTGAGTAGGCTTTGTTGTAGTTGATGAGAGGCTGTTTGTGGGTCTTCATGCGTCGCTAGTAGTGCTGTATCGTCTGCAAAGGTTGAGATTGTGACGTGTGGGGATACAGGTAAATCCGCTGTGTATAGTATGTAGAGGAGTGGTCCTAATACGCTGCCTTGCGGGATCCCTGAGCCGATGGGATATAGGTTGGATTGTTCGCTCTGGTATTTAACTTGAAAGTATCTTTCGCTAAGATACGATTTCAATAATTGATAATATGCACTAGGTAGGTTTGTTTTTATTTTGTATAATAGGCCTTCATGCCAGACCTTGTCGAAGGCCTGGGTGATGTCTAGAAATGCGGCTGAACAGTATTGTTTATTTTCTAGGGCCCTTTTGATGGTTGTGGTGATTCTGTGTATTTGTTCTATTGTTGAGTGATTTTCTCTGAATCCGTATTGATATTGAGGAATTAAGTTCTTCTTGTTTAGTATTGGTTTGAGTTTCTGTAATAATATTTTTTCGAAAACCTTGGATAGGATTGGGAGCAGGCTGATTGGTCGATAGGATGATGTTTCTTCTGCGGGTTTTCCGGGTTTCTGTATGAGGATGATTTGCGCTATTTTCCACTGTGATGGATAGTGCCCAAGTCTTGTTATGGCGTTAAATATGTAAGTTATTAATTTTATAGCGTTTTCTGGTAGTTCTTTGAGTATCCTTCCTGTTATGAGTTCATAGCCTGGAGCTTTTCTTGGGTTTATCATTTTTATTATTCCTTCTACCTCGTTTTTGTATATTTTTTTGATTGGTTGGGATGGCTGGTTAGGGGTTTCTAGGAATCGTAGAATTTCTTGTTCTTCTGTTGTGTTGTTGTTTATTGGGAAAGGTTGGAAAACTTGTGTTAGGTGATCGGCGAATGCTTCGCATTTCTCTATGTCGCTCCTTGCCCAGGTGTTTTCTTATTGGTGGGATTCTTTGCGTTGGGCGTTTTAGGTATTTGGTAGCTTTCCATAGTGAGTAGTCTGTGGACTGTGTGTTTGTTAGGGAGGTTAGGTATTTTTCGATGTTGTTATTTCTCCATTCTTGTAGTAGGTTTTTGAGTGTTCTTTCTGCTCGGTTGAGACTATTTTTGTCGTGTGGGTTGCGTGTGTGTTGCCACACTCTACGTAGGCGTCTTTTTTCCTTTAAGGCCTGTTTCACTGTGCTCGGGTAAAGTGTTTCGTGTTTTTGGTCGGGTTTTGTGGGTGTTGCTTCCCATGCTGCTTGTTGTATTATTTGTATTAGGTTTTCTAGTTCGTCATCTATGTCCTTCTGTTGTTTTAGTGGTATCTTTAGATTAATTTTTTGGTTGATTATTTCCCTGAAGTATTCCCAGTCCGTGTATTTGTTGTGTAGGACAGGATGCTTTGTTAATTTGATTGGGTTTGCGTTTAGGTTTAATATGACTGGTGTGTGATCTGATGACAGGTCTAAGTTTGGTTCGATGTTCAGGCTGGTTTGTGGGATGTTTTTTGTTATGTAAAAGTCGAGGAGATCGGGGATTTTCTTTGTATCTGTTGGCCAGTGTGTTGGTTGTCCTGTGGAATGATGTGCTAGATTGTTATTTTGGATTGTTTTTAGCAGTTCTCGTCCACGTGAAGTGATTAGGCGGGAGCCCCATGCCGTGTGTTTGGCGTTGAAGTCTCCGCCCAGTATGTATCTAGGTCCAAGGGTGTTTAAGAATAGTTCAAATTGGTCTTTCTTGATGGTGTGCCTTGGGGGGCAGTGGTGTGCCTTGGGGGGCAGTAGATTGCCGAGAATGTAGTTGGTCCTGGTCCGTCTTCGATTAATACTGTGGTTGCTTGGAGCTGGTCCATTGTGTATTCGGGTAGGACATGATGTTTGAGCGTGGTTCTTATTATGACTGCTGTGCCTCCATGTGCGGTGCCGTCTGGATGTTGTGTGTCGTAAATTGTATACCGGGGTATCTTTAGGTACGTTTTGTTTGTGTAGTGGGTTTCTGCGATGAGCATGATGTCGATGTTGTTTTCTACGATGAATAATTTTAACTCTTGGCATCTCTGTGCCAAGCCATTAGCGTTCCATAGTGCTATTTTTAGTTGTTGCATTATGGAAGTTTGTTTATTAGCGTTGTGAGGATGTTTAATATTGTGTCCATTCTTCCCATTAACTGGACCATCATTTCTTCTATTTTATTGTGTGTTTGTGCTGTGTTAGTCTGTGGTGGGAGTTCTTCTGGTTTGTTTTTATTGATTACTTGTGCATATGTGTTGTTTGAAGTTCCTCTTTGGGGATTCTGTTCTAGAGTTTCATTCTGATTTGTTCTTGGTCGCAGTTGGGGGTATTTTCTTTTGTATATTTCTTTATATACAACGCACCCCTTGTAATTTGCTGGGTGGTTGCCGCTGCATAGTACGCATTGTACTGGTGTGTTTTCTTTTTTGGTGCAGTTTTTGGTTTCGTGGTTTCCGCTGCACTTTACGCAGCGTACTTGTCTTGCGCAATAGGTTTTGGTATGTCCGTATCTCTGGCATCTCATACATTGGGGGATGTCCTTTTTAATTCTTGGAGCTTCGATGTTGACCCGGGAGTGCTGTAGGAATTCAATGTTGAATATTGTTTTATTGTTCGATTTTTGGGCCAGTTCTATGAAGAAGATTGGTAGGGGGTGTTTTTCGATTCTGTGTTTTATGTTATATAGGTTTGTTACTGTGTGTCCTTCCGATTCGATTTCGCTTTTGAGTTCGTTTATATCTGTGGTGTGATGCAGATTTTTGATAACGGCCTTGTAAGTGCGCTCTTGTTTCGGTTGATAAGTGTGGTACTTCACTAGTTTTTCTGTGAATATTTCTACGATTTTTCTATAGCATTCAATGTTTTTTGGTTGTATTTTTACTTGGTTTCTTCCTGTGGCTTTTAGGAAGTAGTTGTCTTTTAGTTCTTGGATGAGTGTTTTCAATGGGTTGATGTTTATAACGTCTGGTACAAATATCGGTGGGGGTTTAGGTGTTTTTGTATTTGCATCTTCTGGTTCTTCATTATTAGGAATGCTGTTAAGGGATTCAAATCGATTTTGGGTTTGTGTTACCTGTGATTCTTTGTTGTTTTCGATCCTTGGTTTCACCCATCTTGTATTAGGTGTATCGATGTTGCTTCTTTTCATATTTCTGGGTTTGATGCACTGCCATTGGCTTGTTTGTGTATCTTGGGATGTACTCGCACTTGCTGTGGGTTGGTTTGGATTTTCAGTCATTTTTTGATTGAAGGTGGAAGCACGTTGGCCAGGGGCCCACGTGCTTCGGCACTTTATTTATTTAACGTCACTTGTTAGGAGATTTAATTTGTATGCACTAATTGGTTAATTTAGTATGATTTAATTGTGGTGGGTATTATGTATGCTGTTTATCTAATCACTGAGAGTGCTGTGGTTTATACGTCCGTTCACTGTGAGTGTTAGAGCGCAACTGGAAGTATTTTGATGGTGATTTTCTTGATCTCGAAATTTTGGAGAAATTGTTTTAGATTCTATTGTATTATAGAAAGAATAATTCAAAAAAGTTAACATGTATTATATATGTATATTTTTTGTAATTTTATCCAATAAATATAAAATAAAAAATAAATATACATCACGCCAACTGCGGTTACCAGTCGTAAAGATATTAGTGGGGGAAGAGCCACAGGGGTAATTTTAAATATATCTATACGTTCTTATTTCCAAAAGACAGATATGAACATGTTAGCATCGTAAATTTTCGGTATAAAATGTTCCTATGCTATTCAAAAGAAAAATACGTAAAATAAGGTATATTTCAATCTGCTATAAAATTCCTAATAAATGTATACATCTAACAAATAAAAAATGACACATCAAAATTTACAGTTAATATAATTTTAATAATTTAAAGTATGATTTCGATACTGTTTTTTGTTTCTTTGATTTATTAGGAACTTTGTTAGAAGTTTAAATAAAATAGTTCTCCACATTTTTATGGGAAACATTTTTCTCTAAATTAATTTGAGAATGTTTCATGCTATGTTAAAAGTGTCAATATATTTTTATAATTTTTTGCAAATATTATTTACCTATTTGCATCAACAAATCATCAATACAAACTACCAATCAATTTGAAATCAAACACAACTAGAACCTCTGTTTACCTCATACTAGAATTAACGCCACGTTAGGTTCGCCCACATCTAATAACAGAGTACAGTACTTAGTGCAGTCAGCTTCAAGATCACTTAGTGCAAATCAAATCGCATCGCATTAATCGAAACATCGCGTGTGTTCGTTCGTAGACATGGCGTTGAAGCGTTCTACACTGTCAGATCCTCATCGGTTGTCGCCTGAATGTCGTGCAATTAGTACGACTTGTTAACAGTTCTCGAGTTGCGGATTTGTAGCTGTGAATACCAGAGATATGAGATATAATTGAGTGTTAAGTTTTATATTTGCGGAGTAATTAGAGCATGTGTTCATAAAGAATGTAGGAAATGCAAACGGATAATTATGTTGCATGATGATTGTTATGTAAAAGTGACATCAATAGGAAATGTTTGTTTTAAGTTAATTGAGCCAATTATAATACATGCTTAGGTTTGGTACATGAATGGAATATTCTGAGTAGGAGAAAAAAATAAGCTTGTATGAAGGGAATTGTGAATGTGGATGAAGCAAAAATGGTATGTAGATGTAGATTAGAATATAATTTATTTGCTGTAATCTTCGACCATACAAACATATCATAGGGACATTTGTTGTGAAGTCAACACATCCTAAAGTGGGGGAAGGGAAATAGCCCATTTAACTTTATTTACAAATAAGTTTCTAATCAGAACTGCCATAATTTTACGTGCCTATTATAAATTAATAATAATAAATAAAAATTTCTAACGTTTTGCATATTTAATAATATAAAAATATGAATTCATATTTTGTAATATTTATCGTATAAGAATTCAAAAATATTTTCATATCATAAATAAATAGATGAGATTAAAAAACTGTATTAATTATATTATGTCACAACACAGCTGTTAGATGTAAACAAAACATAGCTATGAGGGTCAATCCCCTTACCTCACTTCTTCATGTGTTATCTTCACAACATTGTGTAGCTGAGTATAGGGAATTACTCGTCTATTTTAGATAGTCGAAGGCTTTAATATACGAGGGTTGTCCGATAAGTACTTAGCCTACAAAAGAATAACAAAAATTTTGGATCCCCTTACTTTTGTGTGATCAAAATTAAATTTGTAGGAGGCTGTGCATTACAAAAATATAATCACGATTTTAGAAATTAGTAAATGAAAACCAAACAAAACTTTTATCGTTTTGCAATAAAAGTTCTGTTTTGTTTTATTTATTTATTTTATAAAATAGATTGTCGTTTATAACCTTCATTGACGTTTATAAATAGCTAATGAAAAAGAATAGTCTTGGCTCTTGCTACAATTCAACAGAAATTTGGAAATTTATATTTAAAGTTGCGGGTAAACCAGACACGAAATAAAAAATATAAATACAGTTTTATATGCATCTTTTAATCATAAACATCTCTACAGTTTTTCCTACAAAATTAATAGACGAGCAAGAAATTGCATAAAATTAATATCCCATGTTAAATCTCTATGTTCGCCCTTAACAAGCAACACCCGGTATATTACGAGATATATGCGAAAAATGAATTAGTGTAGCTTTTATTCAGACTAAATTCTTGAATTCTATTCGATCCCACTTTGTAGTACAAAATCAAAGCCCAGAAATACATCAGATTAAAAAATATCAAGCATACTACCTACTGGTAGCAATGAAATAAATTCCATTCACAAACCAAGGATACCTCGATGATGAATAACATTACCCGATCATACATTTCCGTACATGAAAAATTGTTTTTATCTGTACATTATCATAAATAATAGTTCCATGTGAATGTGAGCGTCAGAGCTGGGCAAGCTACTTAAAAAAAGTAGCTAAGCTACAGCTACAGCTATTCTTTAAAAAAGTAGCTAAGCTACAGCTATAAGCTATATTTTGTAAAATATAGCTAAGCTACAGCTAAAAGCTTTCGTTAAAGTAGCTGTTAAATTTTAAAGCTACTTTTTTAAATTATTGTGAAATAATTAAATTTGCCATTGTCATATGATCAGTCTTTTGTTATAATGACTGTTAATTTACTACATCTGGCACCTACTGTGTATTTTTGCGTATTAGAGCCAGTTAGAACCGGCAACAAATAATTATTTTGTGTGGGTTTAGCTTGTACGCATGCGTACTTTGTTGACCTTCTGCTTAAAAAGTAGCTTCAGTTCTATTTTTAAGCTAATAGAAAAAAAAGTAGCTAGCTACAAGCTGCAGCTATATTTTTTCACGGTTAGCTAAGCTACAGCTAAGGTAAATGTAGCTAAGCTACTTTAAGCTACAAAAAGTAGCTTTGAAAGTAGCTTCAGTTGTATTTTTAAGCTAATAGAAAAAAAACTAGCTAGCTACAAGCTACAGCTATATTTTTTCACAGTTAGCTAAGCTACAGCTACAGCTAAGGTAAATGTAGCGAAGCTAGTAGCTAAGCTACAAAAGTAGCTAGCTACTGTTCAGCTCTGGTGAGCGTCAGTCATTTAAATATCAGTTCGGTAGTCGAGACTCAAGAGAGCTAACAGAGGAAGAATGTTTGTATGTGGCACGGACCACATGTTGCGATACAACTTGCTTATAAATATTTATTCATTCCGTGTGGATGTATTTATGTTAGGGATGTAGGGTAAATACATTCCGTGGTTGGGATGAGAATAACAGATCTCCTAGATACGGTTCTGATAGTGTTATTGTCTCTGATAGTCAAGGAAATAATTTATGATGTGTTTGTTCTTAGAATATTCATGTGATCAATTACACAGTTACAGAAATGGCCTCTTCTTGTTTTATCGACTGATAATGGATTTGAGGTCACAGTTTTTCATTTTTGCTGATATTGGAAGGCACTTTGATTCATTATATTGCCTTCAACGATAGTATTTCTTTATTGCTGCCAGTTTTATGTAAATGATTATTAAATTATTGAGATGAACTACTTCATTTTTTCTAAGAAATTACTCATTTCTAATTATAGTATACACTAGGGTTGTTGATTTTTCGAATATACGAAACTTCGATTGTTCGGATTTATTGAACCTTCGAATTTAGATTCGAACTTTCGAATTTTTGAATTTTCGAATTTTGGAATATTCCGAATTTACAATATATATATATATATATATATATATATATATATATATATATATATATATATGGGGTGGCTAGCTCAATGGTATGAAGTCGGCCTGTGGATCCTGAGAACCCTGATTCGATTCCCAAAGGCGACAAACAATTTTCATAATTTCAAAAGCTACCCCTGTGGCTCCTTCACCACTAACATCTTTGGAGGCCGTGATTTGACGACTGGTAACCACACTTCACGCGCAAAATATATCACTTACCGAGATCTGCTTCAGCAGAGTGCCCACCCAGTAATGGGTAGAAGGCGTGATGATATATTTTTCCGAATTTACGAATTTTCGAATTATTCGAATTGTGAATCTGGATACTAACGTGAACACGGCATGTTAATATGAATTATTTTCAGAATAAACTCATTTGCAGAGTTTTATATTAATTCGTAAGTAATTATTATTAATTATTATTATTTGCCAATTTAATTCAAATTAGACTTAAAATTTCGCTACACTGTTAAAAACATTTTAATGAAGACGTTTTTGTATCCTTTATATTGTCATTTTAAAACGTTTTACTAAAAGTCCATAGCATTTAGATGGGCAGTAAGAGAATAGATGTCTTAATTAAGACGCCTAAACTTGCAAAGTTTTTGCAAGATATTTCGCCGAGTTTATTACATATTTAATTCGTGGCCGACTTTTCTCGAATTATGCGTGAGCGTGTTTTGAGATGACAGATGGCGTTAATTCAGTGGCAAAAAAATCGAGAATTCGAAGCTTCGATTTTTTTCTGACGAAGTTCAAAATATTCGAATTAGTAACTAAAAGGTTGATTTACAGTAAAAATTGTCAGTTTATAGTAACAAAATTAGGTACTTAATGCATATGTAGTGATTTTCGTCAAATTCTAATTTCAAAATAAATTTAAGTCATATGGAATAAAATTTGTGATTACTAGCAAAATCGTATTAACAAACATGATAATGGTTTTAAAAAGATACTTTAATCAATCAAACATACACTTGACTGGTCCTGTTAAGTTATAGATTAAAATGTCAAACCAGAGAGATCAATAGAAAAAGATTTCCTGTACAAATGCCGTGATTTTAACTAAAATAAATAAATATATCATTACTCCTTTTACCCATTACTGGCTGTGGCACTCTGCCGAAGCCGATCTCGGTAAGGGATATATTTATGCGCCTGAAGTGCGTTACCAGCCGTCAAATCACGGCCTCTAATGATGTTAGTGGTGAGGAAGCCACAGAGGTAATTTTAAATTGGTGAAAATGTTTTGTCGACTGTGGGAATCGAACCAGTGTTCTTAGAATCCACAGGCCGACTTGATACCACTGAGCCATTATCCCATAACTAATCTTAGAAAAAAGAAGCATGGTAGTAGTTATGGATTTCGGCAGTTTAGGTCTTTTAATATTTATTTATTAAAACAATTGATTATAATAATATATTTATTGCAATTAAATATAGATAATAATAATAATATATTAATGATGGGGTGGCTAGATCAGTGGTATGAAGTCGGCCTGTGGATCCTGAGAACTCTGGTTCGATTCCCACAGGCGACAAACAATTTTCATAATTTCAAAAACTACCCCTGTGGCTCCTCCACCACTAGCATCTTTGAGGGCCGTGATTTGACGACTGGTAACCGCACTTCACGCGCAAAACATATCACTTACCGAGATCTGCTTCGGTAGAGTGCCACACCCAGTAATGGGTAGAAGACGTGATGATATATTTATTTTTATTTACGATATATTGATTACAACAATACATTAATTTTAACAATATGTCAGTTATAACAATATTTTAACTAGAGTAATACATTGATTACAACAACGGCAAAGACCGTACGACACAATCAATTTTTCTGTCACTTTTTATATCCATTTTCTGATTAATAAAATATTGAACGTATCATATATATTAAGACATCAAGTTTTCAAATTTCTTATTAATATTGATAAAATGGACGCGAAATATAACTGGTTATAAAACAGAACGTGTTATAGTCTCATCAATTTTATGCTCAAATAGATGCACAAGTGAATTTTGATGTTTAGATATATATTGAGGTTAAGTCGCTCGTCTTAGGTTTATACACAGATTGTTGGAAGTAAAAATATCTTGGTCAAGCATATTAATAATTTATATTCTTTTTTCATAATTATCAGCTTAACATTTTAACCTAAATTACAAGCTTTAAAATTATTATTCCACTAATTGGTCATTTGCATGAATTTAAAAATTTATCGTGTCATACAGATATTTTGTTCCATCAATTAATTGGTTTTCATTTCATACACAACAAAAATAATATGAAAAAAAATATCGTGTCAGACGGACTTAACGTAATTAACATGCCAGTGATTTATTTTATATAAATTAAATAATTATTTTATTCTAAAATGTACTAAAAATTTAAAAAAACAATAGTCACAAGTACATTCAGTGTAAATGAATTTGCAAGTAAATCGTAATACGCTAATATTGTTGTGCGCAAGCAAGCATTCGTGAATTCAAACTTCGCTGATATCAATTTATAGCAAAAAAAAACCTACTATGTTCCATTGGTTCAAATACCATTAAAAGCTGCAGGTTCCTTGAACTGTATAATTGACAATTAATGTCCTGTTGTGTAGTGGAGCAAATAAATATTAATGACGAATATTTGAAATTATATACAGTGTCCATATTATATTTTTATTATCGTTTACTAGGGTCGTTGATTTCCATCGAAGTTCGAATATTCGAATGTTTTGAACTTCGTCAGAAAAACTTCGATGCGTCGAATTTTCGAATTTTTTTAACATTTCGAATTTTTTGAGGCTACGAATTTTCGTATTTTTTGCCACTGAATTAACGCCATCTGTCATCTTCAAACACGTTCACGCATAATTCGCGAAAGACGGCCACGTATTAAATAATAAACTCTGCGAAGAATCCAGCAAAAACTCTGCAAGGTAAGGCATCTTAATTAAGATATCTACTCTCTTAATTATAATTTTTGTTATTTATAAGTAAATAATGATACATAAATTTATGTACAACAAATGCATTGAAGTTGTTTTACTAATGTGCCATGCCTTTTTTATTCCATAATATGGTTAGCGAATTGTACTCTCGAAAAAAGAATATCAACACGTCCCTAGTAAAAATTATGATGAGGCAATAGAATGACTAAGACGAAAATTGAACCCTCAATGCTCAGTTTGCAGTCTGACTGACTTGTCTTCGAGCTGTTAAAAACATTTCAAATAATTCGAAAATTTGAATATTAAAAAAATTCGAAAATTCAATAATTTGAATAATTAAAAAATTTGAAATATTTCAAAGTTCGAAAATTCGAATCTAAATGAGAAGGTTCAATAAATCCGAACAATCGAAGTTTCGAATGTTCGTAAAATCAACAACCCTATCGTTTAATAATAACAAAAAAGCTATAAAACTAACGTACTTCCAAAATAATTGTAATTTATAAAATAGTTGTTGTTAATCAAACTTGGCATTGGCTTGCTTATAAGTTAAAGTTTAAAGACCTTCAAAAAAAATTAAGAGCGTATGAGGAAATCACATCTTGTCTAAATGGAAAAGTGGTTGTTTCTAGATTTCTTGATTAATTAAGGTAAATATGTAAATCTGGAAGTAAGGTTTTTGTCGGTTGAATGTTAAAAAACATTTAAAGCATTTTGTGTAGATAAAGGGTACCTACCAGAAGTGATATATTGCCTCAAGTCTGTATTGATTACATTTCACACGCAACACTTAGACTTCTGAGTTTACGACTATATTATTTATTTATGTTTAAGCGTGTATTCAAGAATGTAATTTGAATATTAGCGTATCGATTATGTTGAGGTATTTGAACCGTTTTAATTTTTGATAGCTACAATAATATTAATGCGTAAATACGATATATTTCTTATTCTTTTATTATGAGCTTATATAAATATTTTAGAAGTCACTACAATATTGAGAACTTTAGTTCGATACTAAACAGTTGATAACATAAATGTTTAAGCTATAAAAATTGCGCACTTAGCATATTTTGCGACTAATATTACATTCACTCGCAAAAATATTTCTTCTGGGAAGCAGTTATACAAATTGGGATACATACCATAATTATTGAATATTTGAAGGGTTTGTGCTACCATTTCCTTTCCTATCTTTTTAATTTGTTGTTAGAGTGGGCATAAGTGAGTTGATATAGTTGGAGCAAATGGAGTTTAACGAAACAGATGTATAGAAGCGAATGGATGGATGAGATTGAAAGTTTGTTCCGTTATGACAGATTTCGAGTGTGAGGAATAAATGGGCTAGTATGGAGGGAACGTGAATGTAGTTGGAGCGAAGATGGTGTATCAGGATGAGAATCTTTGCCAAAGACTAATAAATTTGATGAGTGGATGTTCGGTGGATGTTTCAGGGGTTCGTGCTACCCCATTTGATGGGATATAGTGTGATATATTTATATACGTATGTTCCAGTCACAAATATTTTTGAAAAAAGTTCGAAAACATGCAATTAGTTCATTACAATTAAATTAGATTGTTGAAGATTTTGTAACAATATGAGCTATCTCATTATTGTATGTTGCTTCAGATAAAAGCTTGGCTTCGTGTAATTTGACACTCGTGGCCACATGGCCTTTCGTGTGAATGCGAAAACTTTAGGTTGTCGAATATAGGACGTTAACTTATAAAAGTGACAGTTATTAGTTAATTTACTAAGAATTCTAGAAACTTTCCGTGTTCACAAAATCGGCAGTGCCTTTGTGTCAGATTATGCAGCCCCAGACACTTGAGACATCTGTGGAAATGGGTTCCAGATGTGGGTAGTTTTACCCAGAGGATGTCAAGTGTTTGGGATAGCCAAGTCAGTCAGAACCACCGACTCGAAGCGTGAGGATGTGCGGTCATCCTCATATGAGACGCGACGTGCGCGAATTTACTTAGTGTTTTTATAATTAATGTAACTTAAAATTAAATCTATTTTCACCATTAGTTTATTCATAACGTTTTACCAATTGTATCAGCCGTGTTACAATTTGGACATAAGCCTTTTAATAAAACCCTATACGGTACGTGTACTCATTTAAATTTTATTATTATTGGTTAATAAATGAGTTTCTAATTAAAAATCATTATTTTAATATTGCATTAACAGCTATGTGTTAATTTTTCTGGAGCTCACTAATGTTTGACAAATTGAAGACTGAAAATTTTATCTTGTCTTGAACTTGATCAAACTTAGTGCAACAGTTGTTATATTTCTTAACAAGAGCTGTTATATGTCTTGACAAGAATTCTTCATTTCTTGGTCCACATTTTTTATATCTACTTAGAAAATATTTTTATTTAGTCATTATAATTCAAATTGATTAAATAGATAATAGCTCTATCGTAATCAAATAAATTAATTTAAAATATATAAGATTCATTGATCCTTATAGTAAATTTATATATTTACTTATAAAATAGCTAAGTAAAATGTAACTATAATAATTATGACAAAAGTTAAAATAAATTATTTGTTAAAATACGTATTATGCCAATATAAAATTTATGATTTACACTACAAAAGATATAATAATTATCTACAAAGAGTATCAAAATTCCTTAATTTTGAGACGAGAAATGCGTAATTTATAACTCAAAAATTAATATACAAGGTGGTGAACGCGACTCTCGAACATGGGGATTTAACATGTAAAATCATATTTTTGTAATTTCCTGCTTCCCTAATTATTTTAAGCAAAAAAACTACAAATAAAAGTTTTAGGAAATAAAATTCTGCATCTAATACAATAAACAAAATTTTGCATGCGTCGTAACGGCACAAATTTGATCTGAAAATAACGAAAATAGCCTGAAAACTATTGTTAGTCATGGAACTTAAACAAATGTTTGTCGTTTTATCTGTCAAAATAAATGACATAATAAATAAAGAAATTATTTTGACAGATGATACGTCAAACATTTGTTTAATTTTGTTTCAATTCCATGGTTATCGATAGTTTTGAGGCTATTTTTGTCATTTTCAGATCTAATTTGTGCCATTAGGAAGCATGCAAAATTAATACTGTTTATTGGTTTATATGCAGAAATTTATGCCCTAAAAGTTTTATTTGAAGCTTTTTTGCTTAAAATTTAGGGAAGCAGGAAATTACAAAATTGTGATTTTGCATGTTAAATCCCTATGTTCGAGAGTCGCTTTCACCACCCTGTATATATACCAATATGAGAAATCTTGATGAAGAACTAATTATCACACTCACAAATGGGTAAAATAGTGTGGTAACACACATTTATTACTTTTATATGACAACATATCAGAAACTAAACATTGCAGGAAAACTATTTTGTTTCTTGATGAAGTAGCAAAGCCTTTGTTTGCAGTGCAAACGTAGTTATTTATAATTTAATTAAAATATTTGTATTCATTTGTGAGTGTTGTACGTTTTTCAGTGACGTATTTCGTTTGAAGCACACCGAGCACATCGTACCACACGCAGGATGACATCTCGCTGTTTCTCCAAATTGGCTGTAACAGAACTTGGCAGTTTGTTTTAATTACACGTGATATGTGTTACTAACAGCCTGCTCGGTTTCTCTGTGATATACATTTTCTCGTATAACTACTGAATCCAAAGATAAAATTCGACGTGCATGATACATTACTTCCAGAATTATTTACGCGAGGTGAATGTGCGTTCAGACACCACTGACCGAAGTTATGGTTGAGTTGTTAATGTTTACATGCTTGCTTCATTAGCGGATGTTAGCAGGATCAAATTTCGTTAATTCCAATAATTTATTTTAAAATATTTCTGGTTACGAGTTACAGTAAGTGCCGAGTGATTATAAATGATTGATATTGTTTTTTTTAATGATACCTATATATTTAAAATTTTATGTTGATATACTAGATTGTCAAATTCAAATATGTCAAATAATATATAATTGTTATTTGGTAACCTGTCATTTTCACTCTGTATTTCACCTTTATTTGTAAAAATGGTTATTCAAATAACACCAAATTGGAAAAACTGTAACCTACAAAATTAATCAAGAGATGTCATGTTGACAGTGATGAGCAGGCAGCAGAAAGTTATATAGGTAACCATGGGACTGTGTTTATAGTTAGACTTCCACCTAAGGAATGGCGCTAATAGTCTTTATGTGAAGACATCCATTTTAGATAACTACAATATCGGCAATCATTGGTTACTAGATTGTTCCTGTAATTGTCATTTGTATGTATTTAAAAAAAATTAATCTGTCAAATATCCAATTAATTTTTATTTGTGAAATAATTTCATATAAATAATTTTTATTTTATGTAGTGTCAATAAATATAAAATAATAATAAAAATTACAAGCTGCCTAAATATGCATACCGGGTTGCCTATATACACGACTTTAGTTAGACTTCCACTACTCAGATCGAGCAAAATACAGTCCCAGTGCGTAACATGGCAGTTTCTTATCTATAGTAGTATATTATGATCTGTGGTGATGAGTCTTGCCAGCTAAACAAGGTGGCCAATATAATTTTTTTGTTAACCAATTATAGTCATCGGTATATGGCTCAGTGATCGGATTGTGAAAATGAGCATTTGGAGTTCAATAATAATAATAATAATAATATTTATTTTATTTAAAGAAATTTACAAAGACATTTACAACCATGTCAATAAATTAATACATGATAAGAAAAATACATATTAAAATTAGAAATAGTACAAATTACATAAGTAATAATAAGAATGAAGATACATTAATGACAATACACTATAAGTATTATTCATATTTGGAGATTTACATCTGAACATAAATCAGCATTTAAAAATTCTGTCACACTATAATAGGCATTTAGCGTTAAGTGTTGTTTTATTTTATTTATAAATGTTGTTGTGTTTACATATTTAATTGAATCTGGTAATTTATTGTAGAGTTTAATAGCTAAATAATGGAGCTGTTTTTGTGAAATTGTGAGTCTTTTAAATGACAGTTGAATTTTATCCAGATTTCTTGTGTGGTAAGCTGAGTCTTCTCTGTAAGTGAGTGGGTTCTTTTCTATCTGATTTAATATATAGCGGAGAGAGTTGAAGATGTACAAGCAAGGAAAGGTCATAATCTTCGTGTTAATAAAAAGTTCTTTACATGGGGATCTATATGGTACTTTGCTTAAAATTCTTATAGCTTTCTTTTGGAGCCTAAAGATTTTTAGCCAATATGTGGAATTGTCCCATAGTATGATCCCATATGTTAAATGAGAGTGAATCTGTGCGAAATAAACAAGTCTGGCTGAGTCCTGGGAAACGACTGATGTTATTCGTGTCAATTCACATTATCGACAAATGATTTATATCAAATTGAAGTTACCTTTGTGCCTTTGCCTTTGAAGTCGAGATTTGATGGCTGGTAACCGCACTTCATGTGTAAAATGTATAACTTACAAAGATCTGCTACGGAAGAGTGCCGCATCAAATAATGGGTAAAATCGCGTAATGATATATTTTTTCCACGACCATTATAGTATATTGTAATACAAGTGTTGAGATAGTATTATTGGAAAGCGTGTGTATAACATGAAATTACGAGCGTAAACTAGTGTTCTATTCACACAAATTTTCCAGTGGTCTTTTACTACGATAGTCTAGCATTTCACACTAGAAGTAAATCACGTCTTTTACCCATTATTGGCTGTGGCATTCTGCCTTAGCAGATCTCGGTAAGTGATATATTTATGCGCAAAAGTGCGGTTACCAGTTGTCAAATCACGACCTTAACGATGTTAGTGGAGGGGAGCTACAAGGCTAATATGGGGAAATCTATTTGTCGGCTGTGGGAATCGAACCGAGGTTCTTAAATGCACAGGCCAAGTTGATATAACAGGCGCAGTGGTCGAGCGTGTTAATGCACATCTCTTAACATGCTATGACGTCATTCGAACCAAGGTTCGTTAGTTCGAATCCGCCTGTCGACAAAGTATGGTTTGTCGTTAAATAAAAAAATACAGTTACTTATATTAATCATACTCGGGCGCTATAAGCTAGTCACTTATATATATATATATATATATATATATATATATATATATATATATATATATATATATATATATATATATATATATATATATATATATGCCTTAAAATAACATCGACTACGGAAACCGGCAGTACGGCAGCGTAAAAACTGCGGCTCGGTGTGCCCGGTAGGCCCAGGTCCGGTTCGGGTTGTAGTGCTATTGAAGAAGTAGAAGAAGTCGATATTACTGAGCTTCCAACTTTGCATTATAATTAGTATTAATTTCTTATTACTTATTTTGTATCTAAATACATATTTTTAAAATAATTATCAATATACCGAGTGCCGTTTACAAGGTACTAACGTGCTATTTGCTTCAAACTTATCTTTATCTTCTGAAAACATTATGACAATGATTTAGAAATAATAAGAATCTTTTGTCAGGTACAGGATGACACTTATTTAGTGCTTTGTATAAAATAATAATAGAAATAATAACCTTTACGAATATTTATTAACATTTTTGGAGGCCGTGATTTGACGACTGGTAACTGCACTTCACGCGCAAAATATATCACTTACTGAGATCTGCTTCGGCAGAGTGCCACATCCAGTAATCACTAATTTCTGATTTCTGATTGCTAGCAAAAATAAGACTGTAAAAATCCTTGCATAAAGAAAAAACTTCGTCTTGGTAAATACTCATTTTGCCTTTAATCTCCATTGTTCCCGCTCCATTCAAATTCCAAACTCCGAACGATTTCCAAATTATGTTTGCTTAAATTTAAATATAATAAACTCAAGTCTGGCTTAACATTCATCCTGTATTTTATGTTTACGAAAGAAGAATACTCATAGGTAGTGCTCATCAGGTTAAACTTCGAATATGAATGAGGGAGGGGGATCAGGAACAGGAAACAACAACCCTCGTCATCTGAATAACTGTGCCGTATACCTTGTGCTTCCTGTTGGACGTGCCTTTTCCGCGGAATCAGCAAATATCAAATAGCTGTTCTCCATGAAAAGTTCTTCGGTGCAATGTAAATTTTAGCCTCGTGTGCTTATCTCCAAAACTCGTGCTTGGAAACAACGCTCACTTGGCTCGACTGCTCTGAATTTTCAGTAGAGTACGGTGATAAGAACACTTCTTTTCAAATTTAAACTGTTGTTTGTAGTATATCGTATGATACTAACCTATTATACTAACTTTATAATTTATATATTTATCTGATATCTATTGTTTAAAGTTATTTTTATGTTCGAAAAAATAAATCTTCTATATTAAGCTAAAACTTTCAGGTAGTATTTGCTTATCAGTTTTCCTTTGTGTTTACAACTTAATCGAATGCAAAGCTTATAAGAGCTTGTTTCCTTTTTGTATTACTGCATATAATACTGAAAGCACGAGTTGGACTACAATGAAAAAGATAATTGACTGGTATGAAATATAGTATAAAGTACATGGCTTTTAACTTTATTTAGCTTTGTAAAGCTAAACAAAATGGCTATGTTTTTAGGTGTTTAAGAGCGCTGTTTTTGAGTATATTAAATATACGTATTATGACTCCTGTTTTTGACGATTTTTGCATGTTTTAATTTAGATGTTTAGTTACTATTAGAATTGACCGTGGTTCGTAAAGATGTATGTATTGTTAGCTCGTCGATTCTTAAACAGATGAACTTAAGTAATCGATAAGATGTCTTTATCATTGATAATACATACATACATACATATCGTCCCGCTATATCCCATCAAATCATTGATAAAATATTCACTCATTACATTAATCAAATAATCAGTCCTCGTCAAACATTCTCATCCAAACACACCACCCTCACTTTAACCACATTCATAGATCACTCCATATAAACTCATTTATTTATTACACTCGAAATCATTTATCACACAACAAACTTTCAATCACATTTATCCAATTACTCCTATCCCCTTATCATTCATCTTCTTTCCTCAACATACATAACATATGCGTAAAACATCTCAAATTACTCATGCTAACAACGAATCTAATAAGGAAACTAACAACGAATTTACAAAGATTAGAAAAGATGAAAGCAATAGTCTGCACTTGTATATGAAAGAAAGGTCCACACAATGCAGTAACTGAAAATGAAACAAAAAGATAAGAAAGGAAGGGAGAGTCGCCCTGCGCTTGTTTTTGAAAGTAAATTCCACACAATTGCAGTTAAACACTATATAAGAATTGAAAACGAATTAAAAGATAAGAAAAAAGGGAGTGTCGTTCTTGCGCTTGTTTTTGAAATTATACACACAATTGCAGTTAAACACTCAATATAAGATCAAAAAATGAACAAAAAAATTTAAATCGCTCTCAAAAAAACTTTTTTTACAATTGCGTAATGAAGCACTTTCCGCACTAGTGTTTTTTTGCTTTCAGAAACACACTTGGTCTGCATTCATCTACTTTCCATACGTAACCAAGGCAATTATAGTTACGTAATAACAAAGAAATCGCACAGTTGTAGGAAAAATAAATTACGAATTTCATACTTGAACAACAAATACGTTTTACGTTCATTATTAGGTGAAATTAGTGCCACTTGAAATTTAGATATGCAATGACGCACCACATACGCACTACACTAAGTGCTCAGACTCCTCATAAAATATTTAAAAATCTCTGACCTACCCCATTAAATAATCCCATCGCTGAAGGGTGTACCACGAACCACCTCCTCAATAACAGGGATGCAACATTGAATCCCTTGTCCTCCACCACGACACAAGATCCACCCTCCGCAGCACATGGTTGACAGCGTGGCAAACGCGTGCCACCGAACGATTCCCCGCCACGCAGAATCGATAAGTGGGAGGTGGCAACGCCGCCTGGCACGCAGGGTACGCGGCGGGGTTGCCAGCTTGCCACATTCTACACCTCCACCGCCACCACAACTTTCCCTCATTTCACTCGCATACGTATTCTGTGTGCTGTGTGAATGTAGCCATGCTGAACATTGGTGAATACGGTGATGTGGAACACCGATACTGAGCCTTTTGATCGGAGAGGCATAATTCATCCTTTTACTTGAATTTTGACATGTCACGCCATATAAATCAATCAGCCGAATATTCGTAACGCGGGTATGTTCTCTATTTAGAAGTTAGGGAATAAGCTAACTTGTAGTGAAACTATTATTAGAGCTTATTTGCATGCAGAATTAATAAATTTACATTGTGAAACATTACAGAAAAGCGAGAAACTTTGTAACTAATAAATAATTTTAATCAGAAAATGTATTGCTAGTGAATAATCGTATCTCATTTTTAAAACTGTAGGCGGGATCGACTTTATAAAATTTGGTGAAATACACTTTCGTTTTTAAATTTTATATATTTAATAAAAAAGAGCTAGAATACCCAGTAATAACATTTAAAAATAATACCAATAATTTTGTAAAAATAAAATTGAACCATTAATGTGTAATTCAACACACAGAAAAAAATCGTTTCTCAACGCTAGCAATTATATACGCCTCTGTGGTCTAATTGGTAGGACGTTCGCAGCTCAAGTGGAAGGTCCGGGTTCAAATGCCGGCTGTGGCAAGTAGATTTTTTCAAATTTAATATTAATGTGTAACGCAAGTTCAAGCATGCCAAGATACATTGACCATAACGTACATACATAAAACAATGAAAATTTACAACAATGAAAGTCACAACAATGAAATATCATAACAATGAGTAATTACAACAATGAAAGATCCCAATAATGAAAATTACAACAATGAAAGACTATAACAGAAATATTGTGATTTCAACAATGAACTAATCAGTAATTTTATCATGTGAATGAAAGCTACAAAAATTCCGAATTTAAAATTATAGGTTGAAGCTTTTTCGAGTTTATTTATTTATTTATTTTCTCGTATAATTAAAATTTATAATAGTATATTGTCTAAAAAGTGTGTGAAGCTGCCTTTTTATATGAATGTGGAGTTTGCGACACGAGCCGTAGGCGAGAGGCACAACCACACGAGAGTAAAAAAGGCTTCACACATGTGTTACCTATATTTAAAAAATGAATGAAAGAAAAATGGTTTATTTGCTTTATTCTAATAATTATAATTATTATCGGTAACAATATAATTTGTCAGATTCTCAAATTTCACATCAGCTTCTTCGGTTGACGATATCTTTACATAATAATAGCCTTCAAATGACCCAAAATACGTAAATTAAAACTGAACTGTTTTAATTTGACAGTTATCACAAAATAAGCAATTCGTTGTTATGAAAAATGAAACAAAAACTAAACACAGGAATCTATTAAAGAATTGTATCCGGGTCCAAAATTTTAAGAGCTCTTATAGACGTAGTATGCAAAATAAACTTCTTAAGAAATGCATTGAATTTTACGCATCAGTATTAAAAGTCGAACTTTAGCTACTGCGATCAATGTATATAGCTACTACTTCATGCATGGGTGAGGAAAGTATTATTTTTGTACTCGCATCATTCAAAATAACTAGTGCGCGCAAGGTTTTATGATTCTAAATTTTTACTATTAAAACGCTAATTGTACTTACACACACACATTTTAGGGAATTTATTAAAAAAAAAACTAGACACATTAGATTATAACGCCATCGAACAGACATATTTTAACGAACTTTATGAGAAAAATTTGTTTTCAAATAACAAATGTCAATTCATGGCATACTTAACAGTCAATATAAATTCACGCTTCAAATTGAATAAATTTCCTCATTGTCTATTATATAATTTTTGCTCGTTACGAAAAGCATTGTACAAAACTCGTGCACAAAGACGTCATTTGCACCATTCGCGCAAATTAAAACAATCGCTTCGCTCGTGCTTTAAAATAGCGCTCATGTGCAAAGTATGTCTTTCCGCACTTGTTATGTAAATAGCTATTTTAAATTGTTGAGTGTAATTATAAAGATTTGCATTGACATTTCACACCGTAGGTCGCGGGTTCGAGTTCTGCACAGGATATGAGTGTTTTATGATGTATTTGTAAGAGCTAGGTGGAAGAATAGCCCTTGACCGAACATTGCCAAATAAAAAAAATAATTATTTTCTGAATAATCTGTGTGTGACGATTCTCGTATGTCTTCATCTTCAGTCTTGTCACCAAGTAATATCTTGTGATTGTTATAATACAACCGTGCAATTTATTTTCTTTCTATAGAAATCTTATGTCTTACACGGATGTCAACGTGTTTGAAAAATTCTCTCCTGGAGAATTTCTTGCGAGAATATTTTTGTTATAACCAAGAGTAGCAGCTTGAGTTTGACAGGAATACTCTTTTGTGAGCTTAGAGATTAGTTATTAAAATTGGGAGCGAAGTTCTGTCAAAAATACGTTATTTTATTTACTATTATTTACTCTGACATCTTTTGGCGACAAATTTTCCGTGAACCGTTATGAAGAATATTATTCTTTTTCCCAGTGTTATATAAAAATGTATTTCAAATATTGTTTTATTATTTCAAATACAAAATACGTAATATTATTTATTAAATTATTTACTGATTCAAAATACATATATAAATTATATTTCAAAAAGTAACAACAAGATGGGAAAGCCATTTAAAATCAAATTTATCATTTAAGACAATTTTGAAAATGTGTTTTATGTACTCGTATAATGTTTTTGTATACAACTTACTCGTGCACATTTTTTAATATTAAATAAATAAATCACAATAACAGAGATACGGTTTTATTTTAAGATAACTTACAGAATTATTTGAATTGTTTTTATTTCAAATATCTACATGTAACTTGTACGCTGTACTTTTTCTACGACCACAATATTGTTCTATTATTTTTAATTTATATTTTAATAATAAGTTTGTTTCGATTTCACTATTCTTTTGAGAATATATTTTGTATGCCATGTGATATGTATTTCGCCAATCAGCAATCATAATCTTCCCTATAGTCTGTTTTTTAACCAGGAGGAGTAATTTAAATTTTAACCGCTAAAACTGACGCTTCTGATTGGCTAATGCTTCGTCCAGTTTACACTGTACATAGATTTTATTAGAGCTGTCATAAGTTTTGAGGTTATCTGTTTTCTTGTTGGTTTTTTGCATTTCTGTGACATTAAAATAAATCAGTTCTTTTAATAACTAATAATATACGGAGTGACAAATTAGAGTTTATAATGTCATTTGTATTTTAAAATAAATTCCATGAGACTTAATCAGTGCAGATGTGTAAGAAATTTTTGTATTTCGCGCCAACAAAAACCTAGTAACTTTCTATAGTGTAAATCTGACTTATGCATTTACTCCTCCTGGTTAAAAAATAGACTATAGTTACATGTCTATCACAGCGATGATAAAGAACAAATGAACTTATCCCATTGTTATGCATAATTAAAAACTTTATTTGTACAATGTTGCCATATGTGCTACAATTTAAAAAATACTGCTAAAGAAAAGTTAAAAATTTAAAGTATTGGTATTAAACGATTCATATAAATATATCATCACGCCTTTTACTTATTACTGAGTGTGGCATTCTGCTGTAGTAGATCTCGGTAAGTGATATATTTATGCACTTAAAGTGCTGTTACCAGCCATCAAATTACGTCCCCCAAAGATGTTAGTAAAGGGAGAGTCGTAAGAGTAATTTTAATGTGGTGAGAATTGTTTGTCGACTGTGGGAATCGAACCCAGATTCTCAAATCAACAGACCGACTCGACACCACTGAGCCACCTACCCCATAATAAGCTCGTGATATCATTACTAATTGAAGATGTTGCTCGTGAAACAGAAACAGCACATTTCACTCGTCCCTGAAATCTGAAGCTCGGTTCCAATCGAAAAATCATCGATGATAACCATAGGCATATTCCATTTTTCATTTGGATCAGATCTAACTTACATTTACTGAACTAGATCACTAATTTATTTCACTGTATTACTTCACTGACTTTATTTCTAGTACTAGAATTACTGATTCTAATTTACTTTGAAGTAATTCACTCTAATAAGTGCATCAGTTTGCTTCATTCGGTTCATTTAGTCATGTTATCAAGTTTATCTAAACTGATTTAAGTGAACCAAGTGGCAAATGGAATACAGCTCATATCACTTGTTATTTTATATTTGATAATTCTTAATTAGTATCCTAGTAACGTAACAACCCGTAAGATATAACATTTGTAAACTACATTCCTTGTATGAAAACGATTACGTCACATTCGGTATCAATGTGATTCAAGATTTTGTACTTAAAACGTTTAAATTGGTATTGGATTGACATTTTTAAAACATAACCTAAAATTGAAATGTCAGATTAAAATATTACTGTATAAAATTGAATTAGTTTATAAATGAAACCAAATTCTGCATATATTAAATAAAAACCAAATATAAATTTATCTTAACGTACGAAATATATTACCTACCTTATTGAAATATGTAATTTTGTAAAATAAAACTCAAAGGAATATACATTTTTTATTATATATAAACAAATAATATATGAAAATACAAAATACAATGCATACTACCTCTTGTACTACAGTTAAATTAATTAAAGATCCTCGATTGTCTAACTCCAGCGCAAAATAATCATGAAGATGACAAACGTATTTCTGCATTTGATTACTCAACATTTTATAAGCTATTTCTTATTTCTCACTCTCTATTCATGTATCAAAAATGTCACAAACTTAGAAATGGCAGGCGAGAAAATAACAAAATCATTAAAATAATTAATGTGATAGAACGTGAAAAAACATGAAACGTGTGTCTTTACTTATTAAGACATACGTTAATGCCATTCGCATAGGTACGAATATGATTAAAAAAGATAGGTATATTTCATCGTATCTATGATAACATCGTCCACATATGACATCATCGTTTTTATACAGGGAATGGAATTTAACCGTGAGATTTGAAAACGTATGTACAACGAATCATTCACGGCTCCCCAAGTTGATAGTGAAGGAAGAATCGCAAAGGTAATTTTAATGTGGTCTAAAGTTAGTCGACTATACGAAATAAAAAACATCATTACCTTCTCAAAACCCGACGCAATTAAATCCTTTCAGCTTTTCCAAAGTCAAAACCATATCGGAAGAGCACAAAATCCTCATGCAGAAAGAAAAATGATGAAGTGTCCACACATTTCCACGTCACACGCGTGGACGGCGCTTAAACATCGCAGCATTGTTTTGAATAATATCCTGACGCTCGGACATCAGCTGCTCCTACCGCTGATGCTCCTGCTGCGCCCGTGTGCGCTCTGTGGAATTAGCAGCACAGGACTCGGATTTGTCCCGAGGCTCGAGGATTAAACTGTGAAAAATATATTTAACGTATGCTCAACTTGCATTGTTTGTAATGTCTGCAAAGCGTGATATTGTAGAATAGAGTTTTGGCTACTAATTACGGATTAAAAGTTTAGGGTGGTAGGTATTACTGAATTTCGGAGAGGGATGTTTGACTTTGGCTGATTAAGTCGATTTAAATGTTTATAATGTTATTACGGGGCTGGGAATAAACTTCTGTTTGCTGATCTCATAATGCCAAAATATGTTTGAGTTACAGATTTATAATTATATTACCTGCGCCATATTTGTTGTTTCGTAATTTCAATTAGGGTATTATACAGGAAATATACTCGTTGTTGTCTGAAATATTTCGGCAAGTAAATTGTTTTTTCTACAACTGCTCGATTTCTTTGTTATTACGTAACTATTATTGCCTTGGTTACGGGAGGAAAGGAGACAAATGCAAACCAAGTGCGTTTCTGTAAGCAAAGAAACGCTAGTGCGGCAAGTAAATTATGTTTTATGCAACTGTCAAAAGAAAGGTTAATTGAGAGCGATTTAAATTTCGCGCCGAGGGCGGAATTTCATATTTTAGCCACAGACGCTTATGGAAGAAGAAGATGCGGTAAGCCAGCGCTAGTAAATATGCAGTAGTATATTTTGACAGTATTCTGTACACAATTAATAAAAAGAACCGAACAAAGTAAAATATATCGATAAATGGTTTTATTTAAAGAGTAAGTGAAATTACATAATATTTATTGTTTGTGTATATTAGTAACACGTTGTTACAGTTGCTTATATTGACATAATGTAAAGTGGAAACTTTTGTACTATCTAAAGAAACAGTGATTTCGTCTGTACCTGTTCATATTATTAACAGTAATATTATTGACAACAATTTCGGAGGTTTTAGAAGTACCAGTATCAGGTTGTTTTTTTTTTAAATGGTGATAATTGTTTGTCGCCTTTGGGAACCAGAGTTCTCAGGATCCACAGGCCGACTTGATACCACTGAGTTAGCTACCCCATCATATATATTATATATTCATTATATTAGATAATAACAAGAAACTGACTACTTGAAGATGATGTCGGCAAAAGAGAGAAAAGAATTTAATTACTTATAGTAACAATAAATGTGCAATTACACTATTCTCTAGAAACTCTTATGATTTAATATATGAGAAATTATGAAAGTGTATAGATATACAATCTCGTTGCAATTAAAAATTAGAGATTGAAAGATCAAAAACGTATGTATGAACCATGTCTAATTACAACGCAAAACGCAGTCACAAACAAATATTTTCTTCTGGAAATATATTGAAAAATCTCGTGAGAACGTGTAAATCTAAATGGTAGAAAAAAAATGAATATTGTATGTTTTTGATCTCAAACAAGTACATTTTGCATTTTACATAATCTATATTTATTTGTTTGCAGCACTACTAATATTCAAATTCTTTTTAGAAAAAGAACCGTTCAAATCTATTCTACTCCATTTCAGATATGCATGTAAACAGTTTCAAGTATTCCAAATCTTTACAGACATAAACATTCATACTAGTCGTACACTCATAAGATTGTGTGTTTACAAAAATAAATAAATCTAAAACAAACAAATCCAGTTGAATGAGATTTCTGTTTCACTTCCTCTATGGCACTATAGCAGTGAATCTCAAAATGTGATATTTAGAAATAGAACTTAATCTTCTACTTGAATTTGAAGAATATTTGTTATTTTTATTATTGAATCACGAAGAATTATTATAATTAACGTAATAAATTTATTTCTTGTCGATAAAGGGAGAAATATCTCGCTTACCGCATAATAAAATTACAATATCTAACTGCAAGGCTAGGAATTGAACCCATAAGTTAATCGATTGCCTTTATAACAAATAATTGTTGCACCATCTGTATCAAGTGCACTTCCTTTTTGTATGTAATAATTCGTGGGTTTAGTTGCGTTGTTATAGCTACCTCGATGTGTTTATGAATAACAAATTATTGTTCATTGTCATCGCTTCGTTATCGTAGCAACTTCGATGTGATAAAATATGACTCATGGTCGTGAATAATAAACTATATTATCTATGAAGAAACGAACATATAATGAATGACCGTAGAAATTAATATATTGTATAACTAGCAGGAAAAAAAAATGGGGTGGCTAGGTCAGTGGTATGAAGTCGGCCTGTGGATCCTGAGAACCCTAGTTCGATTCCCACAGGCGACAAACAATTTTAGTAATTTCAAAAAGCTACCCCTGTGGCTCCTCCACAACTAACATCTTTGGGGGCCGTGATTTGACGACTGGTAACCGCACTTCACGCGTAAAAATATATCACTTACCGAGATCTGCTTCGGCAGAGTGCCACACCCAGTACTGGGTAGAAGGCGTGATGATATATTTATTTTATTTATTATTTCTAGTAGGAAAAGTGATATATTGTCGGACGATGGTGGAAAATTGTGAACAACCCCTAGTTGAGTCCATGAACCACTAGAAGTCCGGGAAGACACTTTTCCTACAATACTCAATAATTACTTTTTATATTTCATTTGTAAACGTCAGATAACCAACAAGACAAAATTATTGCGTTGTTTTGATAAAAATATTTGATGATGGCATAACCATGGTTTGTATATTTATTTTCCCAAACGTGCTCTTCGGAAAAACTTTGCCAGAGGCCAAAAAAAGTATATTACATAATAAGTCAGGAAAGTGATATTTTACTTGACGAAGCGATTGTTTGAAATACGAGGCCGCTGAGTCAAGTAAAAACACTTTCCTGACGTATTTTTGCTGAAACCGTTTAATTTAATCAATATTTAATTTTTAAATTTTTTGATAATAGCTGTATTTCATTTGCCACTTGGTTCACTTAAATCATTTCAGATAAATTCGACTCAACTAAATGAATTGAATTAAGCAAACTGACGCACTTATTTGGGTGAATTACCTACTTCAAAGTAAATTAGAATCTATAATTCTAGTACTAGAAATAAAGTCAGCGAAGTAATCCAGCGAAATAAATAAGTGATTTGGTTCAGTAAGTGTAAGTTAGATCTGATCCAAAGTTACAGCAAAAATAACAGTCAGATAAAATCTTTACCAAACTGTTATTTTTGTTGTAGCCTTGGATACGTACTTTACTTGACTGTTTTTGTAAAAACCTACTTTCCATACTAAAATAGATCAGGAAAGTAGACACTTTCTTGACTATTTCAGAAAAAAAATATTGCCGGGCTGTTATTTCTCGTAGCGACATTATAATACCGGAATAATGCACTTTACGGACAAAAAACACACCAGAAACGTGTCAGTTTTCGTCCGACCGGAAAAAATACATTTTCGCATTATTCCCATAAAAGTTACATCGAGATGTCGCGCCGCAACAACGTTTGAGAACTTCTGGTATGTTGTAGCTACAATCATATTATCATCAGGCTACAACATCCAGAAATCTTTCTTCCATTCAAACAGTTCCATTCGCGTATTCTCCACGGGCCCACGGGCCTGGAAACTGAAAACAGCGATGCACGCGTGCAGAAAGTCAGTTCCACGGCCACGCACGACGCACTTGTGTGCACTGTTTGGAAAAGTCCATTCCCATCTGTGAAAAGCCGATTTCGGTGGATCCGTTCCATTCTCTCTGCGCTGAAACCCATTAATGCTCACCAAAAAACCGTCGGGAATTTGTGTGAGGAAAGTTGGTTTTGCGACGTAATTGCACTGATTCAATGCTAGATAAAACGCTTTTTGATGGCAGAAGTTTTTATTGTAAGATGGTATCAGATGATTGATGACTCATGGTGATTATTGGTTTATTTAATTGTTGTGTGCTGGAATGAAAATTTAATTATGTTTTATGATGAGAATTTAGTGTTTTGTGCCGGGCTGGCGATGAATTTTAATAGCTATACGAGAAATGGATTAGTTGGTTCATATTGTAGTTTATCTCATGTAGGTTAATTAATTTATGAATCGGCGCTGTATTCGCAGTCGTATTAATTTAGTGTTTTGACATGACAGAAGTAATGGAAGGATGACATACGAGGATATAATTTTGCTTTTCAGCAATCACGAGTTATGTAGTACCAGCAATCTTAACATTTAAATGAAGAGATATTCACTAACTAAAAGTAAATTTAATCCGTAAGCCTTAACAATATAAAGATAAATCTAAATACGTATTTCGAGAACTAAGTTCTCATCGTCAGTAGACGAAACAAGGGGAAACCCAAGATTACACGACTTGTGAACCAAGCTAGTGGACCTATTTATACTAAAACGAAGTAATAAGCCGTGTCTAAGGAACCAATAAGCATGAAGCTTGAGTCAACTTACAAAACTAATTACCTAAGAAAGCAAACAATTTACTGTTAGGGATGGGACCCAGCTCAGAGTAAATCAAGCTATTCATTTCATTATTTATTGTGAACTACAAATAAAGAAATAAATATAAATATATCATCACGCCTTCTGCTCATTACTGACTGCGGCACTCTGCCGAAACAGATCTCGGTAGATGATACATTTTTGTGCGTGAAGCGCGGTTATCAACCGTCAACTCACTGCCCCCAAAGATGTTAGTGGAGGGGGACCCACAGGAGTACTATCAATGTGGTGAAAATATTTGTCAGCAGTAGGAATCGAACCAGGGTTCTCAGGATCCACAGGTTGACACGATATCACTGTACCACCTACTCACTTCATTATTTATTGTGAGCTACAAGTAAACCGACCAAATATGTTTATTTCCTTGCCTGTAAACTGAGGGTGCAAATTTCTTCTTTTTTGTTCATATATTTAGAGTAACATTAATGTATGTTTCATAGCCGAAGTAGCTAAGGTAATAAATCGGCATTTTCGCCGTATTGATTTTTTGCCAATTGTATAAAATAAACGAATAACAACAAATTAGAAAAAGTTACGAAATTAATTATTCAGGGCAAACATATATAAAAATGAAAAAAATAGGTATGAATCTAAACTAAATTCATACCTAATTTTTTCATTTTGATATATGTATATGTTTGCCCTGAATAAAATTTCGTAACTTTTTCTAATTTGTTGTTATTCGTTTATTTTAACGTTTGGTAAGTTAATTGTTTTTGACTAATAATTTTTTGATTTTTAATATCACTTTGTATTTTATGATTAGACCTGAAGATGGCCATAACCTTGGCTGAAACGTTGTCTTTACATCTTCAATAAAATAACTATAACTTTAAGCCTTTCGCCCATTATTACCTCTCCATAAAGAATTTTCAATCAGCCCATTGTCGAAACTATTGAAAATTCTTTTGCATTTGTTTGTAATTTTGTTTAAATTCCATAGCTATCACTACAAGTAAGCACTTTTACAAAAAAAAATTAAATTTGATTTTATTTGTTATAAAATGTGTAATATAAAATATGAGTAACTATATTGCATAAATCAATACACCAGTCCGTATAATTTTGTCTAAGTAAGATTCAAGTTGCAACATTCGAACTTTGGACTATAAACTCATTTTTTCCAATTTATTTGATAACAAGGATTATGTCAATTTAATTAGTTAAATTATAAATATTTTGCAAAATAATCTTGAACACAAAACCTTTCATTTGGGACTCAGTTGTACTGCCAACTGAATCATAAAGGCAATGAATGGATTGTTGGTTGTATACAAGTTAACTTTTCATGTGTCGAACGCGTCTACTAGTAATTAATTTTGCGAAATTTTCGACAATAACTAACGGGTGTTCAATAAATCTTGGCGTCCTGGGTGGCTATGGGCTGTGAAACGCATGTCTGTATTTTATTCATACAATTTAACCTTAAACGTCATAATTTATTTGACATAAATTAAATAAATAAATATAAATATATCATCACGCCTTCTATCCATTACTGGGTGTGGCACTCTGCCGAAGCAGATCTCGGTAAGTGATATTTTGCGCGTGAAGTGCGGTTACCAGTCGTCAAATCACGGCCCCCAAAGATGTTAGTGGTGGAGGAGCCACAGGGATAGCTTTTTGGAATTATTAAAATTGTTTGTCGAACCAGGGTTCTCAGGATCCGACTTCATACCACTGAGCTAGCCATCCCATATATATGGAATGGGATAAATTAAAGTAAAACAATAATTTATTTTTGAACTATTTTAGAGTAAAAGGTTTACTCAAGAACAACAAAAAATTATAGTGGTCATATTTTCACAATTGTCAACGAAATGAAAACGGAATTGCACTTTCCTTATTTTGAATGACGTTTGACGTTTTATTTAAGGTTAAATTGTTTGAATAATGTACAGACTTATTAAACACCTGTTATTAAAGTTAATTTTATCATTGTCACTGTACTTCAAAGTCATTCATATGACAAAAATTTAAATTTACTTCAACCTGTTATTATTTATATTATCATATCGAATTGGCAAGTTATAAATTTACGAAATAAGAAATCTATAATTATATCTAAGTGTATAAACTTTACAGAATTGAAATATATATCAGTAGTCAAGATTCTAACGGTGTTCGTGTTATAATCTCACTTTCAAATAATAAAACAAATCTCAGTGACAACCGACAACATTCAAAACAACCAAAAACAATTAATAACTTCTATGTTCTTTCGCAGCATGCGGTTCTTGTATCTATAACAGCAAAACAGCATAATAGTTCATGGCCACCTATTTCTTTAACACAAGCACTAGCAACACATCTGGATCTGGATCTAGATCATGTGTACATGTGTGCTGATGTGTGTGCGTGTGTTATTACTTTGCGCAGCTGTTGCTGTTAACCAAGGCACGGAGACGCGTTGGTTGACAGGCACTTGTCGCTTCTGTTTACCGGACTACGCGGTCGAGAAGCCTTGGACGGTTACACCAGAGATATAAGGGTTGACGTCATGACAAATTAGTGGTGTCGTTGTTTACTCTCTTGTGAGGAATATTTGTCGTCAAATTATTGTAAGAAATGTTCAATTTGTAGTCAGACAGGATATAATAAATCCTGTTAAAATTAAATTTCTGCAAAGAATTTATAAAGTAAACTAAATGATGATATCATTAAATTAGTGAACACTTTTATGATTGATTTAAATAGCGACATTATTTATCGTTATTATATTAAGAATTAAACTAACATCTAAACTTTATTAAATTACAGGCAGATTCATAAAGCGGATTAGCGCTAACACCATTTTTTATTTCGTTTTTGTTTTTAACTCTCTTTTCAATGTACGAAACAAGTTTATTTTAAGTAGAGTGTTTTAATAAGCCAAATACAATATGATAAGGTAATAATGGACAAAGGCTTAAAGTTGTAGTTAATTTATTGAAGATTTAATAACAACGTTTTAGCCAAGGTTATGGCCATCTTCAGGTCAAACGTTAAATATAAACGAATAACAACAAGTAGAATAAGTTACGAAATTAATTTTATTTTTTTTTGTTGTAATTGTTTGTAGCTCGACATGTCCTCGAGATCCTAGTCGACGATCAGACTCTTTAGGGCAAACATATAAATTTAGATTCATTCTTTTTGCAACGTTTAGACTCATAATTTATTTTTTCATTTTTTATATATGTTTGCCCTAAATATTTAATTTCGTAACTTATTCTACTGTTGTTATTCGTTTATATTTAACGTTTGGCCTGAAGATGGCCATAACCTTGGCTGAAACGTTGTCATTAAATCTTCAATTAATTAACTACAATTTTAAGCCCTTGTCCATTATTACCTTATCAAGTTTATTTTAACTTGGGTTAAAAAGAGAGTTAATTAGCATCAAATTTAGTTCATTTCTTTGATCTGTTTGAATTTGAAACAGAGTTATAGATAATATTAAAAACGGTGTTAGCGCTAATCTGTTTTATGAATCTGCCTGTTAGTGTTTATGTTGAAAAATAATTTTTAGGATTCACTTAAAACTTTTATAATATCAACTCCGCATTTCAAAATATAATAAAATATTTTAAAAAGTCTTTATTATGCTTTTAGTTGCGAAAAACTTTATAAAATACAAGCTATAAAGTTTAGTATAATATAAACAAATATATAGCAGTCGTTTGTCACTTTTCTAATTTTATATAAGAATTAAGCTGAAAGATGAATGTTGTCCATTTTTTAAGTTTAGTTCTTAAATGTATTAATAACATACATCGAATGCAAGATTAATGAATGGTGCATGTAGTAGATGAACGTAATTGAAGGTTAGTTGTGTTTGGAATGATTCCCAGTATGAAGAATAAATGAGCTTATATGGAGAAAACTAGGAATGAGGTTAAAACAAGGATGGTGTGTTAGGATAAGAATGTTTGATGAGGACTGAATATTTGATTAATCTGATGAATGAATGTGCTGTGAAAGTTTCTAGGGTTCGTACTACCCCATTTGATGGGGTATAGGTATGATAGTATGTATGTATGTTTGTAAGTATATATTAATTCTTAAATAAAAAAAAAATGCATCTAAATTCGATTCCCACGGCCGACAATTGATTTTCACTACATAAAAATTACTACTGTGACTCCTCTTCTACTAAACATTTTTGGATTCTGGTTTAACAGCTGGTAACTTTTATGGGGTAATGACTCAGTGGTATCGAGTCGGCCTGTGGATTCTAAGAACCCTGGTTCGATCTCCACAGCCGACCCAGTATTGGGTAAAAGGCATGATGATATATATATATATATTATTTTAACTTTTATTATAATTAGAAAAGACCTACTTATACGTTTAATGTTTCTCTATATGTAAATACTTATAGGGTAGGTTGTTCAGTGTATCGAGTTGGCTAGTGGATCCTGAAAACCGTGGTTCGATTTTCTCAGCCGACAAACATTTTCACCATATTCAAATTACCCCTGTGGCTCTCCCATCACTAACATCTTTGGAAGCCGTGATATAATGGCTGGTAACTGCATTTCACGTGCATAAATATATCACTTACCGAGATCTGCTTCGGCAGAGTTCCACACCCATTAATGGGGAAAAGGTGTGATGATATGTTTATTTATGTAAATAAAATAAATAAATAAATGTATCATCACGCCTTGTGCCCATTACTGGGTGTGGCACTGTACCGAAGCAGATCTCGGTAAGTGATATATTTTGCGCGTGATGTGCGGTTACCAGCCGTCAAATCACAGCCCCCAAAGCTGTTAGTGGTGTGGAGGGGGGCACAGGGATAGTTTTGAAATTATGAAAATTGTTTGTCACCTGTGGGAATCGAACCAGGGTTCTCAGGATCCACACGCCGACTTGATAGCACTGAGCTAGCTACTCCATTTTTATGTAAATATTTCATGTAAAATTTTTCAAGTTGCAACGAAGTAACTATGAAGGTAGTGTAAGTAACAGAACTGTGTTGCAGTTCCCGTTTGAACAGTTTGTACATTTATCAGATTAGTTTTTATGCTACTGGTATACGTATGATATGATTGCTTATCCATAAATAAATGTAAATGGATCGAATAAATTGTACTGTTGATGGATATTGTAGTGCTTGTTTTGAAAGGTATATTGCTTTGTACTTTGTATTTTCTTATTTGTATATATGAGTCTACAACACAACTGATACGTTTACTACTCAATAATTCATAAATATGAATAATTTAAAATATATATATATATATATACGAAACATTTAACGGAACATGTTTGTTGATGAAATAGAATAGTATATATAAGACTAATCAAACTTGTACAAACAAACACAAAGTAAAATGATATCCTTGAGGCTAATTTTGTTTACCACCAAATAAAGTGTCAAAGAACTGATTAAATAGAAAAATATCGTATCAATATCATTGTAGAAATTATATTCACTCTTATTTTTAATTGATCTGATTAATAAGTTATTTTATCACTTTATATGGGGATTAAAAAAAACTAAGCCTTAATTCCATTGTTATTAAATTTACGTACTTTGCTTCAATTTATTTGAATTTAAACAAAATGACAGTTACATTATTATTAAAAATTAAAAATAGTTATCTATTATACAAGTGTTTTATTAGGTATATAAAACACGCAAGAAAAGTTTAAACACGAGACCAAAGGTTATTAAGTGTTTTATATACCAATAAAACACAAATATAATACAAAATTTTATCCACAACTCATAATTATAGGTATCGAAGAAGATTGGTCGTAACGTTTAACGGTGATTCAGTTATATATATAGTTTCTCAAAATACGGTAGATCATGAAGTGGTTACTAAGTAACTAGTTGTTTACAGTGTTTTATGGAATATAAAACACTAGTGTTTTATGAGCCATATAATTCAACTGAAATCAGTGTAATAATGTCTTTATTATATATGAGTTGTGCATAAATTACTAAATTATTATTTTATGCACAACCGGGCCGAAATTCATGTGTTTTACCCATGAAAGGCGGGCTTAAACATTTCTTTTTGGCCCTAGGACTACAATAAAATGATATCCTATAGATACACGAACAAAATGACAATTTTTGTTTATTGTGAATACTTGATTTTTCAAAATGTCATTTTGATATATAACTGTACCTGTTTTAATCTTTTAAATTTAAAATGAAATGTTCTTTTGTTGTGCATAAAATATTGTATGTACCACGGGTGAAATTAGCGTTTCTGACCCTGAGCATCTTATTAACCCTCGACGTTTTGCGCCTCGTGCTAATAATCATGCCACGAGCCATACACGCCTGTTTTCATTCTTGATACATAAATAACTATTATGTATGAACATTTTGTTGTTTATTTCGCCTTATGCCTGTTGTTGGTTTGATAATGGAGTCATATTATAACCGAAACGTCAACATTAGAACTATTGTAACAACATACATCAAAACTAGTACTTCATTATCTCCCAACATATAAAAGTAAATTTAATATTCCTGTTATTTGATACGTCCTCACGAGAAGCAGGAATTAGAAACTTAATTAAAATGTGCCCTACATTCTGGCAAATATTAAACAGCACGTAATATTTTTGCTAGTATACAAGGGTGGCTCAAGATTACAATTTAGTCTGAGTAACACAATTAGAAGTACTTTATAAGTAATTTTAAAGCCAAAATCTGACGCAACGATGTAACTAGACATAAAGCATGTTGCATCTGCCCCAGTGGCGTAGCCACGAATTTAAAAAGAAGGGATACCAAAATTGATTTGTATATTTTTTGTATATTATAATAAAAGAAAGATATTAGGTACACTGAAAAATAGTATATTTAGTAAACAAATTTACAAAAAATAAATAAATTTAGATCTCTTATCTACAAAAAAACAAAAGCAAATTATTTAAGAAATTTTTTGGTCGCAATCACAATGGAGAATTATACAATTGACGTCACGCCAGAGAGAGATGGAAGGGAACCAAAAAAAAAGGAGTGAGAGAGTTAGTTGATAGACCACGACTAACCAGAGCATACTTTTAACATACGATGCAGATTAAATGTCATGTTAAAAATATGCTCTTATTGACATGGTCTGTCAACTAGCTCTCTCACTAATACGAAATATCTCTTTTTGTTCCCATTTTTAAATGTATAACTTGGCATTGAGACTTGAGAGAATGAAAAATATTTGTAAAAACATTTATTCTTATTAGAGTGGCGCTGGAATTTTTTCCACTAATTGAACTAGTTGGTGTCATCACCAGAGCTGGGCAAGCTACTTAAAAAAAGTAGCTAAGCTACAACTACAGCTATTCTTTAAAAAATTAGCTGGGCTACAGCTATAAGCTACATTTTGTAAAATATAGCTAAGCTACAGCAAAAAGCTTTCGTTAAAGTAGCTGTTAAATTTTAAAGCTACTTGTTTTCAATTATTGTGAATTAATTAAATTTGCCATTGTCATATGATGAGTTGATCAGTCTTTTGTTATAATGACTATTAATTTACTATTATGTACATAAATATCAAATATCGCAAATGGACAATTGTACTGTTAATTTTAATGATATAATTTTTATTTATATCAGATTAAATTAACAGTCACATTAACAGAAGACTAAACAGTCAATGTTTAATTCATCTAATATTTAATACAAAAGCGGGATAGGTTAATAACAAGTGAAAAATAAAATATGTTAATAGATTTTAAACTATATAACAACTTGTTATCCTACAGTTATAAAAAACAATATAGAAGGTACAATTCAAATACAAAACAAAAATAAATAGGTATTTCTTAATGAACAGTGGCAGCTTTAAGCTACAAAAAGTAGCTTTGGGCTACAAAAAGTAGCTTCAGTTGTAATAACAATATTTTTAAGTTAATAGAAAAAAAACATAGTTCTCTACAAGCTACAGCTATATTTTTTCACATTTAGCTAAGCTACAGCTACAGCTAAGGTAAACGTAGCTAAGCTAGTAGCTAAGCTACAAAAGTAGCTAGCTACTGCCCAGCTCTGGTCATCACTCAGGTAAATATGAGGTTTATTTGATCACGGATTAATCATTCCCTGGCATATTAGGTACTTACAAATTATAGCATGAAATATAACTGTTTTTGATACAATATATTTTATTTTTTCACCACATTAAAATTACCCCTGTGGCTCCCCCACCACTAGCATCTTTGGGACCGCGATTTGATGGCTGGTAACCGTACTTCACGCGAATAAATATATCACTTACCGAGATCTGCTTCGGCAGAGAGCTACACCCAGTAAAGGGTAAAAAGCGTGATGATATATTTGATTTATTTTATGTTTTTAATTTTGTAAAATTTAAATAAGTAGATACAAATGGAATTTCTGTATTACGAATATTTTATTTTAAAATTGTCAAGGGAGGGATCCGGACCCGAAAACCTTTCCTTTGTCTACGCCACTGATCTGCCCACCAAGTAGCAACCAAAATAACCTCCTTCGCATGCAGTTTCATAAATAATGCAACTGTTTTCTGTAAATCTTCATTCTTACTCCATAAACTTAGCGTTAAGAGTCTTGGGCTCAGGGTTTTAATTAATTTTTAGAAGCACCCAGCCCATTAATTTTCCCTAATGCTTCCGAGCACTTCTGTTCTTCAGTTAGTTAGTTACATTTAGTCTGGATGGTAGCTAGTTGGTACTATGTATGGTTGTACGATTCATGTTCTCTATAACCGTAAACTATACGTGACAGTTTCTGTCTGGTGATGTTTAATGCCACGGTGAAGTTCGCGAAAACGGAAATATTCAGTATTCAGTTCGAGCCAATTGTTCTCAAATGCTTTTGTTTCTGAGATTTTTAATTAGATTTCGACTTGAAGCAGATGAATCATAAAGTTTCTGAAACTGGAAAACAATAAATTGCGTCAAAGTTTGAGAACTGGAATAGAGTTTTGCTTTTCGATAATTTGAAACTGGTAACTGGTTCAAGATGAAACTACAAGTTTTGTTAGGTAACGCTTTTTATGCAAAACTATGCAAAGTATCGTTATCAGGAATATGATGATGAATTTTTGTTTGGCGTAGTTTACATATTCCAGAAATTATGCAAATTTTGTTTTTATTAAAACTACTGAGTTACATTTATACATTTGCATTATTTTTAGTTGCAGCGTAAACCAATAAATAATCCGCAGGAAATTTGTTTTAACCAGAATTAAAAATGATGCAACCAAATAAAACAAAAAATCATAAATTCATAAATGCGGAAATATAATTCAATTTTAATTATCGATATCAATTCAAGCTAATAAAATGTTAAATAGAATTTACGTTAAAACTAGATTTTTAATTATGTTAAAATTAAAACATTACAGAATAATAACTAGGATATTAAATTGGGTCATTCGATAAGTATTTTCAGACGACTGTTTATGAAAGTAACTATAACAACAACATATATATTACTTTGGAAAGTTGAACATAACATACACTGATATGTTATTATAACGTACACTTCTATCATATCAGGTGAAAGGAAATAATAAAATGAAAAGAAAAGAATTTGTATTACTTAAATCGAAGTTTTGGCAGATTTTTCAACACATTTGCACAGATAAATTTGATTTTTTTTAATTTAATAATTGTTTATTTATGAATATTTTAGCATTATTTAATATTTTGACATTACGGTTAGTACAGTTGGTATCACAATATCTAACCTCAAACGTCAAACGTCGACGCTCACCTACAAAAACGCATCAGCTGCAAAACTGTAACAACATTGCCCCCACCTACGGGGGGGGGGGTGCGTTCCGCACCGGGAGGCACATATTTTGGGGCGGCCTTTTGTATATTTAGTTTTAGTTGTAAAAAACAACTTGTTCACTTCATAAGTTTACTATTCGATTTCTACGAATTATGAACTACTATATGATTTCGAATATTTTACTTTACTGGTCAATGTAGGGTTGAAAATATTATTTCGAAAAATTCCTTTATTACTGCCTAATTTAAATAGGCCATCCAATGGGAAAAAAGTCCCCCACCTATAATTTGTCTCAATTACAATTATTTATTTATGTTTATTTATTGGCTTAGTGGTTTCGAGTTGGCCTGTGAATCCTGAGGACTCCGGTTCGATTCCTACAGTCGACAAACAATTTTCACCAAATTAAAATTACCCCTCTGTCACTCCCACCACTAACATCTTTGGGGGCCGTAATTTGACGGCTGGTAATCGCACTTCACATACATAAATAAATCACTTACCGAGATGTGCTTCGGTAGACTGCCACACCCAGTAATGGGTAAAAGTCGTGATGATATATTTATTTTATATTTATTTTTTTAATTTATAAAAACCACCATTTGATTGATTTAGAAAGGGCGGAAAATTGGAGGCCGCCCTGGGCGGCAAAAGTTTTAGATACGTCACTGCTCTATTTTTAGAAATATTTTGTGGTCGTCTGAAAAACAGTGTACCTAACTCGCTCGAAAGTGTTATTACTGTGCTCGTGTACTTAAATCACTCGGCGCTATACGCCTCGTTTTTCAATTTGTACACTCGCACGTTATTTACACTTTCGATGCTTGTTATGTAATATACTATAACATACAAACTCAAAATAATGTAACTTTTTAACATTTGTTTAAATTTATATTATAATAATTCGTTGTTTTCTTTATTTATTGTTATTTTGAAAATGGTACATATCATAACATTTACATATAGTTTGATTAAAAAATTATAACAGCGAATTCCGACTACTTCAATATTTTTAATTCAAAATATTTCAAATAAAAGTGATTTACTTTTTTTGCATATTAAATTTGTTTATCAAACAATGACACAATTTAAATAAACTTGATATCTATAGCTAGACATCCTTAATCAATGTTTAAAGTAGTAGTGGTCATAGGCACAGAGTTTATAAAATTTTGTGGAGTGCATTTTCATTCTTAAATTTAATATATTTTAGTAAAAAATCTATTACACAGTATCAACATAAACGGTAATATAAAAAAATTGTATTAAAAAATTTAATCACTGAAGTGTAATGCAATTTGACGATGACGTATACATACATATACTAACAATACTCTTTTTGATTACAACAATGAATAAATTCCAATAATGAAAGATCGCAAGAAAGAAACATTTCAACAATGAAAGATCACAACAATGAGTAACTCCAACAATGAAAGATTATAAATTGCAGAATTTTCGAATTTATTTACATATTTTGCATTCCTCTGTTTTTTTTTTGTGGAGTGCACTTGCACACATATATACACCTATGATAGTGGTTTATGTTTTTAAATGATTTAAATATTGACATATTCTATACTATTCATTAAATAATTGTCTACACCAATGTCCTGTAGCTTCTAAATTCCTGTATAATTTTCATCGAACATTCCATTTAACAAGAACTCAAATGAAATTTCCGTAATTTCAGAACCTTTACAATAATGCAACCCCAATAAAATGTGAGTTCTCCGTTAACATACCCCATTAAACCGAAGTTCAACCATCACGTGAGTGTTCAGAACATTATCGATATATTAAAACCGAGAGTGAGTTCTGCGTAGTGCGCTCGTGCTGGTACAATGTCAAGCCGTCGCGGCGACGTTGCTGAGACTGTGAGTGTATGGTGCGATGATGGCTAGCGGCGGTGGTAGAGCCCGGGGCAGCGGCTCGGCCGGGGGTGGGACGCCCCACGCGCCCAGGCGCCGCCCCCACAGCTGGCATTGTTCCTCGGATCGACGCGACTCCACTGGTAATGTCCTCGTTGTTCTAGGGACGCTGGCCTGTGACGTCAAGGGATTAGGGTTGGAAGGGTTTTCTAGGGATGTGGGGATGAAACCTGTGGATTATTGATATGGCTAATAGTTCTAGAAACTGTTATTGGACTTGATTGTGTTCTATACATTGAGGGATACATTATCTGTAATAAGTTTGTTCTTTTCACTTATGCTTGTGTTTAGCCAGACTGTTCTCGTGAGACGAGATGAGATTTAGGGTCAGTCTTGTCTTATAACAAATATAATATAATATTTCTATTTAGAAAATAAATTAAACACTTAATAAATGAAATGAAACTAAAACAATTTTAAAATAAACTTATTAGCTATTGATAAACACTATTTTAAATGACGTAGCATCATTTATCAATTTCATAATGAAATTATTTTGAATTATTTCGTCTGTTCAGTATTTTATTGTCTATTTTATTACTTTTTAAGTTATAAAATTAAATACTTAACAATTGTAAATTTTTGTATGCATCTTATTGAAAGCAAAAACGGTAAAAAGATAGTATAATTAAAAATACTATTACTTCTGTAATTTGTATGACGTCATAAGCCAATATTAGAACTTACAAACGACATATTTCGCGTAGAATACAAAATTTTTCCACAATAATTGAAATGATAGTTTTATAATTTCTTCGCCATTCAAATAAAAAGTTAAAATGAAAATGGTTAATAGTCTTTAAAATAAAAATAGTCGAGACTCGAGAGTTTCGGCGAGACTCGAATACTAGTCTCATTTCGATCTGAGTGTGACCTCGGGACTCAAATATGATCTCGTTTCGACTTTTCGAGACGAGACGAGATGAGGCCGAGTCTAATCTATCTATTCGTGTTTGACAAATTGGAATATGGCATCTGGCTATAAAATTTAGTACTAGTAATCTTTCTGTTGTCAAATGTACAAAAATTGTATTGTGAGTTTGTCAATTTTGTATTTTATTTTCATTCTGTTTTGTTGTTATTGGTTTATATTAAAAGTATTAGTAGCAACTCGAACTACCAATATTTTACTTTGAGAACGCTGGCTCCACCCATGTATCCATCGCGAATAAACAGTAAAGACTTATGTAGTGAAATGAACAATCTTATTATATCCTTTCATAAACATTTTACTTTCCTATATATACATATTTTCAACTAAAATAATAATTAATTAAAGATTCTACTAAATATAATTATTCCAGAGAAACAAATTACACGAAAGAAACAAAATGAGTAAGGTACATTTCGTTTCACAAAATTAAAATTCGTTGACTTAATTATTTATTGAAATTAAATACTATGAAGTCCATTTCAATTTATTAAAATACTTTGATTAACATGAGTTGTTTGTACAAAATTGAATAGTTATATTAGCAGTAATATTTAATGAAAATTTAGTTATTATAATCGTGGTTTTATTGTCAGAGCCAAGCAAGATAAAATTGCATCATAAAAGTTTATCAATATCATTTTTTATGAAAAGAATATAAATGGGTACTTGAATAGAACGGTTATTATTCGAGGGACAAATTTGAATAAATTTTATATTTTCCAATTTCAATATTTTTTTGAGCCTATTTTGAAATAAAAAAGTGATGTTTAGAAGTTTAGAATATTTTAGCATAACATTTCTCAAACAGGAAGGGCTCAGAATAAATTTAAGAAGGGCGTAAAATGAGGGGACAGTGATAATGGTCTCTGAATAGTGACAAGTAACATATATATTATACGAATTACTAATAATAAACTTATGCACACTTCACTAACACTTAGGGCGGTATTCATAGTTCGATCTTAAGATTATCACCTTTTATGAATATTTGATAAGCCGAAAGAATAAATTTGTTAATAAATATGGATTACTGGCTTTAATGAAGTCTTTATTAGAAAGACGACATTTCGACTCTGAATAGAGTCATTTTCAAGTTCGGTTTGTCCGTCGTCTACAATCGTAAATTTTTGTTACGAAATTAGTCATCAGTGAAGTTTCACTTCAATTAGTTGTTTAAAATTTTGTAACTTAAATTATTACTTCAACCTTACGGTTGCAAATTTAGTTATAACCATGTAAAATAAACACCATACAAGGATTGTAATTCACAAATTGTAAATTATTTAATTAATTTCTGTACTAACGATGTAACAAATTTTTCCATACTTGAAAATGACTCTATTCAGAGTCGAAACGTCGTCTTTCTAATAAAGACTTTATTAAAGCCAGTAATCCATATTTATTAACAAAATTATCACCTTTGATTTTTGTTTAATAATTCTGATTATGATTAGGGATGTTGCGATACTACCAGTAAAATATCTATACCTTATTTTCGATGATATATTTTATCGATATTGCTATTCTTGTCGAGTTATCGAAATCGATAGAATTCTACATTTTTCTATACTACTGAAAAGTATTCATTCTCCTAATCTTCATTTCTTCTGCATCTTTCATGTATTTTCAAACAAATTTTTGCACCTAACTCTTTGTTTTTAATGAAGTTATCTTGTTTTTTCATTAATCTCACGATTTATACTAAAAAGTGTTTGGAAATAATTTTTCCTCTTTTCTTACTTTAAAAAGTTTTCCTTTTTGTAAATTTCCACTTACCAATAATTAAAACAAATACTTATTTCCAATTCTTGGTGTGGTATCGATACCTCTTTCATCCCTAATTATGATATGAATAAGATAATCTTGAATCAGACTTTAATGTAAGTAAGTTTGAGATGCATTTTAAAATGGAACACTTCGCATTTTACTCTCAATGTATAACGTATGTTCTGTGTATTGACGAAATAGTTTTGTTGTTTAGGTGACGCAGGTGTAGCTGGTGTGTGTGCGATGGACGGGCAGCGCGCGTTGGAGCTGATGCCGCTGCTGCAGGAGAAGCTGGTGGTGCTGACTGGGGGGCGCGACCGACGAGGCGGCCCTGTGCTCTCCTTCCCCGCCTCCCCACGACGCGAGCGCGCCAAACCGGAGGACTACCGTCGTCTGCTGCAGTACCTCATGTCCATTCCCAAGTAAGTCAAGAACACTTTTCAAAAGTATAAATTAGAAATAGAATTGGTGGATTCAGCTTGCTGAAACATTCTACAAAAGTAAAAGTAAAAGGCGCTGGATATTTAAGGATCCATATTAAACACATGCATTTTAATGTCTGTATTTCTCCGACGATGGCCTGATAAGACAAATCAGAAATATTTTAAATAAATAATTTGTGAAACTTACACCAAATGCCTTTTATAAATAGAAGTCTTCTCTCATCCTAGCGTTGTATTTTCTAACTGAAGAATTCAATGAATAAAATACATGTATGTTTTTTTTTTCGGTGTCTCCGATAACATATATTCAGTGCTGAATATCGTTCTGTTCAATAGCGTGTTTCGTTATAATAAGACCAAGAGTAGTCGTAGGGGAGCTGTTTTATCCGGTCTGAATTCTATTCGCTCTCGTATTCTAGTTACAAAGCAGTAGCTACACATTAAAGCCTCATTCACAATACGAAATTAGTAGTTATAGTTAGCATTTATAGTTAACGCTAGAGTCTGACATGCGCAATAGCGCATAAGCGTTCACAACAGCAAAATTAGCTTCATACTGCCTTGCGTTAATTTCAGTTAACGCAAGAGTTTGCAAGCTCCAAACTTATAGTTAGTAGTTAGCGCCATCTTGTCTAAACTAATCAGAAACGTGAATAAGTTTGAAATCAATGCTTTTGTTTGTCAATCATAATGAATCGTAAAGAGAAATTACTATTAACTTCTTTGTTGCTTACATACGTTCAATTAAAAAAAAAATAAACGAACAAGTACCCGAAGATGGTGGTGTCGTCCAATAAATAGTAACCGATCATTTAAAGTTGGCTGAGAAAATATAAGAACTGAGGCTACATGATAGAGATATGTTTTCTTAATTATACTCGGTTTTCAGTATATCCGTTTGATTATTAATTGGCACAAATATCGAAATAACTGATCTTTAGACACTTACAGGCAGATTCATAAAACGGATTAGCGCTGATACCGTTTTTAATATTATCTATAACTCTGTTTTAAATTAAGACAGATTCAAGAAATCAATTAAATTTTATGCTAATTAACACTCTTTTTAACTCAAGTTAAAATAAACTTGTTTCATGCATTGAAAAGAGAGTTAAAAACGAAATAAAAAATAGTGTTAGCGCTAATCCGCTTTATGAATCTGCCTGTAAGTCTGTGATAACCAACAATATAATTAATTTTACAATTTTCAAAAATATGTACTATATGTACCTAGATTGACTGACAACTAGCGTTTCTTTCAAAACTAGTGTTTATTTTATTAAATAAATAAATATATCATCACGCCTTCTACCCATTGCTGGGTGTGGCACTCTGCTAAAGCAGATCTCGGTAAGTGATATATTTTTGCGCGTGAAGTGCGGTTACCAGTCGTCAAATCACGGCCCCCAAACATGTTAATGGTGGAGGAGCCACAGGGATAGCTTTTGCAAATTATGAAAATTTGTAGCCTGTGGGAATCGAACCAGGGACCTCAGGATCCACAGGCCGACTTCATACCACTGTGCTAACCATCCCATTTCATTACGAGTAAAGCCTCATTTACAATACGAAATTAGTGGTTATGTTTAGTAGTTATTAGTATTTTATTTATAGTTAGCATTTGTGTTGTATATCACAATACCAAAATTAAGTAATAGTAGGTAGTGATATTGTCGGTAACATAGAATAATGATTTTTAATAAAATAAACCAAACCAAACCAATGGGATGGTTTATTTTATTAAAAATCATTATTCTATGTTACCGACAATATCACTACCTACTATTACTTAATTTTGGTATTGTGATATACAACACAAATGCTAACTATAAATACTAATTATAACTACTAAACATAACCACTAATTTCTTATTGTAATGAGGCTTTACTCGTAATGAAATGTGTTACAAATCGACATGAATTACAAAATATTAGATAGGATATAAGTTATTTAATAGGCACCATTTTATAAGTTACCTATATATTAATAATTGAAACAAATCTTCTAACATTTCACAAGAAAATGCAATGAAATATAAATAAAGTATATCATGACGCCTTTTACCCATTACTGGGTGTGGCACTCTGCCAAAGCAGATCTCTTTAAGAGATATATTTTTGCGCGCGAAGTGCGGTTACCAGTCGTCAAATCACGGCTCCCAAAGATGTTAGTGGTGGGAGAGCCACAGGAGTAATTTTAATGTGGTGAAAATGTTTGACGGCTGTGGGAATCTAACCAGGATTCTCAAGATCCACAGGTCGACTCAATATCAGTTAGCAACCTACTCAACAAATAAGTTATTATGTGTATTTGATTTAACTGCGGTGAATGTATAATTAATTAAAAATATCCTTTCATTTCCTATTTTACAAGTTGATCATTATCTGTTAATGATCGATAAATTAATAACCATCCTTAAGCCTCATTCACTATCAGTAGTTATAATTAGCATTTATAGTTAACACTGAGAGTCTGACATACATAATAGCGCATAACCTTGCACAACAGCAACATTAGCTTCAAACTGCCCAGCGTGCATTTCAGTTAACAGTATTCTATGTTACCGACAATGTCACTAACTACATAACTAATTTTTGCATTGTGAATGACAGTATGCACAACACAAATACTAATTATAACTATTAGTTATAAGTACTAACTATAACCACTAATTTGAATGAGTCTTTATTTTTCATAATTACTTTGAGGATTACCACCAATTCAGCATTTTGTGATCAAAATAACTTATTCGGTTACTTCTGTTACTTTTATGCATTATGCTATCGTAATAAGCTGCCAGTACACAAATATTTACTTTTTAACGATACTTTTTACGATGCTTTCTGCGAACTGTCATTATATTCTTTTTTATAATATCAGCTACGTATATAATTAAACAGAATGTATGAAAGTATAAAAATACTAGTGAAAAATTATTCTGATACAGAATTCCGAAATTGTGATAATCTGTAGAGTAATTTATTTATTCTACTCTTTAAAACAGGAACTTTATTCCAGTTATAATACAGGGTCCGTGGGGTGGTAGTTCATACATATTTGACTTGAGTGGGATTCGAAATTGGGATCTCCGTACTGCCGGACAATAATGAAAAATAAAAATATAATTTGTCATTAACTTACCGATTAGTTATAAACAATTATAGTTATAGAATATAAGTGTTTATCTGCACTAAATGTTATTGTAGATAAAAAATAAGCTATGGAAATAAAGACTTATTTTATTTTAAACAGAATATCATCCATTAAAGGGAATCAGATGCTACTTTGAGGGAAGTTGATTATGTGAACTTGTTGGCCAAATAATCGTAGCTAACGTAAAACAGTACCTAGTTCTGCCTAAAGTATACTCTGGCTTTTCCATATTTACCAGATTTAATGCTTTTGTTTCTAAAATTTCTTTTTCTTTCAGTATTTAAACGAATCAAAAAACTAAAAATATATAAATACCAGAAATGTTGTCAAAAATTATGTTGGTAGCTTCCCAAGTTTACTTTGCAAATAAGTAAGAACAATAAAAGTATAAGCATAAAATATTTTTTAATAAGACATCAATCAAATTAAATTTGATTCACTTGTCACAGTCATATTTATGTCATCTCATTAATTTTATTAGTTAGCTCGTCTTTGCTTATGTCATCCCCTTTTATTAACGCAACTAGGTAATTATGTATTGTTTGATTGAATATTTATTAACCGAATCGTTGGATGGCTTACGTTAGTTACAGTTCATCGTTTGATAAGGAAAGTAGTATTGAGATGGTTAGATGTTGTGTCAAGTGCCTGATAGAGTTTCGAGGATATTCAGGACAGGTTTAGAGGTGAGTCCTCCTTGCGTATATGAGTTGAGTTGCTTGATGGTATTGTTGAGTTAGCGCAAGTGTGAGCGCAGGTTACGGCTGTGGCCGAGTGTGGTCATATGGAATCCGTGGTTGGCTCCCAACGTCAGCGAGCAGCTTTGGGCTGTAGCGGATCCCTAGTCAGGCCGTCAACGTGCAGCGAGCAGCCTTGTGTGCTGTAGTAACCCTGACCCGGTTTTCCAACGAGATACGAAAGAATAGCGAATGTTCTGTGACTTGGCCAAGTATGTGAATGTTATATGACCTGGTCAGTTCGACCTGTGGAGTACTTGATGTGGAGTAGTTGAGATGAATGATTGGAGGTGTGTCCTCACTAAGCTTTAATGCTTATTTAGTATATTCTTTCCAGATGGAAAACCGTGAATAGATATCTTAGGGCTTTCTTAAGACAGGTATTCTCTCTGTATTTTTGGGCTGCATTTTATGTAAGTACGGTTATTTAGATTAAGTATAAGTATCGGCCCTGCATTTCTTTCGATATAAATCTCCTATCATAACACACTGTGCAAAACAAGTAAATATAAAACTATTTCTGTACTTTTAAAAATAATAATAAGCATTTATTTTTGTATGTCACTATAATTCTTCCTCCATTTCCAGCACTTTTCATACTAAAAGGGTTCGAGTTGACCGACATGTATGATGATAAAATTCCGCAATATCTGGCATTTAATTACACAGTCTGTAAGATCCTGTTATGCAGAGTAACAAATAAAAATAAAAGTAAAAGTTGACTGATTTTATCGATAATTTCAATGAAGGGACATAATAGTTACAGCACTGAACCCTAACAATTTTAAATCGGAATTATACGTTTCGAAATTTACCATAACTTGATTTTGACCGCAAATTTTGCATACAAGTTTCTCATGAAGTCTAATTACATTTCACATTTGTATACATCTTAAATCTGTCGTACTTAATTAAATTGAAATTAAGGAATTTATGTTGTTTCTTTGCAATTAAATTGCCGGTAAAATGTATAATACATGACAAATGAAATAACAATAAAACGTCATGTGAATGGTAATTAAGGCAATTATTACGTGATTACTATATGGCTAATTTGCAATTGCCGTATTTAGTAGAACATAATTCATGTAACTAGGGCAATAGACACTGTGTAAATTAGCTGTTGCACATGCACAATACACCTTGTTTATTCTATTCACTTCGAACACATCTGTGCATTAATTTAAGATTATCAATAAAATATAACAACATGAATACATTAATTGATTTGATGAAGTTTATATCAGAGCAGGAACTCAAACAGTGTTTTATATCCATTTAAGTAATTATTAAAATTAAATCAGCTTTTATTATCAAAGACTTCTTTTATTAATTAAATACTAACTGCACGATGAACACGCCTTTGCTTTTAAAATAGCTAAATTCATAACCTAAGTACTTATTTATTTTATGATGCATAATTTTCAAAAGTCTGTTTAGCTAAATTTGCTTCTCACTAATTTTGCTCGATTATTAAATTTCTTCTCATAATTTAATATTTAATTTACAGTAAAACAGTCAAAATATGAATGCGCTCTTTCGACTTTTTGATAATACATTATTTATCATTACTCATTTCCTGAAATAGTTCTAATTTAAATATTTCATGAAATTTATGATTTTGCTAAAATGCGTGATGATGTACTTATTTATTTATTTTATAATATTCTGGTAATTAAAATCAGCTGCAACAATCGTAAATTTCGTCTGATGCGACACTATAATAAATGTACAATTTTTATGTTATTAACACAGCTTTTAATCTTTTCAAAACTACATAAATTAGGTTATATTAATTTACAATAGAATCTAATGAAAATATTACTCCGAACTGTACCGTAGATACGATTCTATCTGTAATATACCAGAAAATAAATTTCCCACAAGAACGTATGCTGAAAATCGTAATTTATTATGCGAACCACAAGAAGTAAAATCGTATTTTCCACAACGCTAAGTTTTATTTGCACAGTACAGTACCGCAAAAGTTACACTACATGTAACTTGCATAATATTTGCACATTTGCAGCGTATGTTAGAAAAGCAGCTATGCGTAATGCAACAATAGCATAGCCATCCTTACGTTCACGTTACGTTACGTGACTTTCTGTCGCTTCTGCTGCAGGTTAGCGCTTATGTCTGTACGTTACACGTCCACGTTGTGCCTTTGGCGTCGTATCGATTTTCCTCGCGCGAGTCTTGTGACGGCGAGCGTTTGTCGTTTGTCGCCATGGCCCTCTTGACGGCTTCAAGCACTTTGCAAAGATTTCTTGGATCGTAGTGCACAATGACATGAAACGATTACCCCAGAAGCAAAACAAAATTGCATCCCAATGGACTGGGATTCAATATGGTGGCAGGGTGATCTGTCTAATTCACACTTGAACGCAACGAGGGAGGAAAACGTTTTACTCGAGGTTTTTCATTATTGTCAATTGTTTGTTTCTTTCAACGTATGTTTGTATTACATTAATTTTTATTCTATTTGTATATTCAGAGAAAAATTATATTACTAATACATACTTAAAGTAAGACTTGGATTATTAAGATTTGTTACATTTTCACTCGGTTGTTTGTATTATATTATTATCAATTATTCAAGTTAATATAACTTATTATTTTAAATAAATGTTGCAGATATTTTACTAACTTTTAAATGAAGCATAGATATCTACACAGAAAGAAGCAAATAAATAGTCGTTAATCAGGAATTCATATTTTCAAATTATGAATTCCGGATTAAATTATTTTTTCTACAACTGTGCGATTTCTTTGTTATTACGTAACTATTATTGCCTGGGTTACGTATAGAAAGTAGACAAATATAGACCAAGTGCATTACTGTAAGCAAAGAAACACTAGTGCCGAAAGTAATTTGTACTTTACGCAATTGTCAAAAAAAAATATAAGTGAGAGCTGTTTAAATTTCGCGCCAAGCACGGAATTTCATATTTTAGGCACATACGCTTATGGAAGAAGAAGAAATATGCAGTGATATATTTTGACGTTTATAAACATAACCTTAAACTGCAGTATATCTAATCTGTACAAATCACATTGAGCAGACAAGAACTCAAGTATATTATTATTAAATGTGATAATTAATAAAAATAACCGAACAAAGTAAAATATATCGACAAATGGTTTTATTTAAAGAGTAAGTAAAATAAATAATATTGATTGTTTGTGTAAATTAATAACACGTTGTTACAGTTGCTTATATTGACATAATTTGAAGTGGAAACTGTTATACTATTTAAAGAAACATTGATTTCTTCCGCACCTGTTCATATTATTAACAGTAATATTATTGGCAACAATTTCGGAGGTTTTAGAAGTTTTAGCAGGTTGATTGTCATTGTGAAGAATAGATCCAACAATTACCTTTGGAGGTGTATATGATAAAGAAGAATCACTCAGTGTAGTATTCTAATGTAGACGATTTTGAAGAAATTATCTTGAAATTAGTTTAATTTAATTAGAGTAACTTTAAATTAAGCTGTTTCCACACCATTAGTTTATCTGTAAAGGTTTGTATTTATATTTCTATTCATTTTACAAAAATAATAGCAAAACTTTCATTTCTAGCCGGCCGCCCATAAAGTACTTAAAAACTTTTAACGTGGCATTTTACGTCTAAACGGCGACATAAGTGAAACGAACATAATAAGTCTACAAATTAATCTTTAAAAACCCTGCTTTATCCATAATTAACCAGCTAATTAATCCAGCAACCACCCTTTAATCCTCGTATCCTGCTCTGGCAGCATAAACAGGATAATGGACACAACGTATGCGACTGCAGTTTGCAACATATGCCAAGCCATAACATCACACAGGAGCCCGGACACTGTTCATATGATACGTGACACGCCGTGCCGTGTCCGTGCAACAAGAGTTGATTCAAGTGACCCATCCGTGCGTGCCAAGCGCAAATAACACGCGATTTGGTTGCGATAGCGTAATATCCGGAATCAGAGCAGTAGAGCAGGATCAGAGGGTGATCAGACCAGGAATATATGAAGGGATGAAGGATGGGTATTTGGGGTAGTGGACGAATTGAATATTGGTCTACGTTTCTCACTCAGTTTTAGAGATTTAATGTTGAATTAATATTTTACAGCCAAATTCTCAAAAAAGTTTTAGCTAATCTTGAATTTTTGATTAGCTGATCTTACGCTAGTCAGATTTTAAAAAGTTAATTCCATTAATTTTTCGATAACTAAATGGAATGAATATTGTATTAAAATTTATTTCAACTTTTTTTGAATTGTTTGACAAATCCAAAATTCAGGATTAGCTAGATTTTAGCTAAAACTCTTTTGAGAATTGCTATGGTTTGTTTGTTGATTGCTTACACATTGTTCTACGTTATTTAAAAATATTTCACTAATTTCAAGATAATTTCTTCAAAATCGTCTAGATTGGAATACTGATTGCGTGATTCTTCTTTATCATATACACCTCCAAAGGTAATTGTTGGATCTATTCTTCACAATGACAATCAACCTGCTGCTGGCACTTCTAATACCTCCGAAATTATTGTCAATAATATTACCTACTGTTAATAATATGAACAGGTACGGAAGAAATCAATGTTTCTTTAAATAGTATAACAGTTTCCACTTCAAATTATGTCAATATAAGCAACTGTAACAACGTGTTATTAATATACACAAACAATAAAAATTGTGTATTTCACTTACTCTTTAAATAAAACCATTTATAAAATTTGAAAAAATCAACTTGCCTCCGCCAGGATTTGAACCCGGACCTTCCACTAGGGCCGCGAACGTCCTACCATTTAGACCACAGAGGTGTGTCTAAATGCTTGCACAGACAAGCGATTTGTGTCAATTGTTTGTAAATATCAAATGCGCGAAATGATTACTTCGACAGTACACATGATATACGAAACGGATTGACACAATCGACACATAGAAAAAATCGCTTGTCAGTGCCAGCATTTAGACACACCAGAGGTGATAGGACGTTCGCGGCCCTAGTGGAAGGTCCGGGTTCAAATCCTAGCGGAGGCAAGTTGATTTTTTCAAATTTAATTAACATTCACCTGACTTTAAAGTCATTTACAATTATATAAAACCATTTATAGATATATTTTACTGTGTTCGGTTATTTTTATTAATTATCATATTTAATAATGATATAGTTGAGTTCTTGTCTGCTCAATCTGATGTGTACAGATTAGATATACTACAGTTTATGGTTTTGTTTATAAACATCAAAATATATCACGGCATATTTCTTCTTCTTCCATAAGCGTATATGAAAAAATATGAAATTCCGTGCTTGGTGCGAAATTTAAATCACTTATATTTTCTTTTGACAATTGCGTAAAGTACAAATTACTTTCGGCCCTAGTGTTTCTTTGCTTACAGAAACGCACTTGGTTTGCATTTGTCTACTTTCCATACGTAACCAAGGCAATAATAGTTACGCAAGAACAAAGAAATCGCACAGTTGTAGGAAAAATAACTTTTCAGTATTACTCGTACAGCTGATATTTCTCTATCCGGTAACAGCATAATATAGTAATACCTATACAGACAAATACATTTTCAATTTTAAAAATAACTATTTCGACTGGAAATATAAGCAGAGAATGTATTAAAAACATCAGTCTAGAAGGTACTAATTAATAAATTTGTATATTTTCGTATTAGGTAGCAAATGTATATTTTTCTGTTTGCTGAGTTGATTAAATTTTTGTCGCTTTCCCTAGAGTAACCAGATGAAACAAAAGAACGTGAAACCTGAAAGTATTGATTAGTAAGTTATACTTCCGGTCCCGTTATAAAACCGCAAATAGACCGCAAACATCTTAATTATTAACGTACGTGAAACACTCGAACATTCACCACTCATGAGCAACATTCACGAAGAATCTAAAAAACGAAAACAATTCTAACCGTCGGACATTAATTTACTCTAATTGTTTTCTAGTTTGTTTCCTTTTTCGATTGAAGTAAAGTAACTGAACCAAAAGAAAAACTGTAAAAAAAACTTAACGATCCATTGAACTAATTTGAAAACAAAGTCATCAACATTAATTTCCCGCCAATTTATATTATCACTGCTTAGTATTCAGTATTCAGGTGTTTAAAATCACACGCTGTATATTTCTACCATATCATCAAACTCGTGGTAAGGTAATCGAGATAAATTATAACCTAATTTCGGATTAATTCAAATGAGCGCGCGAGCAGAGAGAATTTCGCTCGATGTTTTCGGCGCTTCTGATTGATGTTAATGCAACACTGGTGTATTTACAGTGTACCGGAAATTATCCGGTGCGCCCCCTCCCCTAAAGGAAGGGGAAGTCGTGTTTTGTTTTCGTCCGTCCGATGGAATGAATCAACGGTGTGACGTTCAGTTTAATTAATGAAATTTTTAGATTACCGATAAGTTTGTACAAAATCGTTCAGTCATTAAGTCGATATTGAATTTAGGAAAAGTTGATTATAAAATGATAAAAGTCAGGTTGAGGGTAGAAAGTAATTAAATTCATTAATAAACTTTTAAATTATGGTCAGAAATGAAATTTTAGATGAGACTGTATAATTTTATTCTGCCTTTCAGAAATCAGAATATTTTGGAATAATGAACTGAATATAATTAAAAATTAGGTACTTATTTTTATTCAAATATTCTGTTTTTCTTTCTTGAATCAACAAAAAAGTATTGTTTTATAAGAGCACATAATACATAGCTTTCTAAATGAAAAAGTATTCTCTCGAAAAAAAATTCATTTTCTGCTTCTTGAAGCTATAATTTCGTTCTATTATTACAAAAATGTACTTATTTATGTAGTTAAATTTTAATTTAAATAATAGAGTTTGATTGTCCCAAGTAAAGTGAGCCGAGTTCAAAAAAGTAAAGCACTGAAGTAAATTACGTTTCTAGCGAGTAGCGATTGAATAATTAATTATTAACTACTGATGCCGCGAAACGAAGGAAGACAAGAAATAGATACTTCTCGTCTCGAACAATCAAGACTGGATTAAGTATACTCTCATCTCGTTACGTCTCGAACTCTACTTGATTGCAGATTTGTTGTCGTCATCATACGAAGGCAGGGTGAAAAGTACCTGAAAAATGAAACAAGAAATGATTTATTTGGTCAAAACATATTTTATTTCTCAACATAATCTCCTTGTAGCTCGATACACTTCGTCCAACGTTTTTCTAATTTTTTGATCCCTTCCAAATAATACGATTTTGGCAATCCTTCAAAATAGGCGTTTGTCTCAGCGATGACCTCATCGTTGGAGCCAAATATCTTTCCGCCGAGCCATTTTTTCAAGTTTGGAAATAGGTAAAAATCGCAGGGGGCCAAATCTGGATGACGAACCAATTCGTAGTGCAATTCATGCAATTTTGCCATTGCGACTGCGGACCTGTGCGCCGGTGCGCTTGTTATCAACATAGAGCAAATGCGGCACCCATCTGGTAGATAACTTTCTCATATCCAAAAATTTATGCAAAATGTTCCGTACCTGTTCGGTTGAGATGCTCATAGTCTCAGCAATCTCGTGCACTTTAACTCGCCGATCGTCCAATATCATACCATGGATTTTATCGACGATTTCTGGCGTTGTAACCTCAATTGAACGACCAGAACGTTCGGCGTCTTTTGTTGTCATACTACCACAACGAAGATCAGTAAACCACTTGTGAATCGTTCCAATCGATGGTGAGGAGTCCCCATAATGTTTAACAAGCGATGCTTTGGTTTACGTAATGTTTTTTCTACGCAAGAAATAATGTTGAATCAAGACTCGATATTCCTTTTTTCCATGTTTTAAAAAATCTTCAAGGTTGCTTCCTTTCGATGGGTGTCAAAACAGAATTTTAATGCGTTCTAGTTAAAGATGGTACATCACAAATGTCACATGAGATTTGCGATTGTGGCGCCATCTGTTTTATTTTTCAGGGACTTTTCACCCTGCCTTCGTATGTACAAATGTATTTAAGCTTGCAGATAGCAAAGTAATACTGTATTTCTATTGAGTTGTTAGAATAAAAGTAAAAAAAAATATGAGTATGTTAAAAAAGAAACGAGGCTTCAAATTTTCTTTCTCGTCTTTTCTCGAATTTCTCATATATATATATAAGGGCCGAGATCTTGAAAAACTGAGATCTCGTGTCATTACTATTCCTAATAGCTATTAAATCTTGATTTTAATCTCTTTTAAAACAACATACTAGATTACCTACCTATCTATTAAGTAAGTAGGTTAGTAAGTGTACTCCATAGTGAAATAAAGTAACATAAAACACATGTAAATTTGTTTAATTCCCGGGGCATTAGTCATTAGCTAAACTTTTAGATTCTATGTTAATTATGTTACGACAGGCTAACCGCTAACAGCCTAACACACATTTAGCGTTGTAAATAAGGTTTCTCTATGTCATTTAAGCCGCGGATTAAGTTACAGAGTTAATTAGTGATCCGAAACGTAATTGATACAAGGGTGTTACGCTGTAGTCGCTCGGGAACATTTATTTTTACAATTAAATTGTTACACAGCTTCATAACGGATATTAAACCACGCGTTGTTTTAATTATCTCGAAACTATTAATAATAATAATAATAGTTTATTGCCCAACAGAAAATCCAGTAAAAGGGCTAAAAAAAGATATATACAAATGAAAAATATAAAATACATATTAAATTAATTAATTATGAACAAAAAAAAAAGAAAAAACAAAAAAAAGTTCACAAAGTAAAGGTTAGTCTACAAAAATATATCATTGCTGTTCGACTCAGCATAACGGCACAGATTGTGAATCGGTGATCGGAGTAGTACATCTGTTCTTGCCGGTGGTAAGTTGAAGGAACGAACATTTCTAGAAGCTAACCTGGGTACATGGAAAGGCACACATGACAACAAATATGACGAATCAATTTTGTTATGCAGTAGCATCCACATAAATTTAGCAACAAGCATCTCTCTTCTAGATGACAGTAAGAACATAGAATGACGTTGTAGAAGGGAATCGTGACCAACACCTCTAATTGGGTAGATGTTATCCTGTTTGTAAGATAAAGATTTTAAAAACCTACGTTGAAAACGTTCAAAAGCCATAATCTTAGATGAGTAATTAGGAAACCAAATAAGAATAGCATATTCAAATTTACTTAATATAAAAGCAGAGTATAAGGATTTAAGTACCGTGATATCGGTAAACATATTAGAACTATTATGGTAGGAAATTTAAAGAATTTAAGTCATATGAATGACTTTGAAGGACATAGATTAACAACATAAGAAATGGCCTTAGGAATCCTTACTTGTTGTTGGAAAATGAATAAATACAAGTATTTATTTCATATAAACCTGTATTTGGACGTTTCGACTCGCAAACCGAGTCATCATCCGCATATTGAAATTTAGCTGATGATGAGTCGGTTTGCGAGTCGAAACGTCCAAATACATGTTTATATCTTTATATAAAATAAATACGTGTATTTATTCATTTTCCAACAACAAATAAGGATTCCTAAGGCCATTTCTCAAATTCTACGTGATTTTTGGATCCATCTTAACTTCAATATAACAACATTAACAGAAAAGTTGTAAAATATTGAAATGAGAGCTATTCGAATACCTATGTTTATATTTTTAAGATTGATTCACAAATTCCGTTTTTGTTTTACCAACGTTATAGTCATGTTATCTTATGCAGCCATTCACAAATCAGTATTTAGTTTTGGATTTAACATAAAATTTTGCAAACACCAAACTTATGATTTAATTTAATGTTTTATATTGACAAATGGGAACTTCTTCCTTGGAATGATATAGTGATATATAGTTATCCTTGTTTGAAATTGTCAAATGTGTATTTTGTTTGGGATAGTTTGTATAGTTATGAATAATAAGAAATTGTTTATTGCAGTTTTATTAAGAAAATTATTCAATGACAAGAAAAAGAAAAATAGAAGAAGATGGTGGGTATACCGAATAAATAAAATACAAGAACAATAAGGAGAACGGAATAATTTGCTATAACAGATGAGATTAAATGACTCAGAAATGTTTTTTTAATATACCCGATTTAATATGGAACTATTTAACCAATTAAATTAATAGTTGAACCGCTAATACAAAAATGTGATCATGATTTCCTTACATTTGTTTCTAACATTTGTCAATATTGACTATTAAAACTCCAACTAAAACAAGATTTGTGAATGCTGCTTAAAAATGGTGCAATACGTAAAACATAAAACTAACACTAATTTTTATTTGTGAATGACCCTTTATAGTTTATATATTCGTTCCCTTAACATTGTGATTGTGAGAAGTTTTTTTTTAATTGTTGAAAATGTTATGTAATTTGACTGTGGCTGTTATAAATAAAATAAATAAATATATCATCACGCCTTCTACCCATTTCTGGGTGTGGCACTCTGCTAAAGCAGATCTCGGTAAGTGATATATTTTGCGCGTGAAGTGCGGTTACCAGTCGTCAAATCACGGCCCCCAAACATGTTAGTGGTGGAGGAGCCACAGGGATAGCTTTTTCAAATTATGAAAATTTGTCGCCTGTGGGAATCGAACCAGGGACCTCAGGATCCACAGGCCGACTTCATACCACTGAGCTAGCCATCCCATAAAATTGTTAATTGTTGTTTAGTCTTTACTCGTAAAAATATGCCGTTATTCAACAGCAAGTTGATTAAAAATTGTTTTAAAACATTGATTAGGAACTTTATAACATTTTTAAAATATCTTCATCATTTTGCACTTATTTTCGCTCTCAAATATTTCTGAATTATTTTAGACAAAAATGCTTAAATAAAGACGTAAAAATTATATTCTGTGACATTTTTCTCTAAAATGATTTTGTAACGCTTGACAAGGAAAAATTTACAATACCAAACCTTTTTTAATAACTTTTGCCACTGGGTTCTACTGAAATCAGTTTAGATAAATAACTACAAGAACACAATTAAGCAAATTGATGCATTTATAGTAAATTAAATTCTAATAAGTTAATAGAGCACTAAAAAAAGTGAGCAAAATAATCTATTGAAAGAAATGAGTGATCAGTAGTGTGTGTTCGATCTAATCCAAATGGCAAATTGAATACGCCTATAATTGAAAATCTTATATACAATCAAAATTTTTTTGGATGCTACATACAGTTACCAAAATCAAGTGAACAACATTTTGCACGCAATTATTTACTACCACTGTATGTATATTTACAAGGACAGTAGTTATTTTTGTGAGTCACGTAGCAAAGGGCTTTATTTACGGCTGTTTTTAGTTTCAGTTGTCGACTGAACACTGAACTTCAAAGCACGTCCAAAACATTTGTTGTAAAACACGTGTTGCACAACATTTTACAACTTCCAACATAAATTTTTTACATTTTTTTTTGTGTCATTTGTTTCCTCAATTATATGTCAGTTGCAATAACTCTAGAAGAAATACAAACAAATAATATTTTAATTTGTAATGATCGCTCCATTTGCTCAGAAGTAGTAATGGGCCATTCAAGACTTTTTAGAATTTTTTATATATTAATCTACGTAATAAAATTATTATACCCTAAATTTTTATTTTTTTTAAACTTGTATTAAGCATGATAAAAATATTTAAACTTTCGAAACAAACGAATGTGACGTAATTGCATCTTAGCTTAAAGAGAGACAGATAAGACAGAGATAAATAACACGTAACTTCACGTAACGTGTGTCGTCAGTAGAATCCTCAGACAAAACAGAACTAGACGGATAACAACGGCGTTTGCATTGACTTGAATACGGCTTAATTCGTCTAGTATTTTACGTCATTGGTAGAATCGTAGAATGCTGAATGCTTATTTCTTCTTCGTCTTCCTCTCAGTAAAATTGAGCACCGATAAACGTTTCAGACAAAGCTCTGTGATTGGCTTAATGCAACTACGTAATTGCAATGAGCGTTTTAAATTATTCAACTTTAACTTTCATATTTCAGCAATAAAGATATCATTTATGGTATGATTTTATATTGTATTAAATATGATGTACGATCAAGAACTTATTTTAATAAATATATATTAAAAACCTCTACCACTTGAATCCCCCATTGTAAATTGAAGACAATTTTGACGTATTCCATTTTAAATGTCTTTAAATATACATTCATCTTTTAGTAGGACTGCTGTAATTGCTTTCCTTAATTTATGAGGACATTTATAATTTAAACAGAATTTATGTTCTATTCACTAAACAGTATTTAATTTGAATTTCTCTGAAGGCGGCATTGCAGATTCGAAAAGTATGTCTAATGAAACTTTATCTGTGGCTTAGTTCAATAGATATACGATTCAGTGAACCTCGTAATATATTTTTACATCGACGTAGTTGCGGTGGTACCCACATTGAAAATAACATTTACGGAACGAATCCAAAAAAACAGTGTTTACAGAGTACAGAAAGCTCCCAGTAAAATAAAACATCATTTTGCCGGGCAGTTCGAAATCCCCGCCATAATCTCGCTTGCTCCGCCGCACGTTCATTTTCTGCTTTGCCGACATATTACTGTCGCTTAGCGAATAAATACTCGCAATGGTTGCTCATCTCTTCTCGTATTTATCGTTGTTATGTATTTTATATTCAAGCGGGAATATCTGTGGCATGTTAACAATGACATTCGTGTCTGTTGATGGAGATTGTTTGGTGGAATTGTGGATTCTGGTCTCAGTACTGGGTGAATGTCATTTTAGTGTGACAAACAGATGTCATTTGTTGTGCACACACTGCTGTGTTTCAAGATTGATGAGTTGTGTTTGACGCCAGTTCTAGTTATTTAGCGGAATTATGAGTTGATTTGCTTAATTGGCTTTATTGCCTTGATATGCTGTTGTGGAAAGCTACACTACAGATTTTTTTAAATAAAATTTTTATATATTTGCCCTTCATTAGAATTGTTTATTCCTAAAAGACGAGAACGACTTTATTTTTGGATACGAGGATGAAATTGAATAGTACGTCTTTTTTTTTGGAAATAATGCGAGATTAACATTCCTCGAGATTCTAGAATGAATTGAAATGTCGTCTCGCAGCGTCATTGTTTGTGGCACTAGAAATTCAGGTAAAATTTCAGCCCTCGTCCAAAATCTTTTCAGACATAAACTTGAACAGTTGATGGTAACATCTAACGAGCTCAATAAATACGTCAAAACCGGCTCATTTTCCTGACCAATTTTAGTATGAAAAGTTGATTTTTACCAAAATAGACAAATAAAGTATGTTTCGAAGGCTACAACAAAAATAGCAGTCTGGTTATGTACAAAAGAGTCTGGTAAAGATTTTTTCAGACGACCACGTATGAAAGTAACCATAACAACATCATAAATTACTACGGCAAGTTGAAAATAACATACACTGATATGTTAGTATAACTCATACTTCTAACATATCAAGTGAAGTTCAAAAGATTGACAACAGATGGCGTTACCATCAAAGAAAATAATAAAATAAATGAAAAGAATTTGTATTATTTTTTTAATCGAAGTTTTGGCAGATTTTTCAACACATTTACATAGATAAATCTTATTTTTTCAAATTAATAATTCCTTATTTACTGTTATTTTGGCTTTATTTAATATTTTGACATTACAGTTAGTACAGTAGGTATCACCACACCTAACCTCAAACGTCAAAGGTCAACGTTTACCTTCAAAAACGAATCAGCTGTCAAAGTGTAATAACAATGCTCTTGTAATTTTTTTTTTTATATTTTGTGGTCGTCTGAATAATAATGTACATAACTCGCTCGAAAGTGTGATAACTGTGCTCGTGTACTTAAATCACTCGGCGCTGCGCGCCTCGTTTTTCAATTTGTACACTCGCACGTTAACTTACATTTTCGATGCTTGTTATGTAATATACTATATATGATAGTTTTGTATTTTACCTGACTTTTTGTTGTTGTATTCTTAAATTCGTAGTCTGCTGTCAATACAATTCATAACAAAAAAATTAAACATTTTGAATTACTTTTGATTAATAATTGATGAAATTAAATGGTTTTAGAAAAAAATAGTATATATAATACGTCAGAAAAGTGTTTTTACTTGACTCAGCGGTTTAAAACCGCTTCATAAAGTAAAATATTACTTTCCTGACTCATAATTTATAAATGTTTTTAAGATTTAAAATTTTTAGAGCACATAAATAAATAAAATTATTATTATCTAACAAGTTATAAGAACCACGATACAGATTCTTTATAATGTCAGATTTAATTGTTATACATCTGCAAATAATGAAGAAGTATCCTTGTTGCATAAAATGATAATTATAATTTATAATTAAAACTTCTGCAAAGTAACAAGACATGACTCACGTAAATTAAAACATCATAAAATGTCACTAATCGTCCACTTACAAACCCCGGAAGTCAGGTAACAGCAAAAAAAATAAAATTCAAGACTGCGAGTTATTTTACAATTTCTCCAGTCTCGCAAATCCCAGTTTCCCTGGCGCAGGACTCTACCCAAGCTTCACTTGGAGCACTTCCAGATTAAATTAAATCCGCGGCATGGAGACGACGGCGACGCCCGGCCCGCCGAGATGCCGTTAATCACGCAAATCAACTTCATTAAAAGCGCGGGAAATTAGTTCGCTGGTCATTTGAATTGAATTTCCAGACGGAGCAAAGACGCCGCATCGCGAGATTACGACCGCTGTATATAAAACTCGTTTATCAATATTAAGATATAATGAGAATGTTTTCCAAGTCAGAGATTACTGATGAGAAAGCGCCTAATTGAAAATGTCTTCAATCTTGCAGGTTTATTTCGAGTTGCGCCGAAACTCGAAATATTTTAATTAAAAAGGATAAGCGAAATATTGCTTAGCAGGATTTTTGCGGATTAGTTGAAAAACAGATCGAATTATATTTCTAACTAACTTCTAGAAAGTAGACGATATTTATATTTATATACAAAAACTTATAATATAACAGAAATTTATGTATATATAAGATCCAAGTAATAGTTATTTAATCTAGTAAGCTTTAAACTTTTTATTTATGGGGTAATGGCTCAGTGGTAGTGAGTCGACCTGTGGATCCTGAGAACCTCCGTTCGATCCCCACAGCCAACAAACATTTTTCACCAATTAAAATTACCCCTGTGGTTCTCCCACTATTAACATCTTTGGGGGCCTTGATTCGACTGCTGGTAACCGCACTTCACGCACATAAATATATCACTTACCGAGATCTGCTTCGGCAGAGTGCCACACCCAGTAATGCGTAAAAGGCGTGATATATTTATTTATTTTTTTTTATATACTAAGTTTTATTTATTTTTCGTAGGGGAGTTAATCAACTAATAATAAATTCAAACTCGGACGATTCTGGTAGTGATGATTCTGAATAATGTATCTATTGTTTATATATATATATATATATATATATATATATATATATATATATATATATATATATATATATATATATACATACGATTTAAATATGTTAAATATTGTATCACAAAAATTCTATTAAAATTTAAAATTATTATTATTTGGATATTTTGCACGTACAGACATTAGTTACGTACTTCGGGTTGTTTAGTTCTTCATAGCAAAATACGTAAAAGGTCATATTTCTTTCAAAGTTTTTTCGTATGAAAAGAAACTATAACCATATAATAATGTAAACGCCAACTTTCATACTCTAGTGGGACTATACCTACCTCCAAAATTAGGTATAAATTTTCAAATAATTGCTTTTTAAGCTTGCGACACTTCATTGCATTATGATTCACCAAATATCAACAGCCGCCAAAAATTACACCCACTACTAAGACATACTGTTGGAAAAAAATGAAGTGGTCTTTTTTTGTATTTAATATATTTGTGTTAAATTAATGCTGGGTTGCAAGAAAAAAATAAAGAGCTCTTTAGTTAATGAATTGTTAATCTAGCAACAGTATCGATAGCGATTTTCTGAAATTTATTGAACCGTTAGTTGCTAATGAACCGATAAAACTTTCATGCAACCCAGCATTAGAATTTGTGAAATGGAGCTTAATTCTTGCAGGACACAAACACTTTTGTTATTAAATCTGTTTAACGCTATGTCCTATTAAATTATTTTTATAATAAGAAGAAATAGTGATGAAGTTTAAATTATTTGAAGGTTTATGTCATTCAGTTTCATGGGATATGTATGGTGTAATGATACATCCGAATTGGGGATATATGGTGATTACAATTCTTGGTAAATGGAAAGCAGAAACGTCTAAATCCCAAAAGTGTCCAATTCTTTGAAGGCGTAAACCTTATTAAACCTTTTTATAGTGAAATACGATATCCGTAAATAAATGTGAAACCCCCGAGTAATTTCCCAGCGTCCCGCAAAGGATCCTTGATGTCATAGCAAATTCATTGCAGTGATAAATCCTGAATGACAGACTGGTGGCAGGTTACGAGGCCGTTTGACACATAACTGTGGCTCTGGCATAAACTTGCTAGTTAAGTGCGTGAATCTGCCGCTACGCGTCGCTGTAGTCGTTGTTAGTTTCAGGCTAGTTCCGGTTTCCGGTCTGCTGCTAGTCTGTTACCTCGTAGCGCCAAGGAGCGTATGCTTGCACGGACGTATGTCGGGAAGATACGTTGAGTCATCCACGAAGTCAATTTTGTAGAATGAATGTGGGTTGGGATTATATTCGATCGATGAATCACAAGATTGTCTATACATTTGTTATAAATTTGAAGTGATTTTTGAAAGGCAGATTTATTATAGGTACTTCCTAATGTTGTAGAAAAAAAGTGCAAAAAAGAAGTTTAATTTTATATTTAGTTTCTGTAATTTTTTTACCTAATTTAATAACGTAATATCAATTTTGCAATACTAAGAAGCGTATCATAATGACTTCTATTACGATATAAGTGCTGTAATAAATTTTGACAGTAAAAATAGTCTGACACAAACAAACAATGGAACCTAGATTTTTGCTGAAAATTGAATCAACTTACTCACGCCTCAAATAAGAACAAAAAAGATAATTGTTAAATTAATAAAAATTATATATCAATTTTGCAATAATTTTTCTCATATACTTCATTCCCTGTATGAAAACTATTATGTCACATTCGGTATGCATGTGATTCAAGATTTTGTACTTAACACGTTTACATTGGTATTGGATTGACATTTTTAAAACGTAACCTAAAATTTAAATGTCAGATTAAGATATTTATTACTTTATAAAATTTAATCAGTTTATTATAAATAAAACCAAATTCGGCATGTATTAAATAATAACCAAATGTAAATTTATCTTAACCCACGAAATATATTGCCTACCTTATTGAAGTATATAATTTTGTAAAATAAAACTCTAAGGAATATACATTTTTATATGTTTTATTATTATATATACATAAATAATATATGAAAATACAAAATACAATGCACATTCCTCTTGTATAACAGTTAAATTAATTAAAGATCCTCCATTCTCTAACTCCAGCACAAAATAATCATGAAGATGACATACGCATTTCTGCATTTGATTACCCAAAATTTTTATAGCCATTTCTTGTTTTTCAGTCTGTATTTATGTATCAAAAATGTAACAAACTTAGAAGTGACAGGCGATAAAATAACAAAATCATGACCATAGGTCTCTATTTTTATTTTATAAACAAATGTGAACAACGTAAATATAAATTGTCATATGTTTTTATTAAAATAATAAATGTGATAGAACGTGAAAAAATATGAAACGTGTGTCTTTACTTATTAAGACATACGTTAATGCCAGGTACGAATAATATTAAAAAAAGATAGCTATACTTCATCGTATCTATGATAACCTCGTCCATATATGACGTAACCGTTTTCATACAGGGAATGGAGTATATCATGAAATTATGTAAAACATTTTTTCTGAAACCGGCAAGAAAGTTTCTACTTTCCTGACCAATTTCAGCATGGAAAGTTTATTTTTACCAAAACACTCAAGTAAAGTATCCAAGGCTACAACAAAAATAACAGTCTGGTAAAGTACAAAACAGTCTCGTAAAGATTTAATCTGATTTTTGTTGTTGTTGTAACCTTGGATACGTAGTCTGCTGTCAATACAATGTATATCAAAAAAATACAAATTTTGAATTATTTATGATTAATTATTGATTAAATGAAACGGTTTCAGAAAAAAATGTATATATAATGCGTCAGAAAAGTGTTTTTACTTGACTCAGCGGATTAAAACCGCTTCGTCAAGTAAAATATTACTTTCCTGACTTATTACGTAATATACTATTACGATATACGTATAGTAATGTATTGTACAATACTTGAACGATTTTTAAACACGATTTACAGCCTTCTTAGACAATATTTTTTTATAGTTACCTAAAATGGTTGTCTCCACGCAAGGACTATTAGCGCCATTTCGTAGGTGGAAGTTTAACTATAAACGCAATCCCATAGTTACCAATATAACATTCTGCTGCCTGATCCCATGTTTTATATTAAATAAAACTTCCCCTTTCATCTTTATATTGAAAAAGTTTCTGTAAATACAAAAAATACAAGATATCACAATATTCCGAACTAACTCCAGCCTCATTTTTCCTCCTCATTAAATTTATATTATTTCATGCAAACACAACATTTGTCATTGTTCGTTACAAGGTACTAATTAAAATAATAATTCGTAAACTACAAGGGTGAGGTAAAAGTTCATTATAAAATATTGTGCAACAGCGTAGTTTTCATGTTTTCTCTTTAATGTTTGTTAAGATAACAATTAGAGTAAATGCTAAGCTATTTCAGTAAAGAGCAATTATAATTAAATATCACTTGAGACAATGATCCTGTAGTTATCTCTAGAAATTTAATTTACATTTACCTTAATTAGGATGATATCAGTGACCAGCCCCGACAGCAATTACACTCTAACTCTGATTCATGACTAGTTTCGGCCGGAAACCCAGTTGCGATGACATTGATTTTCACTACATCCAAACCTGAACTGGGCAAGCTACTTACAAAAAGTAGCTAAGCTACAGCTACAGCTATTCTTTAAAAAAGTAGCTAAGTTACAGCTATAAGCTACATTTTGTAAAATATAGCTAAGCTACAGCTAAAAGCTTTCGTTAAAGTAGCTGTTAAATTTTAAAGCTACTTTTTTAAATTATTGTGAAATAATTAAATTTGCCATTGTCATATGATCAGTCTTTTGTTATAATGACTGTTAATTTACTATTACGTACACCTACTGTGTATTTTTGCGTATTAGAGCCAGTTAGAACCGGCAACAAATAATTATTTTGTGTGGGTTTAGCTTGTACGCATGCGTACTTTGTTGACCTTCTGCTTAAAAAGTAGCTTGAAGCTACAAAAACTAGCTTGATGCTACAAAAAGTAGCTTTAAAAGTAGCTTCAGTTGTTATTTTTAAGCTAATAGAAAAGAAAGTAGCTAGCTGCAAGCTACAGCTATATTTTTTCACAGTTAGCTAAGCTACAGCTAAGGTAAATGTAGCTAAGGTTAGTAGCTAAGCTACATAAGTAGCTAGCTACTGCCCAGCTCTGATCCAAACATAGGACAATTAATAATGCACGTGCAATGTTTCAACACCTTTCTAAATAACATCGTAGTTCACACACTCTTTTGACAAATTAGTTTTGGATGTACGGATTTCATATAATATTACTTTCACAAATTAGTAAAGGGTCAAATCCGGTATAGGTCATATGAAATAACATCATCACAAACAAATTGACAAGACGACCACAAACGAAATATATAAATATGTTGAAAATGTTATCAATAATTAATCCATTGGCAGTAATAATATAACAAGAAAGTGAGAATAAATTGAAAATAATTTGACAGATCTTTCGAAAACTTGTTACCAAATGGCCAAATGGCAACAAGTTTGAGAAAGATACTGAAGAATTATTTTCTAATTTATCCAACTCTCGAGTTACATTTAATTAGATTATTTTTTGACTTAGCTATTGAGGTCCATTCATCCAACTTAAAAGATTTTGAACTGGGTCTATTTCGATTGATTACTTATTAATGTATTCTTGGAAGTTGTTTCCAAAATTTGTTGGTGTATTTTTCTGTATCTAAAATACAACTAAATCGATTTTTTTCACACATTTTACTTGACGCGTTGACAGTTTTAAATAATTATTTGACTACTACTTATCATTTGTCAACAAAAACAAAAGCTACAGAGATTATTCCCGGGAATAATCACAAGAGCTTCATTCTCAGTATAATGACAGGATTGGTTAAAACGCAGACACGTGACATACAATGAAACATATCATTGGTTTTGAGAAACGTCAAAAAATAATAACGTCAATTTACCAGTAAGTGCTCCAATCTCTTGTTAAAATGGATTCCAATAAGTGATAATATTTTGCGCGTGAAATTTGCTTATAAATTTTCAAATCAAAGCCTACCACTGATGTTAGTGGAAGAGAAGTCACAGGAATAATTTTAAAAGTGGTAAAAATCAATCATTGTCAGTTATGGGAGTCGAACTCGGATCCAAAATTTCATATGCCATTATGTAAGATATTTACAATAAAAATGTAAAATAAATAAATAAATAAATATATCATCACGCCTTCTACCCTTTACTGGGTGTGGCACTCTGCTGAAGCAGATCTCGGTAAGTGATATATTTTGCGCGTGAAGTGCGGTTACCAGTCGTCAAATCACGGCCCCCAAACATGTTAGTGATGCAGGAGCCACAGGGATAGCTTTTTCAAATTATGATAATTTGTCGTCTGTGGGAATCGAACCAGGGACCTCAGGATCCACAGGCCGACTTCATACCACTGAGCTAGCCATGTATATCTGAATTTTAATCTGTATTATGAGGAATAAGAATATCTAATATCCTTTCTGATAAATATTTATCTATATCGATTATCGTTTAGAGTTCAGACTGGGAGGTAAACCTAATACACTGAATCAGCAACTTTCAACCAGTTATAAATTCCGCGAAATAACAATCAAAAGAACAAAAATCTAAAACAAAACAGAAAACCAATTTCTATCGCGTCTGCAACCAGCATATCAGCTCGTTACTCCACCCTATCGGTTGCTGGCCAGCAGGCGCTAACAGAGAATCCATCCGCTGACGATAGGGATGTAATATAAAGTTTATTACAGACAAGGATAGTTGTAATATAGTGAGACAGCAACAATGTACACGGCAGGGGTAGAAGATAGTGTAATGGCTGCTGTAGTGAATGTTCGTTTGATAGTTAATCTAATAACGTTGGGAGATGATGTATATTGACAACAAAGCATAAATGCACCTGTGCGTTGAGTAGCGTAGTTGGAAGTAAATTGTTTGATGATGAAATTTTTGAGTAAATTTTCTGCTTCCGTTTCTTGTACATGCTATGAATTTTCTAATCTAAATATATTAAAAGTACTTGTTGTTTTTATACGCCAAACGTATAAAAAAACGGATACGACTAAAATCAGCTGTTTTGGTGCGAATATGACAAGAAACGCGCGACAAAAACACGTCCATTTTGTGTGATATGATTTACATAAAACGCCTCATTTACAGTTTTATTTATCATATCTTTGAAATATATCCCTCTACTACACAGATATTTTCTTTAATACTATTCGGAATGTACGTATGGAATAGATGGCTCAGTAGTATCGAGTTGGCCTGTGGACTTGAAACCCCAGGTTCGATTCCCACAGCCGACAAACAATTTTCATCTCATTAAAACTACCTCTGTGGCTCTCCCTCCACTAACATCTTTCGGAGCTGTGATTTGATTGCTGGTAACCGCATTTCACGCACAAAATATATTTAATATAAAGACAAATTATCAATGAATAAATAAAACAAAAACAAATTGTCAATTGCGATGTGGAAGTCTTAATAAAATAAGAAAAAAAAGGAAAAAAAATTACAGCACATTTGAATGAACTTATTAGGTCATCATCAAAGGCTGATCAGTTCAGCTTTAACCATAGACGCGTTTCGTCCTTACGGACTCATCAGTATGGTGCGATCAAGTTTAACATCCATCAGTTCAGCTTAAAAAAGTATGACAATTCACTAGCCCCTAGTTGGTCTAGTTGGATAGTTGATCGCACCAATAAAAAAATATATCATCACGCCTTTTACCCATTACTGGGTGTGGCACTCTGCCGACGCAGATCTCTGTAAGTGATATATTTATGCGCGAGAAGTGTAGTTATCAGCCGTCAAATCACGGCCCCCAAAGATGTTAGTGGTGGGGAAGCCACAGGGGTAATTTTAATTTGGTGAAAATGTTTTGTCGGCTGTGAGGATCGAACCAGGGTTCTTTGGATTCACAGGCCGACTTGATACCACTGAGCCATTACCCGATTAAACAATATACATTATTAAGCCAAGAACAATTATTTTTTTGAAATCGGCAAGAGAGTGCCTACTTCCCTGACCAATTTTAGTATGGAAAATATATTTTTATCAAAACAGTCAAATAAACTACGTATCCAAGACTACAACAAAAATATCAGTCTGATAAAGTACAAAACAACCTGGTAAAGATTTTACTTGACTGTTTTGTATTTTATCTGACTGTTTTTTTTTGTAACCTTGGATACGTTGTCTACTATCAAAGCAATTTATTTAATAAAATAGTATACATAATACGTCAGGAAAATGTTTTTATTTGATTCAGCGAATTAAAATACTCGGCCTGTGGCCTCATATTTCAAACAACCGTTTCGTCAAGACTACAACAAAAATAACAATCTGGTAATGTACAAAACAGTCTGGTAAAGATTTTGCCTGACTGTTTTGTATTTTACCTGACTTTTTTTGTAACCTTGGATACGTAGTCTAGTATCGAAGCAATTTATTTAATAAAATAGTATACATAATACGTCAGGAAAGTGTTTTTATTTGATTCAACGAATTAAAATACTCGACATGCGGTCTCGTATTTCAAACAACCGCTTCGTCAAGTAAAATATAACTTTCTTGACGTATTATGTAAAATACTATTACTGGGTAACTATGGTGATAAAAACGTTCCATAAACTATTTGTCAAGCAGTTTGTAACTCCTCTTAGATATGTTTTGTAAACTGCGAAAAGAATATATTTGTGTGAAATAAATACCAAACGAAAAATTTCTACAATACCATAAAGCAAGGACCTTAACCAGAAAAAATATTGTTCGATTTTGATTCGAGGTTCAACTTATGTTTTTGGTTCCGTTTTTTGTTCCGGTTCGATAGTTTTCTTTTGGTTCAATTCGCAAACCCTTTCAGTTTGATTTCATTTAAATATAAATTAAAAAAAAATTAAATAAAAAAGGAAACCAAATAAAGTTATAATTATATATCCGACAAAAAAATACACATCCACAGTCAAAACACAGTTACTGGATACACTTTAAATTTGTACATTGTCACTTCTCCAGGCAAGACCACACAGGTTGAACTGAACCAATTTTAAACCTGTTTAATTTTTAAGGTTCGATTAATGTTCTCGCTGTTGAATATTATACAAAAAGGTGTATGTTTCGGTTCAGGTTTCTTAAAAATATGCCGGTTCCATTCGCTTTCAGTTCATGTGCCGGTTCGATTCAAGGTTCAACTGAATAATTAAAATAATTTAAAAAATTATTATTTTAATTTTTTCTGACGAAGATTAGATACACGTTTAGTTTATTTAAAAATTAAAATAATACAGAACTTAACACAAAAATTGTTTTAATTATTTAAATATAAGTTCAGAACGTTTTTCTATATTTTGAGTTTATTACTCGTATGTAAATAGTAATCTATGACTATAATTTTTATTGTAGTTATTTAACAGAAATGAAAACAGAAACAAAGGAAGTCTAATTTAAAAAAATTGTTAAAATTTAGAATTTTTTTTATTGAAAACGCTTCATTAAGCGAACAAATATTACGGCACTATAGGTGTCCGTTTATAAAAAATTACATTAAACTTGCATGCATCTTCTGAACGTGTTTTGTGAACCGCATACTTACAAAACGTTTCTCTAAATGAAACGATACGTTTATCATGCGATTGTGCAAAAGAGACTAATTTATTTCAAAGTATTTAGAAAAAGCTTAACAAAAAACCAACGAAGTACGAATGAATTACGTCAGTCAATGCACGCGTTTTCTCTAGTGTAAAGTGCATAATTATTTAATAAATGCACGACTTGTCTGCAAAATAAACACGCCTTTCAAGTTTCATCATTAAAATGTTTTCTTATTTGCTTTTCTATCCTTTTTGTACATATTTAATTAATTAAAAGTTGGTTAGAACTGTTCGAAAATTGTTCAAAGGCCATAATAACGTTTGTTAGAACTTGATTTCTTCGGCGTGAAATAACTTTCTGGGATTTAATACCATGCATTTAGAATCGAAAAAAGCTATCAAGTACCTACACAGTAAAATTTCTAGTGGAATATGAAACACTGTTATTCAGTGTGCACTCAAAATATAGGTAAGTGAAAAACAAGCAACTTAGCGATCAAGAAGAGTGCAGTCAGGAAGGAAAGGCTTTTACTGCGGATATTATTGTTTTAAGAAATATATAAGATATTGTTCCGCTTCTGTCTTTAATAATAATAAATATTTTGTTGTCTAATAGATCATAAAAGAAAAACAATAATTACAGGAAAAATTATACAAATATAAGTACAAAAGAAAAAGGTTAAAATACAACTAGATACAGTCAGTATCTTCTTTTTTTGTTATACATGGTGATTGAAAAATAGGAACAAATGACTATTTTCTTTAATATCAAATTTATAGATATAGTTGCAAAGTTGAAGGGAAACTTAATGTCAGTTTTTTGTGTGAAATGGTTTTGAATTCTACTTTTGGTTTCGCCGGAGCAATATCTTTGTTGATTTTTTTAAATGAAATGTATACGTTTTTTATTTTTCTGAAATGATTTATTAGAAATTAACATAGTTACTAATTTTTAGAAATTATGAAACTTTAATGCATTATCAGCATGATATTCGTATCTTTCTTGTTTGAGGAAATATTTTTATGTTTACCTGATATATTATTTGTTTTTTATTATTTTGAACAATTCGAACAAAACTGCATCCATTGGGTTATTGATATATACTTTCCTGTCATGAGAGAGATGGATGTTAATTTAAATTGCGATATTTAAACTGTTTACAGAGTGCGATGAACATAAAGAAATAATTTTAACTTTTTTTTCGGTTGCTATATAATATAATATCTGTCGCGCGTTTCCAATGGCAACGCGCGACAGATTTTTCAATAGCTACCAGAGATACAAACAAAACAGAAACTTGTCATATAGGCAGAACGAATTTATTTTCAGTACATATACATTTTTTAATAATTTTGAAATGCAATCGTAGAAAAAATTATGTGTGTATACCACGACAATAGCGTTTCTCTTAAACTAGCTTTCATCTTCGGCTCGCGTTGCAGTTACATTCTTCGTACACAAATAACTATTTTGAATTGAAAAATCTGTCAAATTATTTCGTTTATTTCTCATAACATTCTGTAAACAGTGTAAATATGCCACTTTTGATTTACGTCTATCTTGTGATAGGAATGTATATCAATAAATTTGGACTTATTAGATGAAGTATATAATTGTGAACATATTTTGTACTTCCACTTTTGTTATCAAATGAATAGGGAAGTAATAGACACCTGATATAATTGAATGAATCATTTTGGACTGATATCAGTACCAAAAGTACCTTTAAATAAATAAATAAAAATGCAATAAATGTAAAATTAAAATAAAGTAAATTAGTATAGTTTCTACTATATTTATGTAAGTAGATTCGTCAAGAATAAAACATATAAACTCTTAATAGTCTATTACGTACGATGAACTGTAAGTGACAGTTTTTTTTATCAAGAATGTAGTTCGGGAAATCGAGGCTCGAAGGGTCGAGATTTCTAAACATTCGCGACCTAAAAAAACACTTACTGTTCGAGGTTAGTAACCTATTTTTTACAATACTTGCACAAATAGAAGGAAAAGAGAAATAGGTTTCAAAATTGACAGCTCTCAAATTGTCAAAATAAACAGGACCTTGATATGTAATATTTACTTACTGAGGTCCCTGGTTCGATTCCCACAGGTGACAAATTTTCATAATTTGAAAAAGCTATCCCTGTGGCTCCTCCACCACTAACATGTTTGGGGGCCGTGATTTGACGACTGGTAACCGCACTTCACGCGCAAAATATATCATTTACCGAGATCTGCTTTAGCAGAGTGCCACACCCAGTAATGGGTAGAAGGCGTGATGATATATATTTATTTATACTTACTGTCCACGGTAGATAGTAAGTAAACATTATAGTCATGATATAACCATGGAAACCACTGTGCAATAAAAGTTCCAATTACTGTGTTTAAATTTTGTCATTAATAGGTAACTTAAAATACATGTATTGTAAAAAAATTATTCTCATGTTATCAAAAATATATGTTTGTTGAACAGAGTTTATTATTATTTTGTGCAAAGTATATTTTGTTTTTACCTATAGGTACGAGTACAGATTAATTAAATTTATCAATATTAATTAATTAGATATATTAAAATCATAAAACCTATAATACTGTTCCACGAATGATGTGCACAGTTATGCAAATTGGATTTTAATTTGATTTCTAGTTTATAATTGAACTGTGAATTCCGCTTGTTTGCTTGACTGTAATTTCAATATTTAAAATTAATATCATTAATTATGTTCTGTTTAAAAATAATTATAATTATGACAATAACAATATTTTCTATAAGTATAATAATATAACTTTCTTCTTCTTCTTTACTGGCGCTACAGCCCGAGTCGGGCTTGGGCCTACCGGGCACACCGAGCCGCAGTTTTTTTTACGCTGCCGTACTGCCGGTTTTCTGAGTCGATGTTACTTACTTTTAAGGCATATGTATAAGTGACTAGCTTATAGCGCCCGAGTATGATTGATACAAGTAACTGTATTTTTTATTTTAACGACAAATCATACTTTGTCGACAGGCGGATTCGAACTGACGAACCTTGGTTCGGATGACGTCACAGTATGTTAAGAGATGTGCATTAACACGCTCGGCCATCGCGCCTGTATAATATAACTTTACAGAAATTATATCTAATAACTATATAAACGAAATAAAGATCCAAATTTGAATAAAACCTCATTTATACGATTTACGCTTGACAATTCACTTTATAAATTTTTAAATTAAATTTTCTTCGATTTCTTATTTATATGTAAATGTTCCTAACAGTATCTTCGAGATTCACTTTATATTTTGCAGGTAATAAAATATCTTTTGAATTTAACGAGACCTTCTTTAATATCTATTTTATTTCAAATTTTCATCCTTTTCAACATATTTTTACATGAAAATATCAACTAAATATGTTATTGTAAACCAGATATTAATATTTTTACAATTATCTATTTGCATTTAAAAATTGTTGACAGATATAAAACGGAAAACGCATAAATATTTTAAATTTTATCTGATTCCGGAAATTTATCCTAGGTCATTTTCAATTAAATTTACGACCGCATTGCTCCAAATAGTTAAGCTGCGTGCATTTTGTTAATTTTTGTAAGTGAAATATTTTGTAATTAATTAAACTTATCTGCAATGCAACAAGAGTTAATGTGTAACAAACTGAAGTCGTTATTATCGGCAAATACAATTAGTAAATACGATATTTCGCAGAATTGTTTGTTATCAGTGCAATTATTTAATAGAAATTAATTAGATTTATCGGAACTATAATGCTAATTAGAGTAAATAGTATTTAAATTGTTCAAATAAAATTACCGGTGTGTGAATTAATTATTGACATTGTTACCGTGAAATGTCAAAACTAGTAATAACAAAAGCAATTGTTCCAAACAAAAAGAGGTTTTAAAATGATGAAAAGGCCTATTAAGTCAGTTTAAAAAACCATTTGAATGCTATTTTAGTTTTTATTAACCGTTGAACATGGACATAAATCTGATAAAGTTGAATGGAGAACTCTTTTACTGTTCAATTTTGTTTTTGAACAGTATAATTTTGTTAATTCAAATGAATTTCTATGGACAGTTTAACATACCGAATATATCATGAAAAGACAATTTTTGCTTCCCAAATTATTTTAAACAAAAAAAATGCTTCAAATAAAAGTTGTAGAGCTAAAAATTTGCATCTAAATCAATAAACCAAATGTATTTTCTATGTTTTGCAAGGGCATAAATTATATATGAAAATTTACAAAATTAGATGTTAGACAACAAATATTTTAATTAGTATTTTACAGGCAGATTCACAAAACGGATTAGCGCTAACACCGTTTTTAATATTATCTTTAACTCTATTTCAAATTAATACAGATTAAAGAAATGAACTAAATTTGATGCTAATTAACTTTCTTTTTAACTCAAGTTAAAATAAACTTGTTTCGTACATTGAAAAGAGAGTTAAAAATGAAATAAAAAATGGTGTTAGCGCTAATCCGCTTTATGAATCTGCTTGTTAAGTAAATACTGTAACAATTGATAAAAATCAAATAGAATTATAAAGAGAAAAATTCGATACCGCCCGGATTTGAACTTGGGACTTATGAACTCCGGTCATATGCTTTAAACCAACTAAGCTACGGTCTCCATATGATTCAATTTTTCTCTTTATAATTCAATTTTATTTTCATCAATTGTTTAAATATTTACTTAAAATATTAATAAATTTCAGTAGGTAAATATTCGTGTCAAATCTTTTAGTATATGAAAGAGTCATGGGATAGAGGCTGCTTATGATACATAACAAAATAGAGAGAAAAATTGAAATCAGATTTGAATCAAATGGCGACCATAGCTTAGTTTAAGGTAGTAGTAGTGTGACGGTGGCGCCATCGGTTGTCGAGTGGCGAAACTGACGCTCAAAAAAATATAAAAATTTAATAAAATAAGTGTGTTATACCTATTATGATTTGAATGTCATGAATTGTTAACAGGTTGTAGGTCTAGTGAATTTTCAAATACCATACCATCGTGTGGTGTTGCAATTATAAATTGGGATTCTTAATTTTTCGTTAAAATCAAGGCTTTGCATGGTTATATACCCATTACTAAACGATAAAATACTTTCTCCTTCTGATACAATATACATGGATAGTTCTAGAACATCATACTAGTTTTTCAAATGAAACTGTAAAATTTTAGAGGTACACAAACCAAATATGTGCGATTCTGAGTGATGATCGCCATAAGCCCCGTGTATAAGAACTCAACTTTACAAGCGTATTTGTGCAGAGACGATGAATGTGTTTCATATTTTAACAGGATGCGTATGACTATCCAATGTTTACGTGCGCCAAATTTCATTCAGATCTGCAATTTTTTTTCCACGCTAGTACTACCTTAAAGGATATTACCGAATTTCATAGATCCCAGGTTCCAATTCTTACGGTATCCTAATTTTTCACTTTATAATTCAACAAATATTTTAATGAAAGTACGATACCTGTAGACACTAGTAGAAGATGATTCACAGGATTGCTTTAAATATTTTCTGAAATTTTACTAAATTAATTATATACCATAAATGTTACTAACTTAAAATGACAGTATTTGTTTATTTATATTGTTTAAAAACATTTTCAATAAACATCGCTTCCATTAAATGTTATTTTAAATCTATTTTAAATTCCAAAAAGGTAGTTTTACAACACACCAACTAATTACTAACTGTAATTGTTAAATGTAAACAACAATTGAATCGTTGTGAACGCAGCTGTAGGCGATATAAAAAATAACCAGAGCTCGGCAGAAAAGTCATTATTGACTTCCTTTATACACATTCTCCAATCACACAAACATCCTGTGATTTATTACACTATAAAGTGCAGGATTTTCCCAAAATTATTTATCCTTATCCGACTAAAAAACTTGTCGGGCACCAGTAGCAGCATAAAGAATGCAATGCAATGAAGTGAACACATTTGGGGTAATATCGCGTTTCATGTCACCACATTTGTAACAATCGCCATCGCCTGCGTTTCTTCCTGCTGTCGCGCCGGGCGCCAGCAGGACTACAGAACTGCAGTCCTGCAATCGGTGGCCACGCCCACCATGCAGAAGTGGAGTTAGAGTATTTTTAGAAGGATCTAAATGGGACTGCTTTTTACTGGTATATTATGCTTGTATCCGAATTGTAGTTTTTATGTATGTAATAAAATAAATATGGACCGAAATAACTGTGTAGCCAAGCGCAAAAAATGGCGGCAGTGCTTGGAAAATTAAGTTTCGTTCTACATGATTTATTTTGGCGCATAATTTATTAGTAGTAGGTATTAAAATGTATTTTGTTAAGGTAATATGGGTCTGAACTTGCTATCTGAACAATGAGTCATTGTTCAGGTAGCAACGCACATTGTCAATGACCTTTTTGAAACAAGATATTATTGTTATTACACATGAAGCTTATAATGTATTGTACTCATTTTTTAAGTTAAAGCTTGAAAGTATTATAATAAATTTGAAAACATTAAATTTCCGTGCAAATGATATCAACATTTTGATTTAATTTCTCTAAAACTGTTGGAAGAAAGGTAATAATGTTTATAAATATAGTGATCTGTCCTTCAGTAAATTTTTATTCCTTTTGAACTAAACAATTTTGAGAAAAAAATGTGTTTTTGCGCATTTTTACATATTTTATCGATATTTTAAGAATAAAATTATTTCTCGCACTTCCGAGAGTAAATGACTTACTTTATTCTTCCTTTACGAGGACTGAAGTGTCACTTTTAAAGCCGGAAGGATTAAATTTCAAAGTTAATCCCACTGGTATTAAATTGACAGATAAACAAGCATTATCTTAGCAACAAGTATATTATAAACTTCCAAATATTTTTCTTTGTTTTTGTTGCCTAAGTTACCTAAAAATTTGTATAATGCTGTCATTGGCAATTATATGTCTAGTCGGTATCAAAATTAATCATAAATTCAAAATATGTGGCTGGAAGTACGAAAAATAGTGTAGAGGACTAAAATGCAGTAAATCCCTCAGCAGAGCTGGGCAGTAGCTAGCTACTTTTGTAGCTTAGCTACTAGCTTAGCTACTAGCTTAGCTACGTTTACCTTAGCTGTAGCTGTAGCTTAGCTAAATGTGAAAAAATATAGCTGTAGCTTGTAGCGATATGTTTTTTTTTCTATTAGCTTAAAAATATTGTTATAATAACTAAAGCTACTTTTAAAGCTACTTTTTGTAACTTAAAGCTACTTTTTGTAGCCCAAAGCTACTTTTTGTAGCGCAAAGCTATCACTGTTCATTAAGAAATACCTATTAATTTTTGTTTTGTATTTGAATTGTACCTTCTTTATTGTTTTCTATAACTGTAGGATAACAAGTTATTATATAGTGTAAAATCTATTAACATATTTTATTTTTCACTTGTTCTTAACCTATCCTACTTTTGTATTAAATATTAGATGGACAGTTTAGGAGTCTTCTGTTAATGTGACTGCTAATTTATTCCGATATAAATAAAAATTATAGCATCAAAAATTAACAGTACATTTGTCCATTTGCGATTTTTTATATTTATGTACATTTACAGGCAACCGTAGCTCAGAGGATAAAAGCGAGGTAAAACTTGCGTTTCTTAATGAGCAAGCAAGAGGTTGTGTGTTCAAATCTCACTGACTTCTACTTATATAAAAAAATACGATTGTGTCTGAGTGGTTCGGATTCCACTATAAGCTGTAGGTCCCCTGTACTGTAATTGGGATTAAATTCCTGTTGTGCAGAGTAACAAATAAATAAATAAATAAATAATAGTAAATTAACAGTCATTATAACAAAAGACTGATCAACTGATCATATGATAATAGCAAATTTAATAATTCACAATAATTGAAAAATGTAGCTTTAAATTTTAACAGCTACTTTAATGAAAGCTTTTAGCTGTAGCTTAGCTATATTTTACAAAATGTAGTGTAACAAAGCGCGTACTGAGCGTCGCGAGCGCGAATTATTAGATGTGTATAACACATTTCGCGGTTCTATTATTTAATTAAGAATAACACACATTAAAACACATATAACTTTATTTAACTTAATGAACTATATTACGAATAAAATTATAATAAAATAAAACTAGAAATATATAAGAATAATTAAATGCTAATTAAATACACGCGGAGCGCAAAACGGATTCAACGTCGGTCACATCTTGACCGGCCGACGGAACAAACCTCGCTTGACTGATGCTAAAACTTAAAACCAGACGCTAAGTTTTCAGCGGGGGTGAAGAGTGGTATTTTGGGGATGCAGCACATGGCCGAAGACTGCAAATGATCGTTGCCACGATAAGATTTTTCTCAGAATCTTATCGCACAACACAGGGAAGCAAACTAACAGAATATCTGCAGTCAACTCAAAAACCACCTTGTTACAGTAGCTTATAGCTGTAGCTCAGCTACTGTTTTAAAGAATAGCTGTAGCTGAGCTACTTTTTTAAGTAGCTTGCCCAGCTCTGTCCCTCAGGTGATTATTCATAAACGTTACCCAGAAGATTCAATTATGTACTTTAGTGCCTTAGTATATAATATACTATTTTTTTTTTGTTACTCTGATTTGAAATTAATTCCAATTACAGTACAGGTTCTAAATTCATCGAGCCACAGTGTGGTAGTTTATATATATTTAGCGTGACTAGGATTCGAACTCGTGATCTCCAGATTCAAATACCGTAATGTTAACAACACCACAGACAAGCCAGACAAGCATATTACATATTATTCAAAAATTTGTATTTATCAGTGAAAATATTATCAAATATTTATTTCTTTATTGACTACTAATAAAATAGAAGGTTCAACCAATTACTGTTTTTGCATCTAATCCAATAAACAGAAACATCTTTATTTTGGTTCGGATTCTAACTTGCAGCTTACAGTGTGCAATAGTCGAACAGCCATAATCACTGAGCTATTCAACATTTATTTAATAAATAAATAAATAAAACCAAAGTTGATGGTAATAATGTCTGAAGGCAGATTAAAATCAATGAAAATTCGCCGGGACTTGAACCTAGAACCTTTCGTATGCTAGATGACTGCTCGATCTAATAGGAACTTATACAATTCAAATTTTTCTGTTGTCATCTAGTGAGTAAAACAGAATTTAATAATTTGTTATGTAGCGAACATGGTATAGCTTTACAGTTTGACGTTTATCACGTGATCCAAACGTTAAACGTCAAACAAATATTGGGATCTGAGGGCAGAAGTGTTGAAAGGAGAAAGCAGTTGTTCGACAACGGAATGGTGTCAGCTCGCTCTTTCTACAAATTTGTTGTTTCACACAATATTGTGTGGTGGGGGGCCTGCTGCATGTGACGTCAAAATTGTAAGTCCCTATTACGCTACAAATTCTTGGAGAACTTGTCATATTTTTTCGTACAATTTTAAATATCCCTTCAATTTAAAAATAGTATCACAATGCCAGATCGTCGTCTTCTCTCTGCAAATAATTAACAAGAAGATGGGCTAGCAGACTAGACACTACCACCTGAATTCTCAGACCTCCCTCTTAGTTACCGGTTACGGTTCTGCACGATCCTGACCTCAGTGGCGCCACAAGACTGATCGGCGGATCGGCGAAATTCAAATCACGGTCTAGGTTATGCCGTTCGTGCTCGTGCTGGTGCGATGCAGACGACACCGATAAATAACGTGTTACGGCTACGACTGAGCACTGAAATGTTATCGATTGCTGTTCGTTTACTTTTGTTTACAAGATAAATGGTGAGATGTAACGGACGCGCTTCTGCCACTACCCTGCTGATGTTTTATTCATTGTATTTTCTGCGGATTATTCGAATGATGGTTTTCTATAACACCCGAAAGAAACAATGAAAATTGCCTAAGATTTTATAACGAACTTGTATTCTTCGCGGCTTTATGGATTATTTATTACTTTGGGAAATTAATATTCTTAAAATTAAGTTCTAAAATATATTTTATGTACAACCCGGCCGAAAAGCATGTGTTTTGGCCCTAAAAAGCGGGCTTAAACACTTCTTCCTAATTCCTATGGACACATAAATAAAATGACAATTTTTGTGTATTGTGAATATTTGATTCTGCAAAATGTCATTTTTACATATAACCTATATACATATTTTAATCTTTTGAACATATAATTAAATGTTATTTTGTTGTGCATAAAATATTGTATGTATCACGGGTGAAATTAGCGTTTCTGATCCTGAGCATGTTATTAGCCCTCGACGCTTTGCGTCTCGTGCTAATAAAAATGCCGCGGGCCAGAAACTCCTGTTTTCACCCTGGATATATAAATATCTATTAGGAGTAAACAAATAATTTCGAATAGGTAACGGACATCCAGAATATTATTCTTCACGACACCTCGTGAATTTGCAAATTTTGCGATGACTTAAATTTTCATACATACATAGCTACAATCAGATTTTCGGAAGAAAATTTATTTTATGAACTAACTAAAGACCGCACTTATGAAGAAATAACATACGTATGTGGAGAAGTTATACGTGGCATGCCGTATTATGTACATTATAAAACATGTTTGCATTATGCACGTCTTTACTTAGAAAATGCAATTAAATGGTTGGAATCTTCTTCTTAGGGTTATCTGACTGTATCTACATTTACGCAGGGGGTGGATCTAGATTTTTTCATGGAGGCGGTTAATATTAACAAATATAAAATAATGAATCTCGTATATAATTCGAAATTATAACATATATATATATATATATATATATATATATATATATATATATATATATATATATATATATATATATATAAGTTTAACAAAGAAATAAGATGTATATGAAACGTAAAAAAACATGATTTGCCATTAGGAATTTTTTATTTAGTTCAATATATTTGAAGATTTTGTAATCAGTCTTAGATACTGTTATCGAGAACCTTATATAAAATTTTATGTTATACAGGCAGATACATATTATGACAAATTTTATAAATAGATAATTACATAAGTGGTGGCTAGCTCAGTGGTATGAAGTCGGCCTGTGGATCCTGAGAACCCTGGTTCAATTCCCACAGGCGACAAACAATTTTCATAATTTAAAAAACTACCTCTGTGGTTCCTCCACCACTAACATCTTTGGGGGCCGTGATTTGATGACTGGTAACCGCATTTCACGCGCAAAATATATCACTTACCGAGATTTGCTTCGGCAGAGTGTCACACCCAGTAATGGGTAGAAGGCGTGATGATATATTTATTTATTTATTTATAATGATTTAATATATTCTTTTCCTGAAACCAACAAGAAAGTGCCTACTTTCCTGACAAATTTTAGTATGGAAAGTAGATTTTTCCAAAACAGTCACGTAAAGTCCTTGTCCAAGGTTACAACAAAAAATTTCTACTACGAAAAACCTACACTATTAAAAGAACATATGAATTGTATACTTAAAATTGTACTTACAAGTTAAAAGATAAATGAAACTAATACTACTAGCAAACACAAATAAAAAAATAAATAAATAAGTACAAGTGACAGCAATGATATGCTTATAGAGCTCAATTGAGATTGTACCTTTGTTTCAAAGTTGACATATCATGTACAACGCCATCTTAGTTGAATATCTCAATATAATTTATTTTGTGTTAAATTTAGCGCTAGAATAATAAATTATGTAAATCGTATTAAATTTGGCACTGCCACCATTTTTTACCTTTAGCTGACTTGATTTCTTACTTTATTTATACTTTACATATTTATTATGGGTACTGCTTTTAATAAATAATGAATGTCTATTATGTATTACAAATTATAGGAAACAATAGGTCAATGTGGAAAGCACACAATTACACAATACACGTATGTACGGAACAAATGCAAACCGCAGGCTACTTTCTATGTTCCTACTTTGTGTAATAATTAACAGGTCGTTACCTTAAGTAGTCACATATTGGCCAGCACTGATGTTACACTGATGCTGCGGCCGACAAATATAATTACATATTTAATACGCCCTCGCTCGTAGCAATACAATTCTGTATCATCGACAATTAGATTTAATTGGATCGTTTACCTACATTGTAATTATTAACTAGATATTAACAAGAATCGTAGAAATTATATTCGTATTAACATCATCATGTGAACTGCTGTTTGCTGTTATGAAACAGTCATTGAACGATGCTATATTGAGCTGAAGCTCAACTTTACAGGGTGGTGAATTTATTTATTCAATATAGGAAATAAAATATTAATTTTTTTATATAGCAATGTCATTCCCTATTTATTTTAGAGCAAAATTCTTCAAATAAATCTTGTAGATAATTGAATTCTACGTCTAAATCAATTACATTTTAATTTATTCCTGTTTTAACAGGTAAAAATCCATTTAAAATTTTATAAAAGTGTTTTCTGTAGTAATGGCCGTGAAATTTAGTAGTATTTTACGTACTATGAACAGTGTGACAGTTTTTAGACCAAGAATGTAATTTGGGAAATCAAGGCCCGTAGGGTCGAGATTTTCAAAACATTCACGATTTATAAAATCACTTACAGTTCGAGGTTGGTAAGCTATTTTTACAATACCTGTACGAAAGAAAAATATGTTTCAAAATGAACAGCTATCAAGATAAACAGGACCTTGTTTTATAATATTCACTTACTGTCCACGGTGGATGATAAGTAAATATTATAGTCCTGATGTAACCATAAAAATCAGCTGTGCAATAAAAATTACATTTACTGTGTTTAAATTTTGTTATTAATGGGTAACTTACAGTACAGGTGTTGTAAAAATAAAATTACAAACAAATGCAAAACAATTTTAAATAGTTTGACAGTTAATAGAAATAATAATGCTTGTGCTACCTGTCAAACTATTGAAAATAGTTTTGCATTTGTTTAAATTTCATGGCTACCACTATAAATAAGCACTTTTACAAATTTTTCAACTTGATCTTACATGTTACAAAAGGCGTCAAATAAAATAGTGCCAAACATAATTCAATTATCTACAAGATTTATTTGAAGCATTTTGCTATAAAATCAATGGGAATGTCATATCGCTATATGAAAAAAATAACATTGTGCTTCTTATATTGCATAAATCAATTAACCACCCTGTAGATAAAAGTAATTAGTCAATCGTTTGGGAAAAAATATGAATGAGGATAAAAGGAAAATAAAGTGCAGGAGGATAATAGATAAATGCTAATTTGTTAGAGTTCTTGTTTCCATAGAGGCAGTATTTTGAATATAATATTTTTGTGGTCTGTTGCAGTGACGAAGCACGTTCGCTGGGCTTCACGGTGTTGGTGGACATGCGCGGCGCGACGTGGAGCACAGTGAAGCCGATCCTGAAGGCGCTGCACGAGCACTTCCCGCCCGGCGCCGTGCACCAGGCGCTCATCGTCAAGCCCGACAACTTCTGGCAGAAGCAGCGCACCTCGCTCGGCAGCCATAAGTACAAATTCGAGGTTAGTTACATATACAGAAAGAACACACATAATTTCAAATATATTTTATGTACTCGCATCATTCAAAATAATATTTACATTACCTTGGAAACTAAAGTAAAGTTTAATTTAGCGCAATAGTGCTTCAAGGTGATTGAAAAAACACCCATTTTTATGGTTCTAAATTTTGACTATTAAAACGCTAATTGTACTTATGTACACACATTTTAAGGAATTTATAAAAGATATAGAGACATTAGCTTATAACGCCATCAATCAGACATATTTCAACAAGCTTTACGAGAAAAAATAAATAATTTGTTTTCATATAACAAATGTCAATTCATGGCATACTAAACTGTCAATATAAATTCACGCTTCAAATTTAATAAGTTTCTCATTGTCGATTATAATTTTTGTTCGTTACAAAAAGCATTGTACAAACCTCGTGCACGAAGACGTCATTTGCACTATTCGCGCAAATTAAAGATTTTAAAATTGCGCTCATGTAAAAAGTATGTTTTCGCGCTATTTGCTATTTATTTGGTCTTGAGAAGCATGTTTACAATCAGGGCCCTGGAAAGAAATAGAAACGAAACTTTAATTGGTATTTTAATACTCTGCAATGGGGGATTCAAGTGGTAGAGCTTTTTAATATATATTTATTAAAATAAATTCTTGACCGTACATCATATTTAATACAATATAAAATCATACCATAAATGATATCTTTATTGCTGAAATATGAAAGTTAAAGTTGAATAATTCAAATCGCTCATTTGTATTTCGCACTGCCATATTGCAATTACGTAGTTGCATGAAGCCAATCACAGAACTTTGTCTGAAACGTTTGTCGGTGCTCAATTTTACTGAGAGGAAGACGAAGAAGAAATAAGCATTCAGTATTCTACGATTCTACCAATGACGATAAATACTAGACGAATTATGCCGTATTCAAGTCAAGTTGCTCCTTGCCGCGTATCCGCCTCACCAACCAGTTATTCTATCCCTTTCTGCTTTACAACAAACGCCGTTGTTATCCGTCTAGTTATGTTTTGTCTGAGGATTCTATGACAACGACACACGTTACGTGAAGTTACGTGTTATTTATCTCTGTCTTATCTGTCTCTCTTTAAGCTAAGATGCAACTACGTCATATTCGTTTGTTTCGAAAGTTTAAATATTTTTATCATGCTTAATACAATTGGTAAATGTATGATAAGCCGATAGGATATAATTGTTGAATAAATGGATAACTGGCTTTTTTTTTTAAAGTCTTTATTAAGAAAAAGATTAATAAAGACTTTAAAAAAAAAGCCAGTTATCCATTTATTCAACAAACATGCTTAATACAAGTTTAAAAAAAAATAAAAAAAATTGGGTATAATTATTTTATTACGTAGATTAATATGTAAAAAATTCAAAAAAGTCTGGAAAGGCCCATTGATAAAAATCAAATTGAATTATAAAGATAAATATTGGGATACTGCCACGGTCTATGAACTCCAATCATATGCTTTAAACCAACTAAGCTACGGTCGCCATGTAATTCAAATCTGATTTTTTTCCAATTTTTCTTTCTATTTTATTTTGTTATGTCATAGGCAGCCTCGATCCCAAGACTCTTTCATATCTTGAAAGACTTGACACGAGAGTCATCTGCAATGACACTGCTATTGAAGGAGAATATTTACTAAATGAAATTTAATTAGTACTTTAAGTAAATACTTTAACAATTGTTGAAAAACAAATGGAATTTTAAAGAGAAAAATTGGAATACAGGCTCGCCAGTCAATTTCTCCTTTCAGCAGTTCAAACAGTTTTACCATGATAGTAATGTAATGAAGAGATAATATCTACAAATTACAATTTCCAATTCTAATTTAGAAGATATTTTCAATAGAAATACGAATTCCCAAATTGATAACAGATCAACGAGCTTCAAAAATTAAAATAGCAATTCCACCCCACATTCATATCAACCTGGAAAGCGTTATAAATTAAATGAAAATTCTCGAAGTGCTTGACGCAAAATTACTTTCAATACAAACAGTGGAAACGCTCACCTAATTCTATAGAAAACAAAAACGAATGCGCGGAAGTAGAGACAGAAAACTCGCACTTAGTACTTGGAAATAAATTAAGCGGCGTGCAGCGGTGAACTGTGATTTATGTGCAAGGTTCGCTCTGGTCTGGTCTGGTCTGGTCTGGTTTGGTCTCCGCTGCGCCTACATTCAACCCCAGTGCTTCCTAAAACGTATTGTTCGTGTCACACGGTTTTTAATTTATTAAATTACTTGTTCTGTAATAGGGTAGCTAGCTCTGTGGTATCGAGTGGGCCTGTGGGTCCTGAGAACCTCGGTTCGATTCCCATAGCCGACAAACAATTTTCATCATATTAAAATTACCCTGAATGAATGAGTTTATATGAAGTAATCTATGAATGTGGTTGAAGTCAGGGTGGTATGTTTGGATGAAAATATTTGACGAGGGCTGATTGTTTGATGAGTGTGACGAGTGAATGTTTTATGAGTGATTTTAGGGTTCGTGCTACCCCGTTTGTTGGGATATAGCGTGAAGATGTAAAATTATCCTGGCTCAGTGATATCGAGTCGGCCTGTGAATCCTAAGAACCCTGGTTCGATCCCCACAGCCAACAAACAGTTTCACCAATTTAAAAAATTGCCCCTGTGGCTCCCCCATCACTAATATCTTTGAGGGCCGAGACTTGACGGCTGGTATCCGCACTTCACGCTCATAAATATATCACTAATCGAGATCTGCTTCGGCAGAGTGCCACACCTAGTAATGGGTAAAAGGCGTGATGATATATTTATTTATTTTATTCATTTAAAATTACCCCTGTAGCTTCCCCTCCACTAACATCTTTGGGGGGCGTGTTTTGACGTCTGGTAACCGCTTTTCACGCACAAAATATATCACTTAACGAGATCTGCTCCAGCAGAGTGCCACACCCAGTAATAGGTAAAAGGCGTGGTGATATATTTATTTTATATACATATTTAGCTGCATTCAGTAGATGATGACGCCCCTTTTATTCAACTGTTTTTTGTTGTTTAATCGTGTGTTGCGTTACAATTTTTTTGTTGTGCATTTTCTAAATACAAACCTGTTAGTCTTTTTATGCACAAACGAACATCAAACCTGTTGTTCCGTTTTGAAAAACGTGTCGTGTGTATTTACAGTTAGATCACGATATACGTTTTAAAGATACATACAAGTACGAGTGAATGAGGCATTTTATACATACGGACTTGTTTTCTTCGGTCGTATGAGTTTTTAACACGATACAAGACAAAACAGTGATGAATAAAACATATTTTATTCTTGTAGAATCATAAAAGATTAATATTTATTTTGACGATTAACAATTATTTTCATTTAAATACAGTTTATTTAACTAATGGTATAAATATAAATATTGAAATAAATTTTATTTTATAATTAATTAAATTAATATCATAAATAATATGTGTATTATTTACATATTACGTAAGTACATAATTAAATAAATAAATAAAATATAAATATATCATCACGCCTTTTACCCATTACTGGGTGTGGCACTCTGCCGAAGCAGATTTCGGTAAATGATATATTTATGCGCGTGAATTGCGGTTACCAGCCGTCAAATCACGGCTCCCAAATATGTTAGTGGTGGGAGAGCCACAGGGGTAATTTTAAATAAAATAAAATAAATAAATATATCATCACGCGTTCTACCAATTACTGGGTGTGGCACTCTGCCGAAGCAGATCTCGGGAAGTGATACATTTTGCGCGTGAAGTGCAAGAATATTAATTTTTTTATCAAAAATCATTTTGACAAATATGTAATCTTGGGCAACTCTAAAAGTATCATTCATTGTAATCATAGCTGGGCAAGCTACTTGAAAAAAGTAGCTAAGCTACAGCTACAGCTATTCTTTAAAAAAGTAGCTAAGCTACAGCTATAAGCTATATTTTGTAAAATATAGCTAAGCTACAGCTAAAAGCTTTCGTTAAAGTAGCTGTTAAATTTTAAAGCTACTTTTTTAAATTATTGTGAAATAATTAAATTTGCCATTGTCATATGATCAGTCTTTTGTTATAATGACTGTTAATTTACTATTATATACATAAATATCAAAAATAGCAAATACCATCTGGCACCTACTGTGTATTTTTGCGTATTAGAGCCAGTTAGAATCGGCAACAAATAATTATTTTGTGTGGGTTTAGCTTGTACGTATGCGTACTTTGTTGACCTTCTGTTTAAAAAGTAGCTTTAAGCTACAAAAAGTAGCTTTAAAAGTAGCTTCAGTTGCTTTTTTTTTCTGTGGCTTCTTTGGCGGACCAATTACTTAGGTCATATGCCGCCATTCCGCCCTGATCTGCGTTTTAGGTATTATGGTCAACAGCAACGCGGGTTTTCTCTGGACGGTCACCCATCCAAGTACTACCCGCGCGCAACGTTACTTAACTCGCGTTATCGCTTAGATCAGTTCCAACGAGTGCAGCCATGGCCGTTGACAGCTTCAGTTGTTATTTTTAAGCTAATAGAAAAAAAAGTAGCTAGCTACAAGCTACAGCTATATTTTTTCACAGTTCGCTAAGCTACAGCTACAGCTAAGGTAAATGTAGCTAAGCTAGTAGCTAAGCTACAAAAGTAGCTAGCTACTGCCCAGCTCTGATTGTAATCTGTAATAATGAAAGTTTCGCTCTTTGAATATGTTTAGATTATTTTTATTGTCATATTTATCAATATCTACCTGTCAATTATTTTGGGTATTTGAAAATCCTAAAGGACATAAATAGTGTTCAAGAACCCTTTAAAATATTAAATATTTCATTAAAATACACATTTTTCATATATGTAAAAGATTTACGTCGCATTACTTGAGAAGCACTGATTCTGCACTCTACTTTAATTTGATTTATTGTCCTGGGCTCTACTTGCGGTGACTGGCCCAGTGCCATCGCAGACGATCACCCCTTCGCCATTCAATATTTTACAATGAAATATTTAATTTTCATTTGTACCGCCAAAGCCCGTGCCTTTGTGTATGCGGGATATTAAGTTTTTTACTGCACATTTGGAGTGACAGTTTTAATATTTACCATGATGTATACGTGTAACTGTTGGATTTTATTTCGCCGAAATCTAATAAATTCATTGTTTTATATTCTGAGCAAGATTGCTGATTAAATTAGAGATATTTTTCATGCGTAAGTTATTTGTTTAGATAGATACTTCAGGCTCGTACGCAGAAATAAATTTTCTGTGATAACGAATTGCGAAATATATTGCTATATTTTGTATTCAAATGAACTTCGGTTTGGTAGAATAACAGGAATATGGCAAATTGCCAGGAAGGAAAGGAAATGTGTATTTATTTATTTCTATGGGGTAGGTGGCTCAGTGGTATCAAGTCGGCCTGTGGATCCTGAGAACCTTGGTTCGATAAACATTTTCACTACATTAAAATTACCTCTGTAGCTCCCTCTCCACTAACATATTTGGGGGTAGTGATTTGACAGCTGATAATCACAGTTTACGCGCTTAAATATATCACTTATCGAAATCTGCTACGGTAGGGTTCCACCCCCAATAATGGGTAAAAGGCGTGATGATATATTTATTTATTTCTGTAATGAAATGTTAATGTTATCGAATTGTGGTAACTGAAAGAACTTTTCAAATATTAATATTTGTTTTCTTGTAGAAGTTCCAAAAGCCAAGAGCGTCAAAAAGCAACCTTGCTTTTGGGCGTCGTTTATAGATTTAACGATGTTGATAGCACTGTTATTTCACTAAAAATTCCAACGTAAATTAGATTATGGTTTTCCCAGCTTTAATATTTACTCCATTCCAATAGGATGCGGGCACTCACGTGACAATGTGACATTTTATGACGTAAAAACAGCTGTTTGGGCTGCGATCACTGCGCCACCTACAAAATGAACTATTTTTTGGGACGAGATTGAAAAGAACCGTTCTTTCCAAATCTATATATATATATATATATATATATATATATATATATATATATATATATATATATATATATATATATATATATATATATATATATATATATATATATATATATATACCGGGTGATCCATTTTAATTTATCCACTGGAATAACTTGACATATATGTGTATGTGCCGTACAAAAAAATGTTCCGAATAAAAGTTCAATGGTTTTGAGAGGGCTATCCAACCTAGTTAAATTTTCTTCACCCCCACCCCCCAGGGATTGGGGGAGGGAGGCAACTTTGATATCTCAAATGGGAACCCCTATTTTTTATTACAGATTCAGATTCTGCATTTAAAAATATGAATATTTTATTCAAAAAGTTATTTTGAATTCGTGATAGATGGCGCTGTAGTCGCAAAAATTCAATACAGCTGAAAAAACGGAATACTCGAGGTACCGTGAGTCTTTATGTGCAACAAAAAGTATGATAACAATTATTCGAATTTTGTATCATTGACAGATGACGCAAAAATCGGTAATTTTAGTTTTTCAAAAAAATGGCACAGAAAATCGGTGAATATTTCTCATCGCTGGCATTAGCTTGAACCACCTAAAGGTATTTTTATATTTATGCGCGGGAAGTGCAGTTACCAGCCGTCAAATCACGGCCCCCAAAGATGATAGAAGTGGGGAAGCCACAGGGATAATTTTAATGTGATGAAAATGTTTGTCTCCTGTGGGAATCGAACCAGAGTTCTCAGGATCCACAGACCGACTTACGTACCACCTTCCACTTATATCACTACCGAAGTCCACACCCAGTACTGGGTAAAGGCGTGACGATATATTTATTTTTTAGAATTCAATTTCCAATTTATTTTAATTAATATTTTGCTGAGAATACAGTATCTCCGAACGACTGAATCGTTATTTAGATTATGAATGTAGCACTATAATGGTAATGGACGATTTATGCAGATTGTTCACGAATACGTTATTTGCTTGACGTATTTTTATTTGTTACCAACATACAAAGTGTCGTATTTTACGTCCATGATGCATGAAGCAGGATCAGTTAGTACATGAACGAAAACAATAAAGTGGCATGAAAGCCATTTGAAAGTTAATCTTCGGAACGCTTTTTGGTGCATGTCACGGTTATAGTAACTCGTAACGTCGTAACTAAACGTAACTTTGTAACTTTAACTTTGTTAGCATAGCATTCTTCATTGCACTGATATTTTGCATCAGCTATATAGCATTTTAATAGACGTGTACATTCCTGTTTTATACGACGATTAAAATAGTTTTAAAAAAAGAATTAAAATGCGTCTTTATAATCTGATTTAAAACTATCTTTATAGTCTATCTTGATTGAAAGATGATTTAAAATTTTATGAATATTACTTCATAGCTCTAGCCGTAAAGTTTTTGTTGGTTTTTGAAGGAATAAGCGTTGTTCCAGCATAAATTTAGTGTACGTTCTTGTAATATGCATAAAACTATTTAATATTTTAAACAAACACTATTTTACGTGCATAAGTTATCCTTAAGTTTGATATTTAAGTAGTTTTTTTATTCTTCCGTAAGACGGAAATTACTCTACTTATTTTTTAATGTTTCGTTCTTTAAAATTCTTGTAGAATGACGAAATAGTAGTACAGAGGGCGACGGTATCCAGCCCGAGGGCCTCTGGCCCGATGAACGAATGTCAGCTGATGTTATGATCATCTAATAATAAAATTTTATTAATTAAATTTGAAAAAATCAACTTGCCTCCGCCAGGATTTGAACCCAGACCTTCCACTAGGGCCGCGAACGTCCTAACTAATTAGACCACAGAGGTGTGTCTAATTGTTGGCACTGACAAGCGATTTTTTCTATGTGTCGGTTGTAAGTAAATATCAAATGTGCGAAAAACAATTATCTTTATGATTTGATTAACTTCAATCGTGTCAATCCGTTTGTATATCATTTGCATTGTCGAAAAAACCCATTTCGCACATTTGATATTTACTTAGAACCGACACATAGAAAAAATCGCTTGTCAGTGCCAACAATCTGTGGTCTAATTGGTTAGGACGTTCGCGGCCCTAGTGGAAGGTCTGGGTTCAAATCCTGGCGGAGGCAAGTTGATTTTTTCAAATTTAATTAACATTCAACGCATTTGTTATTTACAATTACAATTAAACAAAAATAAAATTTTATGTTTCTCTAGAATATGTAAAATTAGTTTTAATTTATAAATAAATAAATATATCATCACGCCTTCTACCCATTACTGGGTGTGGCACTCTGCCGAAGCAGATCTCGGTAAGTGATATAATTATGCGCGTGAAGTGCGGTTATCAGCCTTCAACTCACTGCCCCCAAAGATGTTAGTGATCGAGGAGCCACAGAGGTGATACCACTGAGCCATTACCCCATTTTTAATTTATAATAATTATAATTGTAGTATTGTGCATAAAACTAACATCGGTTAGAGAATAAATCTTACTGTATAGTTACGAGTACAAATGAAGTAAATAATGAGTGGGTGTTATGAATCAAAAGGCCCGCTTATCATAACATAGCAATAAACAACTAATTATATTCAAGTGAAACATAATAATATATTGCTTACCATGAACTGTAACTGACAGTTTTCAAGTCAAGAATGTAGTTTGGAAAATCGTGATCCATATGGTCGAGATTTTCTTAACATTCGCGACCTAAAAAATCACTTTCTGTTCGAGGTTAGTAAGCTATTTTTTACAATACCTGCACAAATAAAAGGAAAAGAAAAATAGGTTTTAAAATTAACAGCTATCAAATTGTCAAAATAAACAGGACCTAGATCTATAATATTTACTTACTATTGACGGTGGATGATGGTAAGTAAATATTATAATCCTGATAAAAACGAACTGTGTAATAAAAGTTCCACTTACTGTGTCTAAAATTTGTCATTAATGACCTGCAAATTTCGGCAGAAATTATTTTTTTTTCGGTGATTGATTTCGTACGCCAGAAGTGGAACAACAGATTTGTTGTCTGTAAAAGCTACATAATATGAAATTAGTAAATTGGAATCGGTTTTGGGAACGTATTCAACTTCAAAGTATACTAAAATTAATTAATTCTATAGTCTTTAATTGTTTCCAGTCCACAAGCTCTGAAGTTTTACAATGAAATATTTCCTCTCTTTGTAATAAATTTTTTATTAGTTTTATTATTTTTTTTACTTCAGAACATTATAATACTAGGATTTTGAACAAAAATATTGAGCTCTTTTTTACGTAAAGGTATTTTAATTTTATTTTAAGATTAAAATTCTTTCAAATTTTCACTCATATCTCAAAAACAATTGGTCATATCGATCTCAATCGATTTCTTGGGTCAAATAACTCCCTCCCCACCCCTATCATTGCCAATACAACATATAATATAGTACAGACTGACTAAAAGCAATAAAAGAAATATTTTCACAATTCAAATGAGAATACATAAAAATAAAATCTGTCTATATTTGTTTTCTGCGCTACCAACGTATTCTGTATTCACATAATTTTTATTTATTTTATCCACAACTCATATATTATAAAGACATAATTACACTAATTTCAGATGTATTATATATCTCATAAAACACTAGTGTTTTATATTCCATAAAGTTACATTCACAAATCGAAATTAGTTTTTGTTTTAGCTTTATGTTTTAGTGTGTTTTTAGGTGCCATTCATAAATAGTTTTGCTTTTGTCGATTTTAGTTAGTAATGACAACTATCATAAATTTTAGAAGATCGGTAATACAGTAAATGCAACTGTCAGATGTGCTAAGTTACATATGCAGTCATATGTTGTTTGTTTACTTTCGTATTTTTTGGAAGAGCAAGGTAAATATTATCATAATAAGAAAGGAGGTATTAAAATCTTGTTTTTATTTTCATTCATTTTGAGATTCGAATAAAAACAAACTTAATCGTCAATGCCAAGGATGATAGAAAGAGATAAGTATATATCACTACATCATTCTACGCTTCGTCCTATTGGTCTATTCCTAAGTATAAAACGTAAAACTAAAACATAAGTTTGGAGTTTGCAAACTTTTGTGTTAAAACCAAAACTAAATAATGTTTTGTGAATGGCTGCATAAGATAACATGTCTACAAGGTTATTAAAACAAAAATGGAAAACATAAAACAAAAACTAATTTCGATTTGTGAATGTAGCTTAAAACACTGTAAACAACTTGTTACCTAGCAACCACTTCATGATCTATCGTATATTGAGAAACTCTATAACTGAATCAACGTTAAACATTACGACCAATCTTTTTTCGATACCTATAATTAAGAGTTGTGGATAAATTTTGTATTACACTTGTGTTTTATTGGTATATAAAATACGCAACAAAAGTTTAATTTTTCTTAAGTAATAAAACACTTTTATAATAAATAACTATTTATATATTTACAAAAATATTCCTCACAAATTTCACCACATAACCTCACTTATTTTCTGTAGACCAACATGATAAGCCTAGAAGCCCTGCCTAAGATCATCGACACCACCCAGCTAACCTCGGACCTGGAGGGCACGTTGACCTACGACCACGGCAGCTGGCTGGAAACGAGGCTAGCTGTGGAGGAGTTTGCGTGGCAAGCAGCGGATCTGTTAGACCGCCTTGACGACCTCCAGGAGGACCTAGCGAGGAATGACTTCGCGGACGATGTTACTGGGGCCAAACATGGCATTGATTTACACAATGACATGAAGAAAAAAATTATGAAAGCGCCTGTTGATGAAATTGATGTACTTGGTAAGTTAAGAGTTTTTATTATTCTTTATTAAGAGTGTCAATTAGTGAATATTAATTGAAGAGCCGATCATCAATGATGGTATAAAGAGACAGATAACTCATTTGGCAGAGGTCGAATAGTCAGATAATAATAATAATCGAATAGTTCGGATTGCCGAATAGTTCTTAATAAATACTTTAGATATTTAGTTTAGTTCTAAAATATTAGCATATTCTAATAAATAAAATCAAAAATTTAAACAGTAAACACCTTAAATAATAAAATATAACGTGTTTCATATTGTCAAATTAACATATTTTAGTTAAATGAAAACACTTAACTAAACCAAATAATTATAGACCTTAATATCAGTACAGTGTGTAATTACGTACTGTTGTTTGAATTTTATCATTAAATATTAAATACAATAATGTGCTCTATAATTATAAAAATAATCCGATTATTCGAATATATTTTGAATATCCGAATAACGAATATGGAGACTAACAAATATCCGAATTATTCGGATACGAATATGGAGATTAACGAATATCCGAACTATTCGATTGACCGAATATTCGTTCACCAATTTTTTACAAAATCAACATCTGTAATTAGTACACCCCGGTCCGAGCTCATTGTAATAGCCAGAGCTGGGCAAGTACCAGAACCAAAGTACTTAAGTATAAGTACCAGGACTAACCATGGTCAGTACTTGTTTTGAAGTACTTTCTCAAACACAGCTTGAAAATACTTAAGTAAAGTACCAGTTTTTTTCGATCAAGGTACTTAAAAATAAGTATTTTTCTGTTATTGTTATTTATTTTAATAACAACATAACAAAATAAAAAAATAAATTTATTTCAAATTAAATAGGTACATGTAAAATGTAGTATGTAGCCGGAAATAAAAAAATCTGTCTTATATATAAAAACAAATATACAGGGTGTTAAAAAAGTTCCGGGACGGTGAAATATCTCGAGAAAAACACATCGAATCAAGAAACCAAAAAACACGTGTTTCATATTTTGCAAAAACCTATCTAAGCACACCAAACACAAACCCCAACCCCCACCCCCAGGGGGTGGGGCGGGGGGCAACGTTGAAACCTTAAATGGGAACCCCCATTTTTTATTACAGATTCGTATTCTGCGAAAAAAAAATAAGTTAATTTTATCTGAAACTTTTTTTCCAATTCGGAATAGATGGCGCTCTAAACGCAAAAATAAGTTTTGACATGATTCTGAAAGAAACGTAAAAAACGGTCTAATATCACAAGAAATAAACATTGAATCAAATAAAAAAATCAACATAATCACAAGTAGCCACAAGCCTTTCACCGACTAAATAAATGTTTGAAATAAATTTTTTGGTTTCTTGATTCGATGTGTATTTCTCGAGATATTTCACCGTCCCGGAACTTTTTTAACACCCTGTATATGTAATGCTACTGTACTAATGTAAACATAAATAAAAATGTACATAGTTCATAAAGTAATATGTAATATATTATTACAATAACAAGAAATAAAAATATGCATAGGTTCATAGGTACCATATAAATACTATAAAAAACTCAAAGTACTTCAATGTTTCGAAATATTCAAGTACTTTTCGTGATTTTAGTAATATTGACGTACATAATTATATTAAAAACACTTCAATATTTTTTACATTTACTATCCAAAAATGTAAGTCTTAAGTACAAGCTGAAATTTAATACTTAAAAATTTCAAGTATTAAGTAACACATAAATAAATGTACTTCTGTATAAGTATTCAATTCTAGAAGATACGAAAAATTGGTACTTAAGTACTTAAGTGATTAAGTATTGCCCAGCTCTGGTAATAGCCAAAAAGTTTAGTTTTTGTACATCTACTATAATTCAAATTTTCGGTGTTAACATATTTTTCAAAAGGAAAATCCTTCTCTTCATTTAAATGACCTAGTTTTAGGGATCGGAATCCAAAACCTGAAATCTCTAAATAGTTCAATTGGAATTCGTATTATTATTGTATTGCGACAAATATTTCCTAATTATATCTTGTGGTTTGCTATTACCTTCACCGTTTAATTTAATTTAATTACTATAATTTGTTTTGCTTTGCTGTTTATAGTACCCATATTAAATATCGTATACCTATATCTGATATTAATAATTAAATTAAAATTTAAAAAATATTTATATAAATATTGAACATTTGCAAGAATAAAATAAAAAATAAATAAATATATCATCTCGCCTTCTACCTATTATTGGGTGTGGCGCTCTGCCGTAACAGATCTCGGTAAGTGATATATTTTACGCGTGAAATGCGGGTACCAGCCGTAAAATCACGCCCTCCAAAGATGTTAATAGAGGAGGATCCACAGGGGTAGTTTTAATAGGGTGAAAATTGTTTGTAGGTTGATGGAATCGAACTCGAGTTCTCAAATCCACAGGTCAACTCTATACCACTGAGCTATCTACCCTTTAATTCCAAGAATGAACTAAAAAGAATTCCATCACGCGTCCAGATCAAACCGTGAAAAATTCTCCGTTTATAATTATGTTCCGAAGTGTTCTGCAAGTGTGATTAATCACACAAATCGAATAAAACTGCAGTACGAAACGAAATTTAAAATTTAATGCAATTGGATTAAATCAAATCTACAAATTCACTCCACTGTGCATTTCAATCCCGTTCTCCATTACAGCACGAAATCACCAGCTCGAATTTAAATCTAGCGAACGTAAATTAAAATGCAAAACGCAAAAATAATGCCGGAAAAGTAATATTGTATTCCGTTCTACAGTCATTAGTTTGGCGGTCAGTCTTCTGTTCTACTCAAAGTAACACGAACAAATGCAGAACAAAGTTTGTCGCTGCGCTGCTCTGAATTTCATTTGTAACTGTAATTTAATTTGGCCGTCCACATCAAACGCGTTTGCAGCTTCTGCGGATATGAAACCAGCGGCGTAATCGCTAGGAATTCGGTGCTAAATGTTCTATGATTGTTGCCATGCAGAATTTCATCGGGATTTCTATTTTGTTTTGTTCCTTCACCGAGTGCTTTTGCTGTAGAGTAGATTTATGTTCTATTTGTTTAATGAAGACAAAATGAAATTTCATTTTTCTGTTGCGAAGTTTTTATTTTATTATGATTCTTGAAACGGGAACTATTTTTTTATTCTATTTTAGGTAGTTCATGAATTTATACGATTTGCAATGAAAATTTGAGAACTCAGCAAATTCTTTCTGAAAAAGGACTTTAAGAATCTGCGATTAAAATGAAAATTAAGATTAATTGAAAATTAAATATTGCGCTATCGAGCGGTATTCAGTTACAGAATTCTATTGCTACTTAAATGTACATGAAATAACAGATGCTTTTTGTGCCAGGTAGGACACAAATGATGTTAACTATAGCCAAATTTATTTGGCATTTTAAAACTAACCCGGTAGGTTGACACGTTTTAAGTAACCCAGAACAGTTCCTGAACTGATCCCACTGCCCCAGGTATTTTGCTGGGTTGGCAGGTTGAATCCGGTTTCTATCTCTTTCCAAAGTTATGTTCTTTGTTATTAGTTTTGAATTGGTGGTATCGCTATTTGTATTTGACCAGATGTCATTTAGAATTTGCATATAGATTTTGAATGTATCGCAAATTTTTACAACTGACACTAGATGCATCATTTATAATAATAATAATGTATTTATTTAATAGCTTGGCTAATACATAACATTGAACAAAATTTAAACTCAAATATATAACAAAAAGTCTTATAAAATATACAAAAGAAAAAAACATAATTATATACTCGTATTATTACTTAATCTATTTGTTTAAATAATAACATTTTAATCGATTTTTAAAAAGTTTTAGAGTTTGGGATGTTTTAATATCAACAGGCAATCCATTGTAACACTGTAAACCTTTATGAAATATCATGTCTTTTTTTTACTTTTCTGATCTATATAAAAACATTCACCATTTCTTGTATTGTACATATGCATATCCTTGTGATATTTTAAGTTACTTTTAAGGTAATCTGGTAACTGCCCATTAACAATTTTAAATATGAATATCATAGCAGAGTACTCACACAGTTGATTTATACTCAACCATCCTAACACATTCATCATATCACTTATTTGGAAATACCACGAGTTAGTTCTTGATCAGTTCAGGGTTGAACCCAAAACAAATACGGCCTATATTTCTAACATAAAATTATTTAGAACTTACTACTATTTTGAAACTGATTTGAAAATTATCACTTGAATTCTACTATAATATTCCATTTCCGAGCTTTGTCAAAATGAACTAACATTTCTATGTTTATTTCATTTTAAAAGAAGTAGATTTTTACCGAATTGTTTGAATGTGTTATATTTCTTTATATATTTCATGTCCAGTATTATAAACGACAAATAAATGTACATATTTCTAATTTAAATCAAATTTATTCATTCAAATAACAATCGAACTTTAGACAGCAATGTTATATATGCCTTAAAATAAATTAAATGGATTCGAATTTGTTATTTGAAATACATTTACTACGGAAGTAAATTTATTCTGTTCTTTTAATACTGCGCATATTAAACTGATATAGATTTTTTGGTACAACAATTGTGTAATAACTAGTAAGAGAATAAAATAATCTGACAGCAGCGCAAGAAAGTTAAATAAAAAGTAGTTTAATCTTCATATTTAGTAGGTATAGGTTCTTCTCATGAACAGGCTTTGAACTCAAAGTTAACTACTCGTAAAATACAAGCTTGTTGCAGTAGTTATCCTGACAAAATGTTTGTCATATTTAGTTTTTTATATATATAATTTATGAAAGATTTATTTTACGATATATTTTATATATGGACTAGATGGCCCAATGGTATCGCGTCGGATTGTGGATTCGAGAACCTGAATTCGATTTCCACAGCCCACAAACAATTTCTATCCCTGTAGCTCTCTTCACTAGTATCTTTGGAAACCATGATGTGACTGATTACCGCACTTCACGCGCATAAATATATCATTTACCAAGATCAACTTAGGCAGAGTGCCACACTGTAGTGTATAAAATGCATGATGATATTTGTATTTTATAATAAATATTGTTATGTAGAAATTTCTAGTCTAATTTATTTTCAAAAGTAATATAACGAGTGATATGATTATCATCGATGATATTTTCGAGTGTAGCCGAGCTGCTGATTTCACAAGTCCAAAATATGATATGAATTATATTCTCTCGTACATAGACTGGTTGGCCAGAAAATAATGAAAATGATTTTTATTCACAACCAGTTAATAATTTGTTTATTTTCCGACTTTAAAAAAGTTGTAAAGATAGCTATTGTTGAATTTTACTTTCCAACCGGTAGAGAAGTGACAACTTTCCGACCTAAGAAAACATTGCTATTTTGATTTTAAATTATGTAATAAAACTGTCATTGTCAAAAGTTACTCAATTTTATTTTAATTATAAATAATTAGAAAATAATGGGGTAATGGCTTAGTGGTATCAAGTCGGTCTGTGGATCCAAAGAACCCTGGTTCGATCCTCACAGCCGACAAAACATTTTCACCAAATTAAAATCTCTCCTGTGGTTCCCCCACCACTAACATCTTAGGAGGCCGTGATTTGACGGCTGGTAACCGCACTTCACGCGCATAAATATATCACTTACCGAGATCTGCTTCGGCAGAGTGCCACACCTAGAATGGGTAAAAGATTTGATGATATATATATATATATATATATATATATATATATATATATATATATATATATATATATATATATATATATATATTTATATTTATATTTATTTATTTATTTATTTATTTAAAAAATAACAAATAAATTTTCATATTCAGAGTCAGAATTGGTCTTTTTAAATTTTACTGTTCAATAAAAAGATGTGGCACGAAAATAATTCTTGAAAATAACACTCTTAAATTTGTTTTAGAAACAAATATCAAATTCATCACCTACTAAAAAATAAATAGAAATATTTCGTTCAAATAAGCACACTAATGTTATTTTTTATAAATTAATGTTCAATTATTAATTTCTGATTGTGAATAAAATAGTATACAAACCTCGGTGGAAAGTTTCATTATGCCTCGGGTTATAGCTATACCTCGGCTGTAATGAAACTCTTTCCACCTCGGTATGTAATATATTATTTTTTAATTAATTCACAACGTCATAGTATAACAATTATTTATAAAAACATTTACTTTGCAAGTTTTTAATAGTTTATTAAAAAACATATTCTAAACGAAAAATATGAAGAGAAAAATAAAATGTTAAATATAAGTAAATATATATAAAACTAGTATTTTTCAAACGAAATAATATATTAGCAAGGGAATCTCATAGAACTTCCTGGTACAAAATAATAACTGTAAATGTAATGAGTGGAAATATCTGTTCGGGAGCAAAATAAATGAGCGTGCATGCAAATAGTAGCCAACGTTAGGTTTACACTCCCCGGGATAAAGCTCTTCATTAGGCTGTTGGTATTTAGAAATAAGTCCACTATGTAAATTTCCGCCGCTGAATCAAGATACAACATCGTTTGAAACTTCCTACGTTGCTTGAGGCTAATCGCCCCCAACTTACAACTTTGGTGGTTTTTAAAAATTTTCAACTTTGTAAGTAGATAGATCTTCGACAAAGGTTTGTTTGTAAGGCATTACCCTGGAAACATTCTTTATTCTTTGATAAAATTTATTGTGGAAAGTTATTTTTAAATTCTTTATAATTACGTAATTAACTTTTATTAAATCTTTCATAATTTGTAAAATACAAAAGGTTAATTATAATTTGTTGATTTCAGAATTAGCTTGGTGTTTTGAATGATTAGCTGCTATTTGTTGTTTCTTTCACATATTTATTATTTCAATCCGGAATTATATGCATATTAAAAAATATGCCAGATGTGCAGTTTGAGCCGTTCCATATGAGCGATTTTTGTTGTATATTTTTTTCTCAGGTTATAATAATTTTTCAAAGATATTTCGGTAACTGGTAACCGCACTTCACGCGCAAAATATATCACTTACCGAGATCTGCTTTAGCAGAGTGCCACACCCAGCAATGGGTAGAAGGCGTGATGATATATTTATTTATTTTATTTTATTTCGATAAGTAAGAAAAAATAATAGGAAAAAATATCCTAATATTTGTCTAAGTTCCACAAAAATACAGCAACTGAGTCAACCTACTAAGTCATCGTCAGTTGCTGATCAGTTCAACCTTTAATCATAGACGCGTTTCGCTCTACTGGAGCTCATCAGTATGGTGCCATTCAAGTAGACCAACTAGGAACTAGTGAACAGTGGTAACGACAGAGTTGAACTGATAAAGTTAAAAACTTTTAAACTTGGTATGATGGCCTGAGAGATACGGAGAACCATGCAGTGCCATCTACCGGGTAAATACGCAAGCTGATTGACAGCTAGAATTAATAAACAACGACAAAAATGTCAATTGCGAAGTCATCATACCAAGTTTAAAAGTTTTTAACTTTGTCAGTTCACTGTTCACTAGTCCCTAGTTGGTCTAGTTGAATAGTGGATGGCACCATACTGATGAGCTCCAGTAGAGCGAAACGCGTCTATGGTTAAGGGTTGAACTAACCAGCAACTTACGATGACTTAGTAGGTTGACTCAGTTGCTGTATTTTTGTGGAACTTAGACAAATATTAGGATATTTTTTCCTATTATTTTTTCTCACTTAAAAGATTTGTTCCATTTCGCAATTGACATCTTTTGTCGTTGTTTAATATTTCGATAAAATCCTAGTTTAAATTTTTTACATTATTGTAGATGAATTAAATCGCGTAAAGTTCCATATAATGTAATTCATACAGTAAAATTAATTAACCTTCATGACTGTAATATAATTTATGATAACAACTATCATAAATTGTTCTATCGAAAATCTGTCTTTTGTCGAAAATATATGGATATAATTTTCGAATTTGATCAATGTCTATTCCATATCGCTTCAGTAACATGATATTAAGCAATGTTTCTTTCACTCTATAATGTTAGAGATAATATTTTATAATGATCTCTAAAGGACATTTTTCAAAGGCTTTTTATAGATAAAATACCGGTTCTTTTGAGAAGCCCCAAGAACTCATGTCAATACGATATCAAATTCACCAACAAAAATGCATATCGAATTTTCTGTAGTGCTCGCGAACGATTTGAATACGAATTTCCATTCCGCAAAATGTAATATCCTTGCCTTAAAAGGATTATTTATGGAATATAAGTTTGCAGAAATATTGTGTTGGTCAGAAAATATCGCATATAGAATTTTTATATTTTGTGAACCACATGATTTAGTAATACCATTTTCATGATATCGCGTTTTGATATTTGTTTTAAATACAATATTCACCATGTTTATGACATATTTATTTTATGACTATGAATGATCCGTCCTTAGAAACTTATTTTAATAATATTATCTTATATTTTTGGCACAACATCATTCGGATTCTGAACAACAATTTAGTTAGAACATATTTCAATGGAAAGTTGAAAATATTACTAGTTCCATCGCTGTGCTTCTTTATTTTTTAAAACGTTCGATTCCCACAGCCGACAAACAATTTTTATAAAAATAAATAAATAAATAAATAAATAAATAAATAAATAAATAAATAAATAAATAAATAAATAAATAAATAAATAAATAAATAAATAAATAAATAAATAAATAAATAAATAAATCATCACGCCTTCTACCCATTACTGGCTGTAGCACTCTGCCGAAGCAGATCTCGGTAAGTGATATATTTTTGCGCGTGAAGTGCGGTTATCAGTCGTCAAACCACGGCCCCTAAAGATGTTAGTGGTGGCAGAGCCATAGGTTTTTGAAATTATGAAAATTGTTTGTCGCCTGTGGGAATCGAATCAGTGTTCTCAGGATCCACAGACCGACTTTATACCACTGAGCTAGCCACCCCATTTTATTAGTATTAAAAACTACCCCTGTGACTCTCTTTCCACTGACATATTTGAGGGCCGTAATTTGACGACTGGTAACCTCATTTTACGCGCAATATATATCACTTACTGAAACAGTATTACTAGCTATTTTTTTTTTACAAAAAATCTAATTCAGTATACAAATGGACGATTATAATTATTGTCTTGTAGGTAATGGCTCAGAAGTATCAAGTCGGCCTGTGAATCCTAAGAACCCTGGTTCGATCCCTACAGTCGACAAAACATTTTCATCAATTTAACTTACCCCTGTGGCTCCCCAGCACTATAATTTTTGGGGACCGAGATTTGACGGCTAGTAACCGCACTTCACGCGCATTGATATATCACTTACCGAGATCTGCTTCGGCAGAGTGCCACACCCAGTTATGGGTAAAAGACGTGGTGATATATTTATTTATTTATCTTGTAGGTAATTTGACGAATGAAATCAAAGTTAATTATTATTTAAAACAAACTTTATTATTGGATAGTTTTTTAATAAATCGAAAAAGTTTTAGTTAATATAGAAATGTTTAGTTCCTCTTTCAATAGTTGTCATACTAAGATGAATGTATAATTTGACGGCAAATTTTATCTGTGTATTAATAAAATACTAGTATATATGTCTCATTAAAATTACATTTAATACTCTTGCAAATAACACGAGAAATAAAACTGCAAAATCAAACGTAAAAAAGAAAAAAATATGAATATATCATCACGCCTTCTACCCATTACTGAGTGTGGCACTCTGCCGAAGCAGATTTCGGTTAGTGATATATTTTGCGCGTGAAGTGCGGTTACCAGCCGTAAAATCACGGCCCCCAAAGATGTTAGTGGTAAGGGAGCCGCCACAGGGGTAGTTTTTTTTTGAAATTATGAAAATTGTTTGTCGCCTGTGGGAATAGAAACCAGGGTTCTCAGGATCCACAAGCTGACTTGATACCACGTCAAACGAAAAAATAAGACTCGAGCCAACAGATGAGACGCAGAGTTCGTATATTGAAAATTTAAATAACATAAACAAAATATATTAGAAATAAGTGCAATAACATACTTTCTGTTCTATTTGATATATTCTGCATATTTGATTGTTAATTTTTATAATTCGTATTGTGATAATAAAAACTAATACTAATCAAAAATGCATTGGTAGAATTAAAAATATAGATTAACATTTAAATAATGAGAAAATTACGAAGTAATTTTAAATGGATTTCAAATAATGGTACGGAAAAATAACATTGCATTTCACATATGCACGTTAAAATACGATCTACACAATAACATTTCATTGTTTTAATACTGCGTATCGAATGCATGTTTACTGTAAAAGCAATTCTGGTATTTGTTTTTCAATTGTTTTCACTAAATAAATATCAGTCGATGTTCATTTGGAAATATGCCTGAGTAAACACTTAAACAGAACAGTGGATATCATATTTTTCTGTTTTTTCTTGCAATTTTTACAGATTTTACTTTCGTCGATGCATAAAACTTCCTATTTTTCAAAACAGTAAAAAGTTCTGAAGTTTAAGGATACATTTTTTACGCATGTCTGCATTGGTTTATTGTTTCCATTTGGGCGTATTTGGACACTTTCCAAACTGTGAGATGGCTTTCCGTTATCTTAAAGGATCAGAGCAAGGACATTTGTAGACGTTGAAGTAAAATGAAAATATATATTTTGAAATTGTGTCATTTGTAACATAATAATACTTTGTGATAAATTATTCTGATTTTCATAGTTTTACAGCATAATTTATGGATATTTGCAATGCATAATAGTATAAAATGAGATGAATACTAAACTTTAAATGCAAACATTATTACTTTATTTCAATATTCATGAATAGAACGATTGTAATTAAAATAAATCTTTAACTACAATATTTGTTCATTCAACGGCAAAAATGCTAATGTATAAAAATGTCTAAATCGATTTATACTAAAATTACAAATAATTATATTTGTCGATTCGGTAGTCAAATATTTGGACATTTAAATAAGAATGCGCTCATAGTGGTGAAAATTGGTACTACGACAAAGGTACAGTTTGTTACTAAGTCAATAACTAAGTACTTAAAAAATTAATAAAAATGAATGAAAATAGAACTAATATTTACAATAAAAAAAAGGTAGTAAAATTATAATTAACTTATTTGTAGTAAAAAATACTAAAATTATAATAAACGACAATGCAAAACTTTATTCTGTATAAAATAATAAAAAACAGTATTAGCAATCACAAAGTAAAAGAAAAAACAAAAAAACACAAATGACAAGAATGGTAACCTTATGGAGATCAGCTTTGTCCCAAATTTGACATTTCGTGTTCAGCGCCATCTCTTATTAGTTGAATATCCCAATAGATGTATAGATCACTGCTTGTTGTGACGTAAGACACCCGTACAATCCCGGGTTCGAGTCTAATGGCTAGCAAATGTGTATGCCGTTAAATGCTTGGCATTTAATAATTCACTTTGTACTGTAATTGGGATTAAATTCCTGTAGCGCTGAGTAACAAATAAAATAAAAAAGAAAATAGTACAGCATATCTTTTATAAACTTTTTTATTATATTCAAATAAATAACATTTTTCACATGATATCATAATTTCAACATACACAATAGAGAATTTTTTCAACAGTTTTAACATATTTTCCTAAAGGTATCTATAAAGAAGCGGGCTTACAACTTGTGGAATCTGAACTATTCAAAATCATATTTTATTAAATTTTGAGTTAAATATTAAATCGCGGATTCTTGCTTGTAAGGCAAAAGTTGTATTCACTGAATTACGATTACCTGAAAATGATATAAAATTATTGTCAATTACTAGATTAGATATAATTAAATAAAATACTCAAAGTACTAATTTTCAAACCTGATTATCCTTAATTAATAATTATAATTATTAAGCTTTTTAAAGCAGAAAGAAAATTAAAGATGCTATTTAAATGTAGCTAAAAGCGCTACTACTGCACTTTGTATTTTTTTATGAATGTGTAAACGGTTAAATAATTATTTGCTATATATCCTTAAAAATTACATTTTGTCGTTTTGAAGTACTTAAATTTTCACCACAATTAATAACGTCAAAATTACTTGCGCGTCATGCGAAAATATTTCAGTCGCTTTCTCTATCAGGTCAGGCATCTTCATCATCTTCCACTTAAGCTCTCCCCGAGTAAAAATTCCAAATTCCTTTTCCGAACGCTCTCAGGAACTCCAAACGCTGGCCTATAACTCTGCACAGTTCAGGCGACCGCTTTTTTATTCTCTGCCGTGAAATCTCCATTCGGTAGTGGGCGTGAGATCCGCAGGAAACTGACAGCAGGGGGCGCTAAGCGGCGTGAGTGTTTATTTTCCGAGGCGAATGCGCTCAGCTGAATTCAACGCACGAATTCAGTAACTAATGTCAGTTCTGAACCGGACGCTGCTGGGATTAGTGAACTGGAGGTGTTAATAGAAAATGTAGGTGTGGATCAATTTTGGACTGTAATTGGTAAGATGGAACAATCACCACAAATTAGTTATCTTTATTTTGAGAAATGGTTTAAACATAACCTCACTTGCATAGTTACCTAACCGATTTTCAATAAGTCTTTTCTTCCTGGATGCTATGGACTGTGAAACATATGTCTGTACTTTATTTATACAATTTAACCTCAAATAAAACCTCAAACGCCATAGGATGCGGGCACTCACATGACACTGTGACGTTTTGTGACATAAAAACAGCTGTTCGGGCATAGAGTGACTACAATAAGAGTGATGCCAATAGTGGTCTTCATTTTCATTGGCTACGCCATATTTGTTCCAATTGTAGACACTCTATTCGGGCAAAGATCACTGCGCCATCTACAAAATGAACTATTTTTTTGCGACGAGATTTGAAAAGAACGGTTCTTTTCAAATCTTGTTGGGCTGCGATCACTGCGCCACCTACAAAATGAACTATTTTTTTTATGGCGAGATTTGAAAAGGACGGTTCTTTTCAAATCTCGTCCCAAAAAAAATAGTTCATTTTGTAGGTGGCGCAGTGATCTTTGCCCGAACAGTTGTTTTTACGTCACAAAACGTCATAGTGTCACGTGAGTGCCCGCATCCTATTCAAAATAAGGAAAGTGCATTTCCGTTTTTATTTCGTTAATGATTGTGAAAATAAGATTTCACTACAAATGTTTTTTTGTTCCTGAGTAAACATTTTACTGCAATACATCTAAAAAATAAATTTCTGTTTTACTTCATTTTTGTCAAATAAATTATGATGTTTAAGGTTAAATTGTATGGATAAAATACAGACATGAGTTTCACAGTCCATAGCCACCCAGGACGAAAAGACTTATTGAACACTTTTTAGTTTATAATGCAGCAAACAACAGTATCATATACAACTGCATTATAGTAGGTTCGCATTGCATTATCAGATGTTTTCAGTAATGTTTTGAGATTAACTTTCATTTGTGTAGCTAAAGCTAAATACATAAATATATTATCTCAAATACTAAAATATAGGTACTCGTATATTGCTGTTTTACGACAAAAGTGTCACAATTCAAAATGTGATATTTTTGAATTATTATTAGTTCTCTGTTCTGTTCTGTTAGGAATACATGACGAACCCTCCCTAGAGCCTATCCGGATAAATTTAAATTCTGCTTAGTATTGAATAATAATAACTCAATATCCGAACAGAACGCCAGGCCGGACCATGTACCCTAGACATAAAGACAATACTCTACACTTCGCCCAGTTTCTGGCAAGAGCTGGACCTGCTTATATTTTAAATTAGAGGCATAGTGCAATGCAAATTAGTCGACGTCACGAGACAAAAAAAAGTTTGTCCAGAAGACTCCCCAGTTTCAAATTGAATCTGCTGTTTGATATTTAAAGTAACTACGATCTCGCGTTTATTCATATATAATAACTTGATTTATCAGTTAAAATATTAAAACCATCGTCTTAGTATTTAAAAAAAAACCGAATTCGTCATTTGTAGTATCAGCCATATAATAGATATGAAAGATTTACAGTCAATTGAAGTTATATTGCAGTTTTTTATTGCACAAAATTAAGATTATTAATCGCGTTAGATTACGATGAAACTGGATAATAATGATAAGTAATTGGAATGTAGCAAGCACCGATTATAACGGGCAAAACTTCCTGGTTTCGTAAATCTCAAGTTAATCTGTAATTCATATTCATACTGTCGAGATGTCGCGTAATCATTACCATAAATTTATAAACTTACCGCTTTAGATTCTAGAAATTATTCTGTATTAATGTATTATATTTATGGTAAAGCAGAAATATCAGTAATGTGATGCACAAAGTTTTCAGATCAAAATAATCTTTGTTAAAATATTTACTTCTTAAATTTGAAATCCATGATTTCATGACTTTAATTCTGGACTACAACCCGAACCGGAATTTAAACGGAAAACTAATCAAATCGGCTGTTCTATTGAACATCGTACTCAATCCGAACCGATCACGCATAATCGGTGAATTGAACCAAAGCGAACACAAGAACCGGTAAATATAAACTAAAATAAAAAATTAAATAAATATATTTGACCGAATCGGTCTTTTGAAGCGGTCATAAACCGTTCCAAATTTTAATTACTTTAAACCGTAACATAAACCAAATCGTCAAAATACGATAAACCGCATACTGAAAACGAACCGATTTTTCAGCGATTTGCAACCTTGTTTTAATATGTACATTTTAATCTTTATTTTAATTATTAAATCAATGAAAAACTCGGCTCAAATTGTTCCGTAATTAAAGTGTAAAGATTAATACTAAGATAAATTTTTCGAGCCGTGAAATTAAAACGTAATTAAGAACAATTTAGTTAGATCGAAATCGAGTAGAAATCCATTTACGCGTATGGTGCACAGCGCACATGGGGCCACAACCATTGGCGATAGCCGCTTCATTTGTGAACGGTTCGATTAAATTCAGATGCTGCGTCTATAAATTATACCGAGGCGAGTTCTTGTCCCGGGTGCAAATTCCTCGGTCCTGCGTCTGTCGCTGACGGTTCTGCTTCGCATGATGAAATTTTGCGGCGTTTATCTTATGATTAGATGAAGTTAAAAAGCGGAAGTTTTTCCAACTGCCTTTGTCGTAAATTTAATGTATTATAATTTGGGTAATTCTGTTTTTATGGAAATTGTAGTGCGGCGAACGAATCGCGTGTTTCCCAGACGTATCAATTTATTTTAACTCTTTATCTGTATTTTTTTTTAATGGGTGTCGGGCAGCCAACACTGCCGGTAACTGTTTGTGGTGGCGTAAAACTGCGCTAAATTGAAATTCATGCTGTTTTCGCATTTTGCTGGAAGTTGAATACGAAATTGAATGTATATAAACAAGATATTATATATACAGTACCCTGCATACATTTCCCGGAAATTATTTTATTATTATAGTATAAAAATAATAATGGTCAATTTTAATTTCTAGAGTCTCGTAAAACTGATAAATTTACACATTTATCTTTGTTTTCAGTATAGTATAATAAACTGGAAAATATATTGCGCATAGAAATGAGATTAATTAACTTTTATGGACTAAATAATAAAAAAAGAAAAATTATATAATTCATCATTTTTTATTTTATTTCTAATTCTATCTCGTAATGGGCCTTTCAAGACTTTTTTGAATTTTTTATATATTAATCTACGTAATAAAATAATTATACCCAATTTTTTTATTTTTTTTAAAAACTTTTATTAAGCATGATAAAAATATTTAAACTTTCGAAACAAATTAATATGACGTAGTTGCATATTAGCTTAAAGAGAGACAGATAAGACAGAGATAAATAACACGTAACTTGTCGTTGTCAGTAGAATCCTCAGACAAAACATAACTAGACGGATAACATCGGCGTTTGTTGTGAATCAGAAAGGGGTAGAGGTTGGTGAGGCGGGTGCGCGGCAAGGAGCAACTTGCATAACATCAAAGTGTACTCGCTCCTTGCCGCGCATCCGGCGGACCCTAAGTTATTCCATTCCTCTCTGCTTCACAACACTGCATTGACTTGAATACGACATAATTCGTCTAGTATTATACGTCATTGGTAGAATCGTAGAATGCTGAATGCTTATTTATTCTTCGTCTTCTTGAGCACCGATAAACGTTTCAGACAAAGCTCTATGATTGGCTTAATGCAACTACGTCATTGCAATATGGCAGTGCGAACGTTTTAAATTATTCAACTTTATCTTTCATATTTCAGCAATAAAGATATAATTTATGGTATGATTTTATATTGTATTAAATATGATTCACGGTCAAGAATTTATTTTAATAAATATATATTAAAAAGCTCTACCACTTGAATCCCCCATTAATTAGGTAAGTAATTACAAAATTTAGAATTTACATCAAGACTTATGATGGCATTCTTTGTAAATCCATAAGTTTTATAAATCCATAAATCTGTAAATGATTAACCATATCGAAAAACGAAACTTGTGTCTATGAAATATTTTCTATTTATCAACATTGACGTGATTTTGTTCATTATTTACATATTTATGGATCTATAAACTTATAGATTTGTCACAGAATTCCGTTATCAAATTTATCATGATTCATGAAATATAATATATTTTTTCTTACTGTTGACACAAAGAATATAATATAACTTATGATGTATCTTGACATTTCTTAATTTATATTAAAAATTAATAACAATAATAAATGAAAACCAATTTCGTCCGATTGGTTCGAAGACCACTAGAGTTGGATCTATCAATTTACAACCCTGAGTGGAGTGTCTTCGAATGTCGCTACTATCGTAGGTACATTCAGTGTCAAAAGTTGGATTAAAACATGGTGGTTTATTTGAATTTATAAAATAATAGGACGGCATGTAATTCTTATAAAAATAGCATAGCAGAAGAATAATAATTATGATGGATTAATAATAAATAAATATATCATTAATAAATTTGCATAAATGCGTATAACGTACATGGTGTGGCAGCCAAATGTTTTCACTGAGATTGTATATTTCAGTATAGCCACACCATTCGTTATATAACTGACTGGATGGAGTTGAAGCGCATTGCAGCCACGATTTTACTTTGGTTTGTTGAGCTCTATAAACTATAGTTTCTCTGCTCTGAAATTGGCTCCTATACCGATTTATTTTTAATATTTTTATGAAACTACATGTATAACTATGATAATCAGTGAAAGCACGGTGTTAAATTTACTTATATTAAGCGAGATATCATTTTTTGAAGTTCTGTATATGTTTGTGACGTCACAAGTATCTTTCAATGTCTTTGAGTGGTACTAAACTTGTTTAATTCAATGACTACAAGTAATATAGAATTATTTATTAGAAAATGCTCTTACTGTGTTGAAAATCATATTTTATTAATTGTAAGCCTAAGAAAACGAAATTAAATTATTGTAATAAATATACAACATGTTGAACGAGCAAACGGCAAACAGTTTGAAAAAACAATGCTGCGATGTCACAGTTAGTTACGTTCACTTCGTATATGTCTTTTATTTATCGCGTGAAAATACTTGTGACCAATGAGATTGCTTGAGTTCTTGTGGTGTCATAATTCAATATATATTTTGTGTTTTTGTCATTCATTCTCTTTATTTCGATTATGGTACAGAAATAAATTAAAATATATTTATTATTGAAATGATTAAAATTGGAGATAATTCTAGATTCCTATGTTCATATAAAATAAAAATATAAGCATTATTAAAATTAAATGTTACAATGTAAGTTTTAAATTTGCGTGGACATAATTCTAAAATCATATTCGTTTTATAATTTCAGGGCAACGACTCCTGCAACGAGTATCAGGCGAAGGCGGCGGTGGTGGCAGAGAAGGTGATTCCCCAGGCGGCGGTTCTCACAACGATGATGTGCGAGCTCTTGTCCTGCAGAACCTGGAGGCGGTGCACGCATCCCAACAACACCTGCTGCAGCTCTGGCACCACAAGAAACTTAAGCTCGATCAGTGCTTTCAACTTCGGCTGTTTGAACAAGATTGTGAGAAGGTAATGTCTGAAGTGTGTTATCGGTAGTTGTGGGATACATGCAGCTTTAATTAAGTTCTGGTGTAAGGCAAATAAAAGAATTAAGTTTATTTGGGAAGTAGAAAAGAGGGTTTTAAAAGATAAAATAAATAAAATAAATATGTCATCACGCCTTCTACCCATTACTGGGTGTGGCACGCTGCCGAAGCAGATCTCGGTAGGTGATATATTTTGCACGTGAAGTGCGATTACCAGTCGTCAAATCACGGCCCCCAAAGATGTTAGTGGTGGAGGAGCCACATGGGTAGTTTTTGAAATTATGAAAATTGTTTGTCGCCTGTGGGAATCGAACCAGGGTTCTCAGGATCCACAGGCCGACTTCATACCACTGAGCTAGCCATCCCATAAGGTTGTCTGGTATTTTAAATTTAAAGAATGGTTGATTTAGTTGCAAAGTTATATTTATTTTCGAGGTTATTTTACTCGAAGTTGGACTACATTTCTTAATAATTAAATTAATGTTTGTCAGTATCTAAATGTATGGTAATATGAAATATGTATTTAAAATAAGTTCTTTCATTAAAATGAAAAATTATATTTTACTTGGTATGTACTAGTCAATTATGTTTTGTCATGATGTAGACTGGGCTGGAATTCTTAAAAATGCTTGAAAACGTCTGAAATTGACAAATCTAATTTGAAATCCTTAAAAATATTTGAACCTGGAAATAAATATTTACAATGACAAAAAATAGCTGCTTTGAATAGAAAAAAATAGCTATTTCTGGTAATATTTATTTCAATTTTTGCAATAACTAACAAAATAAATTATATTTAATTTTTTTTCCTACAATTTATTTGAAGCCTTTTTCATTAAATTTTGGTATTTTATACGAAACTGCCTTGAAATTCTTAAACCTCTCGAAATTTTATATTCTGAAACTGGTAGACTCCATGGTTGTAAAGTTATTTTCTTTATAGCAACTTTAAATTATTATCTACATTGTTAATAAATAATTTTAATGAATTTTTAATAAATAATTACAATGAAAGATTTAATTTTCTTCAAATTAAAGTCCATCATAAGCTGTAGGTCAGAAATTTAATTTTATACTGAATTGATTAAATATAATGTAGTATTTTATATTTTTGTCTTTGTGCAGTAAAACACAGTTGTAGTAATAGTACGAAAAAAATAGACTGTAGCGCTCCAAGTGATAATCCTCATGGTTTTGGTAAAAAGCTAAACTAAAAACAATATTAAATTGTGTACTTGCCACATTAACTTTCTTTACTTAAAGTTAACGATCATTATTGCAACAACTAACGAACTAATTACTTTCCAGATGTTCGACTGGATCTGCCACAACCGCGACGTATTCCTCCTCAACTACGTCGAGATCGGCCACTCGTACCAGCTCGCCAAATCACTCCAGGAGGAGCACCAGCACTTCACTATGAGCTCGATGAACGTGTACGTGAACATCAACCGCATCCTGTCTGTGGCGGGGCGGTTGATCGAGGGTGGCCACTACGCAGCGACGCATATTCGCAGCGTGGCCGGACGCCTAGAGCGCACGTGGAAGGAATTCGCTGCTGGACTCGACGAGAGAACAGCAGTGCTCGCTTTGTCCGTCATCTTCCATCACAAAGCCGAGCAGTATGTGGATAATGTGCCTGCGTGGAATGGAGCTTGTGAGATCGCAAACATACCCACGGAGATTATGATGCTGGAGACGTCGATTCATCAACATCAGAATTTGTACGAGTCTATGTGCCAGGCCTATACTGAGGTGCGATATGGTTTTATTTAAGAATGATAATTTATAGCACTTTTGACATAAATTCTCATATTTTCCGCGAAAATATTTACTGATATTTGTGTTATACTTTCTCGAATAGTTTGAGATATGATATTCAAGTTATACTTAAAAAATAATTACTTGAATTATTTAAATATAGTATCATGCCATGTTAAGTAATTTCGCTATATTAGAGTTTAGTAATTCGTGAAATAATGGAGTCGAATTAAAGAAACAAATAAAATTAACCAATATGTTTTCTTATAACAATAAAAAAATAATATATAATGAACGTATTCTGTAACTGACTCTGATACTTTTGAACGCCTGCAAATAGTATATTATTCAACAAGCGTGTAATGATAACTATTATTTATGACGATGAAGTTTGCGACACGAGCTGTAGACGAGTGACATAATATATCCGAATGAGTAATAGCCATTACACGTAAGTTCAATACTATACTTTTTCTACAACAAATCAACTGAAAGTTACACTTTTAGGTTTGACGAAAATAATAATTTTTAAAGCTTATATGAGGTGATATCAAATTTTAATTGCGTTGTTGTAGTAATTTCGATGAGTTTGTCAATAATAAACTATTTATTCACAATCATTGCCGCATTGTGGCCGTGGGTAATGAACTGCATTATAAATGACAAAAACGTAAATATAATGAATGTATTACTTTATGGTTGTAAATATTATATTGTACAAGTATGGAATGGTATTTCTCAGGAGAAACAAGGTTTGTAGCATGAGCCACAGACGAATCCTGCAATTCATACGAGTGAAAAATGGGCATTCCATGCAAGTTATACACTATTCTTTTTCTACTACTACGATATTGTTGCCCTATTAATTTATATTTATATAAAAGTTTGTCTCGTTTTTACTATGCCAATATATAAATAAATATATCATCACGCCTTCCACCCATTACTGGGTGTGGCACTCTGCCGAAGCAGATCTCGGTAAGTGATGTATATTGCGCGTGAAGTGCGGTTACCAGTCGTTAAATCACGGTCTCCAAAGATGACAGCCTGAAATTAGAATCATAGCAATGTAACAACCCAAGGGATATGACATTTTTATCTCACGTTGCCTATGGTAACCATGACATATGAAAATGTGTGTACAAAGTACCGTATTTCTGTAGCAATGACAAGCATACAATGAATAAACAAAAATGTATTAAGCAGCAATAAATAAGTCGAAATAAACATGGCATTAGTTAAAAATTTTAAGTGTCATTAAAATTTAATAGAATCAGATTCGAAATATGCCCATTAGTCTCATAATTTTTTTGTATTTTATTATATTATTTATTATCGTGACAGAGAAGCTGTGAGTCCATTCCCCTTCATTTTATTAATATACATATATCTAATAATTTCGTCACTTTCACATCACTATCTTCCCTTGCATTTTTTTTTCTCTAAATTCTAAATAATTAACTTGTATAAAAAGGGTTTTTTAAAATTTAGAATTATATGTATGTAACCGCCAAAATTGTGACATCAGACAAAGTACGGGAAAGCATTATTATATCATGTACACTTTGTTAAAGCTAATTATAATGACTTGCGTATAGAGAACATGTGTTTATGGGATTAGGATTTGTTTGTTCAAAACCTGAACGTTCAGTATAAAAAAATATTTTTTCTCTTAAAATATCAGCGGCACGCATGTGTAGAGCTTAGGGTTTGTTTGTTAAATGTATGAGCAAAGCGAGCCCCGAGAAAAGTACGTTCTAAAATAAAAAATAACTACATAAATATTATAACCCTGCCGATCACATATATAAACATAAAATTTATTCTTGGACTCCATTAATTTTTTCATATTTTATGTTTTGTCAATCTACAAATAGAATCTTCTATCTCTTGTCTTTATACGGGTGTATCTATACTAGAGGATCAAACTTTAAGGGTACATATGACGTGATATATTGTTCACGGAACAAAAATAATTTCTCAAAAATTTGCAAAATTAATTTCAATGTATCTTAATATAATATTTTTTGTAATACTGGATTGCTTACTATTCAAAATAAAATAAAATAGTGAACGCTACAAGTAAACATTTATCTGATGTAATTTGTACTTAAAGTAAACCACCCTTCATTTTTAAAATATTCGTTTTGTTCTATGATCAGTACGGCATATAAAGTTTGATCCACAAATATAGAAACACTCTATATATTGTTTTAATTTAATAAAATTTAAATATTAACATTTAATATTATTCGCAAATTATTATTTCTATGAACTTCTAATAACTTTCATACAAATAATTGTTACATTATTATTAGGTAGAAGAAATGTTTAGTTTGCTGTTTAGTACATTAATTACTATAATGCGGTAATTACAGCAGAGATAATGATGTTTAATTATTGTTTTAAAACTTTCCTCTAGTTATTTACTTTATGAGCAAAAGTTTAATATTAATATTTACTGTTGAACAAAATCAAACAATCCTGGAGTCAGTGAACTGTAATAATTACTGCAGTAATGATTTTCTCCGATCAATATTTAAATAATATAAATATTTAAATACTATAATGTGAAACAAAGAAAGAAATTACATTTATTTCCCTGTTTGGTACGCTAATGATACCTAATTAATAACATTACTTTTTATTTATGTTAACAGTTTCAGAAAGTCTGTATTAGATATTTGTTGAGTACTAATTTCATTATAGAAAAGTTGAAAACTAGAGATTTAGTAAATATAGTTGTATGAAATAAATTGATTAGTACAAATATTGACGAAATTGATTGGTAAGCTCGGTGTTTCATAATTCAAATCTCAGTCACCAATTAATAATAAAATATCACAACTGTACTGTGAAACTGTACGAAATAATTTCCTGTAAAGCAAACTATATACATAAAATGTATTTTTTTTTCAATTTAAAAGTAAACTGAACAATCCGAATTTTATATCACAGATTATATTATTTCTATAAATGAGAGTTGCATGCATCTTATGGCAATATTGAAAATATTCGGAACTGTATATGATTTTTTTATTTCAAATTAGAAATAATCTCATTTAAATCGGACAAAGTTTACGATTTTTCAAAAATTTTTATGCTTACTTACTCTTGTGTGGAACGTTTATACAAATTTACTTTACTATTTTCACTTCTATATTATAAAACTGATTTACTAAGATATGGATTATAGATATACAAACCGACACAACGGACAGATTAGTTTTTAGCGTTTTAAGAGGCTATGAAACGTAGATTTTCATTCGGAAAGAAATTATATTTTTGACTCGATTACGCTAGCCGGATGGGAAGTAAAATATTGTACAATGATATGATGTATGCATGTGTATAGTTGGATACATAAAATGTAATTATTCCAGGTGTACAACTCATATCAAGCACTTTTGAACGGGTTAGACGTAATGCTGCAAGTGTGCCATCAATTACCAACGTCTCCAGTTGACTTCCCGGAGAGGAGCTCGAGTCTGACCACAGTATGGATTAAATCTATGTTTGCATTTCAGCCCTCGGTGTTTTGGTGTCTCAACAACTCTTTCCCTTACTAATCAGTTCTCCTTTAGAATAGTCTCCACCTCCACTGGACTCTCTACATCTTTTAAGTGTATTCATTTTCATAACTAATGTGGATTTGGTTAAGTCTTTAATTCGATGTACATTAGTAGTTGTAATATTGTTCAAATTACGTTTATTCTGATTACTAACTTGTGGTGTTGGTTTTGGTGCAGGTTCATAGTACTAGTAAGAAATTGCTTTACCAACTGGATCACTTGGTTCAAGTCTGCAATCAACCAGGATCGGAAAAGAAACATGTAAATATCTTTTAATATTTCTATCTCTAATTTTAATGCAAGAATTTTATTCTTATTTATAAGCCATTTTCTTATGCCAATGTCTGGAGATCTCTTGCAATTTAATATTACATTAGTTTTGTAGTATTTTTTTAAATACTTATTTTTTATACATACATAATCTGTATGTATGTATTTTTTATAATTAATACAAAATATTATTTTCAAAGGCACGCTGTACATTTTAAGCATGCAAATTTTTCTTCTCAACATGAAATCTTTTTCTTTTGTATATTTATAACAAATGTTCTTGTAAATAAATTCACAAAACGGATTAATCTAAATTTAAAAAAAAATTACATAACATGTTTTAACTGTTAACCTCGAGATACTTATTACAAAATGTAATCCTTTCCATGGATCTCATGAAATTCAAACATAGTAATTAATTATTTACAATGATATTTTTGCTTAGTGATTAATTCGTTTAATGAATACATTTTTTATAAGCTATTTTTAAACGTTATGGAAAAATACTGCAAAGAATTATATGTTAAAGGTTTTACGAGCAAATGAAGTAATTTTTTTTTTATATTGAATTATGAAAAATAAATTTATTTGGCTACTAATTAGTTTCTTTTAGAATTTCGTGTGTAAATTAATTTTTTTGTTGCAATTAGAATTTTTATTTTATACAACCGAATTTTCAAACTTGATTTTTTATTAAATTCAATTACTATTAACAAATTAACCTAAACCATAAAAGTTCATTTTGTTTTTAGACTATAGTTGAGATTATTTTTTTAATATCGGTTTAAAATCAGTTCAGTCACGTGAAAACTCAGTATTAGTTAAATATTGTTTGATAATTCAGTAATCTCTCTTTTACGAGTAGTTTTAAATAACATTTTCGATAAAACAGTCCACCATTATTAATTTCTGATGTTCTTCTTTGTCTAGAACGACGGGTCAAATAGCGGGAGCGCCTATGAGCAACGAACCGGAGGCAACCCTGCCGCCGACTACAGCGAGGGGGCGAGTCACGTGTTAGCCGTCATCCACCAGATCCTTAACCACCACCGCGCACTCGAACAGAAGTGGCACTCCAAGAAGATCAAGCTCCACCAGCGGCTAGCGCTGCGGCTCTTCCAGGAAGATGTCAAGCAGGTATGCAAGAGGGACTGATCTTGGTTGTCAGCGTTAATTAGTGGGTTCAAGGGTGCTTGAAATGTAAATACTATAGTTACTGAGTTACATAGGGCTGTTGTTGGGTTAAAGACGATTGTTTGAAGGGAATGGCGAAGAGTGTAGGCTTGTTTCAAAATTTCGGGAGTACAGATATATTTTTAATGTATCAACACTCAATATCCGCTAGTATGAATTCCGAATAATTAATCATTAACTCTCGACTACTTTTATTTCTCTGCTGGCTAATATTTTAAAATGATTTTCCTTCAAAATGTTTAATGCAGTGAATTAAATTGTCTCAAGCGTTTTTTTTATAAATCGGAACCTAGCGGCACCATGTTCTGTCGGGCGCTGTTATCGGTATATTTTTATTATCATTTACTCTGAAGGCAGGGTTACAAACACCAAAATTTAGTTTTTAAACAGTTCAAAAATGTTAAAAATGCTATAAATCAAATCAATTCAGTACTAATTTACGTATTGTATAAAGAAATAAATACGGTAGTTAATTAATTATTAAAATTGACAATTTAATTTGATTTTGAATTAATTGAAATATAAGTACAGTAAATATTTGATAAATATGTTTTATTATATGGTCAATTATCATAAAATTACAGGAATAACCATAAATTCTCAAACCGCTAATTCTGATAGATTGGAACATTCTTCTTAAAAAGTTTTTTTTTTTATTTACTTATGTGTACTTATATTTCCTAACTTTGAATTATTATTATTTTTTTTTTCATTTAACTAGGTATATTCATAGAAAATTTGAATATTGTGTACTACGTAAACCAAAATAAAAAAATAATATATAGGGTATTAAAAAATAAGTGTTACAAATTTGTAGAACATGAAGAAGTCAAAATAAATCGATAAGTTTTATATCACATGTGTCCAAAAATGAACCGTTTCCGAGATACGGGAGTTTTAATTTAGATGTAATCCTAAGTAAATACCTATAGCCATGATTTTTCTTTGTTGTAAATTTTGAATATTTATTACGTAGAAACGGACAGCCATGCATATTTAAATTTATGTACAGTTTTATTCTTTACAAAACAGTAGTTATAAGGTACAACGACCGTACATTATGTGCATGTCTGTCAATTCTGCATTCGTAAAACAATCATATCAATTTTAAATTTAACATTTATTGTTTAATTTATATTGTCACCTTTGACACTTGCATGGCTGTCCATTTCTATGCAAAAACTATTCAAAATTTACAAAACAAAAATCATGGCTATCATTATTTACTTAGGATTACATCTCAAAATTCCTATATCTCTGAAACGGTCATTTTTGAACACATATTGTACAAAACTTTTCGACTTATTTTGTCTTCTTCTTCATGTTTTATAAATCAGTAATATATATTTTTAACACCTTGTATAAGTTATCGACTATAATCAAATTTGATTGTAATATATAGATGTATTATAATAATATCAAAATAAATAATTTATGCATTTATACAAGATTTTATAATTATGTTATTTATGGGATGGCTAGCACAGTGGTATGAAGTCGGCCTGTGGATCCTGAGGTCCCTGGTTCGATTCCCACAGGCGACAAATTTTCATAATTTGAAAAAGCTATCCCTGTGGCTCCTCCACCACTAACATGTTTGGGGGCCGTGATTTGACGACTGGTAACCGAACTTCACGCGCAAAATATATCACTTACCGAGATCTGCTTTAGCAGAGTGCCACACCCAGTAATGGGTAGAAGGCGTGATGATATATTTATATTTATTTAGTTATTTACGTTATGTTATACAAAAGAAGATAATTACATAATTAATACAATGCTGTAAGAATATCAGTTTATAAATAGTATAATTAAAAACAATAATAATAAAACATTGTAATGTTGTTAATATACTATCTTACTAGGTACTGAAATGACTCAATGTAAGGATTGTATTTTATTTGCTTAATAACTATGCAATTTGTCTTTACAATGTGTTATTGTAGATTTTATGATTAATAGAACCAGTTTATTTTACTGTTTTTCTTTGTTACAGGTGTTGGACTGGCTCTCCAATCATGGTGAAGTGTTCATACGTAAAAACACGGGAATCGGAAGAAATTTGCAGAAAGCACGAGTGTATCAGAAGAGTCACGAGCACTTCGAGAACGTCGCCCAGGTAAGTGCTTCCAAATTTATTTATTTTTATTTCTCTATACGAATGTAAAGAATGTTACATAGCATTGAACATTACAAGCGTGATAAATTTATGCGCCATGTTGAACTGTCGCACACTTGAACTATTTAAAAATAAAACAAAAAGAAGTTTTCTTTGCGAAGTTGGAAAGTTTCACACTTATTTCTTCAGTAAATGATGTAGAAAATTTTGCATTAGCTGACGGGTTCTCTTTAAAATATACTTCACACATGATTGAAAAGTATTCTAAAAATAAACTTCCACCCTTATAAGAACCAGTTTTAGTTCCTAGTAGGAAGTTATCTATAACTGTATCTTCTAATTTAGAACTTGTCACTCGAAAAGATTATCATCGTTAACGATATTTTCGCATCTAGTGTCTTGTTAGAGACACGGAAATATGAATCAAGCTAAAATTATTTTGACTATAAATACAGCGTGATCAGACGTAAGTGTTTCAGTAAGCTATAAAAAAATAATAATTTTTAAATTGGCAAGACTGATACATAAATTTATTTCCTGTTGTTGCCAGTGACTTACCCCACATTCTTTTATTTCTTAACATTACTCGCAGAGCAATAATCTAAAGTATTTCTATCACTCACAGTGTCGTACCTTGGGGGGAGGGGGTGATTGGGCTTCGGTCCGCACCGGGCGGCACATATTTTGGGGCGGCATTTTTACTTTCTTATAATATATATATAAGGAAGTATTGGAATCGTGAAAAAAATCGTTGACGAGATTTTCGCGAAAATACGTGTTTTGAGGTCCACTGAATCCGTTTTTTATCATTTTCATAATGATGTCTGTGTGTGTGTGTGTGTGGATTGATGGATGGATGGATGGATGTGTGTCCGTATGTACAATATCTCATGAACGAGATAAAATTTGTTAACGAAACTTGGTAATTATAAGTTTAATGAAAATACGAAGAGCTGAGTTGATTTTGAATGAAATTGAATAGCCGGAAGCGGAAGTTTACCGGACACACAAAATAATAAATTCCATTTATTTCAAAAATGGAATCAGTTACGAAAAAATGTTTAAAAAAAAGATTTTAGCAAAAATATTTGGAACATAAAGTGTTATTTGCAATTTTTCTGTATATACGTCTAATTTTGGGAAAAACTAATTTTTATATTTAATAATATATTTCAATAATCATAGTAACAATAGAAACAAAAAACATAAATTTTAATTGTTGCTTTATCTAGTTATCTATGTCTTCTTACGGAAAGAAACTAAATTACATGTTTAATAACATATATTCTAAATATTATATATGCTGTGTATAAGAAAGTCGTGTGGTGCCCACACCAGATTTTTTATATTTAGTTTTAGTTATAAAGAACAACTTGTTCACTTCATAAGTTTACTATTCGATTTCTACGAATTATGAATTACTATATGATTTTGAGTATTTTTCTTCATCGTCAAGTCAATGTAGGATTGAAAATATTATCTATGGATCCTAAGGACCCCGATTCGATTCCTAACCACTAACATCTTTGGGGGCCGTGATTTGACGGCTGGTAACCGCACTTCGCGTACATAAATATATCACTTACTGAAATCTGCTTCGGCAGAGTGCCACACCCAGTAATGGGTAAAAGTCGTGATGATATATTTTTTTTTTTTTTTTATAAAAACCACCATTTGATTGACTTAAAAAGGGCGGCAAATTGGAGACCGCCCTGGGCGACAAAAGTTCTAGGTACGCCACTGATCACTCAACCTATTTGTATTTATTATAAAAATGTCGAATAGTATTTCCGCCATTACCTGGCTTTGATCAAACTGTGGAATAAAAATATCCCCAGAATTGTATTACCAACTGAACCACTTATTTGATTACTGTATAATTTTGACTAGTTATCAGAATCATTAACATTAAAATACTTGGAAAATATTAATTTAATGAATATAATAGTATAATAAAAGCATGAAATCAAATTTGTTTCAGACGGTTGATTTCAACAGCTTTCTTGTTTTTTTCTTTTTACAAATACGTTATTCGGGTTAATAACCGATTGGTAACAATACCATGCTTGCACCTTTTCAAATAAAATTTTTCATCGAACAATACCACATTGTAACTGTAATCTCGGTATTGTAAACGGAAATTATTATCAATAGAATTATCAGTTACCAAGGTGGTTAATACAGTTCTAGAAATATTATTTTTATATTTTAGACGATAAAGTGTTTGAATAAATATCGCGTATTGTGTCATTCGATGCAATATTTATTTCCGGACAATACCCCTAGTTTCTAGTGCATTCGTTTATTTTTTCTTACATGTCACTTAAGCTGAATAGCAGGGGTTCGCATGGCTTGAATGGGCTGTCACTTATGTCCCCAACAGTGTGATATGATCAATATATTAAAATGTTTGAGACTCACACAATGCAAGTCTTTTTAAGTGAAAATTGAATATCTTTGGGGCTTGTCCACTTTCAAAGCACAATATTTAGCTTTCATATTCACAAATCGATGATTTCATGACTATATCCTATTCTACTACTGATATTGAAATAGTTAACGTTGTTTTATTCTGAAATAAGATTTTTTTTATAATAACCTGTTTTCTTTTAATATTTTAGTTTATTTTGCGTCCCTATTTAAAATGATTTGTTCTTGAATTTCTGGTTTTTGAAGGAATTGACCATTTTAAAGATATTTGAGAAAAATGTGTATCTTACATGTGGATTCATAAATATCCGGTTTATCAGTATACTTTTGAGTAAATAGTAATTTTCAGGTACATTAATTGCACTCTGTATATTTATTTAACAGAAGAATAACTATAATACTAATATTAGACATATTCCATTTGTCATTTGGATCAGATCTAATTTACTTTCGCTGAAATACTTCGCTGACTGTATTTCCAGCACTGGAATTACAGATTCTAATTAACTTTGAAGTATTTTTCCCCAATAAATGCATCAGTTTGCTTAATTCAGTTTATTTAGTCATGTATCGATTTTTTTTGAATTAATTTAAGTGAACCAAGTGGCAAATGAAATACAGCTAATGTAACATTCGAATGAAGAATTGTGTTATCTAGTTATAACTCCGTTTTTGAAATAATTAATACAGAGCTACAAAACAAAAAAAATAAATATGGATGCACGGAATATTCGATTTGCTTCTGCTTCGATCGAAGCAATAGGTATATTTGCTTATTTAACCGGCCAAAGCAAAAATAATTGCAAAAAGCAATATTTCTTTTAAATACAAGTAAATAAAAGTAATTTATTTATTTATTTATGCTACTCTGTACAGCAAAAACTTAATCTCAATTACAGTATAGGACCCGGTCTCACCGAGCTTGTTATTATTATTTTTAGCTTGCCCAGGATTCAAAGTTGGGATTCCCGAATTCGAATGCCATAACGCTACCCACACCACCGTACTATCGGAGACCGGACATAATGAATGAAAACAAAATATTATTTAGATTTTTACTATTTTATTCCGTCTTAAGTCTATTATAAATAAATACCATTTTAAGAAAATACTATCTTTAAAAATTACTTTAATAAAGGCTCGAGTATAAAATTAAATTTTTTATTTCGCGAAAATAAAATTTAAATTTTTCAAATGAAAGGAATCTTTTTCTAGTTTTTACATAAAAATAACACGAGTCTATGATTCGGCCGAATATTCGATGCTTCGGTGTAATTTTTCCCAAAATATTCGGTATTCGGTTATTGTTCTAAATAAAGCTTCGGTACATCCCTAATTTGCAGCACAATATTTAGCTTTCATATTCACAAATCGATGATTTCATGACTACATCCTATTTTGCTACTGATATTGAAATAGTCAACGGTAACAAATAATAATACACAATTCGGAAAATAAAACTGGTTAAAATATTGTTATTTTGCGAGTCTTCAGGAACTATTTTTCCAATCTTTATTTCGATCACAGCAAAACTGCTGCAGGATATACAAAAATAGCAGATAACAAAACCGCCGTAGGATATACAGAAATAGTAAATTTGTCAATTTGTTAGAATGCAAATCAGGATGTAAACAATAGATTTTTAAACGCCTTGAACAGTAATTTTTCAATTGTGATGTCAGTTTCCAACGAACCTCGTTGTTCTAATTTAATGTATGCGTATTTAATGAAGTACAACAAGAACGACCTTGCAAATCTGAAAATCATTTGTGCATGCCGCATGTTTTATGTATTATGCATTTCATTTTACGGAGAGTAAACTCAACTCTCGCGTCTAGCGTCAGGGGAACTAAAATACTTAATGGATTTTAATATATTATTTATGCATTTACGCAACGCTTCCGGAAGGGCCGCTAACTTCCTCTTAGACTGAGATTGAGTTTTAACGCGCCTGTTACGTTATAATATATTGCATATTATCCATTTAGCGAAATCGTGATGATAGTGTTGGTTGTTTTGTTCGCTTTACTATGCAGACAAAGGATTGTAAGAGTTATCGGTGTTATTATCGTCTAATGATAGTTTAATGTCCGTTAGTGTTTGTTTTTATTTTTAGTTTTCCTCGTATTTATATCATTACGATTACATGAGTATTTATCAGAAAATTACTATAGGTGATTGGGTATCTATATAAATAAAAATTATCTTTGATGTAAGGAAATAAATAAATAAATACATGCAATTATTACTATTGTTTATATATTATTATTATCTTTATTTTTTTATTTAAGAGCTGATAAACTTGAATGTTTGCAATAAAAAATACAGTAAAACGCCGATTATCCATGGTAATTGGGCGACACTCGGACATGGATAAAACTAAACATTTTAATAACTATGTATGTAGTAAATCTGTCATGATTGTTTATTTTTTTGTACAATTAATTGTAGTACAGAGGATCAGGGATAATTGAGCCACGAATAATCGGCGTTTTACTGTACAATCATGAAATAAAGATGCTGATGCTGAATATGTACTTATATGCGTAGCATCCAAAAATCTAATTCGAACACATTTCTATTTTTTAGTAGTTACTAGTTGTCATTAAGTAGATTTGAACTTCAGAATACAATTACAATTAAAAATATTGAAGAATGAAGTGATATTACATGAATTTAGTTTGTTTTTTTAAGGATTCTTATTGGACACGCGGTTAATTAGCAGTTAATAAGCGACGTGTTTGTCAAAAAGAAAATATTTAAATGTAAATAAATACATCATTATGCCCTTCTACCCATTACTGAGCAAATTCGGATGAGTGATATATTTGTGCCCGTAAAATGCGGTTACTAACCATTACGTACAGAAGTAAATTTAAATAAAATAAGTAAATATATCATCGCGCCTTTTATCCATTATTGGGTGTGATACCCTGTCGTGGTTGATCTCGGTAAGTGATATATTTATGCGCGTGAAGTGCTGTTACCATGGGAGAGCAACTGGGGTAATTTTAATGTGATGAAAATTGTTTGTCGGCTATAGGGATCGAACTCGGGTTCTCAAATTCACTATGCGACTCGATACCTTTGAGTCACTTATCCCATAAGTAATTTTAATGTGGTGAAAATTAGTTACAGGGGTAGATGGCTCAGTGATATCGAGTCGGCCTGCAGATTTAAGAACCCGGGTTCGATTCCCACAGCCGAAAAACTATTTTCACTTCTGTGGTTCCCTCTTCACTAAAATCTTTCAGGACCGTGATTTGACGGCTGGTAATCGCATTTCATTCGCAAAATATATCATTTACCGAGATCTGTAGAGTGCCACACCCAATAATAGGAGTGATGGTATTTTTATTTTATTTAAAATCAGTTGTCGCCTGCGGGTATCTAACTAGATCGAACTTAGTTTCTCATTTCCATAGTCCGAAATGTTGCAACTGACACACCAGAAGAAATTGTATACCCTTTATTTATTTTAGATATGCACAACCGGGCTATAATGAATGTGTTTCGGCTTAAACACTTGTTTTTGGTCATAGGGCCATAATAAAATAATTTCTTATGGGTACATAAACAAAATGCCAATTTTCATTTATTATGAATACTTGATTTTGAAAAATGTCATTTTGACATATAAATGTACCTGCTTTAGGGCCAGTTTTTCAATCACTGAATAATGTTAATCATGTCTAAATAATAATGGAAACTATGGATTACTTAATCATGATTAACATTAATCGAGAGTAAACCGGCGATTGAAAAACTAGGCCTTAATCTTTTGAATTAAATTAAATGATCTTTTGTTGTGCATAAAATATTGTATGTACGACGGGTGAAATTAGCGTTTCTGATCCTAAACATGTTATTAACTCTCGGCGCTTTGCGCCTCGTGCTAATAATCATGCCGCGGGCCAGAAACGCCTGTTTTCACCCTTGATACATAAATAACAATTTATGAAGTTTCAAACAGCGGAGGTACTCGTTGAACTACAAGTATTCGTAACTATTAGTAAATTAAATATTACATAGAGACAAATAATTCAGAAATTCTGTTTATTCTTCAAAACAAAAGCCCTGCAACAGCCATTAAAAATGAACCCCAACTGCATACTGCAGGATGGCACGCTGCGCGCCATTCGTCAGAGACAAGTGCCGCCCGAGTGCAAAGCACAAGTCATTTTGTTCCGGAAAGTGTAAATATTTGCATCCAAGAACAGAGACCGTTGTATATAAATGGTGTCTTTGTACGGAACGCTTGAATCTGCTCAGCAGCTCAATGACGCTGAAAACTTCTCCGCGGCCATCGCGTATGCAAATGTCGGCGAGCGATGGCACCACTGTCGTCTAACAACCGTTTAAGAAAGGCACATCATAATTTCCAAGTCAGGAGTCATTAACAATGCATCGTGGAATGGGCCTGTGATCTGTGATACTTCACTGAATCTTAGCTCTTGGGGAAGGACCTCTTTCACAGGGTGTAATGGAACATGAGTAATTAATTGGCAGGTAATGATGGAACCAGGAATCGTTTTAGCGATTGGATAAAACTCGGAACTTTGTAATCTTTATGTTTAAGTGTAAAATTGTGGATAACCTTCGTATCTTTCAGTTCCACCTCATAAATTTTACTTGTTTGGATACAAGTTAATAAAGGGCTGAAGAGGGTTAATTTACTCAATAACCACGAATGATAAAGTATTTATTAAAGTCGAAATGAACGCAGTCATATTTCTTTATATCTTTGCTTTTATCAAAAGTCAAGTACATTTGATCTAAATACGAGTATTTAGAACGTAATGCGGTTGACTACTAGTCGTTTAAATACCGAAAAACACTATTTACTTTTTTATTAATATTAGCATCAAACTTAAGCTTCTTCGAACAAAAAAAATATTGCCTAATAATTTAAGCTTTTCTTTAAATATCTCGGCCATTTAAAAAAAAATATTTGTCAATTTGCGTTTAAAGATTACCTAAATTATACTCGTACTGTACATACTTTTATATGTTGTAGCTTACACCGAACACAATTTTTTTTAAAAAAAGGGAACTGATGAATTTTCTTCCTAAAAATTACAAACTATTAAGAATTAATAATTTCATTTGTATTCTTTAAAGTAAATATTTAACAGCTAATTTAATCAATGATTATTTTACAGAAAAATATTTCTTATAGTACGATTTTTTTTTTATAAGGAACACTTGCAAAACATTTTTCGCAACCACTAAACGTTTTTGTAGAATAATAATGAATGAAATATTTTAGTTAAATTTAAATATTTTTATATTAAATATATAACATTGTATAATACATTCTGCTGTAGTATTTTCGAAACTACTGTCAAATGTTTTTAAATTATTATAAAGGAAAATGGTTCAAATAAAAGATGCGCAGATCTCAATTATTTACTGCTTGTAGTTAAGCATTTTTCTTTATAATGGTGTGGGTAGCGTTATTGCATTCAAATCTGAAGATTCCTAGTTTGAATTCAATTCAAGCTAAAAAATATATGAACTACCACACTGTGGCTCTATATATCCGGACCCTGTACTGTAATTGAGAGTAAGTTCCTGTTGTTCACAGTAGCATACCTAAAAAATAAATAACGACTGCACCATAACTTTAGGACACTATTTCGTGTCTATAAAATAGCACTTTATTGGACTAATACGATAATATAGCAAAATTGCACTTCTGTCAATCTCAAAAAATAAAAATCTAAATAATTATTATAGCTAATTAATTATTTAATTCGTTTGCATTTAATGTAATTTATTTTACTTCTTGTGGAGTTCTTCATAGTCTTGAGACATTATGAACACTTTTTTCCACTTTTTTTTGACAAATTTGACAGTTTAATTGAGATATAATTAGGTTTTCAGTTTTAAATATAAAATAAATAAATAAATATATCATCACGCCTTCTACCCATTGCTGGGTGTGGCACTCTGCTAAAGCAGATCTCGGTAAGTGATATATTTTGCGCGTGAAGTGCGGTTACCAGTCGTCAAATCACGGCCCCCAAACATGTTAGTGGTGGAGGAGCCACAGGGATAGCTTTTTCAAATTATGAAAATTTGTCGCCTGTGGGAATCGAACTAGGGACCTCAGGATCCATAGGCCGACTTCATACCACTGTGCTAGCCATCCCATAACACAGTTTTAAATATTTTAAGAAAATGAATCACTTCTTAGGCAGTTGAATATAAAGCTTTGTATGCAACTCTTACATAATCATACTTTATGTACTTGTTACATAAATCGCTATATTATACCGTTAAAAATTTATAACAATTACAAAAATTTGAAAAGCGTATTTGGATATTTCTAAATAGAGTTATTGCATCTACAAACTAACAGAATAACAAAACTACAAATCTACAAATTTATAGAAAAAAAAAACAAATAATTTTCATAAAATTTATGTATGCGAGTTGACACACCTCATTCGTTTTTTCTCTTTTGCTTGATGTCATGTTACAAAACAAGGTCCATACATTTGATGTGACTACTGACTGTTGTTCTGCGTGCGATACATTCAGGTATTCTGGTAAACACTAGCATGACGAACATGTGTTTGACAGCTACGGCCTGTGAATATTTAACACTTCGTTCAGATTTTCACGTTCACAGAACAGAGAACGACTTATTGTTGTTACGATGTTACACCGTGAGCACATGAACATGAGCTGTTTGACGCGCACATGTAAACGTGAACGTGGCGTGGCGTGGCGTTCTGTTACTGCACACTCTCAAATATTGATGCGCGTAGAATGTAAATAATTTATATGATGTGTGATATAAACATGCTACTAGGGATTTGCACTATTTGTATACTACTTTTTTTAGCTGAAAGGTTTTTTAGTTGAATTTCAAAGGAAAATTGCAACACGACAAAATAATAATTTTATTTTCATGTGTGTAAAGTATAAATGACTTTTTTTTACCAACTTTTAACAACAAAAATTATTTTTGTTCGCGTACGAGTACATTCAGCACAAGCTAAATGAAATATTAAAAATTATTTTATATAACAAGTGCACGAAGACATATTTTACGCGAATGTGCAAATGATGTCTTCGTGCACGAGTTTTGTACAATGCTTTTTGTATTGAGCAAAAATTATATAATCAACAATGAGGAAATTTATTAAATTTGAAGTGTGAATTTATATTGACAGTTAAGTATGCCATGAATTGACATTTGTTATTTGAAAGCAAATTGTTTATTTTTTCTCGTGAAGTTTGTATGTGTGATTGATGACGTTATAAGCTAATGTCCAGTGTTGCCAACTAACGTCAACAAAAAGTCTCTAGATTGCATTTAAAAAGTCTCCAGAATATGTCTAGAATATAATTTTTGAAAACCTCCAGATATCTCTAATAAAAAATAAAAATTCACCAGAATATCTAGATTATATATTTTTTTTTTAATTTCATATATTTATAGCAAGACTAATATATAAATTTACAATATCACGTAACTTAAAAAAAATACTGTACTAAGCAGGTGTATGTCTGTACAAGACAAAAAATAAAAATAAATTCAAACTGGCGTTAGTTTTTGACGTTTTACCTCAACAAGTCAACAACTTGGAACTTGGAACGAAGTTAGATTATTAGTTAGAATCACGGAATACCAACAGAAAAAGATTCCTGTTTGCATGATTTATATAATATATTGTTTACGTACAAAATCACAGTTTGGGGAAAAATATCTCCAGAAATGTCGCTAGTAATGTATCTAAAACTCTAGATTTGCGACAGGTCGCAAATTCTTTTAAAAAGTCGTGTTACGATAGTTATTTCTCTAGATCTAGCGACAAAATCTCCAAATTGGCAACACTGCTAATGTCTCTATTTTTTTGATAAATATCATAGTCAAAAAAATGCTTCAAATATAAATTTTAGGATATAAAATTCTACCATTAAATCAATAAATAAAATTGATTTTGCATGTTATGTAAAGCGGAAATTAAATATAAAAATGTCGAAAAGTTTAAAAGATTTTACTAAGTTTACAAGTTGTTTTACAAATATTATAGAAGTTTTTTATTTCAACAATTTTTGTCTCTTCAGAATTACCTTTTTATATTTTTAAAACGACATAAATTTTAAATAGATAATTCTGAAAATCATGCGTTTCAATCTTTAATGTTGAGTTAATCTGATGGTAATACCATTCAATATAGATTAAACCAGAAAATAAATTATTTAAAAAATAGAAATTAGTTTCTACTAAAGTTTCTGTTAGTTTGTGTACTTTCTGATTATTGTACATTTAAACGTTTAATTGGAAATGATTATTGAATAATTGAGAACTGCTTGAAAATTACATGTCCCATTATCTTTCTAATTAGTATAGTTGATTGCATTAAAGCAAATTTGTAATGGAGTACGATAATAAATTTTAAATCTATACGTATTTACAGTGATTAAAGGCAAATCCGATTATAACAAACATACGGGTTTAATGAATTTAATTAAATATTGAGTTACCTATGTGTACGTAGATAATCTGGTAGGTAGTAAATTCATTTTGGCATTTTAATTATTTGCACTTTTTAATTCTCATCTATGCGATTTCTTTTCCTGTCTAGAGTAATTGATCATGTAGGTAGTAATTGCAAATTAATCTTCAAAGTTTTCACATTATCAGCAGTTTCAAAAGAAAAAGTTGAAAGTTGAAAAATTACTGTTGTGCACTTTTCCGGATTCTAAGAAGTAAGAATTCTACAGAAAAATATTGCTTGCTAATCTGTTATCTCAAAGAAGCATACCTATAATAGTTTTTTTTTTAGCATTTTATATGATAATATACTACAGAGTGCTCAAAGGAATTGTTACAGTTGGCAATAAAAAAAATACTTGAAATTGGTAAGCCTGATACATAAATTCATGTCATGTTGTTGACAGTGACATTTGAAAATTTAAATTTAAGTACATTTAATATTATATTTATTTCTAACGTATTTTTATCAAAACTTAAAAAATTAAAATTCTATTAGCTGTTATACTCCTGATATAAGCTTTTAAACAGGAAATAATTAAATATAACATAACAAGAACTTCTTTTTATGTTATATTTAATTATTTCTTGCGGGAACGATATAAAACCAATATCAATAGAGGAACCTTTATCTTATAGTGACATTTGAACCATTCGGGTGCAGTTGTATTTTTTTTTGTTTTATAAGTTTTAAGCTAAAAATACGCGAATCCTCGCTGGTTAACAACTGGTTGTATTCATATATTTAAATGAAGACAGTTAAGAAATCTAAGGAATCATGAATATCATAAAATCATAGAACACGTCTCAAGTACTGTCAGTAATAAATCACCAACTGTCAAACACTATTCCAACACGAATGTAGCTGCACTTTTACCTCGTAGTGTACTTGATATACGGGGTACTATTTTAAGCAAAGTAAGTTCATAATTAATTCAGTTGGTACCCTGCAATAATTCATGAGGTTGTTTGCGGATTCAAGGTCACGCTGCCATGACCGTGCTTCTCGAACCTGAACCTGCGTGGTGCGCGGCTTGACATATTACAGCCATCGATGAGACGGAATCTCAGGGGGCTTGGGGCTAGGCCACGCGATTCTCTATTGTCTGCGTGTGGGATTGTGTCATTTTGTAACCGTTGCGCGTACGTAAATAAACCAATTTCTATTCTATAGTGATGTAATCGTTGCCAATTTTTAGATGTGGTTGAAATCTTAATGGGGTGTTATGCATTTAAAAATGGGAACAAAAAGAGATATCTCGTATTAGTGAGAGTGCTAGTTGAGATATCATGATCAACTAGAATATATTTTTAACATGCGATTTAATCTGCATTGTATGTTAAAATTATGCTCTGGTTAGTCGTGATCTGCCCACTAACTCTCTCAAAAAAATTGTCTTAAGCAAAAAAAACAAGCTTGAGTTCATATAACAATATTTTTCGCATTTTCAGGAGTAAATAACCTACTTTATTGTTCCTTTTCGAGGACTGAAGTGTCACTTTTAATCTCGGCGGAATTAAATTGACAGGTAAACAAGCATTACCAACAAGTATATTATAAACCTTAAAATATTTTTATGTTGTGTAAGTTACCTAAAAAAAATGTATAATGCTGTCATTATGAATTATATGTCGAGTTAATATCAAAATTAATCATTAATTTAAAAAGTATGGCTTAACGTGCGAAAAATTTTGTATGTACCACAGGATTAAATTACTTTAGTCCCTTGGTATATAATATACTATTTAAGCTACAAGAGGAAAAGTTAATCGCTACAAACTATAGCTATATATTTTGCCATTTACCGAAGCTTTAGCTATAGCTAAAGTATTTGTAGCTAAGGTATAAAAGTTCTAGCTATTGTCCAGATTTGTTTGTTTTATTCAGTTTTCTGCGTCGCTTTCTATGAAGCGGTAGTCCTAGAGGACCTCTTATCAAAATCTGTAACATACAGCACTGAACCTGAATATCCATTCTTTATCTTATTTACTCCTTTTGCACTAACATCTGTGATTTGAGAACAAAGAATATTTATCATCTGCACAGATGTTATTTCATAATCAGATTTGTATAAAAAGCGGCGTTTCTTTCATTTTTGTTTATTTCTCTGCAAATACAGTTATTTTTATAAATTTCACAGATAGATTATCTACATTTTATTCAGAAATGGAAAAACCGTTTGTAAATAATTTTCGGCTCATATCAAAAGAAGGAAATACAAAAACGCAGAGTTAGATAAATTATTATCAATATTTAAATATCTTCATGTTATATTATTAAAATTTATAGTAATACAATAATCATTTAATTTTGTATATGGCGTACGTGGCGCAGTGGTTTCAAATCAGACTGTGGATTTGAGAACTCGGGTTCGATTCTCACAGCCAATAAACAATTTTCACCATATTAAAATTTCCCTCTATTGCTCTTCCACCACAAACATCTTTAAGGGCCGTGATTTGACGGCTGGAAACTATACTGCACACGCATAAATTCTGCTACGACAGAGTGCCACACCCAGTAATGAATAAAAAACGGGATGATATATTTATATTTTTATTTAAAATTACACCCTATGGCTATTCTTCCTCAAATATCGTTGGAGACCGTCATTTGACGGCTGGTAACCGTACTTCACGCGCATAAATATATAACTTACCGCGATCTGCTACGACAGAGTGCCACACCCAGAAATGGATAAAAGACGAGATGACATATTTATATTTTTATTTAAAATTACACCCTACGGCTCTTCTTCCTCAAATATCGTTGGAGACCATCATTTGACGGCTGGTAACCGTACTTCACGCACATAATATATCACTTACCGAGATCTGCTACGACAGAATGCCACACCCAGTAATGAATAAAACACGGGATGATATATTTATATTTTTATTTAAAATTAGTGTCTAGTGCTCTTCTTCGTCAAATATCGTTGGAGACCGTTATTTGACGGCTGATAACCGTACTTCACTTACAGAGATCTGGTACGACAGAGTGCCACATCCAGTAATGGATAAAAGACACGATGATATATTTATATTTTTATTTAAAATTACACCCTAGTGCCCTTCTTCCGCAAATATCATTGGTGACCATCATTTGACGGCTGGTAACCGTACTTCACGCGCATAAATATATCACTTACCGAAATCTGCTACGACAGAATGCTACACCTAGTAATGGTAAAAGGCGTGATGATAAATTTGTTTATTTATTTTATTGAACTATAATTTAACCTTGCCATTAGTTGTAAATTTTTACCTTGTAAGTTACAACAATTTACTCGCAACCAGCATGACATAAACGTGTTGCTATCACGCCAGCCAATTATTTTTGTGTAATGCGCGCGCCGAATTAAACTTATTACCTGTATACACGATGCTTAAAAATTATATTATATTGTTGTAGTAAATCAGATATTATCAGTATACTGGAGTCTATAAATTTCTCGACACACATAATTATGTTGAAATGAGGCATTTAGGAAGAGAAAGCAAAATTAGCATACTTGCTGAAAAGAAAGAAAATTAATATTTACAAGAGTATTATTGCGATCAGTGCGATTATTTCATAGTTTGTAAAATTAATAGGTCTGTTATTATTCCTTTCACTAACTGCGGAAATGCAACTAAAAATTAATCATTTACGTTTAATTACAAACTAAGAAATAAATATATCATCACGCCTTCTACCCATTTCTAAGTGTGGCACTGCCGGAGTAGATCTTGGTAAGTGATATATTTATGCGCGTGAAGTACGGTTACCAGCCGTCAAATAACGACCCCTAAAGATGTTTGTGGAGGGAGAGCCACAGGGGTAGTTTGAAATAAAATAAAATAAATAAATATCAGAGTTGGGCAAGCTACTTAAAAAAAGTAGCTAAGCTACAGCTGCAGCTATTCTTTAAAAAAGTAGCTAAGCTACAGCTATAAGCTATATTTTGTAAAATATAGCTAAGCTATAACTAATAGCTTTCATTAAAGTAGCTGTTAAATTTTAAAGCTACTTTTTTCAATTATTGTGAATTATTAAATTTGCCATTGTCATATGATCAGTTGATCAGTCTTTTGTTATAATGACTGTTGATAAATATAAAAAATCTCAATGGACAAATGTACTTTTAATTTGTTATGCTATAATTCTTATTTATATCGGAATAAATTAACAGTTACATTAACAGAAGACTCCTAAACAGTCAATGTTTAGTTCATCTAATATTTAATATAAACGTGGGATAGGTTAAGAACAAGTGAAAAATAAAATATGTTAATAGATTTTGCACTATATAATAACTTGTTATCCTACAGTTATAAAAAACAATAAAGAAGGTACAATTCAAATACAAAACAAAAATTAATAGGTATTTCTTAATGAACAGTGGTAGTAGCTTTAAGCTACAAAAAGTAGCTTTGGGCTACAAAAAGTAGCTTTGGGCTACAAAAAGTAGCTTTAAGCTATAAAAAGTAGCTTTAAAAGTAGCTTCAGTTGTTATAACAATATTTTTAAGCTAATAGAAAAAAAAAACAGCTCGCTACAAGCTACAGCTATATTTTTTCACATTTAGGTAAGCTACAGCTACAGCTAAGGTAAGCGTAGCTAAGCTACAAAAGTAGCTAGCTACTGTCCAGCTCTGATAAATATATAATCACGCCTTCTACCCATTACTGAGTGTGGCACTCTGCCGAAGCAGATCTCGATAAGTGATATATTTTGCGCGTGAAGTGCTGTTACCAGCCGTCAAATCACGGCCCGCAAAGATGTTAGTAGTGAGGGAGCCACAGAGGTAGTTTAAAAATGGTGAAAATTGTTTGTCGCCTGTGGGAATCGAACCAGGGTTCTCAGGATCCACAGACCGACTTGATAGCACCGAGCCTCCACCCCATAATGTCTATTTTATCTGTAATAAACTGTAAGTCAAAGTTAGGGAAGTTGAAAATAGATTAAAATCTTGTTATTAATGTTCCCTAAAATATCAATTTATATTTTAAAAATTCATTTAGATCATAACTTTTCTTATTAACCCACAGAATAATATAACCTATAATCTTGTTGAATCCGACGACACATTAGACGCGTACTACAAACGTTAATCACGCCAACATGATGATTATATTAAAGCAATCATGCATCATTAATCAAACCACGAAACAGATCAATCATTATAATAAAACGTTGAGATTAATCACGTGAAATGTTCGCGACCTGCGGGGTATTTTTTCACGTTTTCGTGCTCAACAACTGTGTGCGCGCGCAGTTAGCTTCTCTCTCATTTGCTATCTCTTTCTCGCGCGTCTCTCCTGGAGTTTGAACGCGCGCGCCTCAGTTTGAAAACGATGCAAGTACGGATCACAGTTGCTGTGACACAACCGGCCTACACACGTGTCGTGCATTGTTGTCGTGCGATTTTCAGATTGTTTGTTGACGTTTCTCGTGAGAATTAATGTTACTTGATTTTAAAAATATGGACTTAATATTAGAATTGCGTGAGTTTATGTGTTAAACTGGAATTGTTCTTTGATGTTTAATTGTGATGTGATTTGTGGTGATTGTGGAATTCTTTCGGAGCCCTAGAAGGTAAATTGTTTACATTTATATGCTAATTTAATTGTAAGATCGTATCTGCAATATTTTATTTATGATTATACTTCGCTCTATAATCTAGGCAAACTTGATTTAATTTAAAATTTGACAGTTACTGAATAGTTATTCATAATCAAATAGAACAGGAACTTTTTATTGATATGTTCAATGAAAAGATGTAACAAATTGACATAAAAATCAATACCATCGTTTTTTACTGCAGAACCTATTTGAATTTTGTGTCAAAATGACAATTTTGTTTTGTTTTTGCAATTAATTTAGATTTAAAACCGTAGTATATATGAAACTAGGGTTTAACTCCAGTATACCCTCTTGTCGACTGAAAGTAGTTTGATGCATGAGCTAGATTAGAAATTTTGCATAATACGATTGGTTCTAAAAATGAATAGTCCAAGTCCTATAGTTGACAGATGGATTGTTGTTATTACGACGGAGAATAAATCGGATGGTTAGGTTAGGTTCGGTTAGGACATAGGCGGGCTTTGGCCTAAGGTAAAGAGGCAATAGCCTAGGGCCCGGATTCAAACTTTTAGTTTAAATAATAGAAATATATAATTTTATTCCCTTATAATGTATATATATATATATATATATATATATATATATATATATATATATATATATATATATATATATATATATATATATATATACAGGCTGGTGACCGCGATTCCCGAACATGGGTACCTATTTAACATGTAAAATCATGGGGTGGCTAGCTCAGTGGTATGAAGTCGGCCTGTGGATCCTAAGAACCCTGGTACCCTAGATTCAATTCCCACAGGCGACAAACAATTTTCATAATTTCAAAAAAAAACTACTCCTGTGGCTCCTCCACCACTAACATCTTTGAAGGCCGTGATTTGACGACTGGTAACCGAACTTCACGCGCAAAATATATCACTTACCGAGATCTGCTTCGGCAGAGTGCCACACCCAGTAATGGGTAGAAGGCGTGATGATATATTTATTTATTTATTTTAAAATCATAATTTTATAATTTCCTGCTTCCCTAATTATTTTAAGTAAGATGACTTCAAATAAAAGTTTTAGGACATAAAATTATGCATCTAATCCAATAAACAAAATCGTAACGACACAAATTAGATCTGAAAATAACGACATTTTTGATAGCCATGAAATTAAAACAAAATAAAAAATGTTTGACCTTTTATCTGTCAAAATAAATTACATAACAAATAAAGAAATTATTTTGGCAGATTAAACGTCAAACATTTAATTTTGTTTCAATTCCATGGCTATCGATAGTTTTGAGGCTATTTTCGTTATTTTCAGATCTAATTTGTGCCGTTAAGAAGCATGCAAAATAGATATAAATATTTTAAATCCGCTTCTGGGTTAAGGGTTAACGGGAGCTAATCTAAAATCGCAATAATAAACCGCCCGAAAGGTAACGGTAAATCATTGTTTTCAAATATTTGGAAACATGAATATCTCCTATACAGCAAAATATCAAAATAAGGCAAGAGGGTATATTGGAGTTTTACCTTTATTCATAATCAAGTACAACAGGATCTTTTTATTGACATGTTCAATGAAAAGGTATAACAAAATGTCAAATTAGCATAAAAATCAATATCATGTCGTTTTTTACTGCAGAACCTATTTGAATTTTATGTCAAAATGTCAATTTTATTTTCTATTTGTCATTAATCTAAATTTTAAAACCGTAGTTGAAGTTTTTACTACATGAAACTAGTTTTTACAGTAACAGAAAAAAAATATCTAATATAGTTTTTATGTAAAAAAACGCGATGTAATCTTTATAAATATTCATAGCAACTGAGATTAATGAAAGTATAAATTCATATGATTGCTATTACTGTCACTTACAAATAAAACGGAATGAAAGCAAGTATTATGCGGATAAATTGTGCGAATAACAATGCCATAAGCATAGAGACAGACACTATCATTTGTTTGTTGTCCCTCGAGGCAGTTTTGTTTTATTTATAACAAACAACCATAGCCTACCTTGATGTGCACCACCAACCGCGACCGAAACAATACCGCATTTGTTTACTACTAACGAGAATCACTGACAGACGGACGACAAATGTCAGACATGAGGAATTATGCTCAAATTCAAAAATTGTTGTTTATTTTTGTTTTTGTTTTTCGTGCAAACCGACACTGCAACTGACAGGAATGAATTAGTTCAGTAGCACAGAATATGTTTAGGTTGCTAATGAGATTTATTACTACTTCTATAGTAAAATTACTATTTTTAAATTAGCAATAATGAATATTAACTATTCATTTTTCGTTCCATTAATAATACATTCCGAAAATATTAGCATACATTCCTATAATTTGTAGCCTATTAATTATACATAAATGTATTGTTTTAATTTTATTATACATAATTATCAAAATATATTCACAGATTTATGATAATTACATACAGGTTGTGCACAGAAATGCGGAACATAGGATTTTTGAAATGTGTGAAATTTGGCTCTGCAGTACATTTTAGAGCAAAAGTACAAGAATAAAAAATTGTTAAGAATTAAATTTTACATTTGAAAAGTTTAAATTTGTTATACTTGTATGTCTGTAATATTAGATATTTGAAAAATAAAAAGTGACATTTTTGTCAAAAATCAAATAGCCGTGAAAATAAAAAACAAATTAAACATGTTTAGAGTTTGAATTATGGCCTTAAGAATCCTTATGTGTAGGTGGTGAATGAATAAAAAATAGTTATTTATTATACTAGTGTTTAATATTCTTAAGTTTTTTATATACCAATAAAACACAAATGTAACACCAAATTTTATCCACAACACATAATTACAGGTATCGAAGAAGATTGGTCGTAACGTTTAACGTTGATTCAGTTATATATATAGTTTTTCAAAATACGATAGATCATGAAGTGGTTGCTAAGTAACAAGTTGTTTACAATGTTTTATAGCTCATAAAACACTAGCGTTTTATGAGCCATATAATTCAACTGAAATCAGTGTAATAATATCTTTATTATATATGGGTTGTGGATAAAAGTATTTATTTTATATAATCATGTATTCGAACATTTCAACCCGACACACGAGACATCATCAGCAAACTTAAAGTAAAATCGTAAGCTCAACGTGCATTTTAATGTACTATGAGTAACAACTTATTATAATACAAGCCAACAACAACAACAACAAAAAAGTCGGAAAACAAAACAGATGAACATCTACACCTGAAGATTGGTACAGTTCTGAATCCTCAGGATTTCCGTTTTTCTGCGGGTCGAAACGTTCGAATACATGATTATATGAAATAAATACTTTTATTTATTCATTCACTACCTACACATAGGGATTCCTGAGGCCATAATTCAAACTCTAAGTTGTTCTTGGATCCATCTTAACCTCACAAATGAAACATAACCTCTTTTTGACATTTCAGTCAACATACATACATACATACATACATACATACATACATACATACATACATACATACATACATACATACATACATACATACATACATACATACATACATACATACATACATACATACATACATACATACATACATACATACATACATACATACATACATACATACATACATACATACATACATACATACATACATACATACATACATACATATCTTCACGCTATATCCCAACAAATGGGGTAGCACGAACCCTAAAATCACTCATAAAATATTCACTAAATAGTCAAGAATGATCTTAATTGTTGAGCTGAACTGCCAGAATGAGATTTTGTTTTATTTGTTTTTTATTTTCATGGCTATCTGATTTTTGGCAAAAATGTCACATTTAGTTTTTCAAATATTTAGTACTTTAGACATACTTGACATGACAAATTTAAACTTTTGAAACGTAAAATTAAATTTTTAACGACCCTGTATAATTAATTATAAATGTATGTATCACATTTTATTGTGGATTTCAAGCTGCTTATTGGCTTACATTACATTACATTTCTATTTTCTTTTTATTTCATCCTAGTTTAATGGAGCACGTTTATTGGTAGTGCATTCTATCAATTTGGTGCTTGTTCTGCCAATAAAATTTAAATCACGTTAAACCTTCATTTAAATAAATAAAAGTAGATCTAAGTTACATATCATATGAAATAGTTCACATTGCTTTCAAACATTCTAATTGACATTGTCAATTTGAAGTACATTTAAAATTTAAGTTTTTACTGCAAAAAATAACAAGCGAAGCGAGTTCAGTCAAAAAAACGTTTGTTGATTGAGAATTAATTGTATTATAGACTGCTGACCGAATTTTTTAACAGACTCACATTTTACAGTTACTTTGCAATGAATTGAATAGTGAAGTACATATTTGTATTCTAGAATGAATGCTTACTAAAAATAGCTGTCTGCTAGCACAACTACACTTTACGTCTCGAACTGTATATTCAAAACTTTAATTGAAGTAACAATTAAGTAAATAACAGCAATTAACAGTGACATTCTATGAAACATTTGGGTTGGCGGCATTCTTTAACATATTGTTTTAGTGGGCCTTTGAACCTATTAGTTTAGTGCTTTACTGGTAAAGTAGTCAACAATATTTTCCATACTTACTCAAATTTTAATCAGGACTATTTGCCGATAATGTCGTTATTTAATTTATGCAAATAGAAAATAAATATATACAATATCTCAAATAGCTTCACAATTATATAATTTTTGAAACCGTGAGAATACGACAACAAAAATACGTTGTTGTTGAGGTTGAAAATGTAGGTAAATTAAAAGTAGTTATTTGTATCACTAGGCCAGAAACTGTATTTTTGCTAGTACTCGCAAAACAGTTTGTGGACGTATGATACACAAGATTTTTCGCGCCTATTTAATGAAATTATTGATTTAAAATTGGTAAAAACTTCTAACCTCCAAGGACTCAACGCATGAAATTGACAGTCTCCTAACATCATAACATTTATTAAAGATACTTCAATTATCTGTATATATTTTTTTTAATAGCAACTGCAAATTGAATTTTATTTGCTTATATTTGAGTTTAAAATGAATAAATTAACTTTAAATTGGTAAAAATTTCTAACCTCCAAGCACACATTGACACTGACAGCAATTGGTGTCAGTGACAACATTACAAAACTTCTTAGCTTTTACCGGAGAGCGTTCGCTAAAAATATAATTTCCAAACGATTTTGATATATTACTCGGCAGAGCTGGCCAGTAGCTAGCTACTTTTGTAGCTTAGCTACTAGCTTAGCTACATTTACCGTAGCTGTAGCTTAGCTAACTGTGAAAAAATATAGCTGTAGCTTGTAGCTAGCTACTTTTGTTTTCTATTAGCTTAAAAATAACAACTGAAACTACTTTTAAAGCTACTTTCTGTAGCTCAAAGCTACTTTTTGTAGCTTAAAGCTACTTTTTGTAGCTTAAAGCTACTTTTTGTAGCTTAAAGCTACTTTTTAAGCAGAAGGTCAACAAAGTACGCATGCGTACAAGCTAAACCCACACAAAATAATTATTTGTTGCCGGTTCTAACTGGCTCTAATACGCAAAAATACACAGTAGGTGCCAGATGTTATTTGCTATTTTTAATATTTATGTACATAATACTAAATTAACAGTCATTATAACAAAAGACTGATTATATGACAATGGAAAATTTAATTATTTCACAATAATTTAAAAAAGTAGCTTTAAAATTTAACAGCTACTTTAACGAAAGCTTTTAGCTATATTTTACAAAATATAGCTTATAGCTGTAGCTTAGCTACTTTTTTAAAGAATAGCTGTAGCTGTAGCTTAGCTACTTTTTTAAAGAATAGCTGTAGCTGTAGCTTAGCTACTTTTTCTAAGTAGCTTGCCCAGCTCTGTTACTCGGACAGAGGCGCGAAAAGGTATATTACATAATAAGTCAGGAAAGTGATATTTTACTTAAAATACTCGGCCTGTATACTACTCTTTTTTGAAACCGTTTAATTTTAATCATAAATAATTGAAAACGTTTAAATTTTTTGATAAGAATCATATTGACAGAGGACAACGTATCTATGGTTACAAAAAAAAGCAATCAGCTAAAGTACAAAACAGTCAGATAAAGTCTTTACCAGACTGTTTTTTTTTTGTAATCTTGGATACATTCTTTATCTGATTATTTTAGTAAAAATCTACTTTCTTTACTAAAAATGGTCAGAAAAGTAGGCACTTTCTTCTCGGTTTCAGGAAAAATAAATAGTTACGTATTACTTGTACGACAACAAAAATTAATGATGTTTGTAATTTTTACTTTCTTATACGTAGTATAAGGAAGTATTGGAAACGTGAAAAAAATCGTTGACGAGATTTTCGCGGAAATACATGTTTTGAGGTCCACTGAATCTGTTTTGATCATTTTCTCAATGATGTCTGTGTGTGTGGATGGATGGATGGATGTGTGTCCGGTCGTGCAATATCTCATGAACGAGATAAGATTTGTTAACGAAACTTGGTAATTATAAGTTTCATGAAAATACGAAGAGCTGAGTTGATTTTGAATGAAATTGAAAAACCGGAAGAGGAAGTTTACTGGACACACGAAACAATAAATTCCATTTATTTCAAAAATGGAATCAGTTACGAAAAAAAGTTTCAAATAAAAGATGTTAGCAAAAATATTTGAAACATAAAATGTTATTTGAAATTTTCCTGTATATGCGTCTAATTTTGAGAAAAACTAATTTATATATTTAATAATATATTTCAATAATCATAGTAGCAATAGAAACAAAAAACAAAAACATCTTTAACATTTATATGTCAAATAATAATTGTCAAACGCAAGGAGCAAGTCATAAGTGTTCAATTCAGCGTTTTTAATAATGAAATATGCTGTGTATAAGAAAGTCGTGTGGTGACCACACCAGATTTTTTATTTTGGAAAGTCACTAAATAAACAATAAAAAGATTCAATTTCGTATCCCATGTAATCATGAACGAATACAAATAACTTATAATTAAATAAGTAAATGAGAATAAAAAAGAATCAGACATCGTAAATAAGAACCCCCTATGTCATCTTTGCACCCCAACATCAATAATGTAACATCCCTATTGATTTCAAAAATCAATTCATCCCATATAAAAAGCATTAGTACACATTGTTCGTTCGCCGAGTGCAAATATTTACTTCTGTAATTCCGAGTAAGCTTTAGATCGAAGCTAACAAACCTACAAACCCGAAGCCTTCCTTGTTCGAATTTAGTGGGGTAGCCACGGGGTTCCTACCAACCCACGGAAAATTAAAAACTCAACAATAGCGAGAGCAAAGCTTTTATTTGTTCAGTATATCTAGCATTTAATCACAAAACTTCCACGAGAGTAAGAAGAAACAAAAAATAAAATCCGCACATAATGAAAGTCAAGACTTATGATCGCCATTATACTGTACACAGAGTAAAATGTTATCTCGGAAGACTACCACGCTATGCAAATTTACTTGGTGCGTCATTGACTACAGTTATCGAGATTCTAGTAAATTGAAACGACCAAAATATTTTGTCCATTGATGATGAAATAAATTCCATTTGTTGTAAATCATTTCTAAGCTGTATTAACATGACTTATATATTCAAAATAAAATGTTATATCATTTTTATTGAAATAAAGAGGAATGAAACATTAATGGTAGGTTTATGCAGTTACGACATAAAAATAGATATTGAATCAGTAAATTAAATATATTGGTATGTTTAACTACTAATGGCCATTTGCACCACTACCGTTTAACATTTAAACGAAGGTCTAAATTTTAAGCAGTTTGCACAGTTACTAAAGTTAGGTTTAAACAGTCCATCTGTAGTTTAATTTAAACCCTACTGCATCCTCTGCTTAACAATACAATTACGCGACAGTTGCCGGATACCTACTTGAAAGAAATGAATGTGAATATGTTTTTCTTTTAAATTACTTTGAAAACAAATGACATTTTTACTTTCTTATACACAGTATAAGGAAGTATTGGAATCGTGAAAAAATCGTTGACGAGATTTTTGCGGAAATACGTGTTTTGAGGTCCACTGAATCCGTTTTGATCATTTTCTCAATTATGTCTGTGTGTGTGTATGTATGTGTGGATGGATATGTGTCCGAGTGTGCAATATCTCATGAACGAGATAAGATTTGTTAACTAAACATGGTAATTGTAAGTTCCATGAAAATAGGAAGAGCTGAGTTGATTTTGAATTAAATTGAAAAACCGAAAGAGGAAGTTTACTGGACACACAAAACAAGAAATTCCATTTATTTCAAAAATGGAAAAAGAGTTTCAAAAAAAGATGTTGGCAAAAATATTTGGAACATAAAATGTTATTTGCAATTTTCCTGTATATGCGTCTAATTTTGAGAAAAACTAATTTTTATATTTAATAATATATTTCAATATGGTAGCATTAGAACAAAAAAACATAAATTTTAATTTTCGCTTTATCTAGTTATCTATGTCTTTTTTCGGAAAAACAAATACATCATTAAAATGGTCAACTAATTTGACAACTTTGGCTCTAATTAATCGTATTTCACGATTCTTGAGATACCAAGGGTTAGACTCGAAAAACGGTCATCTTGTATATGCCTCATCAGTAAAGTAGTCAACAATACAAAAAAATTATACGTCTACAAATTTGATATTTTATATGTTCCCATCAGATAAATGCAGAATTACTGAAAAACTAAGTTACATGTTTAATAATATTATATAACATTCATATATTCTAAATATATGGGATGGCTAGCTCAGTGGTATGAAGTCGGCCTGTGGATCCTGAGGTCCCTTGTTCGATTCCCACAGGCGACAAATTTTCATAATTTGAAAAAGCTATCCCTGTGGCTCCTGCACCACTAACATGTTTGGCGGCCGTGATTTGACGACTGGTAACCGCACTTCACGCGCAAAAATATATCACTTACCGAGATCTGCTTCAGCAGAGTGCCACACCCAGTAATGGGTAGAAGGCGTGATGATATATTTATTTTATTTTATATTCTAAATATTAAATATTCTGCGTATAAGAAAGTCGTGTGGCGACCACACCAGATTTTTTATATTGACGATATGGACAATGATGTAGAAGACATAAGGACTATAGAAAATAAGTAATTAATTTTATAGGTTCGATTATGAAATTTTTTTTAAACAATTTCGTTTGAAGAGCTATAATGTATATAATTTATTAACTTTAGTAGAACATCAATTGAAATTATCGTATAATTTGTAAGTAATAATTTACTAGAAATGATATATGTATATATGTACACCGAAATACAACCAAAACATCGATAATTAATTTGAAAACACAACTGCTCACTTGTGCTTGAAATGTCAAAACAAATTGTAAACAAAAATGTGTAAATTTAAAGTAGCAAAAGTACTAGAATGTTAGGAGATAATAAAAAAATTCTTATATTCATACAATGTATAATACTCCTAAAATATATTGTCATAAAATCTAAGGCTTAAGCAAGCCACAGTTAGATATTACCCGTGCAAACCATTAAAAAGTTAAAGAATAGCTTAGCTTAAACTCAGTTTACATAAACCGAGAAATTAAACGGTAGTTGTGCAAACGGTCATAAATAACGACAACACCGAACTATATTCTATATAACTTACTGTCTTTAATGTTCGATCATAAGATATTTCGCTGAAATTCTAAGTTTGACTAGGAATGAATCCAGACTCGCTAAGACCAAATTGTACAGACCTGTCTTTATTCCTACTTTCAAAGAAACAGCTGTGTTAGGTTCAAACCTCGAGTTCAAGATATTTGAGTCTGTTTCAACTTCGCAAGTTGTACGCAGTCTATGTTAATATTCTCTGCGTCAATGTCGAGTTCGCAGAAGTAATGTTTGGCATTGTGAAACGGCCCTAATTTCGCTGTAAGGAGAATTTGGTGAAGTGTAAGGTGTGGTTAGAATTTGATATATGTTGCTGTTTATAGGTTAAGTTGCAAAGGGAATGTCTAATGATGTTTTGATTAAATTTGTTCGTATCCTGCTAATTTGAGGATCGTATATGAAGGGAAGAATGAAGCAGGTATGCGTCTTAGAAACTATGTTTATTAATTTTGCTTTGTGTTGCTGTTGTCAAAGTTAAAATTAATAAAGAGAAAATAATAACTGTTGACGAAGTACGCTGTTTCATATAAATTAATTACATGTGGGAGGTAAAGCAGATTGGTAATGGTAATTTTCTTATTAAATGAGGCAATTTATAGCTAAATAATTAACTAGTAGAGCGAAGTAAAGAATTTTCATTATTTGAATACTTCTTAAAACCTATTCATTCATATTATACAATTTATGTAGGTATACAAATTCTACTTTCATTTGCTATTATTGAAATCTCAGAAATTATAAGAGATAAGTTCATATTGGGTTCAATACTACAAAACGGTAGATACTACATGGTAATACAGATGTCGGATAAAATAAAAAACAAAAATTATTTGCACTTCTTATGATGTAGGTATGCATTGTTAGTGTCACTGATTTCAATAGTAATTTTTTTATTTGACAAAATTAAATTATCTTAATACAAGTAATCATTTACCTAATGTTGCATAATGAATACATATTTTTTTTAGTATTATTCATATGTTAAATTGAAACCAAGTACATTATATTGTATCTGCCAAGTACAAATAATTTTGCGAATTTTTAAAAATTCTTTTAGATCCGAAACCAGTACATTATATAGTATCTGCCATTTCTTTCTTGAAGTATTGAGCATCTTTTATAGATTAGTAGACGAATCACTAGATATTGGATAAAAATTAATGTTTGAATTTTTCCTGTACTAATTATTTTGAATAGTTGTATGTCGGGAATAAATACAGAGTGATCAAGAGAAATTGTTACAGTTGGTAATAAAAATATCTATTTAAAATTGGTGAGCCTGATATATAAATTAATTTCCTGTTCAGTGACATATGAAAATTTAAAATTAAATTTGAGTACATTTAGTTCTTATTCGTTTTTAGTTATATTTTTCTTAAATATCCATAAATAAAATTGTTGTTTCCCTCAACCTTTTTTTACTAAAAGTCAAAATTCTATTAGTTGTCAAACTCCTGACATAACCTATTTGTATTTATTTGACATGTCAAATAGTATTTCCGCCTTTACCTGGCGTTATGTCAATTGTGGAATAAAAAGATCTCGGGAAATGTATTGCCAACTGTAACAATTCCTTTTGATCACTCTGTACTTTTGTGGAGTATATCATATATTTTTCTGTGATATGTTTTTGAATATAATATCTAACTCAATGTTATTGTAGTTTAATTTTGTTGTGATTTTTAACATTTTATTTTGTTGCGTATGTTCAAATTGCACTATGAACGGTAGGTTCCTAGATTTCCTATACTATAACTGAGTCCTTCATTATTTTTTATTTTTTTTATTAAACTTCATTTGAATTGAAAACATTCCATTGTTTTAGAAAGTCTTAATTGTTATTCATTAAGCCATAATTATTGTAATTGTAGTCAAATAAATGACCTATTTTATCACATCGAAAAATATATAAATAAAATTTAAATAACTTTTGTGACAAATAATTAAAAATGTGGATGGTGTCACTTATCAATAAGAAACATAAATAAGATTAGAATTAAAAAATCAACACTAGGTAAGTTTCAAAAAATATAAAGTTTATTAACTATATGTATTTCGGTCGACTAGACTATCATCAGGTAATAGTAACAAGATTATTGTTACAATTACCTGATTTTTTAAATTTTATTATAAAAAATGTTTCAACGAGAACCGACAGGGAAATCTATTGAATATAATAAATAAGTTTATTTTATTCAATGGTTTCATTACCACTGGTACGTTTCACTTCACTAATTTATGTGAAGTAACAGTATTTAACAATCATTTTTATCTAAGTAACATATTCATTAGCTAAGAAATAAAATATATTTATCAATTCTTTATCTAACAACGTAAACAAAACAATAACATCAAAATTAGCTGTATATTAGACCAAGACAGACAGACAAGAGAAGTAAAAAGAATTTGGAATAGAATAGATCAATAGATATTCGAAAAGGATTAAAGAGATATTACAATTATTGTGATTTAACTCAAATATCTAAAAGACCAATAACATTTTTTAAACTTTGATTGTTTAATACAAAGTTTGTCTAGTCTTAATATAAATAACTAATTTACCATTTTATGACTATAGTGAAGGACCCCTTTGGAATTAATTTCCTGTTTCCTATTTCACAGCGTAATACATAATAGAGCTATTGTATCACTGAATTAAATAAATGATTTCGTAGTATTTCAGTGTCATTCAATTTCTGAGTTGAACTACTCGTACTTGGAATTTAAATGTAGGCGTCTGATACACCTACCATATCAACACAGGTTTCTGTCAACGACCAAATGAAAAATAAATAAAATACATTTTATAGATATCTGCATACGTCTATCACAACAGGTACATTGCACTAATTAACATATGTGATATAAAAGCTAATAGTTTTTATTGTTGAAAGGTATTTATGAATAATTCATTAGATTATTTTTTGCAATATTCCTAACTTGATTATGTGAGGCGAATAAATATGCAAAAAAGTAAAAATAATATGAATGTTCTCTTAAAAATCGCACTGTTTGGTACAAATGAGGTATGATTAATTTAATTGAAACTTACTTGCTGCAGTAATACGTAGGTATGTTAATAATAAGAGGTTATTAATCTCCTTATTATAAAATTATCAGTTATTGCTGGCGTCCACGCCAACATGATTGTATTCTAGTAAAAATAACGTAAGTTATTAGTAACGTCGAGACGAGATCGACTGAACGAGAGATGAGAAATGAAGATATAATAACATGCTTCCGTTTTGTGCAGAAGCATTCCCAGTTAATTGAGATTAATTATGCATTAACAAGGTACTCAATATCCGCGACAAGCTCTGCTATAATTATAGTTATCGACATATGAACCAGTATGCATATTTTCAATTTCTATTTTAATGCAGATAATTGAAAGTTTTATGAAGGTTTTCTAGTTTTACATAAATCTAATTATGTGTTTGCTGGCTCATTGCTTTCCTTTTAAATTACACAACTGGGCACTATCGGTATATGATATATTTTTACAAATGCAGTTAGAATAATAGTTATTTGTATAGTTTGTTCGGAACATTAGTGTTTCGCGTATTGAAGAATTAATTTTTCGGCTGAGGCGTGAGTCGCGGTAGACAACATTGTGAGAATGCCCAACACATTATACGAACGAGGTGTACACAATATTTTTTTCTATGACTGCTATGAAAAGTTGATTTTTATGCTTTCAGTTGTCATCGTAAAGTTGATGGTTACTGAGTAACGAACAATTAAATACTTTACCGCGCGTCTCCTATAGCAACAAGCGGTAAAATACTTTACCGCTCGCTTAGAAAAATATAAATTGTTGCTGAAATCTTAATTTATTAAAACAGACTTACAAAATCTAAAATATAGGTAAGATTCATTTTTACACTTTTACACATATTATACATGAAGTTAAACCTGAACGCAGCTGGGCAGCAATGCCAAGTTAATGAGAATGAGGGATGTTAAATTTGAAAGTGCAGTTTTGACAGTTTTGTATATTAATTCCGAAACTTAAATTGGTGTTTGATGAATTTGAGGATAAATTAGCTTCTGTGATATTCTCATTAGAATTTTCAGTTAGTACGCCAATCACTATTTTCGGAGATTTTTGAGCACATTTTATTTGTGTGAAAATTTATTACAAACAATGATTGTTGATAACAGATTTTTTAAATTATTTACTTGGACACTGATATCGTCATGGCTCCTCCACCACTAACATGTTTGGGGGCCGTGATTTGACGACTGGTAACCGCACTTCACGCGCAAAATATATCACTTACCGTGATCTGTTTTAGCAGAGTGCCACACCCAGTAATGGGTAGAAGGCGTGATGATATATTTATTTATTTTATTTTACATACAATACAGAAATTGGTGAAATGTGAATTGAACTAGCCCCATAATTTAAAATTTGTTAGTAAGTCGTAGAAAAAAAATATGTGTCTCTAGCGTAAAGTATCTTTATTGCTCTCGGTCTATTGCAGCGCTCGCTTCGCTCGCGCTACAATTACCGAGCACGAGCAATAAAGATTCACTTTACGCACTTGATACACAAATAACTATTATGTATCTTCTTCATGTATGATTATAATACTAGACATTTTATTACGAGTAGCCCTTCTACATAATTTTAAAACTGTTTTATATCTATGAATATGTTTATGTAACCAAATATAAAATTATTTTAACAATGGTCATTATAATAAAAGTAAGTAATAAAGTAGTGTTGACAAAAAAAATTAATTTGTGGACAATAGTAAATGTTAACTTTTTTTCATCTACTATCAATACATAATATCAACATTAGCTAACTATTTTCGCTATCGTAATTATACATTTTACTGCACTAATACGGTAAAGTGAATATAAACTTTACTTGTTTCTTAATTTCGTTTATGATTTTATTAATGAAACGTCAAAATATTTATTTTTATTATAATTCGAATAAAATTCACGATATTAGATAAAACGTTGTACGATATGCGTATCATAAATAATTATCTTTTTTTGTGTTGTAATGGTATAATCAATAATGGCTGCAATAATATAAATACGTATTCCTTATTAATGCTTGTAGTTCGGCATTTTTCTTTTTAAATGTGTGTACTTCCAAAATGAGAATGGATTAAAAGTTGTGTGCCACGGGTTCCATTTTTAAATTAATTATCGGTTCCAGTGTTGTATACTCATTTCTTATTCATTACTTTTACGATGTTTGTTTTTGAAATTTTACATTATTACTGAAATTTACCTTATTTAAATTAACTAATAATTTGCTTACAGATGGTAGATGTGAAGAAAGTTATTTTTTATAGTAATAATTGAATACAGTTCTAATATCTATGATTATTTCCTGACAGCATATCAATAATTTCACTGTTACATTGAATCTTAATTACAACATTGTGTATTTTTCTATTCTGCTCCTCTTGTATTAATCTAACTTTAATACTTTAAGAAATTCTGACAGTCACACCGGTGAATAACCTGTCATTACCATAAAAAATTCCTTCAAAATCTCCTTCAAGCAAAAACCATCAACAAAAACCCGTCTAGTCAGGAAGTAGCGCTGAGATAAAGTAGCAGTTCTTAATACGCAGCCAGTGATGCATACAACAATGATAACGACCGGAGATACACGTAATGCAGCATGTTATGTTTGGGAGTCAGCACTAACGCACTAACAGCCCCAGCAGCACTAAATGCAGCTCTGCATGATGCTGCAGATGCTGAGTTGACAAGGACGATGTTCACTATGTTCACATGATGAATTTCATCTAAATTGAATCGTTAACCCCATTATAGAATTTCATTTACGGAGTAGATCGCTCAGTGGTATCGAGTCGGTTTGTAGATTCTGAAAAGCCTGGTTCGATTCCCACAACCGACAAACATTTTCATCACATTACTCCTGTGGCCCCGTCATCACTAACATCTTTGGGGGCCGTGATTTGACAGCTGGTAACCGCATTTCACGTGCATATATATATATATATCACTTACCGAGATCTGCTTCGACAGAGTGCCACACCCTGTAATGGATAAGAAGTGTGATGATATATTTATTTATTTTGTTTATTTTTTAACAGCCATCATAGTTCAGTGGTGGTGGATTCAAATCCAGCCCAAGGAATAGTTGTTTGTGATCTCTTAGTGTTGGTTATGTAATGTTGAAAATATTTAATATTGAGAAAGGCAAAATCAAAGCAAGTCCTTCTAATATACTTATTTAAAAGTTATGTTAGGTTTTAATTTCGTAGTCAAAATTGTATTGGATTAGGATGTAATTGAGATAGACAATCTGATAAATTTCAAATTTATGATTAAACTATCTGTAGATTCGGTAAAAAAATTAATATTTAGTTTTATAACATAACTTAGATTAACTAAATAATACTCATCAATGCAGTTTGACTGCAACAGCGCGATTAATATTTGTAACTGAAGATTTTAATTCCTGTTGTAAAATAAATAATTGCATGCTATTTGTTGTGTATATATTTGTACATAATAACTATATTTTACTCCGTTCATTAATTCATTCTAAGCCTGCAATAAATAAAATCTGGGTTATCAGAATTAGCTTTAGTTTAGTAATAAAAACACTTTTGAAATTATAGTTTTAAATATTAATTTGCTTTTTATTTATAAGTTCTTTTCTAGATATATAATAATAATGTATTTATCATTATTTAAGTACAATAGGTACAATATAATATACTACAATAGAACAGTGGGCAGAACATTATTCATATTTACCGCGTGGTAAAATAAAACCATTATTTTTTCACCATATTAAAATTATCGCTGTGGCATAAATTTAACATTTTTTGATAATGATTATTAAAGACAAAAAAAAGCCCGTAAAAAAATACCAGATATACTTCAAAATTAACTTGATAAGCACAACATTTATATATTTATCAATCAGTTATTAGGTAAATGTAAATATAAATTATACATAGATTCCTATATTTAACAGGCGGGAATAATTATAACAGAAATATAACAGTTGAATGAAAAATTGAGCAATAAGCGTATACCTATTTACATACTCAGTATTTTAATATTTGCTTTTACAATTGCTAAAAATGAGAGAATGAGACATAACGTTAATTTCCACAACAAATTTATAATTTATAATAGAACTTGAGGTAGAAAATATGCATCATGAAACCACAGGCGGACTTTTGCCTAGGCTAAAGAGGCAATAGCCTAGGGCCCAAAAATTTTAGGGCTCGGAAGTTTTTAGTTTAAATAATAGAAATATATATACAGGATGGTGACCGCGACTCTCGAACATGGGTATTTAACATGTAAAATCAGAATTTTATAATTTCCTGCTTCCATAGTTATTTTAAACAAGACAGCTTTAAATAAAAGTTTTAGGAAATTAAATTCTGCATCTAATCCAATAAACAATATTAATTTTGCATGTGTCGTAACAGCACAAATTAGATCTAAAAATAACGAAAATAGCCTCAAAACTATCGATAGCCATGGAATTGAAACAAAATTAAACAAATGTTTGACGTTTAATCTGTTAAAATAATTTCTTTATTTATTATGTATGTCATTTATTTTGACACATAAAACGTTAAACATTTATTAATTTTGTTTCAATTTCATGGCTATCGATAATTTAGTTATTTTCAGATCTAATTTGTGCTGTTACGAAGCATGTAAAATTATTACTTTCTTATACGCAGTATAAGGAAGTATTGGAATCGTGAAAAAAATCGTTGACGAGATTTTCGCGGAAATACGTGTTTTGAGGTCCACTGAATCCGTTTTGATCATTTTCTCAATGATGTGTGTGTGCGTGTGGATGGATGGATGGATGTGTGTCCGTATGTGCAATATCTCATGAACGAGATAAGGTTTGTTAACGAAACTTGATAATTATAAGTTTAATGAAAATACGAAGAGCTGAGTTGATTTTTAATGAAATTGAATAGCCGGAAGCGGAAGTTTACTGGACACACAAAACAATAAATTCCAGTTATTTCAAAAATGGAATCAGTTACGAAAAAATGTTTTAAATAAAAGATATTAGCAAAAATATTTGGAACATAAAATGTTATTTGCAATTTTCCTGTATATGCGTCTAATTTTGAGAAACAAAAAAACATAAAATTTAATTTTTGCTTTATCTAGTTATCTATGTCTTCTAATGGAAAGAAACTAAATTACATGTTTAATAACATATATTCTAAATATTATATATGCTGTGTATAAGAAAGTCGTGTGGTGCCCACACCAGATTTTTTTTGTTTATTGGGTTAGATGCAGAATTTTATGTCCTAAAGGGCCCGAAATAAATATTTTGCCTAAGGCCCGAAATATTTTAAATCCGCTTCTGTTTATGGGGTAGGTGGCTCAGTGGTATCGAGTCGGCCTGTGAATCCTGGTTCGATTTCCACGAGAGGAAACTAAAATTCTATTTAATAATTTACTAACACTTTTCTCACCAATAATTTTTCCTATATTAATATTTATTAAAGAAAAATAATAAAATTTGATGATAGTAACACTGACAGATTCAATAAATATTTGAACTATAATTTATTTTGATATATATATTAGTTAGGTTAGTGTTCAAATTTATAATTATCTAGATTATGTTAATTAAGAAGTGTTTTGTTTTAATTGCAATAATTATCCCTGTGGCTCCTCCACCACTAACATGTTTGGGGGCCGTGATTTGACGACTGGTAACCGCACTTCACGCGCAAAATATATCACTTACCGAGATCTGCTTCAGCCTAGCAATAACAGCTACACTGATAAACTTATGTTTGACATTTTTACAACTAGACGCCCTGACAAATTCACAAAAAATAACTCCTAAAAGCAGTTGCACAAAGTTTAGTTTTGTAGCACTATTTTTAACAAAATTAACTTTGTAACTGCGATATAGAAAAAGTAAGTCGTTCGCCAGCGGTTCGCCAGCGTTTCGCCAAGTGTATCGCTTATGGGCGCTTCCTCAGCGCGTCGCTGGGCGAACGACTATGCATACCAGTGTAAATGTTCCCTCGTATTTGATTCGAATTCCCTCTCGCTTTCTACTTCATCATAAGCGGAGTACATCAATTCCAATTTTCATGTAAATTGTAATCGATTCCGAATGAATCTGTATATTGTCATTCTGGGACTAAAACTAGGAGCTCATGTGAACATAGAACATAGTAATTTGACTGTCATCCTTCATCCTTGACGAAGGTCTCTTGTAATTGCACGTCCCATGTCGTCATGTCGTGTCATCCTGCGTTTCATATTTAGTTCGTAGTTCGGTGGTTTTGGCCCGCTGATGTTGCTGTTGTTGATGTTCCACTCACTGAACATCCAATGGTTTCCGTCTTTTAATTGTATGCTTCAAAATAATGTTATAGTAATGGTGGTTGATCGTAGTGTGCGTGTTGACAAAAACTTGCTACGTGCTTTTGTTCAAATGCGAGGGTGACAGATGAAATGTTTAATATGTGTTTCTCTGTTTCGGCTTTAGAATACCATATTCTCGCACGCATATTGATGCTAGAGCTTCATTCTTAAACGGTTTTTGCTAGGGTTGTTGATTTTACGAATATTCGAGAATTCGAATGTTCGGATTTATTGAACCTTCGAATTTAAATTTGAATTTTCGAATTTTTCGAATTTTTTGAATTTTGCGAATTATTTGAAATGTTTTAGATCCTAACGTGGTATGAATTATTTTCAAAATAAACTCATTTGCAGAGTTTTGTATTAATTCGTAAGTAATTATTATTAATGATTATTGTTTGCCAAATTATTTAAATTTAGATTTAAAATTTCGTTACACTGTCAAAAACGTTATATTTAAGACGTTTTTGTGTCCTTTTTATTGTCATTTTAAAACGTTTTACTAAAAATCCATAGCATTTAGATGGGCGGTTAAGAGAGTAGATGGCTTAATTAAGACGCCTAACCTTACAGAGTTTATGCAGAATACTTCGTCGAATTTATTATTTAATTCGTGTCCGACTTTTCACGAATTATGCGTGAGCGTACTTGGAGATGACAGATGGCGTTAATTAATTGGCAAAAAATTCGAAGCTTCGGAAAATTCGAAAAGTTCAAAAAATTCGTAAATTCGAAAATTCAAAAAGTTCAAAAAATTCAAAAATTCGAAGATTCGAAGCTTTTTGACGAAGTTAAAAAATTCGAATGTTCAGAAATTCGAAATTCGGTGGAAATCAACAACCCTAGTTTTTGGTGATATATTGCTATCGTAGATTGGTATAACTGCATTAAATACATAAAATATCTAGGCAACTGACAAAATAAAGAAACACAATTTATACCATTATCTAAGCAACGGACAAAATCAATTGCAAATCACTGTCACCAACTTAACTATTTTACCAAAAATTTCCCTTAATGGCAAATGTCAACTATTTTTATAAAGATATTATGTAAAGGAAAGCCGAAACAGAGAAAATTAATTCACTAAAACGTTCGTTACAGAAGGCATTTCTAGCACTCGTTCGTTCGTCCCCTCGCTTGTATTTTAATATTCTATTTTTATTGTGTTGGATTATTTTTATGATGAAAAATATATAACCTATTGTTCCTGAATAATGAATAATTTTTATCAAACATACCAGCCTTTGAAATGATTTTCAGATTTAAAATTATCAGAAATTCAAATAGCTCCCACATTAAACTTTTAACGTTAATGGCCAATTGCATCAACAAAACTTTGTTTAATTAATAAAAGCATATCGAAGTTACATGCCATATAGAATAATTGATAGTGCTGTCAAACATTTGATATATTTTTATTTATTTAAACTAAGTTTAACATTCAAGTTTTGTTGGTTCAGCTGGTGATAAGTGTCGTTCACGTTTTTGTCAAGAAAACTTAATGATATTTAATTTTCGACGATTTACTTTGACTAATGTAAACGAGGATTCATACTAATGTATCGTTATTTTAAAGAAATTGGAATTACATATCGTGGGAAAACAAGAATATTTTATTGTTTTAAGAAATGAGTTAAATTTATTTATTTATTTATTTAATTTGTTATGGAGTAATGGCTCAGTGGTATCAAGTCGGCCTGTGGATCCTAAGAATCCTGGTTCGATCCTCACAGGCGACAAAACATTTTCATCAATTTAAAATTACCTCTGTGGCTCCCCCACAACTAACATCTATGAAGGCCGTGATTTGACGGCGGGTAACTGCACTTCACGCGCATAAATATATCACTTACCGAGATCTGCTTTGACAGAGTGCCACATCTAGTAATGGGTAATAGGTGTGATGATTAAAAATAATTATGGGGTGGCTAGCTCAGTGGTATGAAGTCGGCATGTGGATCCTGAGAACTCTGGTTCGATTCCCACAGACGACAAACAATTTTCATAATTTCAAAAACTACCCCTGTGGCTCCTCCACCACTATTATCTTTGGGGACCGTGATTTGACGACTGGTATCCGCACTTCACGCGCAAAATATATCACTTACCGAGATCTGCTTCGGCAGAGTGCTACACCCAGAATGGGTAGAAGGCGTGATGATATATATATATATATATATATTTATTAAAAATAACCTTTGTGGCTTTTTTTACAAACTTTGAAGGCCGGGATTTGTCAAATGGTAAGCACAGAGCACGAGAAAAAATATATCTTATATCTATCAAGAACTGCCAACAAATTACCTCATCCAGAAATAAGTCAATAATGTGATGATAAGTATGTACATTATTCTATTAATAATATTGAACTAATAAACGCTGTATATTTCCAACATCAAGTATTAAACTACATAGTTTTGTAAATAAAATCATTTCTAGATTAGACACTACATAAATAATTTTTCTTATTTGATATGCAATAAAAATGTACAGAAAGCAATAACAAACTTAAATTTTATTTATCATATTGTTTTAACTAACATTCTTGGAGGCCATGATTTGACGACTGATAACCGCACTTCACACGCATAAATATATCACTTACCGAGATCTGCTTCGGCATTGCCACACCTAGTAATAGGTATAAGGCGTAATGATATATTTATTTTATTTTTCCATATCATAATGGGGTAATGGCTCAGTAGTATCAAGTCCCCACAGCCGACAAAACATTTTCACCAATTTAAAATGACCCCTGTGGCTCCTCCACCACTAACATATTTGGGGGCCGTAATTTGACAGCTGGTAACCGCACTTCACGCGCATAAATATATCACTTACCTAAATCTGCTTCGACAGAGTGCCACACCCAGTAATGAATAAAAGGCGTGATGATTTATTTATCTATATATCTTAAATGAAAAAATGTTAAAAGAATAAAGAAAACTATAAATTTTGCTAATCCCGGCGCCAATTTAGCTATTATATATTCTTGTGTCTTAAATCTATAAAATTACATTCGAATTTGTGGGGTGGCTAGTTCAGTGGTATGAAGTCGGCCTGTGGATCCTGAGAATCCTGGTTCGATTCCCACAGGCGACAAACAATTTTCATTATTTCAAAAGCTACCTCTGTGGCTCCTCCACCACTAACATCTTTGGGGGCCGTGATTTGACGACTGGTAACCGCACTTCACGCGCAAAATATATCATTTACCGAGATCTGCTTCGGCAGAGTTCCACACCCAGTAATGGGTAGAAGGCGTGATAATATATTTTTTTTTTATATATGGGAAAATAATTTTCATGTATCGATAATAAATAAATTTATAAATTAAAACGCATATAAAACCAAATCACGTAATGTAACACTTTTTACCTAATTCATATTTTCACCACATAAACAACGAACAAAAAAAAATATCGTCTACGTCCATACACGTAACCTGTCGCGAACAAGTTCAACAAACCACGACGGCTCTGCAAACCCAAGAAAACCGCGCAGTTTTCCCATTACTTCATCCATACGCCGCGAACACGAAATGCATTTCGATATGATTGATAGAAAACACGGTCGCTGTAACGCTATAACGGCGTTTCCGCGCTCGTATGTCACTCGTGATTTATAAAGTTTGCACAAGACCAAGTTGCTAGGAAATGGACACACTAACACCGTGAGGAGTGGATGGTGAATGCTCGATTTTATTTTATCTAGTTAGGTGTGAATAGAGTTAATCTAGTCGCTGATTATTAATGATGTGCTGTAGACTAACGTTAGAACTACTCAGATAGAAACTTTACAATGATGTTATCAAAAATATAAGATCTTTTCCTTTGTCTGTTTATCATCTCTATATTATTCTAGAAGTAAATATTTCAGCTAAAAGATACGAAGAATTTTATTTTTACCACTTTTATTTGAACCTTTCATAATATAAATAAACAAACAGATCCAAATATTTGATTGAAATAATTTAGAAATGTTTGTCAGTGGATAAAATACGCTCATTTTTGAAGGAGTTATTGTCAAATTTACTCTGATATCTTAAGACATTTAACCCGGCGTCGATCAGGTGGGGTAAATCCCTCCATGCAATTTAAAAGTGAAATATTTATATAATTATTAAAGAAAAAGTTTCACAATTTTTTTTATTAATATCTTAATCGATTTCGGTCCACAAGACCATTTTCAAACAGGCGCGGTGGTCAAGCGTGTTAATGCACATCTCTTAACATGCTGTGACTTCACCCGAACCAAGGTTCGTATGATTTGTCGTGAAAATAAGAAAAAATACAGTTACTTGTATTAATCATATTCGGGCGCTATAAGCTAGTCACTTATACATATGCCTTAAAAAGTAACATCGACTACGGAAACCGGCAGTACGGCAGCGTAAAACTGCGGCTCGGTGTGCCCGGTAGGCCCAGGTCCGATTTGGGCTGTAGTGCCATTGAACAAGAAGAAGAAGACCATTTAACAAATTGAGCTTATATACTTGTTAGTGATATCACTAACTAGCATATAAGCTAGTGATATCACTAACATTATTGAAATATTTATAAATTGACTGTACTTTTGAGATTGTACCTGTTCCATTATTTTAGTCTAGGCTGGCATACGTGTGCCTTGGGGTAAGTTTCAAAGACTCTCAAACTTCGAAATAATAAAATAAATAAATAAATATATCATCACGCCTTCTACCCATTACTGAGTGTGGCACTCTGCCGAAGCAGATCTCGGTAAGTGATATATTTTGCGCGTGAAGTGCGGTTACCAGTCGTCAAATCACGACCCCCAAAGATGTTAGTGGTGGAGGAGCCACAGGGGTAGTTTTTGAAATTATGAAAATTGTTTGTCGCCTATGGTAATTGAACTAGGGTTCTCAGGATCCACAGGCCGACTTCATACCACTGAGCTAGCCACCCCATAATAAATAAATAATAATATATATGAATGTTTAATTTTTATATATAAATATGGTCATGTGTAAAGAACACATATGTATAATATTTACTTTGTTCTGGATGTCTGAAGTTTATTATATTTTTTATAAGAGTCTGTTTCTTCGATTTGTAAAATGCATATATTTTTATGATTTTTTTTTTTCATTAAAAAGTTATTTTACTTGGACGAAGAATAGATGTAATTCATAAAAACAAAACAAAAATCGTTTTCATAACATTGTTTATTATTTACTAAAAATTGCTGGGATAATATTTACCTCACTTAGCATCTTTTGTTCGAAAAGTGGATCTGGCCGACGCCGGGCTAAAAGTAAAATGAATATTTGGAAAGCTGGGTAGTACCGAATTTTATTAGCCGACTTGAATACTAAATCTCGTAGTCCATGAACAATAAAAAACGGTTCACATAAATTAAACTCAGTTAAAAAGTTTCAATAGCTGTTGAAGGAAATCGGATTATCCAAAACAACAGTGAAAACGAGCTTCAGCCAATGGTGGGATTTAGTAACGAGGTATATCTTTTTAAAATAAATAATTTGTAGATACATACATCACATCCCGCTATATTCCATCAAATCAACAATTCATTTTACGCCGCTACGGCTTGAAGAAGTAGAATAATAGAACTTTGTTGAATCTACGTTTGTATCGAATTACGTATTTGAGATGAAATCACGTATTTTGATTTAAGACTAATCTACATTAATTCACAGTCAGGACAGTTTTTGTATGGTAAAAAATATAAATTGAATCAGAAAGGTATCAAAGAAAATGTTTAACGGACGGTCGTAGTAGTTCAGAGCAGAAGCGGATTTAAAATATTTCGGGCCTTAGGCAAAATATTTAGTTCGGGCCCTTTAGGACATAAAATTCTGCATCTAATCCAATAAACAAAAAAATAACTTTACATGCCTCGTAACGAAATTATCGATAGCCATGAAATTGAAACAAAATTAACAAATTTTTAACATTTTATGTGTCAAAATAAATAAAATAAATATATTATCACGCCTTATGAGTGAATGTTTTATGAGTGTTTTTAGGATTCGTGCTACCCCATTTGATGGGATATAGCGTGAAGATATGTATGTATGTATGTATGTATGTATGTATCACGCCTTCTACCCATTACTGGGTGCGGCACTCTGCGAAGCAGATCTCGGTAAGTGTTATATTTTGCGCGTGAAGTGCGGTTACCAGTCGTCAAATCACGGCCTCCAAAGATGTTAGTGGTGGAGGAGCCACAAGGGTAGCTTTTGAATTTATGAAAATTGTTTGTCGCCTGTGGGAATCGAACCAGGGTTTTCAGGATCCACAGGCCGACTTCATACCACTGAGCTAACCACCCCATGTGTCAAAATAAATGACATAATGAATAAAGGAATTATTTTGACAGATTAACCGTCAAGCATTTGTTTAATTTTATTTCAATTCCATGACTATCGATAGTTTTGGGGCTATTTTCGTTATTTTCAGATCTAATTTGTGTCGTTACGAAGCATGCAAAATTAATTTTGTGGTCATCAATAATTTCGTTATTTTCAGATCTAATTTGTGTCGTTACGATTTTGTTTATTAGTTTAGATGCAGAATTTTATGTCCTAAAACTTCTATTTGAAGCTTTCTTGTTTAAAATAATTAGGGAAGCAGGAAATTATAAAATTATGATTTTACATGTTAAATACCCATGTTCGAGAGTCGCGGTCACCACCCTGTATAAATATTTCTATTATTTAAACTAAAAGCTTGTATCCGGGCCCTACAATTTTTGGACCCTAGGCTATTGCCTCTTTAGCCTAGGCCAAAGTCCGCCTGTGGTTCAGAGCCTGAATAAGACAATTTTATATCCTTTTTTAATGGTTTACCAAGAAAGATGGCGCCACGATAAGACGCCACACAAATAAAAAATATTTTCTCTTCAATACGAGACCTGCAATTCTGAAACATCTTATAAATGATACGTGTTATTTGTGTAATAACCAAAGTGTGCACATATGCCGATTTCTTCGTACTACTGATCTGGTTTTTCTGTGTCGCTGTGCAGTTTGTTGTGTCCATTAATTAGATATATGTGGATTTGATTAAGTTGCTGTTAGGTTATGCTGTTTTCACTTGTTTCTTTCATTTTGTTGATGTTGTTTACGACTGTTGATGTCTCGACACTAAATTAAGTTGTTTGTCGTAACCCGGTTGAAGAGACTCTGACCATGTTTTTTAAATTAATAGTGTTGGTTTGTCGTAATAAAATGGGTTGCGTATAAGAAATTATATTTTGTAATTAAGGTTTATGTAGGTCTTCATTTCTTTCGTATTCTTTATTTGAGATAACTAAATTTTTCTTCACTTTGATCTAAGGGCGGATCTAGATAATTTTCAAGGGGGAGGGGCATTTTGCTTTTTTTTAAGGAAAACATAATTCTGACATACATTCTGTAATTTTTGTGTGGAGTATATATTTGTATATTTTGCATTCTGTTCTGGAGTAGCTAGCTCAGTAGTATCAAGTCGGCCTGTGGATCCTAAGAACCCTAGTTCGATTCCCACAAGCGATATACAATTTTCATAATTTCAAAAACTACCCCTGTGGCTCCCTCACCACTAACATCTTTGGGGGCCGTGATTTGATGGTTAGTAACCGCATTTCACGCGCAAAATATATCACTTACCGAGATCTGCTTCGGCAGAGTGCCACACCTAGTAATAGGTAGAAGGCGTGATGATATATTTCTTTATTTTATTTGTATTCTGTTCTTAGTTTTAAAATTTTAAGCAGTCTGAAAAACTCGGAAAATATCTGACATCCCAAAATTTGAATGCTTTTCAGAGTTGTTTCTGAGTATTAATAAGTTTTTCAGCGATTTTATTCCTAGAAGGGTTAGCAAACTTTAATAAAATGAAAAATTAAAAAAAATATAAGCTTACGGAGGGGAGAAGGATGGTCCTACGTGGATTCGCCCTTACTTCAATCAATAGTAAAATAAAATATAAATAAATATGTCATTACTCCTTTTACCTATTACTGGGTGTGGCACTCTACCGAAGCAGATCTCGGTAAGTGATATATTTATGCGTGTGAAGTGCGAAACACAGCCCCCAAAGATGTTAGTGGAGGGAGAGCCACAGGGGTAATTTTAATATGGTGAAAATTGTTTGTCGTCTGTGGGAATCGAACCAGAATTCACAGGCCAACTCGATACCACTGAGCCACCTACCCCATAAAAATCAATAGTAAACCCAATAAATTGTGCTCCAACCGAACCTACAACAAAACAAATCAGCAGGTCTACACCGGAATCGGAAAGAGTAAACTCGGATCCGCAATTCGTAGCGATCCGGTGTTCCACATTTCAATCAGTGTAAAACAAACACCTGTGGCCTAGAGCACTAAATAAACCACTGTCACTATGTAGCTCCAGGAACACTGAGTTGTGAATCGCGAAGTTCACTGTGCGTGAATGTTGCCAGGCACTCTAGAAACTCTAGATGAAACTTGAGTAGAGTGCTATTACATGTTCCAGAAGCGCGAGAGAATCATTTTGTTATGATTTTATTAGGTTTAAGGATTAAAGTGATTGAAATGTTAGATTCTTGATGGGAAATTTGTGTTTCAATGAGAAAATTATTGGAAAAAGCGATATTGTAATGTGAAGGTTTGTGATAACAAACTAGACAAAGTGTTGCACTTCTATTCAAAAAGTTGAAGATGTAATAAAGATTAGATTTTATGAGGACATTAAAAAAGATCTTCAGTACTTTAATACTGTTTTATATCTGCTATCTATTCTTGTATCTATTCAAGGTTTGCTATATGTGTTAAAACATAATTTATTTGCCATGCTACACAATAAGAACTTAATCCCTAGTACAGATCAGGGGACCAGCACATTTTAGTGGAATTCAAACCATCACTTGAATGCAGTTGTTTTTTTTTTTGTTATTTATGGTATAAATGTAAATCTGTAAATGATGAACAGAATCGCAACGAAACTTTTGACTTTAAAGTAAATTTTTATGACAGAAAAATTCGAGAGACGCCCGGATTCGAATCGGGGACCATCAGCTTGCCGGGCTGATGCCTTAACCACTCGGCCACGGCCCCCTGTACGATACAGGCGTCAACCAAATTTTTCTATTATAGTGTCTAAACACTGCATCGATCCCAAGACTCGTATGTTCATAGGTATTGCCAACGGGTGTCGTCATACCACGAAGTAGATTCAAATTTTTGTTATATGAATGACTTTGACGTATAGTGACAATGATAAATTTAAAGTAAATTTTTATGACAGAAACGCCCGGACTAGAATCGGGGATCTTCAGCTTGCCGGGCTGATGCCTTAACCACTTGGCCATGGCTCCCCTGTACGAATTTATGACTTTATGAAATATATCCTACTTATCAACAAATGTTGATGTGATTTTCTTCATTATTTACAGATTTATAGATCTATAAACTTCAATATACCATTGAATTCCACCATAAATTCATTAAAGTCTACGAGGTTTTGAATTCACGAACTCTTGTAACATAATAATATTCGTACATATTTGAAATTCTTCAGCTATAGATTCTTTATTTTACAGAATTTATCATAAAATTGTTATGAACGGATAGATAACTTTTTATAAAGTTTCACTGTTACAATCATTACATCATGAGCATATTGAAAATATATGTTGAAAAACAAATTAAAGAAATGAGAGAAGAGGAACATATGTTTAAAAAATGTTGATTAAACATATGAGTCCAGTGTACAATTGACTCCAAATAAAATGACATCAACGAATCATTCCATTACCTGTCATTTTAAATCGGACATCATTACCTCACTATGAATTAAATATTATATTATTATTTTTTATTTATCTACAATTCTACCGTTATCTTTTTTTTTTATTAAAAAAGATACAGATGGTTATAATAATAAATTCATTCATCATAAAACACCTCATTATAATTCATTCAGAACATTCTTTTCACATGGAAATAGTGATGCAAAATATTCGAAATTATATTTTTTGGAAATATATTCGAAAATATTTTAAATATTGAAAAAAATAAATAATTATTGACAATTAAAATGCATTTTGTATCTTTTAACGTAACAAAATAATATAGTAATAATAAGACCAAATTGTAAATAAGGCTCTTTATTTCTAATTGAAAATCACTATCGACATGCAGAGCTGGGCATGATTTAAATCAAAAGGAATTATAAATTGATTTAAATCATATTTCTTGATTTAAATCAAGTGAATTAAGCCTTTTTTTAAAATTCGCAAATCAGGCTTGTGACTTAAGACCTTTAAAGAAATTGATTTGGGCTTGTGAATTGTTTTAGAGCTAAAAGAAGGCTTAAATCATTTCTCTGGGCTTAATTCAAATGGAAGGGCTTAATTCAAATGGAAGGGCTTAATTCGAATGAAAGGGCTTAATTCAAATTTGCCTTAATAGCAACAAGATTTGAGCTTTGAAAGAGAGATCGGCACGCGTTCTGAAGGAGCTGACAGAAGAAGACTTTCAGCACTGTTTCGAACAATGGAAGATTCGCATGGAGCGTTGTAAGGATAGGAGGGGTGTATAATGAAGGTGATAATGAGTAAATAGGTATGAAATCAAAATAAAATGTTAAAACAACGTCAGTCTCGTTATTTAATAGCCACATCTCGTATCTACTTACATCTGTTTTCATTCGGTTGTGCACATATGTTTGGCATATAATAATGCACCTAATATTTAAAAAAAATAAATATTAAATAAATTGATAATATTTAGTAATTGTAAATGTGATTTAAGCCCCAAGCCTCAAGCCCCAATTCACAAAAAGGCTTGTGATTTATAATTCACATAAATAAAGCACAAATCACTTAGATTTGTGAATTAATTCACTTTGAAAATGAAGTGGAATTGTGAATTGTCACAAAAAAATAATTGTTTGATTTGTGAATTGTGATTTAATTCCTTTTGTTCGTGATTTTGCCCAGCTCTGTCGACATGATAAGGTTCAGGAACAGAACCAGAACGCTCGGAATCTCTTCTTAAAAGTGTTGCAATTGATTCTGAATTTAATGAGTCGTTACCCCTACTTTCGAATAAGTATAGACTCAGAACCAACCACATATTCATAATTTGAAATGGGATCCCAAAAATATTGGGTACTGGGCCTCGCCGAACATAAATACGCCACTGCACTGGACTGCAATTACCTTATGAATACGGATCTATAATATGATCGAAATTAGAGGTGTGTAGTTCGTGAACGAACTAGTTCATATGAACTATTCCTTATAGTGAACGACACGAACTAGTTCGTGAGTTTATTTAAAGACTAGTTCACTGCGAACTATTCGGATGTGATTCACCAACAGGGCGGCACGGTCGATGAAGTCGAATCGAAAGCGGAGAACGGAGAACAAGTGAACGAGTGAACGAGACTCATTACTAGAGGAGCTTACTAAGCTTACTTCATACTTCGTTCGTTCGTGGTCGTTTCTTTGATCACCGCTCTGCTTCTGCTCTCTGCTGTCAAATTATACTAGAACCAAATGCTAAAAGTTCACTTGTTCTTGTTCGTGAATCACAATACAATACGATTTCCGTTCATCATAGTCTTAAAAATTTCTTGAACGAAAGTGAACTAATGAACTAGTTCAGTGAACTAACCTTTTTGGTGAATGAAAACGAATGAACTAGTTCACTCAAATGAACTAGAATTCGCATCTCTAATCGAAATGACAACGAAGATTACATATTTTCAAATCGAGTTCCTTTCTGCTAAATCCAACGGCTAGTTTATGCAACTTTCCGTCAAGTATAATAATAAAATAGTATTACGTCAGCATATGCAGCGAACGTAAAACAACATCAAAAACTATAAAAGAATAATTAAAACTAACTAAGCATGTACACTAGTGTTTAACACAAAGGAATAAAAGCCACATCTCTATTATTTCTTATAAATTATTACCTTTGCAAAGTTGCATGAACCAATTGGCAAAGGTTAATCCAATAGTGTGAATAATACAAAATGAAATAAAAGAGTTAAGTTCAGCAAACTCTAATTCGCTATAATACTTCCATGACCAATTCTTCACTTGTAGCGATTATTTTTCCACATTGATCGTCTTGATTTTGCACTTTAAATAAGGAAGTAATAAAAGACCCTGTATAATTTTACTTAATTACGAGTACGTACGTAAGCATTGTAACGGTATTTTAAAATTAAATATTTATTTATAAATAACAAAATAATAAACCCAGAAGACAAACGACAAATAACCAATAACATTCAACCTATTGTTGTTGATACCTCAACACATCTGCCATCGTTGTGTCGTACATACGAACAAACACAACATTGTGCACTGTACAGACAATATAAAAGTTTTTCCAATCGTTCGTTCCTCATTCGTCGAACGGTTGTTGGTGTTTGCGGTGTGGACGGCCACATCTACCTGGAACTCGCGGCGTTCGACGTTCTACTTCGCTGAATAACAAACAATATAACCCCGCAAATAAAACGAGAATTTGCGCGCCAACAGCTTGAGAATTTTGGTACCCGTACCGGCCACGAGGTAGAAGCAGTAGCGTAGGGAATGGTAGAAAGCTAGAGCACAATAACTGGAATTTTTTCAATTTTAAATATTGATTATTGCATTTTTTATTACATATTTCGTACTGTAACAACTAAAATGCTGAAAATAGTGTAGCCAATTCATACGAAATTAAACTGAAATGCATTTTTATATTAAAATAAAATATAATAGGGACTTATACAATTCAAATTTTTCGGTTGCAATCTACTGAGTAAAACAGAATTTAATAATTTCTTATGTAGCGAACATGGTGTAGCTTTACAGTTTGACGTTTATTACGTGATTCAAACGTTAAACGTCAAACAAATTTGGGGATCTGAGGGGAGAAGTGTTGAAAGGAGAAAGCAGTTGTTCGACTCGGCATGGTGTCACCTCGCTCTTTCTACAAATTTATTGTTTCACACAAAATTGTGTGGAGGGGGGGCTGTTGCATGTGACGTCAAAGTTGTAAGTCCCTATTGGATTAAAATTTATTTAAACTAATTGTTTTTAAATACTCCTTTTTTATGATAATTCGACTGTTAATGATAAAGTAATAAATAGACGACATGCTATTTGCAAATATTCATAACTAATAAAACAGGTGATATGATAATTGTTATCGATGATATTTTAACATGAATTATGAGTATATCCTATTACCGAAACAACGAATGAAAATTTATGTCAAAATATTATCTGATAATTATCATATCACGAGTTACATTTATTTTGATAGATTTATTTTTCAATTGAAGCCATAAATAGCATTAATTTGGTTGTAACCAATATGATTTAATTACAGTGAAAAATTATCACTTATTAATTTCACTAGTGGAAAATGATCACTAATAATATAACAAGAGAATGAGAATAAATAGAAAATAATTTGACAAATCTTTCGAAAACTTGTTGCCAGGCAATAGTCACGAAAGCCCGTAGGGCTTGAGTGGCTATTGCCAAATGGCAACAAGTTTGAGAAAGATACTGGAGAATTATTTTCTAATTTATCCAACCCTCGAGTTATATTTAATTAGATTATTTTTTGACTTAGATGTTGAGGTCGATTCATCCAACTTATAAGATTTTGTACTGGATCCATATCGATTGATTACTTATTAATGTATTCTTGGAAGTTGTTTCCAAAATTGGTTGGTGTATTTCTGTATCTAAAATACAAGTAAATCGATGTTTTTCACACATTATACTTGACGCGTTTACAGTTTTAATAATTATTTGACAACTACCTATCATTTGTCACAAACAAAAAAGCATCTGCAGAGATTATTCCCGGGAATAATCACAAGAGCTTTATTCTCAGTATAATAATGACAGGATTGGTTAAAACGCCGAGACGTGACATACAATGAAGCATTTCATTGGTTTTGAGAAACGTCAAAAACTAATCACTAATAATATAACAAGAGAGTGAGAATAAATTGAAAATAATTTGACAGATTTTTCGAAAACTTGTTGCCAGGCATAGTCACGAAATCCCGTAGGGCTTGAGTGGCTATCGCCAAATGGCAACAAGTTTGAGAAAGATACTGGAGAATTATTTTCTAATTTATCCAACTCTCGAGTTATATTTAATTAGATTTTGAGAAACGTCAAAAATAATCAAAATAACTTTCATATCATTGGCGCATTTTTAAACAAATTCGTGATTGATTCCCATATACACGTGAAAAATTCTGAAAAAAATATTTGTATTATTATTTTGCATTTTACATAAAAATAAATATATCATCGCGCCTTCTACCCATTACTGGATGTGGCACTCTGCCGAAGCAGATGTCGGTAAATGATTTTACATAATAACTTTAAATTTCACAATTCTACAATTGTGATCAGGGTGCACAACCGAATAGTCTATTTGGTTAACCGAAATCGAGAATGTTATTTTTTCGAAACCAATTATTAAGTTAATTATTTTATTAAAGTAAAAAATTACATCTTTAACTTATTACTGAGTGTAGCATTCTGCCATAATAGATTTTGTTAAGTGCTATTACTTGCCGTCAAATTACGACCTCAAAAGATGTTAGTAGAGGGGGAGGGGGCCAGGGGTAATTTGAATGTGATAAAATGGTTTGTCAGCTTGTTCTCAACTCCACAGTCCGACATTTTTTCGATGAAGGGTTATCGGATTTTTGGAAACAAAAAATCTGTTAAAAATAATATTGTGATACAGAACGTTCCTGTTAACCGGTTTAAAAAACCGATAACTTTTTTTTGAACTGCACTGCACTGTCTGCAGATGTTAATGAAGGGTGGGCCATAGGGGATGTATTTCACCATGATTAATTTTGCTAATTTTAAATATTGATTATTGCTGTAAATTCTGTTTCTAATGTAGCTGGACAATTATAGATCCTGATATTTCAAGTCGAATAGTAAATTCTGACATTTACAAATGTTAGATAAAGTTATGCATGACCTACAGAATAGTTATTTACATAACAAGCATCGAAAGTGTAAGATAGCGTGCGAGTGTAAAATTTAAAAACGAGGCGCGCAGCGCTGAGTGATTTAATTACACGAGTACAGTTATCACACTTTCGAGCGAGTTATGTACACTATTTTTCAGACGACCACAAAATATTTATAAAAACAGTTTACAAGAGCAATGTTGTTACACTTTGACAGCTGATGCATTTTTGTAGGTAAGCGTTGACGTTTGAAGTTATGTATTGTGATACCAACTGTACTAACCGTAATGTCAAAATATTAAATAATGCTAGAATATTAGTAAATAAGTAAATTAATTTAATAAAATAAGATTTATCTGTGCAAATGTGTTGAAAAATCTGCCAAAACTTCGATTTAAATAATAATACAAATATTTTCATTTATTTTACTATTTTCTTTCATCGTAACGCCATCTGTTGTCAATCAGTGGAACTTCACCTCATATGTTAGAAGTGTACGTTATACAAACATATCAGTATGTTATGTTCAACTTTCCGAAGTAGTTTATGATGTTGTTATGGTTACTTTCATAAGTGGTCGTCTGAAATAGTTATTTATGCACCAAGGGAGTTATATAGATAATAAGGGGAGTCACATGAGTAATTTAAATCTTAAATGTGTCAAAAATTATTTATCGGCTGCGGAAAGCGAATTCTAGTTCCCATGTCCACAGTCCGACTCAATACCATTGAGCCATCTACCCCATTACTTTATTTGAATATTATTATATTTATTTTATCAAATAAAATGGAAGTATGTCAATATGCAAAAGAAAGTGCACATTTCATGCTAATTACAGTTGTAAAATTAGCAAATAAAAATGAAAATCGTGATAGTTGCTTATTTTTATTACACATTTCACGTGATGTCACGTAGTAGTATAAAAATAAAATGTTTCAACTTGTTAATTTTCAGAGTGAACATTAAATTTAACATGTAGTTCTGAATCCAAACAGCATGACTGCATGACAGTAAAATTAATTACCTACCTATGCTTAAACTTGCAACTATTTCATGAAAGTAAATAAGAATAGTAAACTATCTTTATTTGTTTTCATGAAATAATTGCACATTTTAATGTGACAATTGGCCTTCATTAAAATTCACCTATTTGACTGCATAGTTTCTCTGTGTTTTGTCAAACAATGAAAGAAAGAAAGAGTTTAATGTTATTTACAAGTTTTTATGTTTCACACCTTCTTCACTGATTTATTTTCTAATATATTGTCTGTCGTGTCATCTGTCAAAGAATTTTCTAGTCGCCGCCTCTGATCTCTCAGATCTCCGATTTGGTACACCGCTTTAAAGGCGCGTGTTTCAGGTTACGAGAATTTGATTCTAGCTTTTAGATTCTGGGCTAGGTGGAGATTTTTTATGAAGGGTGACAACTTGACAATGTGGTATTTGGTATTGGGTTTAAAGATTTTTTTTGTTTGATATTATAGATTGGAATGTTTTGTAAAATTGCGGACTTATGCGTTTTCAAAAATATGTGTTTTGTAAAAATAAATGTGAATATAAATTTGAATTTGATTAAATTTCGATGTTTGAATTCTGTACAATTTATTTGTTTGACTTCAATTGTAACATTGCTGTTTGAAAGCAAATATTAATAAAACATTTTATTTATAAACGTTGTTCAGTTTTAATTTATTAGTTGTTTGTTTTTTTCTCCCTCAGGTGAAAAAATATTAAATGTTTTTGACAAATGTTTTATAGCATGAACAATAAATGGTTTTAAAAATAAAATAAAAATAAGAGTGAATTTTATTTCCAAAATGTTAGATCCAAAAAAATATTTTATTTCTTATTCTGAGATGTTTCATATTCCAATTTTCATGAAATAGACTCAAAATCAACTACCTATAAATATGGTGCCCATACTTTATTTCAGAACGTTTGTTTTACCATTAAGGGCCGGTTTTTCCATCTTCGAATAAAGTTCCCGATAACGATCAGCAGGATAATTGAAAAAAATAACTCATCAGAAAATAGCATAGTATAATTCTTAGCGAAAGTGATAAAAGATTATTCGGAATTCAGTCAATTTTTTAATTTTTTTATATTTTTATATTTTTATTTTGTCAACGTTTCGGCTGCCACTTCCAGTCTTCTTCAGGACACTAATAAAAATTAACAATAATAATACAAAAATAATAAATGTAAAATATAAGTACTTACAAATAAAATATAATTATAGAACAATCATTATAAATAAATTATTAATAATGATTTGAAAAATTGAATTAAATAAATGTATAAATATATGTTTTTTTAAATATATATAACATAAAATATTTGTCAATGATCTAAAACGGATTTTTTTAATTAAAAAATTTAAAAAAAATTACGTATGCTAATTGTATAAAAAAAAATTATAAATTTTTTTGAAATTTTTTTTATACAGTTAGCATACGTCAATTTTTTTAATTTTTTCAATTAAAATATCCGTTTTAGATCATTGATAAATATTTTATGTTATATATATTTAAAAATACATATATCTATACATTTGTCTATTTAATTCAATTTTTCAAATCATTATTAGTAATTTATTTATAAAGATTGTTCTATACTTATATTTTATTTGTAAGTATTTATATTTTATATTTATTATTTTTGTATTATTATTGTTAATTTTTATTAGTGTCCTGAAGAAGACTGGAAGTGGCAGCCGAAACGTTGACAAAATAAAAACTAGAAAAATTAAAAAATTGACTGAATTCCGAATAATCTTTTATCGCTTTCCCTAAGAATTATACTGTGCTATTTTCTAATGAGTTATTTTTTCAACAGTCAAATAAAAACTATATCATTTCTTATAATTCTTAGCATTTCTGTTACGATTTCGATGCGATATTTTTTTATATATCTCGCTGATATTGAATACTTTAAGCGGAGATAGAGAAACCGGTTCTTAAAGTACATAAGTTCAGTCTCTACAGTTTAATTTAGTAGAAATTTAAGGTAATTGAACGAAAATTTCAACATTATTTTTTTAAATAAAACCATTGTGACAGACATTTTGAAAAAATATATATCTCAGTTTTTAGTTTGTAAAAGAAAACAATAAATACAAACTTGTTTCTTATTAATGTTTATCAGATTTGTTCTTTATTTTTTTCTAAACTAAAATGTTCATTGTATCTGCAAATCATTTTTAATATTAACTTCACAATTCCAACCTAGAAATGTTTCTTGTTTTTTACAGGTAGTAGGTTAAATGTGATTTGTAATGACCTTATTTTTAGTCGGTATTAAATAAAATTAAGGATTTTGGAAAAGGAGTTGATAAAAACCGATAATAATATTAATAGCTAACCCCACTTTAATACAGTTACAATTTAAACAGACTGTTTATCGAAAATACTGCCTAGTTGAGTAATATAAATAGTGTTAATTTATATCGTGTACTACTTCTGAGATAAAAATATTCCAAGAACATTTAAACGTAAGAGTAGGAACGGACATATAAAAAGTCTTTTTTTAATCCCGGATTAATTAGATGAAACCTTTCATCTACTCTCCTCTGGTACTAAACTTTAAGAGTTTTAATTAACTTTTTTCTGGAGAAAAATGTAGCAAGTATATTGTTCCGCCAAAAGGTTTTAAACTTTTAACAGTTCATTATCCAAGTTCTCATATTAGAAATTAAAACTTCTATTATATACGCTTGTAAATATGTTTAGTGTACAGTTGCAAACTGCAGCTTAGAGAGAGAGAGAAAGAAAGAAGTGTTTCAGTTTTGTAGGATCAAGTGTAATTTATATGGAAATAGCTTGTTACGTTATTGGTTTTCGATTTGTTTGTTTCACAAATATTTGCATTTTGGAAATACCAGGCTATGAATAATATGGATTTTGAAAATCCATGTTGCGCTCTCACGACACGGCTTTAAATGCAATTAATGTTAAACTTCATTAAGAAATTGAAAGTTGTCAATTATTGTGACCTTGTCATGATTTTAAATCACGATGAATTTCTATCGTATCTGTTTAAACTATCGAAATTTCTTAATACTAATGAAAAATAATTAGTCGAAATATAATTAGTATTTTAAAAACGACAAATAAATTTATTTTCTTATAACTTGTTATTAATGAAACATGAGTGTCGTTTTATTGACAGTAGTGTTTTGTTTATTATTGCCTGTTCATTAAATTTACACTAATTGTAAATAAAACAGCATAAAATAATGAAATAAATTTTCATATATATCAATATCAAAAATAATAGGTATTATAAATGTTTAATTATTACTGTTTGCTGTTCTTAATATTAATTTATAGGTACATTTATCTACCTATATAATTATTATTATCATCGTAATCACGCTTCTTTATATAAATCTGAAACCTAGAGCAAGAAGTGAATATCCATACTGATGCTGGGTTGCAAGAAAAAAATAAAGAGCTCTTTAGTTAAAGAATTGTTTATCTAGCAACAGTATCAATAGCGATTTTCTGAAATTTATTGAACCGTTAGTTGCTAATGAACAGATAAAACTTTCATGCAACCCAGCAATTTTTTTTTAATTTGTATTTTTTTGTGGCGCCTACATTTCATCCCTTTTATATGAAATTTTTTATTACTGTTTCTATAATCATATTTTTAATTTCATACGAAATATCTCTATACAACTTACAGAGCTGTACTAAAATTGAATTATTGTAATTTGTAAAGGTGCAATTTTGTATAATGTATAATTAACATTAAAAATTATATTTATGCATTATTTAAAAAATATATACAGTACAAATATATACGACATCCAGTAATGAGTAAAAAGAGTGTTAATATATTTTTCCAGAAACTGGCAACCGTGTTCAAGGTTACAACAAAAATAACAGTCTGGTAAAGACTTTACCAGACTGTTTTATATTTTACCTGACTGTTTTATATTTTACCTGACTGTTTTATATTTTACCTGACTGTTTTATATTTTACCTGACTTTTTTATATTTTACCTGACTTTTTTATATTTTACCTGACTGTTTTGTCGTTGTAACCTTAGATACGTAGTCTGCAGTCAATACAATACAACCTGCGGCCTCTTATTTCAAAAAACCTAATTTGTGAAGCAAAACATCACTTTCTTGACTCTTGTTTTATTTGATTTATTTTTTACAAATATAAAAAAATTAAAATCTATTATAATTGTTATCAAAACCAAATTACGTTTGATCTTGATATTATATATATATTTTACCTGACTGTTTTATATTTTACGTGATTTTTTTGTCGTTGTAACCTTAGATACGTAGTCTGCAGTCAACACAATACAACCTGCGGCCTCGTATTTCAAAAAACCTAATTCGTCAAGCAAAACATCACTTTCTTGACTTATGTTTTATTTGATTTATTTTTTACAAATATAAAAAAAATAAAATCTATTATAATTGTTATCAAAACTAAATTACGTTTGATCTTGATATTAATAAACCCTGGAGCATTTTTTAGGTACTACGTTAGGGTTTCAAAGAAATATATTTAAATCTTAGGGTTCCGTTGAAGATATAAGTTTTATGAATTCTGGCCTCGGTTACCGTATATAGAAAAACTATGATATTTGATAAATTTATCGCTAAATTAAAACGATTTTTTTAATCATTTCTAAGTGTGGCCAGTTGCTATAGCTGGTTCGGTAAATGCGTATGAATTGGGGTTACTAATAGTGCAATCTCGGTCCCCTCACAATGTTATTGTAGATGTAGGAGGAGCTATAGGGATAATATTTATGTGATCAAAATTTCAGTTGTATTACTACAGATCTATTTATCATAAATAATAAAATATAATATGCGAGAACACTAATGGACTGTTCCATTAACAATACTTAAAATTTTTATTTTTTTCTGAATACTTAAAAGCAAATCGAAATTATATGACGCATGGAATAATTATCGTTGGCTACTGTCACATATTTAATTTTTTTTTTGTATATATAAAACAAGTTTAAAATTGTAGTTTTGCGTGTGCAATTACCTGTCAACGATCGTGTAAAATCCTTTATTTATGCCATCAAAATTATAACCTAAGTAATAATAATAATATTTCGTCATTCCTGTTACCCATTACTAGGTGTTGTGGCAGTCTGTTGTAATAGATCTCGGTAAGTGATATATTTATGCGCGTGCAGTGCGGTTACAAGCCGTCAAATCACGGCCCTTAAAGTGGAGGGAGAGCCACAGGAGTCATTTTAATGTGGTGAAAATTATTTGTGGGCTGTGGGAATCGAACTTAGGTTTTCAAATCCACAGTCTGATTCGATATCACTGAGCCACCTACAATGAAAAATATATAACAAATTTCAATTGTTCATTTATTAAATAAGGGCCGGTTTTTGAATTTCCGGACAAAGTGTCCGACAACTATCGGCAGGATAATTGAAAAAAACACCACATTAGAAAATTGCATTCAGTATAATTATTACCATTTGTGCTATGATTTCGTTGCGATATGTTTTTATTTATCTCGCAGATAGTTACAGGAAACTTTATCCGGGAAAGAAAAAAACCAGTCCTAATTATTTTATATTATTTATAAGAATAATGCTCGGTTTCACCAACAAAAGTTAAATTTTAATCATCGTTTAAATAAATAAAAGCAAATCAAAATTACATGTCAAATGGAATAATTGACATGGCTGTCATACATTCGATTTTCTTTTATTTATTTAAACAACGATTAAAATTTAACTTTTGTTGATGAAACCGAGCATAGGTATACATTTTAAATATTGGGATCGTAAAAAAAAATAATTTATACTGGTTCATCTAGAGAGATAGTATTTTTTTCTCGGAGTAGTGTAGCTCTGGCACTTCAGGAATAAAACATTCATTTATCGCTCTTAATGTTTAAGCAACCCGTTAGTAATAAATTATTACAAACGACCGTGAGTAATAGACCTGAATATCTGTGAAGAAACGAATGAGTTAGATTAATTCGTTATCTGATGGATAGTATATTATACTATTTTAAATTTAGTATAGTTCGACCCTATTTTATAGGATATAGCGTGATTTATGTATGTATAATTTGGTAGCGCACATATAGGCATGACAGTGGCGTACCTAGGGGGAGGGGGCGGGATCTGTACCGGGAGGCACATATTTTGAGGCGGCATTTTTTATATTTAGTTTTAGTTGTAAAAAAAACTTCATAAGTTTACTATTCGATCTCTACGAATTATGAATTAGGTATTATATTATTTCGAATATTTTTTCTTCATCGTCAAGTCAATGTAGGATTGAAAATATTATCTCAAAAAATGTATTACTGCCTAATTTAAATATGCCATCCAATGGTAAAAAAGTTCTCCATCTATAATTTGTCTCAATTACAATTATTTATTTATGTTTATTAATTTAATGGGGTAATGGCTCAGTGGTTTCGAGTTGACCTGTGGATTCTGAGGACCCCGGTTCGATTCTCACAACCGACAAACAATTTTCACCATATTAAAATTATCCCTAATATCTTTGGGGGGCCGTGATTTGACGACTGGTAACCGCACTTCACGTACATAAATATATCACTTTCAGAGATCTGCTTCCGCAGAGTGCCACATCCAGTAATGGGTAAAAGTCGTGATGATATATTTATTTTATATTTATTTTTTTAATTTATAAAATCCACCATTTGATTGACTTAGAGAGGGCGGCAAATTGGAGACCGTCCTGGGCGGCAAAAGTTCTAGTCACGCCACTCAGGCATGAACATTTTTCTAAATAATAATAGGACAAATTTTATGATATTGTAATAAAGTACACATTACTAAATATATAAATTAGCAGAACTGGTGCGTAGTGTAATAAAAACAACCAATTCCAAAAGAACATAATTACTTCTACCGTAAGCAGAACTCGTTCATTTACGCAAATTTAATTTTATTTCTAGCCATAAATACCGCAGAAAAGCCAGTACTAAATATATTTCACTAGGCTTAATCAACAGTTCCATAACTTGCTCTCTAGCGGGGTGTGAGTGGTAACAGTGGTACGTCACTTGGCGCGAAACGTGAAATTATAATCGCAGTCGCAGCAGCGTGCCGCACATAAACGGAAACCGTAAAAATGTAATTGTTTCCGTCGTGGAATCGAATTTCGCGTGGACAAATTACAGCCGCCATGATAGATACTCTCTCTGGGGTGCGTTTTCTGCACTTGCATCACATCATCCTTGACGCCGTGACGCGCCTAAGAATTTTTTCAATGAGGGAGGATAATGATACAGATGAGATGCTGTATAGTTAAGTAGAGAGTTCAAATTTACATTTTTTTCAAATTTGTATGTGGTTTGAAAATATTATTCGAGGATATTACTAGTTTTGCTACGACTATTAAGAAATACATTCATTATATATCTATACGTTCTTTGATAGATAATCCGGTCCATTACTCCCTGTCATTAGTAATAACCAGGTCATATCGCTCTTGCTATAACAACGGAGCCAAAAATAACAATTTATTACAACTCAAATACAGTTTGATATTCACGTCCTATAAAAAAATAATAAAAAATATATATATATCATCACGCCTTCTACCCATTACTGGGTGTGGCACCTTACCGAAGCAGATCTCGGTAAGTGATATATTTTGTGCGTGAGGTGCGGTTACCAGCCGTCAAATCACGGCCTCCAAAGATGTTAGTAGTGGAGGAGCCACAGGGGTTGCTTTTGAAATTATGAAAATTGTTTGTCGCCTGTGGGAATCGAACCAGGGTTCGCAGGATCCACAGGCCGACTTCATACCACTGAGTTAGCCACCCCATGACTTCTAATAATTATTATTTTCGTTAAATCTGGCAGTATGGCAGTGTGGTTAGCGTTATTGCATTCGAATTCAAAATTCCCGAGTTCGAATCCTAATCAAGCTTACAATATATGAACTAGCACCACACTGCGCCTCGGTGAGTCTGGGCCCAGTAATGTAATTGGGAATTATGGGATATATTTATGCCGTTACCAACTGTCAAATCACGGCCTTCAAAAATGTTAGTGATGGGAGAGCCACAGGGGTAATTTTAATGTTGTGAAAATGTTTGTCGGCTGTGAGAATCAAACCAGGATTCTAAGGATCCACAGGCCGACTCGATACCATTGAGCCAAATTTTATTAGTAGTTTTTTTTTAATAACTTCTTGTTAATTAATTTAGAAAGAGACATTAGAATGGTGACTGTATTTGACATATAATAAGAAATAGAGAGTAAAATTCAAATGGCGTAAAAATGATTATCCGAGGCCAGCGTACACTAGATGAGAAGATGCTCTGCTAGAATAAGGTTAAAATCCAGGAAATATTTTGTTTTTAATTAAATTAATAAAAAATAAAATAAATATATCATCACGCCTTCTACCCATTACTGAGTGTGGCACTCTGCCGAAGCAGATCTCGGTAAGTGATATATTTTGCGCGTGAAGTGTGGTTACCAGTCGTCAAATCACGGCCTCCAAAGATGTTAGTGGTGGAGGAGCCACAGGGGTAGCTTTTGAAATTATGAAAATTGTTTGTCGCCTGTGGAAGTCAAACCAGGGTTCTCAGGATCCACAGGCGGACATCATACCACTGAGCTAGCCACCCCATTAAATTAATATTTGTTTTAAATAGACATCTCATTTACCAGTGATAAAAAATACAATCTTAACGACATGGCATGACTTTCATAAATTAAATTTCATAAAACGATAACCGAATCATATTATATATTTCTACCCTTAACTACACCATGCGCCAGTGGTGTCCTTCTACCAGGACAGTTATAATGACGTCACTGCTGCCATCTGCAGGGGTTCTCTTCCTGTTTTCTCCTTCCCCTAATCGCCTAATCTAATAATATCACCAGTCGGTACTTATTAAAAATTAGATTATTGTTGTACGCGAGTCGACACATAAATGGGCGCCTGTTCAATTGGGGGTGGCAGACCACTCAAAGGGATGGGAAAGGTATCGGTTTTCAATTCAATAAACTGTGGTACAAATTGCTAACGCCAAATGGAAAAGATAATTTTGTCGTTATAGATTTAATTAAATATTGTTTTGTTGTTTGGGGGCATGGAAATTGGTTTTGTGCAAGAAATATTCGTTTATTTCCGGCTGTACGGAATTTTAATTTCGTTTTGAAGGAAAATTTTGATTATGCACCAGAAAATTAAATGGCATTTCGTTTTTTTTGAGCTTATAGTTTTTCTGTTAAAATAATAACATGTACAATGTACATATAATCGATGAAATGTATCTGAAATATGCTGATTCTTAATTAGTTTAACTCTTGAATGAAACTTGAAGTTAATGAAATTTCGGTAGTATTTTTATTTGGTATCTAGCATCTTCTTAAATTGAATTTAGAAGTTTAATTTAATATTCAAATTGCCTGGATTAAACTAAAACATTCTCAATCGTAATTCGCATTTATAAGCCATGCGGCGAGAACTGGCGACTGGCCGGACATAGTTGCGCAAGTAGTATGATTTAGGCCGTGAATAAGGAACAGGAGGAATAGGCTGAGGTTTCAGTTTTTTAGAAATATGCAGTTTGAAATATAACGATTTATTATACAGTACCAAATAAAGTTGCATTAGTCATCCAAAACATACAACAAAATATATACGAATACATGAAAAAAATATACCCGATAAAGCATCACTTTGGTCGTTCCTGCACCGATTGTCCTCTTTAAGCTTTGAAAGTATAAATCATATAAGGGTGACAATAAATGAAGAGCGGGGCATCAATAATTCCTCCCATAAAAACAATTTTGTGGCTCTGTGCAGGTACAATTCAGCCACAGTTGTCGATGTTCTATACCAGTTTAAACAAATCTTTCAGCAAGCTGATTGTGCTGGTACAAAATCTAATACAGTAAAAAACGAATATTCATGGTAATTAAGAACATTCGATCCCGGATAATTGAAAAATATTATTAATCCAAATTAAATAAAGTTTTTTTTTTAGTAAAACATAAAAATATGTATAAAAATATAAGATAAACATTATGGTACGTAACATTTATCTTTAAAATTAAACTAATATTGAGTTCGATTAATTCGTTATCTGATGGATAGTATATTATACTATTTTAAATTTAGTATAGTTCTACCCTATTTTATGGGATATAGCGTGATGTATGTATGTATAATTTGGTAGTGCACATATAGGCATGACAGTGGCGTACCTAGGGGGAGGGGGGTGGTAGATAATTGAAAAATATTATTAATTAAATTATTTTTTTTTTTAGTAAAACATAAAAATATGTATAAAAACGTAAGATAAACATTATGGTACGTAACATTTATCTTTAAAATTAAACTAATATTTCAAAGAAATTTCGTAATTTTTGTTTGCTTTTTGTTTATTTTTCAGAATAAACAAAAAATAGCTACCGAGCAACCACAGTTAATCCAACTCACAATTAGTCCTGTATAATAGGCGTTTTACTGTAATGAAAACCTTATAGTTAAAGCTATTGACTTAAACGGAAAATATGCAAATCTTTCTACCCGGCATTATATGTTGTTTTTTACATTACTTATTATATTATTTTTTACTTACTTCTACTATAATTTAATTATTTTTTAGTAAATATTACAGCTTATTATAAGTTTGAACTATTTATTTTAATAATGAAGTCAAAGAATTGTGGGTTTTTACAGTTGCGAATACAAAAGTAACAAGCTTTTTTAGAAAACATGAACTAAACAATAAAACTATTATTACGTAATTGCATATTTGAAAAATTTTTAAAATTCATACTAAATGTGTATCTTCCTTTTCACTTATTCCTAATCGATTAACAAATACCACTTTTCTTTTGCTATATTTGAGAATTCCTGGCTTCTTTTACGAATTTCACTCCTGAACACAACAATACACTCACAACGCTTGGCAGACGCAAGAAAAAAATTTAAAACAATACCCGGTAGAAAGGTTACAAATTTATCCGCCAGATGGTGAATACTAGGTTCGATGCTAAATTCTCAAGATACCTACACTATGTAAGATGTTCATTTCACTTATACAGTTCGGGATGTAGCAACTAATTAGTCAAATTTTTTATTTGAAACTCTGGTTACTAGTCTTCAAATTAGTACCCGATAATGATGCCCATGTTCGAGTTTTGAAAATGGAAGAAAATACGAGATCTAGTAAAGTCGTTTCCTTCGCTTTAGTATGATCCACTGAAAAGTTTTTGATGGGGCTGTGTACAAGAAACATATCCGGAAGCATGTGGATTACAAGCAGTTACCTACATGTGCCTTACACACTGCCTGTAAGGCATAAAATAGTAAATTGATTATTAATGGTATTTGAAGATTAAAAGTACGATTTTCTTGTTAAAGTTTTGAGTGATCAAGTTGTAAATAATGTCTGGTAATATCGAAGATATTTTAGGATAATGCGTATAACATTGAAATTAGGTCGTACTTTATAAGTAAACTTTGTTGGAAACAACACATTTTATCAGCTTTCTGCATAGTGATTGTTATCTGTATTTCCTTCTTTAACCACACAATAATCAGAATGTCAAACTCAGAGTAAAGTTATAAATATATATTTCAAAGTTTCCAGTTAAAAATCGGGGTTAACATATCACGCGAACTTACCAAACTACAAGAACCAACTTTTCACTGTAGTAAAACTTTCAGTCGAACACCCACACCAAACTTTACCATCTGAATCTTTAATATCAAACGGATAAAGTCGTTTAATTTCACAACAATATCGCAGTAGAATGGACGTTTTATTACCGCAACCGTATTGCGCTAATGGTTGAAACACTAGAAACGTAGAAACAAAAACACATCAGCGATAAACTGCAGCAGGGTTGAATTGCAGCTACTGCAACTTGCAGCTAGCTGCTATATCTTGTTTCATTTCACTACAGCCTCAACAAATAATGGAATAATAAAAATATATTATTTATATCTTTAAAAAACTAAATTATTTTTATGAACGTGGGCTATTAAAATAAAGTATACAAATATTTTTCTCCCTGGTGTTTCGCATGCGGATAGTAAAGCCTCATTCACAATACGAAATTAGTGGTTATGGTTAGAAGTTATAGTTAGTATTTATAGTTAGCATTTGTGTTGTATGTATGGTCGTTCACAATACCAAAATTAAGGGTGTAGTTAGTGACATTGTCGGTAACGTAGAATACTGATTTTAATCAAATAAATACTAGTTTTGAAAGAGTCAGTTGAATCTTTACATATTTTTTACATATTTTTGAATAATAGGATGCGGGCACTCACGTGACACTGTGACGTAAAAACAGCTGTTCGGGCCACCTACAAAATGTTCTATTTTTTTTGGTGAGATTTGAAAATAACGGTTCTTTTCAAATCTCGTCCCAAAAAATAGTTCATTTTGTAGATGGCGCAGTGATCTTTACCCGAACAGCTGTTTTTTTACGTCACAAAACGTCACAGTATCACGTGAGTGCCCGCATCCTATTGTATTGTATTGTTGCTTATCACAGACTTATATCTAAAGATTGGTTATTTCGATATTTGTTATAATTTATAAAAATGGGTGAAGAATTATTTCTTAACATGATTGAAATTATTTAATAGCGGGATGAACAATGGCAAATAATTGGAAAAACATTTAATATAACAGGTAATGTAATAATTGTAATTATCGTACATAAGTAAAATTTCTAATAACAAAAGCATGGATTTCAAACATCAAAATTAATTCGCGTTTCTGATTGGTAGTTTAGACAAGATGGCGCTAACTACTAACTATAAGTGTGGAGTTTGCAAACTCTTGCGTTAACTGAAATTAAGGCTAGGCAGTGTGAAGCTAATTTTGCTGTCGTGAACGCTTCTGCGCTGTTGCGCATGTCAAACTCTAGCGTTAACTATAAATGCTAACTATAACTACTGATTTCGTATTGCGAATGAGGTTTAATAGTGACCCGTGATAATTTGAACTTTTCTTCCGTACCTAGTACATAGTAGATAACAATATTGTGGAAGTCTATCAAAATGATTGTTTTCCTTGAAATCCTTCGGAATACTTGATGACATACATTTTCATTTAGGAAACAGTATGAGGTCGAGAGTTTTGAAGGATTTATCTGGCACACAATTTCTTGCATTGCTGATGATATATTTATGCGCGTGAATATGTGAATAATATGTTTCGGCGCAGTTCAATGGTAATCCTAATTTTAAATGTTTACAAACCCGCTATTGAAATTTTCTTGATATTTAAAGGAAGATTCAAATTTCATTTCTTACCTCATCGACTTTCAAACCAACATTAGTAACCGTAGTCTGAGCTAATATTCGTTGTGGAAAAGGATGAAATATTTTAAATTTAGTTGACCAGTAAAGAGTTTATACTATTTAAGATAAAATTATTAGAAAGTCAGTATGAAAAATGAAGTATATTAAATAAATTTATAAAGAGAAAAATTTGAATACTGCCAGGATTTGAACCTGGGACCTTATCAAATCATATTCTTTAACCAACTAAGCCATGGTCACCCTGGATTCAAATATGATTTTATTCCAATTTTTCTCTCTATTTCTGTAATGTGTCACAGGCAGCCTCGATCTCATGACTCTTTTATATACTAAAATGGAAAGAATAGATTAGAGAGAAAAATTGGAATAACACATAACAAAAATGGAAAGCAAAATTAGAATAAAATCGGATTTGAATGCAGGGCGATCGTAGCTTAGTTGTTTAAGTAAACGAGTATGACCGGAGTTCATAAGGTGCCAGGTTAAAATCCTGGAGGTGTCCCAATTATTTGTTCTCTTTATTTATTTTAGTTATTTTGTTACTCTGCACAACAGGAAGTAAATCCCAATTACAGTACAGGGGGCCTACAGTTTATAGTGGAATCCGAACCACTCAGACACAATCGTATTTTTTGGATACAAGTAGAAGTCAGTGAGATTTGAACGCACGACCTCTTGCTTACTAATTAAGAAACGCAAGTTTTACCTCGCTTTTATCCACTTGATTATTTACTAAGTATTTACTTAGAAAATAAGAATTAAATTAAAAAGTATATATAAATGAAACATACTAGTATGTTGTGAATACACAGATAAAATTTTAAGTCAATCGATACATACATCTAGAAATGACAGCCATTGAAAGAGGAAGTAAACATTTCTGTTTTAACAAAAAAAAAAATTGTTTTATTAAAAAACTGGATAATAATAAAGTTTGTTTTAAATAATAATTAACTTCAATTTCATCCGCCAAACTGCCCATAAGATAATAATCATGATAGTTTATTTGTGAGTTGATTTAGTTTTTGTGAAGAAAAAAAAAGAGAGTTATACTGCTATACATTTTGTGTTTAAGGTATATTTAATGTTAAATTTAGTTAAAAATGTTGAAAATGAGTTGTAGAATTTAGTAAATTTAAGATACCTGTGTTTTTACTATTGTTTAAATTTTTAACGAAAAAAATTAGATTCGGGATTGGGCTCATATACATTCCTTGATTGCAGCTTGCATATTATATGACAGAAAGAGCAATAAGGTTCAAACTATACTTTAAAAGTTTTCTTTAATTTCCTCAAATTGCCATTTAAGAAAATTAAAGAATACTTTTAAACAACAATTTGTACCTTATTGATCTCACCTGTCGTATATTCTACCTTCTGATATCATAAGAATTTTAGCTAATCCTAAATTTTGGATTAGTCATATTAAGCTAAACCATATTCTGAAAATAAAAATTGATAAACTATAATATAATCTTATTACCATTTGATTTTCTGAAAGTGATTTGAATTGAATTTGAAAATTGGACTAGAATAAGATTATCTAATTTAAAATTATTTTGAGAGTTGGGCGGCAAAAGTTTGAACTATAAAACTGTCAGAAGAAGTTTGCATTTTAAACATTTGAAATAAAAATAGCACAGTACCTAAACTGAGAAATCATATATCTCAAAGCTTTCAGCTAATCAGCAGAAATTCCTAAAAGTACAATAGCATCTCCGTCTCCTCAAAAGCTGTGAAATCCTCTATAGCTCTCAAAGCTCAAGCTTCGCAGCATTCCTAAAAGTAGAATAGTAATTTACGTGCTCATTCGTCGGCTAATTGCCGCTCGGGACGTGTTTGCACCAAATGGCAACGTAAATTGCTGTACTTAAATTTGGCCCCCAGTCAGCCCCTAACCTCCGCCTCTGTTCGTCATCGCGCGAAGAATGCTTCAAGTCTAATGAAATCGATAATTTGCGGTTACAAAATTATTGTTCACTCAGAATGCAGAGGAGAGTACTTGCCGACTGGATGTCTTGAGGATTATGTTTTTGTTATTTGGGGTGAATGAAGAGATACAAAATTGGTTTATTTGATTAGAATTATTGATGTACGTGTTGTTCATGTTTTATTTATTGAGGGATGATTGGCTGCCATTTCGTGATCAAATTAAGAATGAGTTTGATCTAGATAGCTGCCAATTTGTGACAGAAATCAAATGAAGATATTTTATTATTTTCCTTCATCAAGATTAATTTATTATAATACTTTAGCTAGACTGCATGAACTATAATTAATTTCGGAATCAAACTAATTTGACATTAATAGTTAATTCTCTCTTGTTTCTAACTTGATGCAAAAATAACGAGGACAGTATCCTTCGATAAGACAAAATTTAATTTGTCATGTTCTCTGTGTACTGTTTTGTCAGAAGAAGCCTGATTTATCAGCGTTCTGTTTGATAGTAGCATTGTGCAAAATTCATTATAAGGAGAAAAGGTTTTCTGTTCCTTTGTAGTTCGTCACAAGATCATAGACAGAAGCATCTTAAGTTCGTTTATAAGCACAAGTTACCTCGCTGTTTTATATTCCAAGATGGTTGTCATGCTCTTATATTTACATTTTATATATATATAAACAAGCAGATTCAAAAACATGATTTTAAAAAGTCGCTAACTCATAATTAATGTCAAAATATTATTTGACAATTATTATATCATGTTTTGCGTATTTAACAAGCATTTGCTGAATTGCAAGTAAAAAATAAAGAGCTCTTTAATTAAAGAATTGTTTATCTAGCAACAGTATCAATAGCGACTTTCTGGAACTTATTGTACTAGAGGTGTGTAGTTCGTGATCGAACTAGTTCATATGAACTATTCCTGATAGTGAACGACACGAACTAGTTCGTGAGTTTATTGAAGACTAGTTCACTGCGAACTATTCGGATATGATTCACCACTACGGCAGCACGGCCGATGAGGTCGAATCAAAAGCGGAGAACGGAGAACAAATGAACGAGCGAACGAGATTCATATTTCATTCGTTCGTGGTCGTTGCTATGATCACCGCTCTGCTTCTACTATCAAATTATACTAGAACCAGATCTTAAAAGTGCACTTGTTCTCGCTCGTGAATCACAATACAATACGATTTCCGTTCATCATAGACTTAAAAATTTCGTGAACGAAAGTGAACTAATGAACTAGTTCAGTGAACTAATATTTTTGGTGAACGAGAACGAATGAACTAGTTCACTCAAATGAACTATAATTCTCATCTATATATTGTACCGTTAGTTGCTAATGAACCGATAAAACTTTAATGCAACCCAGGATGAATCTTTTAATTTTTGGTATTTTTTGGACCGTTCTTTTCAATTTTAATGAAATTTTATCCTATAGAAGTACTTTCCTTTCGATAATTTGAAATTTCGATAGATTATTTTCAATTGATATTTATAGTGGAAAATTATCAAAATAGCTTTCATTTCATTGGTTCATTTTCAAACAAATTTATTATTCTATTGGTTCTTACATATACGTGGTAAATTTTTAAGTTAAATTTTCTTCAATAAAATTAACTTGTTTTTATTAATTGAAAGTGGGTTACATACAAAATTAAACATCGACTTTTAATTAATTATTATTTTTTAAGTATTTCACCGTAAAAGTGCAATTTAATTATAAACAACTTTAAAAATATTTTTGTATTTATATTTCTTTGAAATATTAAGCTATCAAATTATCAGAAAGAAATTTCAAAAAGTGGGTCAAGAAAAACATTTCTATTCCATTAGATGCTAGATTTAGATTAAATTTGACAACAGTTTTTCTATCGTGTTCATTTTACAGTATTTGTTTAGACACGCGATTACATAAAACTTGACATTTTATTCTTTTTAAATTAGGTTAGGTTAATGTACAAAGTTATGTGACATTAGCCCAAAACTTTTGTTATTTTGTTTCTTTGTTTTGTAATTTTCATCTTTTAGAAAGTTTATTTTAGAGCCTACGTAAAAATATGGTAATAATTCAGGAGATGCAATATTCTGAAAGCAAAGTTTTCATACTCATGAAGCATAAAAAAATAAGATAATTTGTCATAAAACCATTACGAGATTAATTTAATATCGAAATAAAGCATGATACAGATTTTAAACACACTGATAATACTCTAAAAATGATCTAATTTGAATAATACTGTTTTTTTGGAAAATACTTTCTCTCGTTGTTATACAAAGATCTGATTATTTTATAATGCTACAATATTAACATGTTCCAAGCACTTTCAGTGAAACTCTTGGGTGATTTATACACTAGATTATATGCTTTGAAAATTATAATTATACCGCTCGCGTGCATTATCCTTTCACAGATATATTTCACTTTTTATACCCAGTATTATGACTGCGAAAAGTGAAAATTGTTGGATAATATCAAAACGACTCGCGAGAGATTTTATTCATTTGCAGATTTCAAAGTCGAGACCGTGAATTTTTATTCACATGTGAGTAATTTTAGCCATTGTTTCTGTATTACGTGCTTATTTAAAAAATACTCTTTTTGTTTTATAGAACAGAATAATAATGGAATGTTTAATAATGTTAAATTTAGATTTTTAATCGCAATAGAAATTATTATTTGTAAATAAGAAAAAAAAGGAAAACAATTTTTCCAGCACTTGTCGAAGTTCCACAAAATTACAGCACATTTGAATCAACTTATTAGGTCATCATCAAAGGCTGGTCAGTTCAGCTTTAACCATAGACGCGTTTCGTCCTTTAGGGACTCATCAGTATGGTGCCATCAACTATCCCACTAGACCAACTAGGAGCTAGTAAACTGTGATACTTTTTACGCTGAACTGACGGATGTTGAACTATGTAAACCGGTAACATGACATGAGAGCTACGGAGCAACCCGTGATGCCATCTACCGACAAAAATCGCAAACTGCTGAATAGCAATGAATAAATTATACAAAGACAAATTGTCAATAAATAAATAAAACGAAGACAAATTGTCTATTACGATGTGGAACTAAGTCTTAATAAAATAATTATATAATTATTTGTTTTTATATTTCAGTACCGACAACTACTGCAGTTTGCACCATACAAATTCTATGGTTCTCTCTCTAGTAATATCTTTATTTTTTTATGGGTTTTGATTTGACGACTGGTAATACATCCCTAGCCGACCTGCTAGTTAGCAAAAGTCCGTTTGATGAGAAATTATAATGTTGTTGCATACGACGAATTTTATTCTGATTGGCTTACCAAAATGGCAAATAAAGATATTTTTCTGAAACCGGCAAGAAAGTGCCTACTTTCCTGACCAATTTTAGTATGGAAAGCAGGTTACGTATCCAAGGCTACAACAAAAATAACAGTCTGGTAAAGTACAAAACAATCTTGTAAAGATTTTACCTGACTGTTATTTTTGCTGTAGCCTTGAATACGTGTCTGCTGTCAATACAATTCATATCAAAAAAATTTAACATTTTGAATTATTTATGATTAAATATTGATTAAATTTAACGGTTTCAGAAAAAATAGTATACATAATACGTCAGGAGAGTGTTTTTACTTGACTCAGCGGATTAAAATATTCGGATTGCGGATATCAAACAACCGCTTCGTCAAGTAAAATATCACTTTCCTGACTTATTATGTAATATATAGCATATAAAATTTGTGACATTAACATTGCTTCAAAAATATGATATACAATTTCGTTACATGTTCTAAAATACCTTATAGATTCATTTTATGAAACTTCCAAATATTATTCATCAATTATAAAAATGTGAAACAATAAAATTGATACAGCGCTGTCTTTATGCTATGTACATAAGCTTGCCACCTCTCCGGGTTTCAGTGAGTTATCTCCGGGCTCCGGATTTAATTATGATTCCTCCGGATTGTGTAAGTAAAATTGAATATGTAGTGCTATGTAGTTAGTTGTCTAGGAGAAATCTGTCTCACTTTCGGAATCTTCTACGCCGCTAAATTATATTTTTTTTTTCTTTGATGATCTACAGCTTACTGTTATCTAGTTTAATTTCTGTCACTAAATCTTGATTCTGTCCTCATGATTTTAAGGAAGAATTTATACAATTAATTTCAGTTCTAATAGTTGATATATCATCTTATATCAGATCAAATTGTTTAGAATTGTATCATTTTTACAGAAATAGACATAATTTTAGGTGAGGGAATGCCTTCTGTTGCATGTGATTATCTTCAATTTTGTGAATATTTTTACAGTTTAATCGTAAATATGACGCTGAATACACTAATTCTATTGTTACAGTAGATTTATCACTTCCAATCTTGTTTTACTTTATTTTATATGTAATTATTTTACCATGATAACAAAAACACTTGTCTTTAATAAAACAATGTAACCCTTTTTTATCAAATATGGTAATAATAATAAAATTGTAGGATCTTCTTTAAAAAAAATAGTCATTGTCTCCGGGCGAGACTTAGTTCTGAAATGGTAACCCTATATGTACATATCGTCATTTTGACGTTTTTGCCAGCCAATCAAAACGTACTTAACTTTCTTACGTACTTTGTTTAACTAAAATGATAAAAATAATGAACTACAAGACCTCTATTCTTGGGTAAAGAAAAATGCATTTTATAAATTTCAATTTCTAATCTTTAGATTTTTGAATGGCTTTGGCGTTATTTCTTATTTTAATTTGGTTTCCATTTATTATTGGCTGGGTGCGCGACGACAACGACATCTGACGGCCACATTAAATCATGCTCTATAACCGTTGATTCATACAAGATTTTGTCTAATTTTTGATAAAAACAAGATTTAAAACAATGAAAATGTTTATAACTTCAGTTTTTAACAATTGAAAATATTACAAAATGTATTATTTAAGTTTATATATAAAGTGATATTGTGAAAGCCGCACAAAATGCTGAAAAAATCTAAGAATTGTGTTTATTAAAATGATACATTTTTCTTATTTTTGTATTTCCTTATTTCGTAACTGGTTAATAATTTTTCATAAGGGTAAAAGAGATGTAAATGATTATGAATGAATGACGAATAATAATAATAAATAATTGAGATGTTTCAATTTTTGCAGTACTCTTTCATTGTCTCCTTGTTTCAAGGTTCTCAACCATAGCAGAAATAAATACCTCTCTTATGGAAAGCAAAGTAAATGTTTTAAATAATATTTATTACTTTGTGGATTAAATAGTATATTTTTTGAATGATTTTTTAAAAATAGATCTTGGGCAGTTACTTGACGAAGCCAACCTCAAGAAAACTTGAAAACAAAGTGTAAAATTTTTTCTTTGATGTTCATTTATCAATAAAATATCTCCTAAATTATCTCTAAAAATAATATTTTTTTTAAAAATGTGTTCAAATCGTCTCTAATACAGTCATTTTGCCAAAGCGTCTTCAAAATCGTCTCTAAGACAGTAAATTTCCAACAAAATATCTCCGAAAATGTCAAATCGTATCTAGAAGAGTCATTTTTCTAAAATATCTCCAAATTTTCTTTAATATAGTCATTTTTCCAAAATGTCTCCCAAATCATCTCTAAGACAGTTACTATTCAACAAAATGTCTCCCAAATCGTCTTTAAGACCGTCATTTACTAAGAAAATGTCTCTCAAATCACCTCTAACGCAGTCATTTTCCTAAAATGTTTCCCAAATTCTATTTAAAATAGTTATTTTTCCAAAATATCTCTCAAATCGTCTGAAAGACAGTAATTTTTCTAAAATGTCACTAAATTTTCCATAAAATAGTAATTTTTCCAAAATGTCTCCCGTGTCGTCTCTAACACAGTTAATTTCCAACAAAATGTCTATCAATTGACACTTACATAAACGTCAAACATTTGATTAATTTTGTTTCAATTCGATGTTTTCAGGCAATTTTCGTCATTTTCAAATCTAATTTGTGCCGTTATACAGCATGTAAAATTAATTTTGTTTAATGGTTTAGATGAAGAATGTTATGCCCTAAAACTTTTATTTGAAACATTTTTGCTTAAAATATTTAGTGAAGCTGAGAATTACGAAATTATGATTTTACATGTTAAAATCCTATGTTCGACAGTCGCGGTCACAACAACGTGAGAATGATTTTATGCTTATTTTGTCCACCGCGATCGCTGCAGTCGATTCGGCTGTCCCCACCATGACTCTGCACCTAGCGAATACCATATTTTTCGCGTAAAACGCAAAATACCCTTTGTGGTGATTACATTTTGTTTTTATTTTGTGTTGGGGTAACAATGCAGCTTAAAACAATAATGGCAATTTTAATATGCGAAACAAGGTATTATGTGTAGATATGATTGTATTTTAAAATAACCGTTTATTAACACATTTATTACAATAGGCATTCAATATTTGTGTGATTATTTTTTGCCGTTTCTCAAAACCAATGAAATGCTTCATTGTATGTCACATGTCTGCGTTTTAACCAATCCTGTCATTATTATACTGATAATAATGTTCTTGTGATTATTCCCGGGAATAATCTCTGTAGGTGCTTTTTTGTTTGGGACAAATGATAGGTAGTTGTCAAATAATTATTTAAAACTATCAACGCGTCAAGTAAAATGTGTGACAAAAATCGATTTAGTTGTATTTCATATACAGAAATACAACAACAAATTTTGGAAACAACTTCCAAGAATACATGAATAAGTAATTAATCGATATGGACCCAGTTCAAAATCTTTTAAGTTGGATGAATCGACCTCAATAGCTAAGTCAAAAAATAATCTAATTAACCTTCGGTACACACACTGGGGTATACTGTACCCCAATAAATTTTTACAGTTACGCCATTTCTGTGCGCTTCAATTTAGAAGTGCTGCCATTGGGCTAAATTAAGTTTATACCCTCCACTACCTATACAGGATATTGTATTAGTCACTTGGTATGGTTCACAGTGCCTGTCAACACTAAAAGTTCGTCTGGGGTATATAATACCCCACTGTGGTTTTCACGTAATTATTTTAAAATTTGATAAAAATCGGTTTTGTTGGATTGTTTGCTACATATTGGTACATACATACATACATATCTTCACGCTATAGTCCATCAAATGGGGTATCAGAAACGAAGGGAGTGTAGTCCCTGCGCTTGTTTTTGAAAGTGAATTTCACACAATTGCAGATAAACACTCTAATGAAATTACTAAACAACAAAACTAAAATCAAAATTCCTGCACTTCTTAAATCATCAGATTCATTCCGCAATTAATTTTCGCCAAACGTTCCTATCTTGACACACCACTTTAGCTTCATCCACATTCATAATTCCTTTCTTACAAGCACGTTTGCCTATGACAGTTTTTTGTGGCATATTGGACCACAGTGGTGTAAACGCTATGGTGTTATTTACTTTGTCCAATAATAATGAAAAGATGAACAGAAGAAATGTTTTAAACAATTTAGCTTATTATCTCATCGAGCCTGTCCTAAAGAAGCGATTACAGTCAAGTACGCTTAGAAGGGGTTTAAAAGAAATTATAAGAGACATCTTATCCGTTGATGAACCTAGCACCCCTTTACCTATTTTAAATAAAAAAGTGCGTTGCGCTTTTTGCCCACGTCATTTACCCATGTGTGACGAGCATAGAGCCAAAATATGCGAACATTGCATCGAGTAAATTTTTGTCATATTTAGTCGCCTTGCTAACATTTATTTTTGAAAAAAAATCTCTATAATTTGGAATATGTTTACTGTCATGTATTGTTTAAAATATAGTTTATATTTGGTTATCTATTATTATAAGGTTTTTGAAATATGCAGGAAAGTTTAATTGAACTATTTTACTATTGATTTTGGACTAAAGAAATAAATAAAAGGTTTCCAAACCAATTCTGCTGCTTTATTTTATTCAAAATTCTATAGTAATTCTCCAAAATATCATGCACTTGCCAGAAATACAAATATTGTTTTCATATTTTATGATTTTATATATTTTACACAAATTTATAGCTTGGGGTGACATATACCCCAGTGTGTGTTGCGCGTAATTAAAAACTATGTGTGGGTAGCGAAGGTTAAATATAACTCAAGAGTTTGATGAATTAGAAAATAATTCTCCAGTATCTTTCTCAAACTTGCCATTTGACAATACAGCCTACGGGCTTGCGTGACTATTGCCTGACAACAAGTTTTCGAAAGATCTGTCAAATTAATTTCAGTTTATTCTCACTCTCTTGTTATATTATTACTGAAAAATGCAAAATAATTTTTGACAGTTTTTCTGTTTGGAAAATCTGGCTTGGATACGATGATACACTCCGAGAGCGGCAATTGTCAACAAAAGGCTACATTTAATGATAATTGGGCTAAAATATTGTGTACACCTCGTCCTCGAAATGTGCTTGACATTCTCAGAATATCGTCTGTTTCGGCTATCTCTTTGGCCAAGTTCAATTTTCGATACACCAAACCTTCATTTTACGACTTAGGTATATAAATAACTATTTTATTACAGTTTTATTATCAAGTAACCTTTTTTAATAGAACATCAACGACACCATATCAATTAATTTAGATTAATTTTAGTTAAAAGAAACCCCTTACGACGCTGGCTGTTCCATTTACAAAATAAACACAAAATTAATTATTTAGTTACACATTTTGATAATAGGTAGAAGGCTATTTGTGTGATGAAATTACTTGATTTCTTCATACTCAAAATTGAAAGATATAAATAAATACATGTTCTTTTTATTTATTATCTCTTTTTACTTTTTTTTTTAATTTGATTTGGCTTTATTGACCACTTAGGGTCAAGGGCGAGGTTCAACCAACGGCTATTTTTCCACTTAACCTATACAAATACATCACAAATATCCATACCCTGGGCGGGATTCAAACACGCGATCTACGGCGTGCAATGCCGAGCAACTGCTACGCTAGATGCTCAACTACCGAGTGACCGGTATTCTATAAAAAGTTGACTATTACAATCTCATTTGTCAACGTAAAGTTCACGTTTTCTGTGGAGCAATCGAAAACTATATTTGTTACGCGTTGTCATTGGAAATGGTTAATTTTGCTCACATTTCTAATGGCACCGCGCGAACAAAGATATTTCAAAAGTTATCATAGATACAAATAAAACAGAAACATGTCATATTGACTGGACGAATTTGTTTTCAGTACTATACGTTTTTTAATCATTTAGGATGCAATCGGAGAAAAAAATTTGTGTGTATCACGAACATAAAGTGTCTTTGTTCCTCGTGCACTGTCGCGTAACAAAGAATGACTACGCTTTTAATGCATATATAACTATATTCTTAATTTTCCTTTTTACTTTCTTATACACAGTATAAGGAAGTATTGGAATCGTGAAAAAAATCGTTGACGAGATTTTCGCGGATATTACGTGTTTTGAGGTCCACTGAATCCGTTTTGATCATTTTCTCAATGATGTCTGTGTGTATGTGTGTTGATGGATGGATAGATGGATGTGTGTCCGAGTGTGCAATATCTCATGAACGAGATAAGATTTGTTAACGAAACTTGGTAATTATAAGTTCCATGAAAATACGAAGAGCTGAGTTGATTTTGATTGAAATTGAACAACCGGAAGAGGAAGTTTACTGGACACACAAAACAATAAATTCCATTTATTTGAAAAATGGAATCAGTTACGAAAAAATGTTTAAAATAAAAGATGTTGGCAAATATATTTGGAACATAAAATGTTAATAGCAATTTTTCTGTATATGCGTCTAATTTTGAGAAAAATTAATTTATATAAGTAATAATATATTCCAATAATCATAGTAACAATAGAAACAAAAACATGTTTAACATTTATCAGCCAAATTCACAAAACGTGTTTGCGCTAATACCGTTTTTAATATTATCTATAACTCTGTTTCAAATTAAAACAGATTAAAGAAATAAACTAAATTTGATGCTAATTAACTCTCTTTTTAACACAAGTTAAAATAAACTTGTTTCATACATTGAAAAGAGAGTTAAAAACGAAATAAAAAATGGTGTTAGTGCTAATCCGCTTTATGAATCTGCTTGTATATGTCAAATACAAGGAGCAAGTCATAAGTGTTCAATTCAGCGTTTTTAATGCTATATCAATTTCATTGATCTATATTCTAAATATTAAATATGCTGTGTATAAGAAAGTCGTGTGGTAACCACACCAAATTTTTTAGCTTAGTTATAATCTGAGCTGAAATTGTTTGTTTAAAATTACAACTGATCGTTTAAACTTTTGAACTAAACATGTATATGTAATCAATAAGTGTGCAGTGAAATTTAAATAACTAAACTACTCGTTATAACCGTACCACATTATTCATATTAAAAATCTATTTACTTGTAAAATCATCATGCAAATTGATCGGTAGGAACTAGAAAAATCTAAAACCTATAGGTAATAAGAGTAAAGTTATTGATATGCCGTGAGAAACACGACAAATCATATTTAATTGTAGACCGTCCAGCGTGCGTAATTATATGTAGGAAGTGGCTCTGACTAGACAACTGGATCATTATGTCTTCATGCAGCTATGATTAGATTGCAATTGAGCGTAATCTGTAATGGCATTGAATGAAATTGTAGTGATAAAAGGCCACTGACCTTCTAAATTGACCATATACAACCATCGTGTGTCTATATAAACATATAGTACGCGCAGCGTTACTGAACGCGCAGTATTTATGATTAAAAATTACTTTTTACTTTAATTTATTGACTAACTGAAACTGTTTCCGAATATCGTTTGAACTGTTCATAATACTGTAAAGTATCCTTTGTTTTATTGCTGTATTTAGAAGTATTAAAATATTTATTGTTATTTGATCAATTTCGTGTTGAATAATAACATTTTTATTTAAAACTTTATTTCAACTAGATAATGTATTACACGCTCGTTTACTAAACCTACTTACATATTATGGTTCGTAAGTACATTTGAAAATCGTAAATTATAAAAAATTGTCTTATTTTTGCACCTCCTCATAATTTGTTAACAGTCAGTTGGACTACCGTGTAAGTATAAAAAAAATAACGAATCGAGTTATTGACTGCTATTTTTATTATACTTATTCTTCAACTAAAGCTTGAGTATTCGCCGAGTGTTTGTAGCTCAATTGGTTAGAGCAGTCACCATGTAGTGAAAGATTCTGGGTTCAAATTATTGCTATTTTTATTAATTCATTTTACATTAATTCTTGAATCTATATTGTTTTTCTTAATATTTGAGGGACAGCGCTGCAACTTGCTATAAGAAAAATTGAACTTGAACAAACAAGTACAAGAAACGTGTTAATACAATTAACTAAAACAGTTTAAATTTATACTAAAATGGACTTTAAGAACTTATATAACCTCGAATTTCGGACTCTATAAGTATGTGAGGCCAAATAAATAATAGAAAAGCAAATTTAATTTAATATACAAGATGTTCAGAACATAGGTGACAAGCTTCAGGTAGAACGATTCTTTGATTAATTCTAAACCGACAATCCTAATGCAATAAAATTGTACGGCTCTTTGTAAAGCCTCCTGAAGCCATTAAACTTATAAATGTGGTACTAGAACTAAGCTTATATTTTAAAATCTTTTATGGAATATCATTGCTGTTTACATTCATGAAGAATTGTGTAATACTTTAAATTTTTAACTTTTCTTCAGCAGTATTTTTTAAATTGTAGCTCATATGGCAGTCTTGGACAAATAAAGTTTTAAATTTTGACTCTATTTTACATATATATACAACAGTGCTTAAATTACATTAAAATGTATCCTGACAAATTTTCCCAATTTCTATGTACACATAGCTATGAAACCAGGACTAACAGGGACTACGTAATACCCTGACACAAATTCGAAAAATTTAAACAAGGTTATATTTATAATTGTGTTAAATTTTACAATAAATTACCATTTTATATCCGAAATTTACCTTTACTTAAATTTAAAAGCAGTATTAAAAATATGTTATTAAATCATGCATTTTATTCTTTAGACGAATTCTTACATTGTGATACATTTAAGTTTTAATATATGAATCCTCTAATGATTTATTTATGTATACTCATATATTTCATGATTATCCTTGTATTATTTTAATCTGTATTTGCACGTCTGTATTAATTCATTTTTGAATTGTAATTAGTGCTATATTTATATTTTTTATTCTTTATTGTACTGTATTGACTTGGCCTAACATTTGATTCGATTTATATGTCATGTGCTAAATAAAGAATTATTATTATTATTTAAAATAATTTGTCAAATTTTAACGTTTGTCAGATTTATTTACAAAGTTAACTGCTATAACATTTTTTTTACATTTCTTTTAAGTAGCTCGTATGTCTTTACAAAGGTTTATTCATTTAGAATTAATCAAAGAATCGTTATACCTTAAAGCGTGTCACCAATTTCTGAACATCCTGTAGAGAGAAGAATTCAGACAACACTAATTTGAGAGTAAAAATTAGTTTGCTACGGGATTTAAATTAAATTGTCATAGTGCTTGACCAGAGTTTAAAAGATCCCATGTTCGAACCTAGATGTATTCTAAATTTTTATCTCTAATATCAATTTGATTTCGTCAATTATTAAGTAATACTTAAAAATATACTGATAAAAATAGCAAATTTATAATTTGAATTTAACTGACTCCAATTTTATTCCATATTGAAATGACTAGTATAATGTTTAATATCACTGTTTAACTAAATTCATAATTAATCCTTAAAGTAACAATCAAGTTTATGCATCAAGCAAGAGAGTTAGAAATATGGTTGCATTTAAATTTAGATTCATCACTTGTTCACACTTCATATTGTTTAGCATTTTTTCTGCCTTAACTTTTACTATGTCTTGTAATGTTTGTGAATTAGAAAAGAAGTTAAACTTGGTATTAACAGTTTTGCTAGTCCTGCAAATGAATGAAAATTAAAAAAAAACTATCTAAACAAGCACATAATTATGACATCCACATTTTGCTCATCTGCTACATCTCATTAAACATGAAACTCAGCATAAAAACTTTCCATACGACGTTACAACTAAAATGAAACTTATCTCCATACAAAAACCATTGAAACTCTTCTTTACATTACAACCAGGTGTAGCTTCATCTTCCGTCTTCCATCTGTCATTTCTGAAACTTACGCATCAGTCGTTTCCTCGTTGTACGACTCACCCTCTTCTTAATCCGCAAGTTAGGAACTTGCCACTAAAACTTCCACCGCCTGCCGAATTGCGCTTTAATTTCGTTGATGTTTTGTCCGACGAATGAGAGTAGTGAAGAGTGGATGAATGAAGAGTGAGGAATACATCAACTAAACCGCGTTACCAGTTCACTGACTTGCTTGATTTGATAACGGATGTTATTTGCGACGCTAATGCATGGTATAGTTTAGGATGAAATAAGGACTAGAGTTGCTAAATGAATTATGGAGTAGTGAGAATTAAAATAGCTATTGCTTGATGTCGATGACAATCTGATTCTAAGAAAGGTGATAATTATAATAAAACAATGCAATGTTACAAGATAAAGTTATTGTAATGGATCTATTTCTTTCTCGAAAATTATCTGATAATAATTTAAATTTGATTATCAGATTCTTATTACCTACATATACAGAGTGAAAATAAATTTTTCACCGCTATTGATCCGCAAAATATTTTACAGAAAACAGATTTATGTAACAGTTGTAGAAATTATAATTCTACATCTAAGCCTTTTATTTTTCTCATTTAATAACTACAATTATTAGATTTAAAAGTTTCCACAAATTTCATATTTGTAATGGATTATCAGTGAATTATAAAAATCCGATTTAAGGTTTTATTTGACATAACATCTTATTATTAAATATTCTCATAATTTTTAAATTTATATATATATATATATATATATATATATATATATATATATATATATATATATATATAATGGGGTGGCTAGCTCAGTGGTATGAAGTCGACCTGTGGATCCTGAGAACCCCGGTTCGATTCCCACAGGCGACAAACAATTTTCATAATTTCAAAAAAAGCTACCCCTGTGACTCCTCTACCACTAACATCTTTGGGGGGCGTGATTTGACGACTGGTAACCGCACTTCTCGCACAAAATATATCACTTACTGAGATCTGCTTCGGCGTGATGATATATTTATTTATTTTATCACTATATATATCATCACGCCTTCTACCCATTACTGGGTATGGCACTCTGCCGAAGCAGATCTCGGTAAGTGATATATTTATGCACGTGAACTGAGGTTACTAGCCGTCAAATCACTGCCCCCAAAGATGTTAGTAGAAGTGGAACCTCAGGGATAAATTTAATGTGGTGAAAATTGTTTTTCTTATAATTATTAAATAATTACATATCGTACAAAAGACGCGTTGACAGTTTTAAATAATTATTTGACAACTACCTATCATTTGTCACAAACAAAAAAGCACCTACAGAGATTATTCCCGTGAATAATCACCAGAGCTTTATTCTCAATATAATAATGATAGGATTGGTTAAAACGCAGGCACGTGACATACAATGAAGTATTTCATCGGTTTTGGGAAACGTCAAAAAATAATCATTGTAATCATTTGATGAAAAAGAATTGTATATACAGTATACCGGCAGTCTTTGTTGGTAGGAGAATAGACATGCGTAATTTTTCATAAATATTTACGTATTTTAAAATAATAACGAATATTACCTGCTACAACTCATACTGTTAATATAGTCTCTGAACACGTTCATCCATCATGAATTGATTCTCGAAAGTACCCGACGAAACTGATAGATAACGAATGGAAATTGATCAGAATATGTGCATATGATTATTTAATTCCTAGTAAGAAATTTGTATGTATACACAATACTCAGAATCTTCTATAATGCAATCGATCTACTATAGTGTTTTTATATTTAATTTTAGGATTTTTGAGGCAACTCAGCCTGTGTTAATAAAAATAATATCTTACAAGCGATAGTTTGCGAATTCGTTTTCTTCATAATAATAAATACAACTGCATCCAGTGGCGTACCTAGAACTTTTGCCGCCCAGGGCGGTCTCCAATTTTCCGCTCTTTCTAAGTCAATCAAATGGTGGTTTCTATAATTTAAAAAATAAATATAAAATAAATATATCTTCACGACTTTTACCCATTACTGGGTGTGGTACTCTACCGAAGCAGATCTCGATAAGTGATATATTTATGTACGTGAAGTGCGGTTACCAGCCGTCAAATCACGGCCCTCAAAGATGTTAGTGGTGCGAGAGCCACAGGGGTAATTTAAATTTTGTGAAAATTGTTTGTCGGCTATGGAATCGAACCGGGGTCCTTAGGATCCACAGACCAATTCGAAACCACTGAGCCATTACCCCACTAAATTAATAAACATAAATAAATAATTGTAATTGAGACAAACTGTAGGTGGGGAACTTTTGTACTATTGGATGGCATACTTAAATTATGCAGTAATAAAGGAATTTTTTGAGATAATATTTTCAACCATACATTGACTTGACGATGAAGAAAAATATTCGAAATCATATAGTAATTCATTATTCGTAGAAATCGAATAGTAAACTTATGAAGTGAACAAGTTGTTTTTTACAACTAAAACTAAATATAAAAAATGCCGCCCCAAAATATGTGCCGCCCGGTGCGGATCGTACCCACCGCCCCCCTCTATGTACGCCACTGACTGCATCTAAGTAGTTCGGATTTCACTATAAGCTGTACGATAATAAGGATTAATTTAGTTGTGCAGAATAGTAAATAAGTAAATAGATAAATTTGCAATTTCCTGCATATTTTGCTCCAATTAACTTTTCAATTTCCATCGTATTAAGAAAGTATATAAGTAACATTTAAGTATGTCATGCTTTCTGAGCAAACTATAGCTCCATTCCTCACAAGCTGCACGTATGACGAAGTTCGCATCCTTCACATCCTTCCGCGGTTTTTGGTGGCTGTCGAGCTGATTAAACAGGGGAGAAAGATCACGAAAAGCTCCCGTCTTGTCTGTCCCGGCCACCCATCGTTTCTTACTACTTCTACTTCGTACACTCTGAGGCCTGAACCCTCCTCGTCTGCTTAGCGGACTCAGGGATGAATCATTCTGTCGATTAGATGTGCTTTGTGTCCTAATGAATTTCTTTCAGATGTCGACTTGATGTGAAAGTTTGCGACCGTGTGGAATGATTGTGTGTTTTCAAGGTCGTACGACTTGAGTCAATTTTGTAATTGTGGTTAGGGTTGGGAGTTACTTCGTGGGGAGAGGAATGCGTAATTGTTATATATGTAGTGTTGTTTTCCTTATTTATTTATCACAACAAATACGAATTGCAGTTACAGTGTACACATCTACAGGACAATTGTATTGACGTTCAGATTAAGATATTTCCTTGTAGGTATTGTGATAGCGACATTCTAATAACTAATAATTTTACTGTAAAGTATAATAACAAATTTACTCGACAAAAATTACAAAATTTAGAATCAGATGCAGTGGCGAGACGTATAATAACGTACGGGTATTTTTTTTGACATCTTCATAAAATTTGATTCGACCTTGACCTCTACTCTCAAACCCAAGGTCAAATCGAGCGCTCATAGTGAGTACCGCATGTAAGACGGCAAAGTCTCTGCACATACCAAATTTCAAATTTCTAAGTCTTCACAAAAAAATCTGATGCTCAAGAGACCTGAATTTTGAGAAATAAGGGTAGTGAGCTCGTGTTCTAGCACCCGTGGAGAAAAAATTTATTCTTGAAAAACGTCTTAGATTGGTGAGATTCCGCAAAATCATCAATAAAATTGATACCACATCATAACATCATCCCCTATTTAGGGGTGTAAATCTGAAGGGGTGGGCTCGTCATAATGGGCTCTTGAAGCAAACTATAATCTGTCATCAGTAATTTTTTATTTATTTGCTATAAATTAAATTAGAAAATAATCATTATACGCTGTGAGTCGTGAGTGACCTTGAACTAGCCAGTCAATCAGTTTCACCCCAAAGCGAGAGCGTTTATGTACAGACTTTGTACATTTAATTTAATCGTCGCTATGAATTTCCAATGTCCTATCTACTATTTTCAATTGGGGTTTTAAAAAGTAAGAATATTTATAAATATTTATTTTTTGGGTAAAGAATTTAATTTTTTACCAGGCATTGATTTAACTTTAAATTCATATACACGAGTACGACAACATATCTTGCATTTATAAAAAAAATCTATTTATTCAATTGCCCTATTTTAATACCAAATATGCTTTCCACTTTTGGCCCCGGTTATTATAAAGGCCACGAGCCGTCACTGATCAGATGTCATATTATAATATGTCAAACGCGAATCGGCATAACTACAATTCAGACCACTCAGATAATATTCTATTTTTATTTGCATTATTAATTAAACTCGTATTAAGTGAATCTGCTAATGCCCTTCATAGTAGAGGTGTGTAGTTCGTGAACGAACTAGTTCATATGAACTATTCCTTATAGTGAACGATACGAACTAGTTCGTGAGTTTATTAAATACTAGTTCGGATATGATTCACCACCACGGCGACACGGCTATGAGGTCGAATCGAAAGCGGAGAACAAGTGAACGAGTGAACGAGACCACTAGTTCACTGCGAACTATTTGGATATGATTCAGCACCACGGCAGTCGTCAAATCACGGCCCCCAGGGGTAGTTTTTGAAATTATGAAAATTGTTTGTCGCCTGTAGGAATCGAACCAGGGTTCTCAGGATCCACAGGCCGACTTCATACCACTGAGTTAGCCACCCCATAATATATATAATATCTCCTAAATTAATCGATGCATTTTTTTGTATCAGATAGTGCACAAATGATGTAAACAACATTTCTACTACAAAATTATTTAGAATGCAGTTCTAATATGGCGATTTGAAAATTATCGTCTGAATTCTATTATAGAATTTTATACGGCGCGATCCCACTACAGGAACTTAATCTCAATTACAATACCACTCAGACACAATCGTTTTTATATATAAGCTGAAGTCAGCGATATTTAAACTCACCGAACTCTTGCTTGTTAATTAGTAAACGCAAGTTTTACTATGGTTTCATCAACTTGGGCTCTGTAAAATAATATTTGTATATATTATGCTTCTTACGTTTAAAATTCAAAATGAGGAAATTAATCACGAAATTCATACTTTATAGGTTTCCCGGTATTCTATATAAAATTTTACCTCGTTAACACATAATTTATTACAGAAAATTAAACTTAAAGTAGATATTCTAAATCACAATTTTAATACAATTAGTTTAACTCTGTAAAGAAGATTTTAATAATGTTATAGTTACCCAGAATTTAACATTCTTCATTAATCTGCAAAAATTGAAAAACTTATGAAAGATGGTACATATATGAAATGGTATACAAAGACAAACGCCTCCTATATGAATCTGTTTGTTAGTAAACTTAAGATAATTTATTTATTTATACTGTGACTCAACACTAATTTTTTTATTTATAAATAAATAAATAAATATATCATCACGCCTTCTACCCATTACTGAGTGTGACACTCTGCCATAGCAGATCTTGGTAAATGATATATTTTGCGCGTAAAGTACGGTTACCAGCCGTCAAATCACGTCCCCAAAGATGTTAGTTAGTGGAGGGAGAGCCACACGGTTAAGGCTGATTCTATACCACTGAGCCGTCTACCTCATATTAATTATTTTTATTATTTTATTTATTATTAAGTTTATGGGGTAATGGCTCAATGGTATCCGAGTCGGCCTGTGGATCCTAAGAACCCTGGTTCGATCTCCACAGCCGACAAAACATTTTCACCAATTTAAAAATTACCCTTGTGGCTCTTCCACTACTGACATCTTCGGGGGCCATGAATTGACGGCTGGTAACCGCATTTCACGCGCATAAATATATCACTTACCAAGATCTGCTTCGGCAGAGTGCCACATCCAGTAATTGGTAAAAGGCGTGATGAGATATTAAGTTTAAATTTTCAACTAAAGAACAATACTGATTAGCTTCGATTTTAACTGCAATTTTATTTTCAAAATACGAAATACACTTTAAAATTTATAACATCTAATAAAAAATTAGTGTCTCATTATTAGAAATGTTTATGCATAAACACATACTATAAACTTAAATGCTATTTTGATTTTTAATTTTTTATTACACGGTGCACTGTTACTTTTATTTTGCATTGTTAAATAAACAACAGAAAATTTATACGGATATTTAACTATCCTGATACCTAACACCTAAGCAAATATTAATATTGCCAATAAAAAGCCAAATGAATATAACAACTGCTATTCATATTTCTCCGTGTTTAAACAAACCCATAATTAAATAACATTTTCTGGTTTTTGCAATTTGGTTTAATGCCTTTAAAAGGATTGAAATTACATATAACAGACTGTCAACGTGATTGACGCGAAATGGTATTTAAATTGTCACTCGTAACACAGATTTCGTTATAATTAAAATAAATTGGAACTGCTCTGTTTCAAATTTAATGAATAATTACACTGAAATTAAATCAGTTTCATTTAAAATTTGTTTTGTAATTTGCAACGGTTTTATATTTGCATTATTGCCGCAGGTTTAACAGTTTTAAACGTAATTTTGTTAACTATATATTTAGAAAACTAAATTATCATATTACAGCCTGTTTTATATTGGATAGCATTAATGTTTTTGTTATTTATCTTTTTATATTTCATTTGTTTCCATGTTATCCGAAATTAAATGGAGTTTACTTCTAAACAGGGTTGTTCATATTTTACCCACCCAAAAAAACCCACCCGAGTTTTTTTAATAAAACTCACCTAAAAAAACCCAAATAAACCCACTAAAAAACCCATTTGGTTGAATGGTTTAAAATTCACCCAGGATGAATTTTAAGATAGAGTCAAATCTCGGAACATAAACATCTTTTATATATTTTACAGTGTAATAATACATAATCTCTTTACAAAATAAAACGTTTAACTTAAATTATCATTTATTACATCATATCGAAATATAACATTGCATTAGTTTGACAAATGTCAATATCAAACTAGTTTAAGACCAAATATTATTTGTCACATATTATGTTAGTATTACAAAAACTGATTGATACCCAATCTTTTTACTGGCAAATTTGAAATATAGTTTTAAATTAAATAAGTATGACAATAACATGATACAGTATATTGTTTCTAATTCACAATAAAATAAATATATTTTTTTGCAATTATTACATAATAGTACATAAATTTTGTTTTAATGTTTAGTAGTATACAATATACATTTTAAACATTATATACAAAATTAATGTTGAAGTAATTAACTTGAATTAAAAAGTGTATTTGGCAATATTATAAAAAACTCAATAATACCCAAATAAACCCAAAAAAACCCAGTGGGTCGGGTTTTTTTCAACCCTGCGTTCTAAAAATTAGAAATTATTGAATCTAAAAATGTCTCGTATTTATATTATCTCATAAGTTCGAGACGATATTATAATTTCTTGTACCGATATGAGAAATATGTGCGAAAAATAAAACTTTTACAATTAGTAAAAAAATGTTTAGGCATTATTATATTTATTATCAAAAATTTTAGTCGTTTCTTTCGAACAAATAACTAGATTTCGAGACGATATAAGAAATGACTATTTATCCTCTACCTAAAATAAGCGATCTAGTTTTATGCAAGAAATCGAACTTTTGTAACTAGTGTAAAAACTTTGTTATTAAGTTTGTTACCAAAACTTTTAATCGTTTCTTTCTTACAAATAGTTATAATAAATTCGCTGCTGTGGGTTGCTATACAGAATTCAAATCCGGAGATTCCGAGTTCGAATCCCACACAATCTAAAAACATATGAACTACTATATTCCGAATCAGTGAGACTGGACCCTTTACTGTAATTGGGATTAATAGCCTGATGTACAGAGTAACATAAAACAAAATTCGAGACAAGATGAAAAATAACAATTTCACGTCTATTAAAAGCTATCTAATTGAATTACACATAGAAAAAATTGTGATACAGCCTGGATTTGAACCTGGGAGCTGTGAACTCCGGTTATATGCTTCATCCAACTAAGGTACGGTCGCTATGTAATTCAAATCTGGTTTTACTCTTATTTTTCTCTATTTTGTTATATGTCATAGGCAGTGTCGATCCCATGTCTTTCATATACTGAAAGACTTGACACGAGAGTCGTCTGCAGTGACACTGTATTTAAATACAAAATAGAAAGAAAAATAGGAATACATGACGATCAGGTTCAAGTCCTGGTGGTATCCCAATTTTTCTCTTTATAATTAAATTTTTTGTCATCAATTTTTAATTAAGTATTTACTTAAAATACTAATAAAAATGATCTATATAGTTTTCTGCATAAAATCTAATTTTTGCAACTGGTGAAAAAAACTATTATTATTAAATTTGTTACCAAAATATTTAATCGTTCCTTTCTTATAATAAGTAATAAGTATATTAAAGAAGTAGTTTCATAAGGCAATCTGTTAACGCACGAGTCCAAATTTGGAAAACGAGCCGCTCTGCGGCGAGTTTTACAAAGGATGAGTGCGATAACAAGCCTTATGAAACATGTTCTTTATACTATTTTTTCTGTTGAGGTAATTTTATAATTCTGTTAGATTTTAAAAACTACGACTTGTCATATATATAAGTTGGTGTTTTTTATCAGTTGTGGCGTGTTGGTAGCGCTTCTCATAACACAAATACTTGAAATTTCAAATTTGCTTACAATTATCAATATTTTTTCTGTTTGTGAATTTTATCTGATCATCGACAATTTACAATTTTGAACAAGGTTGAAGTTATGTCATTCATCTATCAGATTTAAAAGCATTCTTACCACTCCTACAAAATAAAAAGCACCAAAAACAGTGCGCTTACAGATCTCCTTAACAACGTGTTTACAATAAGAAAAATCTGGTGTGGTCACCACACGACTTTCTTATACACAGCATATTTCATATTAAAAACGCTGACTTGCTCCTTGCGTTTGACAATTATTATTTGACATATAAATGTTAAACATGTTTTTGTTTTTTGTTTCTATTGCTACTATGATTATTGAAATATATTATTAAATATATAAATTAGTTTTTCTCAAAATTAGACGCATATACAGGAAAATTGCAAATAACATTTTATGTTCCAAATATTTTTGCTAACATATTTAATTTGAAACTTTTTTTCGTAACTGATTCCATTTTTGAAATAAATGGAATTTATTGTTTTGTGTGTCCAGTAAACTTCCTCTTCCGGTTTTTCAATTTCATTCAAAATCAACTCAGCTCTTCGTATTTTCATGAAACTTATAATTACCAAGTTTCGTTAACAAATCTTATCTCGTTCATGAGATATTGCACGACCGGACACACATCCATCCATCCATCCATTCACCCACACACACACACACACACACACCCACACACACATACATACACACACACAAACACACACACACACACACACACACACACACACACACACACACACACATCATTCAGAAAATTATCAAAACTGATTCAGTGGACCTGAAAACATGTATTTCCGCGAAAATCTCGTCAACGATTTTTTTCACTATTCCAATACTTCTTTATACTACGTATAAGAAAGTAAAAATAGAAAAATAAGTATAATTCTAGATGCGATGAGGTACTACCATTTCTCGTCTATTAAAAATAAGCAATCTTATTTCTATATTTGACATTTTAATATACTCGAGTAATATTCCTTTTTAGGAGAACCTTTTAATAATGCTATATTAGGAAACTAGTTATAATGATCAAATAGTTACAGTTAATTCAAACTGATGTAATCACGGTTCCATTTAGTGTAAACATGGCATAACGAGCATTAGTTCCTCGCAACAGTAATAATGAAATTTACCATGAATGAATTAACTACATAATATTTATCTTTGTAGATTGTACTCTGATATTGACATTCGATAGTTGGTCATTTCACTACTGTTGTAGACAATCACGAATTATAATAAATATCGTATTGGCCAGCATCCAAACAAACCATGTTTTGCATACGCGGGGATGTTAAACATTGCTGCCAACTCTCGGATCAATATTTAATGTAGATTGCTATATTAAATTATCTGTACTCTGTTTACAAGTTTGTTATACATTCCTTGTTGATCTTTTACAATTAGTTTTAGTATAATAATAAATAAATATTTGCTTGTAACCAATAAAAATTTTGATTGAGAATTGAGCTAATATTTGTGTAAATATTCAGAAACGCATTTCAGTGAAGGTAATATACATAAAATTTAGACGTAAAATGATAATGAGATGATAAGAAATGCACTGTAACCACAGGGTAGTTATTTCCGTCTTTATCGAAATAAATGATTAGTTAATCAAAATGTTATTATAGTTTTCGATAACACGCAAACAATGCATACATAATTTTAATTGTTTATGCGGAAACAAAAAACTTTAATTTACATTTTATGGAGTAGATACTATTTGTAATGAACTTGTTAAAATTTTATCGTTTTCTTTTTATAAGTAAAACACTTATCCATATTATTAAACAATAAGGTTTTTTTTTATGATTTTGCGACAATTATTTTCCATTTTCAACTAAATAAATAAAAAAAAAAACTAATAATTTATCGCCATCTTTTTACTTTCTTATACGCAGTATAAGGGAAGTATTGGAATCGTGAAAAAAATCGTTGACGAGATTTTCGCGGAAATACGTGTTTTGAGGTCCACTGAATCCGTTTTGATCATTTTCTCAATGATGTCTGTGTGTGTGTGTATGTGTGGATGGATGGATGGATGGATGTGTGTCCGAGTGTGCAATATCCCTTGAACAAGATAAGATTTGTTAACGAAACTTGGTAATTATAAGTTTCATGAAAATACGAAGAGCTGAGTTGATTTTGAATAAAATTGAAAAACCGGAAGAGGAAGTTTACTGGACACACAAAACAATAAATTCCATTTATTTCAAAAATGGAATCAGTTACGAAAAAAAGTTTCAAATAAAAGATGTTTGTAAAAATATTTGGAACATAAAATGTTATTTGCAATTTTTCTGTATATGCGTCTAATTTTGAGAAGAACTAATTTTTATATTTAATAATATATTTCAATAATCACAGTAGCAATAGAAACAAAAAAAACATAGATTTTAATTTTCGCTTTATCTAGTTATCTATGTCTTTTTTCGGAAAAACAAATACATCATTAAAATGGTCAACTAATTTGGCAATTTCTCAATTTATTCGACTTCGTATCTCATGGTTCTTGAGATACCAAGAGTTAGGCTCGAAAAAAGGACACCTGTATATGCCTCATCTGTAAAGTTAGACATAAAGTAGTCAACATTACTAAAAAATTATACGTAAACAAATTTGATATTTTATATGTTTCAAACAGATAAATGCTGAATTACTGAAAAACTAAATTACATGTTATATATTCTAAATATTAAATATGCTGTGTATAAGAAAGTCGTGTGGTGCCCACACATCTTTTTATTCTTGTTTTTACCCTGCCGTTGGTGTAGCATGTTTACTGTAATAAAACTCAGTAAATTATATATTTTGAAGTGCTGTTATCAGCTGTCAAATTATGGCTCCTGTAATGATGTTTGCTTTATTCATCTGGACCGCTGTATTTTGTAATTAGAAAATGAAAGCGAAAGAAAATTTGACTGAATAAGCTCCCTACGTTTTTGGTTTATTTCAACGCAATTTGTTATATAGTTAGTTGGAAAACAAATAAATATATCATCACGCCTTCTACTCATTACTAGGTGTGGCACTCTGCCGAATCAGATCTCGGTGATATATTTTGTGCGTGAAGTGCGGTTACCAGCCGACAAGTCACGGCCCTCAAAGATGTTAGTGGTGGGGCAGCCATAGGGGTAGTTGAATGGTGAAAATTGTTTGTCGCCTCTGGGAATCGAACCAGGTTTCTCAGAATCCACAAGCCGACTGATACCACTGAGCTAGCCACTCCATATATTTATATTTAAGTATTAAAATTCCTACAATACTATTATCCAAATCTAGATAAATGAACCATAATTCTTAATGTGGTGAAAAATCAATTTGTAGACTATGGGAATCGAACTCAGGTTTCTAAATCCACAACATGATGCATTGCCTCTGAGCCGAGCTTTGAGTCATATACTCATATTTAAATTATACAAATATTAAAACTAATATCTGTTATACGCGGAGAATCTCGCTAGAAACTGTTTTATATTTCTATTTGTTCCAATTTCATCCTTGCTGACGAGAACTGCGAAGTGAATTACTTTTCAGGTACCTGTAATATTACAATCTAAACTTGAAACTCAAATTCAAATTCAGAAACTTGCACACTATTGCACAGTTCCAACCTTGCACAATGGAAAACTGCAATAAGCCACCGATGCGAACCTAGAGATATTACCAACAGCTGTGTCTCACTACATTCAGTTGACCTTGTATCTTCGGTGCTGGATTCCGAAATGTGTCATTGTTATATTGTGCTAGTTCTAGCTCCTAGTTAGTAGTTCCAAGCCCGAGGGCGAAATTCATTAAATGGTGAATTGGATGGACATTCGTTTAAATGACTTTAATATCTAACTGTTGATTTTTTGTGATGCTGTTTTATTACTTGTAATATGGCATTTGAATGAATTGGTGTTTGGTGATGGCTGATTACTTGCGTTCATTCAACTACTAATTAGAAATTTTTGTAATTCGGCTTTTTTTTTAAATAGTTTATTTTTGCAAGAATCACTAACCGGCAGATTGATAAAACGGGTTAACGCTAACACTATTTTTAATATTATTTATAACTATGTTTCAAATTACAACAGATTCAAGAATTTTATTAAATTTGATGCTAATTAACAGTCTGTTTAACTCGAGTTAAAATAAACTTGATTCTAACATTGGAAAGAGAGTTACAAATTAAATAAAAAATGGTGTTAACGCTAATCTGCTTTGTGAATCTGCCTATAAAATATTATTATAAGATAGCGGATATATTTACCTACTCGTACCTACATTGTTGCGGCTTTATATTATCCCTTTTAGGGTAATGGCTCAGTGGTATCCGAGTCGGCCTGTGGATTCTAAGAACCCTGGTTCTATCCCCACAGCCGATAAAACATTTTCACCAATTTAAAATTACCCCTGTGGCTCCTCCACCACTAAAATTTTTGGAGGATGTGATTTGACGGCTGGTAATCGCACTTCACGCACATAAATATATGACTTACCGAGATCTGCTTCGGCAGAGTGCCACGTCCAGTAATGGGTAAAAGGCGGGATAATATATATTTATTTTTATTTTTTACTAATGGCAACCATGTGATTATATATATGCGCGTGAAGTGCGGTTACCAGCCGTCAAAACTCGGCCTCCAAAGATGTTAGTGGTGGGGGAGCCACAGGGGTAATTTTTAAATTGGTGAAAATGTTTGTCAGCTGTGGGGATCAAACCAGGCTTGTTAGGATTCACAGGCCGACTCGATACCACTGAGCCATTATCCCATTATCTATCTGTTAAATATACGAGAATACATATAATTTATATTGCAGTTAGTGTACATTTTCTTAACAATCACATTACATATTCTTTTTTTTAATAATTATTTTTTACAATATTTGTACTATAAGTAATCCGTTAATAATAAAATTTAAACATAGTAAGTGGAACTTTTATTGCACAGTTGGTTTCCATGGTTACATCAGGTCTATAATATTTACTTACACCGTGGACAATAAGCAGAGCTGGGCAAGCTACTTTAAAAAAGTAGCTAAGCTGCAGCTACAGCTATTCTTTAAAAAAGTAGCTGAGCTACTGCTATAAGCTATATTTTGTAAAATATTGCTAAGCTACAGCTAGAAGCTTTCATTAAATTAGATGTTAAATTTTAAAGTAACTTTTTTCAATTATTGTGAATGATTAAATTTGCCATTGTCATATGATCAGTTGATCAGTCTTTTGTTATAATGACTGTTAATAAATATAAAAAATCGCAAATGGACAAATGTACTGTTAATTTCTTATGCTATAATTCTTATTTATATCGGAATAAATTAACAGTCACATTAACAGAAGAATCCTAAACAGTCAATGTTTAGTTAATCTAACATTTAATACAAAAGTAGGATAGGTTAAGAACAAGTGAAAAATAAAATATGGTAATATATACACTATACGAGTATAATAACTTGTTATCCTACAGTTATAGAAAACAATAAAGAAGGTACAATTCAAACACAAAACAAAAATTAATAAGTATTTCTTAATGAATAGTGGCAGCTTCAAGCTACAAAAAGTAGCTTCAAAAGTAGCTTCAGTTGTTATAACAATATTTTTAAGCTAATAGAAAAAAATAAGCTCGCTACAAGCTACAGCTATATTTTTTCACATTTAGCTAAGCTACAGCTACAGCTAAGGTAAACGTAACTAAGCTAGTAGCTAAGCTACAAAAGTAGCTAGCTACTGCCCAATTCTGACAGTACGTAAATATTATAGATCAAGATTCTTCTTATTTTGACAACAATTTGACAACTGTTAAATTTAAATCTATTTTTCTTTTCTTTCTATTTGTGCAGGTATTGTAAAAGGATCCTGGGATAAACCGTTTTATCGCACGCTGTGTGATAAACAGTCACTTCTTATACTGAAAGTGAGTGCATATATACTCACTTTTTACACGATCGTAGAAAAAAATATTTTAATTTGATTCTAATTAGTCGAATATTAGTGTGACGCCAAAGCAGTGAAAAGCCAGAATTTCATATTATTTAGTCACAGGTTTTATAAACAAAGGTTATAAAAACCATGAAATTAATAAATTACCAAAAAGATATAATTAACTTGTTCAAGTCAATAACCTCAAATTCTTGGTACACCTAGACATCTAAAGCACACAATATTCAAGTAGTTAATAGGTACTATGCAAACTTCATAAGTCCAACCACTAAGTAAACCTCTGTCACCTTACCTCGCAACAAATCACTCCATGAAATCATAGCGTAGAGACTTCCCTCCCATCTACCGGCCACTGCTGCAAACATCTCCGTTTCCAGATCCCGGGAGACAGGAGACATTTGCCGTGATGTATCCCCTTGCTTCACCCTCTCCGTCCATCCATCCTCCATCCGTGCCATTCCGTGACAATCGATAATTGTAAGTGTCGTGACTGATCGGGTGTCTGTGTCTGTATGATGGCTGGGTTGGTGTGTGTCCGGGTGAGAATCCCGGAAAGGTTCCGGAATTACGAAACCCTTGTTACTGCAGATGGTGCAGAGGATGGTACCTGAGGACTGAGAGGAATTTTTGTAGATTGTATGCTTAGGGAGAAATGAAGTGAGGGAATGATGTTTTATTCAAAAGTTGTTTGATGTTTTGGATTCAACTTTGAATAAGAGAAAAGTTGATGATTGTAATGTTGTTTTTAAGGGGATAATTTGTGGTGAAAAACATGATGAAATTAATTGGATTTTTTTCCATTTTGGATTAGTTGTACCAAATGCTATCCGTACATATTTTCATTACAGTAAATAGAAATATGAACATATGAAAAATTAAATTAACTACATAAAACCCATGTATTTCGTATTGTATCGCATTTGTATGTTTACTGGAATTATTTCAGGCTGGAAAATGAGATATTATCAACTCAATTGTCAAAAAAGTTTTAGCTAATCCAGAATTTTGAATTGGCTAATCTTATTCTAGATTTCAAACAGCTAATCTAAATACTTTTCGAAAACTAAATGTTAACAAGATTATATTAGATGTTCTTTAAACTTTTTTAAGAGTGTATTTGAGTTTAATTTGACTATTATAATATTCAGGATTGGCTAAAACACTTTTGATAATTTCGCTGTGCAATACCGTAATATTACGGTTTTGTATCGTGGTATTGCTAGGTTACAAACAGTTTTTGTCATTTAATTATAATTATTTTAAGACGTCTCTGTCAAGGTTAGGATATGAAAATAATGTTTTTTAACAATATCTCTACTGTAAGTTACCTAATAATGACTAAAATTTAAACCCAATAAGTGGAACTTTTATTGCACAGTTGGTTTCCATGGTTACATCAGGACTATAATATTAACTTACCACCCCCGTGGACAGTAAGTAAATATTATAGATCAAGGTTTTATTTATTTTGACAACAATTTAACAGCTGTTAATTTTGAAACCTACTTTTGTTTTCCTTCTATTTGTGCAGATATTGTAAAGGTGTTTTTTTAGGTCGCGAATGTTTAGAATATCTCGATCCTACAGCAATATGTTTTATAAACAATTTTATTTTGTAAACAATAACCGTTTTTAAATAAACAAACAATAATGACAAAAGTTACTAGAAAAAAAATGTTCACTTCCAACTGTTAAAAAATCTCTCTCGAAACATGAAAATGTACCATGGTATGAAATAAATCGTTGTACGTCATACGTTCGTTAATGAGATTTTACGGTACTCATTGCAAAATTCCAGACTCGACTCCTTCGTCGCCTCGTCTGGAAACATTCGTACTGTAAAAAATCATTTACCGGACTTATAACATACATAACTTTTACGATATTCATTTCGAAATTGCAGACTCAGCTCATTCGTCGCCTCGTCCGGAAACAATCTTAATCCTTCCGTAAAAACGTATTTACCGGAGTTACGACGTAAATAACTATTTTGAACGGAAATTTTTCAATTTTTAGTAAATAGCTCAGTAAACGCCGTACTGTGGATTTTAGAACCCAAATTCGTTTCTTGCAGTTGACAAACTTTACATCACATTAAAATTAGCCCTGTGATTACTCCTTCACATCTTTGATGATCACAGTAATAGATAAAAGGCGTAGTAATGTATTTATTTTTTTCTATCCTTTAATGTTCAGTTCTAGAGCTGCATAAAAAAATGATCTCTTTTCCTAAATTTAATTGATGTACGTAAAACCCATAATATAGAACTATTTAAATTAATCAATTTATACCTAATTTATCAGTCAATAGTTAAGTAAATGTTAACTAATAAATAATTAAAAAAACATTAATTATTCGGCGCATTCAGCTATATTTAACTGTCGGATTATTATATTAGATAATTGAGTTGGAATACTAGGGGAAAATAATCTATCAGAATCTTGAGGTGGCGTTGATGTTGGTAAGGAAAATATTAGCAAATTCCATTTAGTTGACAAACTCAATTTAAACAAGTAAATATGCTTTTTGTCTGGGTTTTCCTAATTTTGAACATGAATCATTATTATAACTTCCTTTTGAAGTGAATTGTTAAAATTTCTTTCTCGCTTGTCATACGACTGAAAACGTACTGTTTAGCACGTTCGTTTAATAAACGGACGTTACCTACTGGATTGAAATCTTGCGAATTCCGACATAGAACTACGGTTGAGAGGATTGGAATCCAATATAAACTGTCCTTTACATTGATCTGACAAACCATATTACTATCTCTATCTATGCTGCATTGCAGTTAGGAATTATTTTAGGTTCTGCCGAACTACTATGCCCTTGTAAATAACTAAATAGTGCATTTCAGTAATACATAAATTCTAGAAGCATTTTAATTCTTATGGGGTAGGTGACTCAGTAATATCTAGTCTGCCTGTGGATTTGAGAAACTGTGTTTGATTCCCACAGGTGACAAATAATTTTCACCATATTAAAATTACCCCTGTGGCTTCTCCTCCACTAACACCTTTGGGGTTGTGATTTGATGGCTGGTAATCGCACTTCACGCGCAAAATATAACACTTACCGAAATATGCTACGGCAGAGTCTCATACTCAGTAATGGGTGAAAGGCGTGATGATATATTTATTTTGATAATTTTATTGTAAATACCTATTTATTGTAAATAAATTGAATTTGTAGTATTCGCTGTAATTAAAACTAGCGATGGTACGAAAATCAGAAACATAGGGTCAAATTCATAGTCGTGACTCATCCTCATCTCATTCTCACCTCACACTCAATTTTGAAGTAACTAAGGGTCAAATTCATAGTCGTGACTCACCCTAATCTTATCGTCACCTCACATTCAAAGTCGAAGTAACTAAGGCAACCAACTCGAGAATTTGTACAAATTGAGTTAGTTGCCTTAGTTACATCGTCTATGAGTGTGAGGTGAGAATGAGTTGAGGGTGAGTCACGACTATGAATTTGACCCTCAGGCAACAAACTCAAATTGTGCAAATTCTTGGGTCAGCTAAGTTACTTCGACTGTGAGTGTGAGTTGAGGATGAGGTGAGGGTGAGTCACGACTCTGAATTTGACCCTTAATTCGGCTGAACTTTTAGCAAAATATATTAATAAATTATTATATACATAAAGATAATCTACAAACTCATTAAAAAGTAATAGAGAAACTGTTCATTTTTATTTCTCATATTGTTAAGTTTGTATTTATCTATCTTGCGTTATAAATTAACTACGTAAATTAAAATCCGTCGTACATACGATTTATCCCATAGCTAATAGGATCATACACCATGTCAATATATGGCAAATTTGTATTAAAAATGTAAATTATTTATTTAAAAATTACTATTAGAAAAATTATTAAAAGTTTATCTAGTACTGAATTATCAAGGTTTAGTATCATCTGTACTTATTTTGAAATGAAACTTCTCATTATCTGAACGTTTTCATGCCACCTCCAGTAGTACCAAAACGTTTAGTGGCTTGTGGTTGAGTAACAGTAGCGCCACTCAACTGTGAAAATGTTTAGAAATGTACAAATACATTTTTCTTAATTTAGCTGAATATAAATATTGAACAATTTTAAGGTGTAATCAGAGCTGGGCATGATTTAAATCAAAAGGAATTATAAATTGATTTAAATCATATTTCTTGATTTAAATCAAGGGAATTAAGCCTTTTAAAAAAATTCGCAAATCAGGCTTGTGACTTAAGACCTTTAAAGAAATTGATTTGGGTTTGTGAATTGTTTTAGAGCTAAAAAAAGGCTTAAATCATTTATCTTGGCAAAACTGCTACAAGTCATGGGTTCTCCATCAAGACAATGCGTTGGCTCATTCCGCAATGTCTGTCAAGAGGTTTATAGCCAAGTACAGCATTGCAGTGTTGAACCATCTGTTTTCTAAGGTGAAATTTGCCTTAATAGCAACAAGATTTGAGCTTTGAAAGAGAAATCGGCACGCGTTCTGAAGGAGCTGACAGAAGAAGACTTCCAGCACTGTTTCGAACAATGGAAGATTCGCTGGTGCGTTGTAGGGATAGAGGAGGGGTGTATATTGAAGGTGATAATAAGTAAATAGGTATGAAATCAAAATAAAATGTTAAAACACCGTCAGTCTCGCTATTTAATAGCCACATCTCGTATCTACTTACATCTGTTTTCATTCGGTTGTGCATATAATAATGCACCTATTATTTAAAAAAATAAATATTAAATAAATTGATAATATGTAGTACTTGTAAATATGATTTAAGCCCCAAGCCTCAAGCCCCAATTCACAAAAAGGCTTGTGATTTATAATTCACATAAATAAATCACAAATCACATTGTTTTGTGAATTAATTCACTTCGAAAATGAAGTGGAATTGTGAATTGTCACAAAAAAATATTTGTTTGATTTGTGAATTGTGATTTAATTCCCTTTGTTCGTGATTTTGCCCAGCTCTGGGTGTAATATATTTTTAACAAACATAAAAAAATTAAATAGTATGCTCATCAAAATCAACTATTTGAGTGCCACTGACTAATACATAGGTCACAAATGAATTTTCAACTTAGAAAAAATCATATGTCCTTTGATATTAAGTATTTTGAAACTGGATTTACATTAATAGATATATTTTAGTATATAAAAATAAAATGAGTGATGAATCCATTAGTACTTATCTGTCTTAATCAGTTTATATTTCCGAATCAAGAAATTATAACTAATTATATACCTTATTTGTCATATACTAAATCGAATAACATATTCTATTTTTCTTCTGCTTCTATTACTTTTAATTTGTATTACATGAACAATAGTAATAAAGTAAACATCACATTTAAAATAAACTAGAAACGAGAAATCGTATGTTTATACGAACATTTACCAATATGAATAATACAATAGCCTACAAGACAATATAAAAGAAAATAATGTGTGTATGTAATATTGAGTGGGACGTCACTGCCACATCGCAGGAAACAACTCTATTGATAGCTGCTGCGGTTGTAGGTCGACGATTTGCTAGTTGATGTATCGCTCTGTTTATCAGCGGTATTCAGTACTCAGTAGGCTGTCCTGTGGGAAACTTCTACCCTGTTTTCATGGCTAACCGCGATTTCCTTCCCACTTTTCACCCGACGGGTGGCGACGCTGACAGATGGATCCATTTGGGTGGAGAGTGGTCAAAGTTCATGACCTCCCAATGTCGACTACTTTTCCTCTTAACTCACCCTCAACGTGAACAAATTAAATTTTAAAGGTCATAGTCATTAGAAATTTATAACTACATTTCAATTCTGCTTTCGTTGTTTACTGTAAGAACTTATTTGTTTATTAAACAGCTTTTTATATAAAGTTATCTTTCTATTTTTCCTCGTTATTTTTTTCTTGAAAAATCAGTGAAGTTAAACTAAAACATCTTGAAATTTTTAGGAAATCCATCCTAAAAATATTGTGTTTTCTAGATTCTAAGTAGGTATAACAATAATATCACGAAACAAAAAAAAAAACAAAACAATTTGTGGTTAAAATACGAGTACTGTAGATATAAAATGCTGTTCTTCTTCTGCAATGGCGCTACAGTCCGAATCTGGCCTGGGCATACCGGACACACCGAGCCGCATTATTTACGCTGCCGTACTGCCCGTTTCCGTAGTCGATGTTACTTTTTAAGTCATATGTATAAGTGACTAGCTTATAGCGCCCGAGTATTATTACTACAAGTAACTGTGTTTTTTATTTAATGACACATCATACTTTGTCGACAGGCGGATTCGAACTGACGAACCTTGGTTCGGGTGACGTCACAGTATGTTAAGAGATGTGCATTAATAGGCTTGACCACCGTGCCTGTTAAAATGCTGTTCTATAGGGTGTTTTAGGATAAAAATTTAAAAATTACATGCATGATTATTGAAGTGCTCTTTTTTAGTGTCATTTATCTGATGTTACACGAATATAAAGAATAAATTGACTATTATATTGTTTATAATTATAATTGAATTATTAATATATTATAAATAACTATCAAGTGATACTAATGCTGGGTTACATGAAACTTTTATCTGTTCGTTAGTAACTAACGATTCAATATGTTTCAGAAAATCGCTATTGATTCTATTTTTAGATAAACAATTCTTTAACTAAAGAGCTCTTTATTTTTTCTTGCAACCCAGCATAAACATTTTTATTTTGCGAATTTAAAAATAGCTATTTTCATAAGTAGTGCGAGAAGTCATACTTTTCACATGAGCGTACTTTTAAAGCACGAGCGAAGCGAGTGGTTTAAATTGCGCGAATGGTGAAAATGATGTCTTCGTACACGAGTTTTGTACAATGCTTTTTGTAACGAGCAAAAATTATATAATCGACAATAAGGAAATTTATTAAATTTGAAGCGTGAATTTATATTGTCAGTTTGCTATGCCATGGATTGACATTTGTTATTTGACAACAATTTTTTTCTCGTAATGTTCGTTAAAATATGTCTGGTTTAAATTGCGCGAATGGTGAAAATGACGTCTTCGTGCATGAGTTTTGTACAATGCCTTTTGTAACGAGCAAAAATTATATAATCGACAATGAGGAAATTTATTAAATTTGAAGCATTAATTTATATTCACATTTTACTATGCCATGAATTGACATTTGTTATTTGAAAACTATTTTTTTAATTTCATAATTTGAAAAAGCTATCCCTGTGGCTCCTCCACCACTAACATGTTTGGGGGCCGTGATTTGACGACTGGTAACCGCACTTCACGCGCAAAATATATCACTTACCGAGATCTGCTTTAGCAGAGTGCCACACCCAGTGATGGGTAGAAGGCGTGATGATATATTTATTTATTTTATTTTATTTTTTCTCGTAAAGTTCGTTAAAATATGTCTGATATGTTTGAGCTAATGGCTCTATTTCTTTTGTAAATACCTTAAAATGTGTGTATATAACTACAATTAGCGTTAGGGAATACAATACCGGTCAAAAATTTCAATATCGGTATCTCGGTATTTTCGTTTTGAGAACCGGGATACCGGTATTAATACCCGTATTGATAAATTTTTAAAAATTGAACCAATTTAACATTTATTTACAGTAGGATGTGGTGTGTGCGTGTGGTATATAGATTAAGTGAATGTCAAATTTAATCATTTTATTTTAATAATTATAAAATATAAATAAAACAACAAAAAATAAAGATAGGTAACTCTATATATGTAAAATAAACAATATAAACTTTTACGTTTTTGTTTAAATGGAATTAAAATAATATTTTAGTAAACAAATATGATCGAGTGTGTCGTCATTTAATCTGGCTCTTATTCTTGTGCATATTAGAGATGCAGCTGGAAATGCCCTTTCCGATTCCACACTTGTTGGTGCCACTGTTTGTAAATAATTGTATGTTAATTGTACATTGACACCCTTAATACCTTCCTCTTCAAAAAATATCATTTGTGTGTCATCATTAAAATGGTCAACTAATTTAGCCCCTTGGCCTCAATTTAATCGACTTCGTATCTCACGGTTCATGAGATTAGGTGAGGCTCGAAAAACAGACAGCCTGTATATACCTCATCAGTAAAATTAGACATAAAGTAGTCAACATTACTAAAAAATTATACGTAAACAAATTTGATATTTTATATGTTTCAAACAGATAAACGCTCAGTTACTGTAAAAAAACAAAATTACATGTTTAATAATATTATATAACATTCATATATTCTAAATATTAAATATGCTGTGTATAAGAAAGTCGTGTGGTGACCACACCAAATTTTTTCCTTTAGATTGAGAACTATTGACTTTTTATTTATGCAATATTGTAATTTATCTTTCAATATTTCCTCTTTATCTGGTGTTAATTGACACAATACCGAAAAACCGGTATTTTTATGCTAAACACTGGTTTGAATATCGGACAAATTTTGCCAGGTATCCCGGTATTCGGGATCCCGGGATCACGGTATTGTATTCCCTAATTATCGTAGTGAAAATTTAGAACCATAAAAATGGGTGTTTTTTTTTTATTGTTTTACGCACCAGAGCGCAAAATCAAACTTTCCATCAGTTTCCAAGATAATGTAAACCTTATTTTGAATGATGCGAGTACAAAAAATCTTTTTGTTCGATGGATCGATACTTCAGTAAATATACCGTTAATTTTTTCTGTATGTTAAGCCTCATTCACAACACGAAATTAGTAGTTAGTGTTAGTGGTTATGGTTAGTGGTTATAGTTAGTAGTTATAGATTAAAATACATCGTTCACAATGGCCCAAATTAATGATTTCGAATTTATGTTTCTGCCGGTAATGTAGTGCACATTTTTGAAAATTATAGATATTACAAGAAATTATAATAGATGTCACAGTTGTCAACTTAAAGTTTTGACAAATAGTTACAGTTTTGTTTGTTTGAGTTCTGATATTTTGTCTGTAGTTCTGATTTGGTAGAACTGGTTTTCTTCTACTATTTTTCTTTAAAATTGGTCCTACAAGTGCTAACAACAAATCAAATTGAGCTATGGTCATTCTGGTGTAATTAAAGAACAGGTCTTCATCATATGACCTCATTTCTTGAATCAAATTATCCCAGTCTCCCGGATTTGTTCGGTTTTGGTTGATTGGGCGAACCCACCATCTTCTATTTGTTTTTTTATTTCTTTTCATTTGCACAATTAAAGTTGCAAGTAACAACTTTTTTATTGTGCTTCGATTCATTTTCGTTACATCAAATTCAAACTGAGAAAACCAACTGTCACTTTACTCCTCGTTTTTGATTGGCGGTGCCGTTAACCACTAACTAAAAGTTTGAAGTTTACAAACTTCTACGCTAACCACGATTAGCGTAGACCTGCGCTGGGCTAAGTTCGTTGTTGTGACCGCTACTAGAGGAAGACACATGTCAAACTTCTAAAGCCCGTCTGACACGATCAATTTTAATGTACATTTTCTATGTACATTTTTTAGTTCAATTTTAATGTACATTTTCCATGTACATTAAAATTGAAGACAAAAATTCCTGTATGCAACGACGTCAATTTTCTGCTAGATGCGCAAGCGCATTTCGATCCGTTTTGAAAATATGTTGGTATTGAATTAGGGTCTTTGTGTCAGAATCAAAATTAAAATTTATATATGGCAGTTTTAGTGGCATACAAGCAAAGCTTATTTTTGTATTTCTCTATTAAAACGGACACCCCTTGCCGAGACTACGATGTTTTGATTAAATAATGATACAAATAGAAAAAATGAGGTTCATGTTTGACGTTTTAACAATACACAATGCCATGCGCTGCGCGCAGCTTCTTTGCGCAATTAATTGACGAAAACATTGAAGGAAATAGGACAGGTTCTATTTTTTCATGTATATTAAAATTGAAGGCAACATTGAAGTGCGTGCGCATGTATGATACGTTCAATTTTTTAAAAAGTAACAAATGTACATTAAAATGTACATTAAAATTGATCGTGTCAGACGGGCTTAACGCTAACCATAACTACTAACACTAACCACTAATTTCGTGTTGTGAATGGGGCTTTACTTTAGGTTAGTTTAAATTCATGTTATTTTATTTCAACTGGGAATCTTAAAAAGAAAATACAATATTAGTTTTAAATTCTATAACAAAAATTTAAAATTGGGTCTTTTACTATGTTAGTTCATCTTTATGTTGCTCCAAATAAAAAGAAAAGTAACTGTATTGTTCTGTGACAATACCTGTGCGATCAAAAAAAATATATCCGTTTCTGTTCGAGCAAGAAATATAATATCTCCATGGCTACGTTATATAACTGTATTTTGTGTACTTCTGCATTTGAAGTAATACCACAAAAAGAAACCTCTCAAAACATTCCAATTATGCCAACTGCCATCACAATAAAAAAAACCAAAAATAAATTCCTATTCAGCAACAATAACAAGCACCGATGATCATGACAGCGAAACGAAACTTTCAAAAACACGCTCGATAATATCAAAGCCAGCATAGTAACCGTAAACGAGCCACGTGACAAGCAAGAGACGACGAAACGTGACACTGAACTAAACAACGACAACATCCAGCCAGTCATGGAAGAGATTTCATTCTATATTTCCAATAGCATCGCCGCGCAATTGAATGTCTCCTGCAGATGTCTGCACTGCGAACCAAACTCCGGGAACGTACGGACGATATAACGGGTAACGGAAACGCTAAGGTGATCCGATTGGTTGCTGATTCTGACAGAAGTTTGGTATGGTGACTCTTGGATGAGGAACGGTGACAGATTGAGGTTTTGAAGTTGATTGACTGATGAACCTTGTCAAAAAGTTCGATGGGAAATAATTGCTTTTGTCAAACGGGTTGAAAAGCATTGTTTTGTTTGCAATTAACTTTGAGATAATAATATTGATTCGAAATTTTGTTACAAAGTTGATTCATTTGCCCTTTGTTTATTTTGACGGGTGATTGTAGCTCTGTCAGGTTGCGGGCTCAAACAAGGCAGAGCTCAACTTTAATCAAAACGCAACTGCGGTAGAATGCTTCAGATTTCATATCCGTACTAAAAAAAATTAAATAAGTCAAATATGTTTAATATAAAAGATCAGGAGGTCATTATCATTATCATTTTTTATGTATTTTCAAAACTATTTTTCGATTTGACTCTTTGCATAAAAGGTGTGTTTCTTTGAATTGTGATTGTGATTTTCTAAATCACGATTCGTTTGATCGTGATTAAATTAAACAACAAACATGAATAAGTATTAAAATTTAATCCCACCGACGAGATCCTATAAGAAAAAGTTCAAACGTCAAATATGCAAACTAACCTATTTTATAACTTCATAAATATATGTTCATGTATGTCGTTTAAAAATAGATTGTGATCTTGCTAAAAAATTAAAAAAATGTTGATTGTTAATAAATATGTGCTATGTCTGCATACACAGTATGTCCCAAAAATAACGAAATAAATAAATAAATATATCATCACGCCTTCTACCCATTACAAGGTGTGGCACTCTGCCAAAGCAGATCTCGGTAAGTGATATATTTTGCGCGTGAAGTGCGGTTACCAGTCGTCAAATCACGGCCCCCAAAGATGCTAGTGGTGGAGGAGCCACAGAGGTAGTTTTTGAAATTATGAAAATTGTTTGTCGCCTGTGGGAATCGAACCAGGGTTCTCAGGATTCACAAGCCGACTTCATATCGCTGAGCTAGCCACCCCATAAAACAAAGTTTTAGTTAATCCAGTTGATGGAAAATGAATGAACAAAACTTAGAGATACTGAGATATAAATGTTCTGGTACGTCGTACAAGAGTTATGATTGTGAAAATACGAGCATTTCTCTTCTGTTTAGTAAGCTGTCAAGTTTAATTTTGGATTAAAATAAAAGCACTGTTCTTGGCCTACTATCGTGTGACATAACTTGTCCCATATAAATGACCTCGTATCTCTTATAGTTCTGATTATGACGCTCAAAATTAGGACACGTTTACAATGAACACACAGATAAATATAAAAAATATATCTTATGTAATTCATAACATATCAATCAAAATTGTGAAGTTTTAACAGAGAATAGCCATTTGGTATTTGTTCATATTGTTATCTTAATTAAAATTGTTCATTGCAATTTTTCAGTTCATAAACATGAAAACAAAAAATATAATAATGCATTGTTGTTATTGTGAAACCTGCAACCAACGTAAAATTATTTTCACAGTTAATTAATTTAGTTAACTGAAATTTACAGCCGAGTATAAAATAGCAAAGCGCACAGTCAGCCAAAACGTAAAGCAAATAAATTTACAAAACGATGAAAAAATTCCAGTGTTCCGAAGTCATCGTGTATGCCTGCCATGATTATGTAAATACATCCAACTCGGGTAAATTTATGTAGTTTGACGGTCTGCTCTATAGCTTACACTGAATAAACACACATAGGCTCCAGTGTCGCCATCTTTCTGCTCGTGGTGGAGCCGCTGGCGTCAGGATAAGTGGATTGTGTTGTCCTTTGTGTTATGGCAACGACCGGCCCCGAATTGTCCTGGATTTCACCGATAATCTAACCACGTCAGCAGAATCAATTTTCACTTTCGATAGGATTCTAATTTAGTACCGAGAGTGCATAATTTGATTCGGTAAATTGGGTTTGCATAGAAAAATTGTGTGCTTCGGTTCTGGAGAGTTTTCGGTAAATATGCGTCTGATGATGAAAATATAATATTATTCAAAGTGGTCATATGTTTATGGGTAAAGATGGTTACTAAAGTAATCTGTTACTCATCTATCTTAGATAACTACAGATTATATTTTGCTCTTTGCTATTTACCTTAAAAAAATAAAATAAATATATCATCACGCCATCTACCCATTACTGGGCGTGGCACTCTGCCGAAGCAGATCTCGGCAAGTGATATATTTTGCGCGTGAGTTTTTTTTTTAAATTATGAAAATTGTTTGTCGCCTGTGGGAATCGAACCAGGGTTCTCAGGATCCACAGAGCTGCGTCGAAAGTTTACATTGGAGCATAAGCAAGTAATGTAAATCTACGAGTACGTAAATGTTACTTTACACATAAGTTGCACATAATATGTTATCTACGACAGAAAATATCTGCAAAAATATCCAAATTATTGTGATTTTTAAATAAGAATAGAATCATAGTGGCGATAATTGGAACTACGACAAAGGTACAGTTTGATACTAACCTAGTAACTAAGGACTTTAAAAGAAATAAAAATGTATGATAATAGAATTAATATTTACAATAAAGAAGGTAACGAAACTATTCCTTACTAATATTATAATAGACGAGCTAATTTCTACTAAGAAAACCCTAGACTATTAAAAGAAAAAAACGTTTCTTTTATACACGAAATAAAAGAAAAAACAAAGAATTACAAGTGACAGCGATGTTAATCATATGGAGGTCAACTGAAAACATTTTTGTCTCAAATTTGACATATTGTGATCAACGCTATCTTTTAATAGTTGAATATTCCAGCAGACATAAATGTTATCCGTTATCCTTGAATACAGAAAAATCCATAATTATTTTATTGAGCTAACCAAGGAAATTATGGTAAATTGTTTTACTTACTGATTGTGCATTATCACACAAGTTTCATAATGCATAAATGTGTACACAGATTTGCATATTTAAAATTCTACTTTACGCACATATTAAAGTATACACACTTTAATAGACAAAGGTAGACTGACTAAAAATGAATTTTAGCTAAAGTCGTCTAATGGTCAAAATACATATTACACGAAAATAACGGTGGGTCATTTATCAAAAATTGCAACATTAAAAACGCGCAGTCACAGCAGAAGAGTGTTCCGGAGGTCCAAGCTTTGCTGACTTAAATTTATACCGAAAAATATACGACTGGGTCTGAGTGGTTCGGATTATATTATAAGTTATAGGCTTACTGAACTGTAATTGGGATTAAATGCCTGTTGTGCAGAGTAGTAAATAAATCTTTCGTCTGTCCATCTGTGGTTAAAGAAATATAATAGAAATAATTTGACTACCAGAAAAATTATGATTTGAAAAATAACTGTTACTAGTTTCAAGAATTTCCGTTATGTTTTTAAGATGTTGTACTTCGTTAAAAGATTAGTTTGTTTAAAATTTAATATCCTTTCAAATATTGTTTGAAGTGCTTCCTCCTGTGATGGAATACATAGCTAGTTAAAATCTAACCACTGTTTGTCTTTGCTGAGGCCTTTTTTCTTTAGCCCTTTCAACTAATGATGGTTTTATGTCAATTTAAAGATGTAATCGGATAAATTTACATTTATAATTCCTAAACCTTTCACTGTCTCTCTTCGTTCAACGACATTTTGAGTGAATACATTAAATATGAAATACAGAAAATTTCAATTACGTAAAAGGTCAACGCTTTGAACTCATTACATTCTTAGAAATGATAAGAGGAAACTTCACAAAAAGATATAAGCACGCCGACATTTAAACCTTTCATCTTTTGATTTTAATATAAAAATGAGAAGTTGTGAATCTGGAGGTGTATGGCCCAGGCCTTCGGCTATCGACCAAGAGTTTGTTTTTGTTCGTATGGGCTTTGCGCGTCGTCAACGACAAAGGCATTGCTGAAGTTTATTAATTGAAGCCGGCGAAGGAAACTTTACCTCCAGGCTGGCTCAGCGGTTGTACATTCGCCATTAGTTCGCGATCCGATATTCAGATCCTTCGCTTCCTCCCCTGTAATGCAGGACCGGCGCTGGGGAATTTATCACCAGACCGACAAAAAGTGATGAATAAGTTTTTTTTTACTATTTATTGTGCATTATGGTTATTAAAATCATGAGCAGATTAAATAGTACTTTATTTTTTGTAATTATTTTGTATAAGATGAAGTAAATTGATGATCACTAACGTCTTGGGTTTAATATTGTGTCTGGTGAAAACAAAAACTAATTTATCATCTCCGTGTGGTGTATTATGTTTAACAAGAATCTCTCAGCATATTCTCATATCATGTATACTAATATATCACCAGGACTACATGGAATGTTTCGTAACAGAATATGTATCTTACCTTAACTTGACAAGGAGCTTTATAATATAGGATGTGTCCAGAAGGACAGCATAATAACTTGAAATCTAATGGAAAGGAATAGATGTATACGTATGGTTAATTTTGGTATGTACGTACGTAGCATCTCTTAATAGAGTGGCGTGAATCTTAAAATAGATTCAATCAACAATTAATTTTCATCAACCATTTCCATCTTACTCCACTTTTGCCTTACCTTCATTAATAATTCGTCGTATCTACTATTCCTTGCGGCGTCTGGTTCCCGATGTTTATTATAAATTCATTTTTTGTAATTATGGTGCTTTTGAAAAGTAATAGTTGTTTATACTTGATGATTTAAGAAGTGCAGGAATTTTGATTTTAGTTTTGTTGTTTAGTAATTTCATTAGAGTGTTTATCTGCAATTGTGTGAAATTTACTTTCAAAAACAAGCGCAGGGACGACACTCCCTTCGTTTCTGATCTTTCTTATTCGTTTTCTGATCTTACATTGAGTGTTTAACTGCAATTGTGTGGAATTTACTTTCAAATACAAGTGTAGAGCGACATTCCCTTCCTTTCTTATCTTTGAATTTATTATAAATTCTTACGTAGAGTGTTTAACTGCAATTGTGTGGAATTCACTTCCAAAAACAAGCACAGGGCGACACTCCCTTCCTTTCTTCTCTTTTTTGTTTCATTTTCAGTTATTGCATTGTGTTGCCTTTTCTTTCATATACAATTGCAGGCTATCACTTTTATCTTTTCTCATCTTTGTAGATTCGATGTTAGATTCGTTATTAGACTCGTTGTTAGGAGTAAGCGTGGATAATTTGAAATGTTTTATGCATGTGTTATTATGTGAATAGGAGTGATTGGATGGATGTGATTGAGGGTGAAAGAATAATTTCGAGTGTGAATGATAATGTTTGACGGGGGCTGATTATTTGATTATGTTACGAGTGAATGTTTTATGAGTGATTTTAGGGTTCGTGCTACCCCATTTGATGGGATATAGCGTGAAAATATGTATGTATGTATGTATGTATGTATGTAATTTTATTCTTGAATATTTATATATTTTACTAGAGTGATGTTTCAATAATATCTTAAAAATTAACAGGCAGATTCATAAAGCGGATTAGCGCTAACACCATTTTTTATTTCGTTTTTAACTCTTTTTTCAATGTACGAAACAAGTTTATTTTAACTTGAGTTAAAAAAAGAGTTAATTAGCATTAAATTTAGTTTATTTCTTGAATCTGTTTTAATTTGAAACAGAGTTATAGATAATATGAAAAACGATGTTAGCGCTAATCCGTTTTATGAATCTGCCTGTAAATAAATATTTTTTACTTCTTTGTAAATATTAAATTTTTCTTAATAAAAATATTGTTTGTAATAAAACTTAAAGTTTATTCTACTCTTTCAGTCAGAATCATGTGCTCAATGGTTATTCATCAAACCGATAAAAAAACATATATTTTCAGCCTTTCGGTACTATATAAAGTATACCAGCTTCTTTATTTTGAGCGAAGTTGTATCTGTTTTTGGTGGAAATAAGAAAATCAATTGTTAACCTTTGTACTCGTAAATGTCTTCATCAGTGTACTGTTATTACAATTTGCGGAATTAAAACTGACGATTTTAACGAAATAAATGTAAGTTTATTTTCTTCAAATTCTCCCTCGTTGGTGTGACATGTAACCTTAGGGTTGAGAAATAGAACATTGCTTAGTGGTTGTGTATCTCACTTTTTGGATTTGGGGCAGAATATCCGTCCTTGCAATTTATTGAAGTTTAAATATCTTTTGACTACTTTTGTGTTGAAGCATAGTATTCCTTAGTGGTTGGTTATTTCACTCTTCTGATTTGGGGCACAATATTTAGAATTAAAAATTTGGGTATCTTTATAGCTTTTCGAGGGATTTATGTAATTGACGCCCTGATAACTCAATTACAGTTTAGAGAGTTTAAAATAGTTTTAATAAATAAATAAATGTAAATATATCATCACGCCCCCTACCCATTATTGGGTGTGGCACTCTGCCGAAGCAGAACTCGGTAAGTGATATATTTTGCGCGTGAAGTGCGGTTACCAGTCGTCAAATCACGGCCCCAAAGATGTTAGTGGTGGAGGAGCCACATGGGTAGTTTTTTAAAATGGTGAAATTTGTTTGTCGCCTGTGGGAATCGAACCAGGGTTCTCAGGATAATAATGATTCATTTAAAATTCAAGAATTCAGTGTATTATATATATTACAAAATTGTTGTTCTGATTGCCTCTTAAGCAATTAACTTCAATTTTAATAAAAATACAACTGCGCCTGAGTTGTTCAGATTCCACATAAAGCTAGCTGTAGATCTTTTTTACTGTAATTATGATTAGTTTCTTGTTATGTTGTGTAAGAAATTAAAAAGATATGAATTCGGGCAGCACAAAAACAATGCACAGTATAGTACGAGTATGATTAAAGCACGGTTGCATAAAACGTTGTCAGCTAATCACGTTGTTAACTACGGGAAAATGTTGAATGATTATAAAAACGCATCTAAGAAATGTCAACATTTTTGACAGTTCAATATTTTAAAATGTTATAATTTGTAAAGTATACATTAAACTAAACTAGTAATTATTTGTTATAAATATGGTTTTACCATTGTTATTTAATTAACAATAAGCATTTTAATGCTGATATTAATTAATTATAGTGTAACAATCAGAAAATATGTAAAATGTGGTGTCAGCCATCTTGGCCATTGTTAACTTTTATCATGCTGTTAGCCAACATCACTTTATGCAATTGAACTATCAGAAGTTAAATTTTAAAGTTGGTGTAAATAGAGCTGGGCAAGCTACTTAAAAAAAGTAGCTAAGCTACAGCTACAACTATTCTTTAAAAAAGTAGCTGAGCTACAGCTATAAGCTACATTTTGTAAAATATAGCTAATCTATAGTTAATAGCTTTCATTAAAGTAGCTATTAAATTTTAAAGCTACTTTTTTCAATTATTGCGAGTTATTAAATTTACCATATGATCAGTTAATCAGTCTTTTGTTATTGACTGTTAAGAAATATAACAAATCGCAAATGGACAAATGTACTGTTAATTTGTTATGGTATAATTCTTATTTATATCGAAATAAATAAAGTCACATTAACAGAAGACTCCTACACAGTTAATGTTTAGTTTATCTAATATTTAATGCAAAAGTAGGATAGGTTAAGAATAAGTGAATAATAAAATATGTTAATAGATTTTATACTATATAATAACTTCTTATCTTACAGTTATAGAAAACAATAAAGAAGGTACAATTCAAATACAAAACAAAAATTAATAGATATTTCTTCATGAACAGTGGTAGCTTTAAGTTACAAAAAGTAGCTTTAAGCTATAAAAAGAAGCTTTAAAAGTAGCTTCAGTTGTTATAACAATATCTTTAAGCTAATAGAAAAAAAACATAGCTCGCTACAAGCTACAGCTATATTTTTTCACATTTAGCTAAGCTACAGCTAAGGTAAACGAAGCTAAGCTACAAAAGTAGCTAGCTACTGCCCAGCTCTGGGTGTAAATAAATTCGATTATCCTTTATTTATTTGAACCAAGTTTAAAACTTAACTTTTATGTCCAGTTGCAATGAAAAAAATTTTAAACTTTAACTTCTGGCCATTAGCAGAGCAACTGACCTTAGTTGACCTTAAATGAATAAATAATAGTTCTAAACCTTGTTTTATTTATAAGTTTTCACGTAGTTTGCCCTAATTAGCTAGATGCTATTGCAGTCCAGTCTGACAGTTCAATGCAAAAAGCTATATATCTGTTTCGTTTACAGTTTCTTAAATTTTATTTGCCATGAGTAACATTTGAAATATTCTGAAATTGTTCCGCTCCTGGTTGCACTGCTTCCTGTTACCCATGACGACGCCGGTTTCTGCGGTTTGCTCCCTGCCGGGCCTCCCACAAACACTCCCTCCGTCCTCAATGGACCTCATTACCTGGCTCTAACACCCACTTACATTCTCTTATACTCACTACTGCACCTGGTGCTTTGCATCCCTTTACGTAATCCCGTCCTTACACCGAAATCCTGGTCCAGGGCGGAAATGTGGCACACGGCAGCCGAGTTCCGCGTTCAAATTTTCCGGATGTACGTCAGAGTTATTTAATTATTTTGTGTTTGCTGTTTTCTGGATTTTCTCTTTGTGTACTATGTGCGTTCTATGTTATATTTGGAATGAGGTTGATGCTGAAGTTTAATTGTATTAGGCTGGTTTTGGTGAATGCTGGACTCAAATGTAATATAAGTAATTTGATTTTAATTTGGTAGTAAATTTCATTTTGACCATTTAAGAAGGACAATGAGTACAATTTTATTTTGAGCTTGTCTTCATGTACTTGTTTATAGTTTGAAGCAGTACAATTTTTTTTTTCGCTCCGGCATCTACGAGTACATGCCTATTCCAAAGCCGCTTTATGCTCCAAATACATACACACATACATATCTTCACGCTATATCCCAACAAACGGGGTAGCACGAACCCTAAAATCACTCATAAAACATTCACTCATCAAACAGTCAGCCCTCGTCAAACATTTTCATCCAAACAAACCACCCTCACTTCAACCACATTCATAGATCACTCCATATAAACTCATTCATTTATTACACTCGAAATCATTTATCACACAATAAACCTTCAATCACATCATTCCTATTCACTTATGACTTTTTGTTACATATTTGAGTTTAAATTTTGTTCATTGTTATGTATTAGCCAAGCTATTAAATAAATACATTATTATATTATTATTATTATTATTATCATTCATCTTATTTCTTCAAACATACATAACATATGCATAAAACATCTCAAATTACTCACGCTTACTCCTAACAACGAATCTACAAAGACTAGAAAAGATGAAAACGATACCTGCAATTGTATATGAAAGAAAGTCCACACAATGCAATAACTGAAAATGAAACAAAAAGATAAGAAAGGAAGGGAGTGTCGCCCTGCGCTTGTTTTTGAAAGTGAATTTCACACAATTGCAGTTAAACACTCTATGTAAGAACTGAAAACGATTTAAAAGATAAGAAAGGAAGGGAGACACACTAGTTTTGCTTACTCAAAATCGTCCAAAAACAGCCTGTCAGTGTCAGTTTTATGTGTTAAGTGCTTGTTCATTGTAAACGTAAATGTAATTTGCAGTTGCTATAAACAACCAATAAAAAATATGTATGCAGATAATTGAACTATATTTAATAAATAATATTTACAGTGTAATATATAATAATAATAAATCAAACTTAAAATTTAACTTACAATGTCACAATTTTTTTATATAAGAAAACAAATGAATTGATTTTTTATTTCATTCTCATATTCCTGTTTACGAATGTCCTGATGTTGTCAACTTAAAAACATCCCTAGTATTTTAATATTTGACAAATAAATCAATAATTTCATTTAAATTGACTCGAAAATAAGAAAATAAATATATCATCACGCCTTTTACCCATTACTGAGTGTGGTACTCTGCCGAAGCAGATCTCGGTAAGTGATATATTTATGCGCGTGAAGTGCAGTTACCAGACGTTAAATCACGGCCCCCAAACATGTTAGTGGTGGGAGAGGCACAGGGGTAATTTTAAATTGGTGAAAATGTTTTGTCGACTGTGGGGATCGAACCAGGGTTCTTAGAATCCACAAGCCGACTTGATACCACTGAGCAATTACCTCATAAAATAGTGAAAATTAATATTTAGCAAAATTACTGTTTAATTTTAATTAAAAAAATAAATAAATACCTACACATTTTAATTTATAATAATCATCTGGAGAAGGGTAGCAATCAATATTATGAGCTTCTAAAACTGCTTCAGCTTCTGGAAAAAACCCATTATTCCATGCTCTAACTGTGGGTTTCGCTGCCAATTGCTTGTAACCTAACTATATCTTATTCGCGTATGATATATGGGAGGAGTCCGTATTTATGAAAAATATCCATACTCAAACTAAGTATATTGTGTACAGTTGACAGTAGAAAGATACTAATATTTATTACCAAAATTCCACTTTCTGGTAAAATATTGGAAAAAATGTCAGATGAATAAAAGAATATCGCATCGAAATCGAGAAGTTGTAAACCACTTGTAAACATTATAACGACTGTCATTTTTTATGCGATATATTTTCTTTTATCTACCATAGAATCGGACATTTTATCGAGCTGGTACGATCGAAAAGATATTTGGTTTATTTACTGGTATTGTTTACAGCGTTTAAAACTACATTTGAGCAAAATATATCAAATTTTACTATTCTTATTTAAAATATCGTGCGCCACTAGCGTAATGAATTGATATCTTGTGGACACGCAAGTTCAGCAAGAATACACATTTCCAGTTTCATTACATCAACAATTTTGACATTTTCTATTTTAATTATTTGCAGTATTATGAACACAATTTTCCACAAAAGTCTTACAGCCATAAAAATATGGAAAATTTAGACAAAAATGGTAATCTAGAAACTCGTGCCTTCAAATTATTCCTGTTTCTGTTTTTCCTTTTGGTAATGTCTGTACTTCGTAGCATTTCTTTGTGCGATTATCATAACGCCATTGCATATTCGATGTTTTCAGTCCAAGAATTTTGAACGTAATAAAATCTCTCTTCCGCTTTAGTCGTCACCCTCTGATTTAATTTCCTATGTATCTTAAAGTTTGAACTTCGAAGCAAAAACTGAGGAAATCATTTATAAGTGAATAAATAATTTGTAACATTCCAAAATTCATATAAAATATAATAGTTCATCAGTGTAGTTATTCTTATGTAATTATGTTCGGTGTATCATCTTTGAGGGCCGTGATTTGACGACGGGTAACCGCATTTCACGCGCAAAATATATCACTTACCGAGATCTGCTTCGGCAGAATGCCACCTAGTAATGGATAGAAGGTGTGATGATATATTCATTTATTTATTTATAAATGTCAAGTATCAGCAACATAAGTTATACATATTCAAGTATAGGTATTTAATAGAAAAATAATTATGACAATTAATTAATAATAAAATGGAGCACACAGTTCAGTGCCAACATGTCGGACTGTAGATTTGAGAATCCGAGTTCGATTCTAACAGCGGACAATCTCATTATCACCACATTAAAAATTACCTCTCTTCACCTTCAGTAACATCTTTGGGTTTCTGACTTGACGGCTGGTAACTGCACTTCATGATCAAAACTTTATTTATTACCGAGATCTGCTATTTATTTATTTATAATTCTGTAGAACTGGAACTTAATCCCAATTACCGTACCCAAACCGTATTTTTTGTATGTAAATTGAAGTCAGTGAGATTTGAACCCACGACCTCTTTCTTGTTAAATAGGAAACGCTTTTATCCACTGGGCTACGATTGCCTGTAATGGTAGAGTTCCACTCACAGTAATAAGTAAAAGATGTTGTGATATATTTATTTATTTTATTTTTAATTAATATTAATAATATACATATATAAAAAATCTGGTGTGGTCACCACACGACTTTCTTATACACAGCATATTTCATATTAAAAACGCTGAATTGAACACTTATGACTTGCTCCTTGCGTTTGACAATTATTATTTGACATATAAATGTTAAACATGTTTTTGTTTTTTGTTTCTATTGCTACTATGATTATTGAAATATATTATTAAATATATAAATTAGTTTTTCTCAAAATTAGACGCATATACAGGAAAATTGCAAATAACATTTTATGTTCCAAATATTTTTGCTAACATCTTTTATTTGAAACTTTTTTTCGTAACTGATTCCATTTTTGAAATAAATAGAATTTATTGTTTTGTGTGTCGAGTAAACTTCCTCTTCCGGTTTTTCAATTTCATTCAAAATCAACTCAGCTCTTCGTATTTTCATGACACTTATAATTACCGTTAACAAATCTTATCTCGTTCATGAGATATTGCACGACCGGACACACATCCATCCATCCATCCATCCATCCATCCATCCATCCATCCACACACACACACACACACACAGACATCTTTGGGGGCCGTGATTTGACGACTGGTAACCGCACTTCACGCGCAAAATATATCACTTACCGAGATCTGCTTCGGCAGAGTGCCACACCCAATAATAGGTAGAAGGCGTGATGATATATTTATTTATTTTATTTACATATATCAAAGTATTAGACTCACAATATTTCTACCTTTTATTGCACATATTTAGCAGATATTTACTTTAGGAAATTACAGTTTACTGTTACATAATTATATTTTATGTTTATTAGATGAAATTAATAATATATAATTAGTGCTTTCTTAGGAAGTAAGAGTACTACCCATTCAACTGAAACTACCAGTAAAGTATGATTGCAAAAATAAACTGCAAATTACTAATTTATTGCGTTCTATTCCTGTATCGTTCATCAATTATAATTTGTAAGTTTCCGATAAGTGATCAAACTTATAACAAGTCCATTCTACCACGAACAATTCAATATAAACTTAATAACTCTCATCTATTATTGAATACTAATTAATTACAATCCATTACCGAAGATTTTAATTACTTCTTAGCAACTAATTCACATTTCTATCTCTCGCATTTCAATCAATAGCGCAATCAGACGAATAATTAATCTTATCTGTTTGTAATTACGCATTATTAACTGTATTCAGACGTAACGTATCTCAACTGCGCTACGCATTACGTTGCGTTCCGTTGCGATCGATTTTCTGCCGTAGCTGTATTAATTACGGCTACGATTAATGAGCATGTTTAATCCGCTTCAGATTGAAATGAACCTTGCCTGTAACGAATCCTTTGCTGGAGATAAACATACGAGTACTAGCGTTGTGGCGTTTCACTCAAGGGCTTTATAGAAACCAACAGACTACATCTTTAGCAGAGCTGGTTTTATTAAATACTATGTTTATAAAGGATTGTAAAGAGAACTGCCGTTTAATTTTCAGTAAAAATCAAAAAGATTAAAGATTAGGTATATCGAGAAGTGAATCTGTATTTATAAAAAAAATTTTAAAAGATTTTTATCAATCAAAGGAACTTTTACGATTTCAAGTGCCTACAACGACAAAGATAACTTTATCAAATGAAATTTGAGAATAAAAACCCTGCTTTACAGGGTAATGGAAGTTTATATTCACAGGCAGATTCATAAAACGGATTAACGCTAACACCATTTTTAATATTATTTATAACTATGTTTCAAATTAAAACACATTCAAGAATTTTATTAAATTTGATGCTAATTAATAATCTTTTTTAGTCAAATTAAAATAAACTTGTTTCTCACATTGGAAAGAGAGTTACAAACGAAATAAAAAATGGTGTTAGCGCTAATCTGCTTTATGAATCTGCCTGTTAGGAAATTATTATATTATTTTTACGTTTCAATAGAAACAGACTGGCAAGAAACAAAAAAATCCAAAGTAAAAGTAGCTAATAAATAAGAAAAAATAGGGAAAAAAACAAATTTTTTTCCATCACTTGTCAAAATTTCACAAAAATTTACAGCACGTTCGAATCAACTTATCAGGTCATCATCAAACGGCTGGTCAGTTCAGCTTTAAACATAGACGCGTTTCGTCCTTTAGGGACTCATCCGTATGGTGCGATCAACTATCCAACTAGACCAACTAGGGACTTTGACAATTGATGGAAAAAAATTAGTTTTTTTTCCCTATTTTTTCTTATTTATTAAGACTCAATTCCACATCGCAATTGACATTTTGTCTTTGTATTATTTCAATTGCTGTCAAGCAGTTTGCGATTTTTGTCGGTAGATAGCACCACGGGTTGCTCCGTAGCTCTCATGTCATGTTACCGGCTTACATAGTTTTTAACATCCGTCAGTTTAGCTAAGACAGTATCACAGTTCACTAGTCAGTTAGGCCATTTAAATTTGAGACAGCGTGTATAATAATAACAAAAGAAAGGAATAAAATGCATAATATACCAACACAATAAATTGTGTACATTTGACAGCAGAAAGATATCAATATTTAATCTCAAATATTATCACTAGATGTCATATTGCAATGTGCCAAACGCGAATTGTATATTTTTTACGGATTTTCGTAAATTTTCAAATCAATTTACTTCTCCTATGCAAACCATTACAAATATGTTATTAAACTTTTTAAAAGTTTGATAACAATATAATATTGTCACTCTAAATTTTACCAGCCTGATTTTCTAAAAAGTTTTAGCTAATCCTGAACTTTGAATTAGCTAACCTTATTCTATCCTTATATTCTTTTTAATTTGTAGAATCTCAAAATGGAGATTCCGTTTTATTAAGCCGTTGATATTTAATTGAACAAATAGGAGTAGGAAGGATAAAAATAATTACTCCTCTGTGGTTGGATTACTTGGCTTTTTGTAATTTCCAAATTTACAAAATTGTGAAAACAGACGACGTTTCGGGACTAAAGGTTGGTCCCATCTTCAAGTCAACAATAAATGGAATTATTATAAATAACAGTTTACAACAATTTAAAACTTTTCACAAAGAAAAGACAGTCAAAAATTATTAAAGACTTAAATAATCTTAAAAAATATAACATTTTAAAATAAAGGTGGTGACGACACCAGAGCAAACCAATAATTTCTGGACCAACCCTTAGTCCCGAAACGTCGTCTGTTTCCACAGAGGAGCAATTATATTTTTTTTGTTCTATCCGATAGTAAAAAGTTAATCCAATTCATATTCCGAAAAACAAATTGTAACAAAATCTTAGGCAGAGCTGGGCAAGCTACTTAAAAAAAGTAGCTAAACTACAGCTACAGCTATTCTTTAAAAAAGTAGCTAAACTACAGCTACAGCTATTCTTTAAAAAAGTAGCTAAGCTACAGCTATAAGCTATATTTTGTAAAATATAGCTAAGCTACAGCTAAAAGCTTTCGTTAAAGTAGCTGTTAAATTTTAAAGCTACTTTTTTAAATTATTGTGAAATAATTAAATTTGCCATTATCATATGATCAGTCTTTTGTTATAATGACTGTTAATTTACTATTATGTAGATAAATATCAAAAATAGCAAATACCATCTGGCACCTACTGTGTATTTTTGCGTATTAGAGCCAGTTAGAACCGGCAACAAATAATTATTTTGTGTGGGTTTAGCTTGTACGCATGCGTACTTTGTTGACCTTCTGCTTAAAAAGTAGCTTTAAGCTATAAAAAGTAGCTTTAAAAGTAGCTTCAGTTGTTATTTTTAAGCTAATAGAAAAAAAAGTAGCTAGCTACAAGCTACAGCTATATTTTTTCACAGTTAGCTAAGCTACAGCTACAGCTAAGGTAAATGTAGCTAAGCTACAAAAGTAGCTAGCTACTGCCCAGCTCTGATCTTAGGTATATTAGGGTTTCTTTAAACTTTTTGAAAAATTGTTAAAACATGACAAACCAACATTCAGAATACGCTAAAACTTTTTTGAAAATCGGTCTTTATAATGTTAATAGAAATTTTGTCGCAGCCTAATATTACGTCAATTTTAAATTTCAAGTAAAGAATATACAGTTTTGCGATGGTCAGTGTCAACCCTCACCCCTATGTCGTGTATTATCTTTATCTTTATAAGAAGGAATTTAAGGTTAATGCTCTTGCTAAGATAACATATAAAATATTATCCCTTGCCTATGTTAGATTTTGAGCCGAATAATTTTAGTAGCCAGATTATATCTCATAAATTACTAGTTGAATATTAACTCACATGAATTATAGAAGTATATTCCACCATTTAATAATGAAGAATTTTTTGTGAACTCATAATTAATTTTAACACCTGTCACAAACATTTTTCGAAGTTTCTGACATGTTTTTGTGTTTTATTTTTAACTTGGTAATGCTAAACTTTGTTTTAATAATCGGAAATGAATTTTAATTTCATTTCAGTTTCCAGTTTGTGAAATTAAGTAACAGAAATTCCATTAAAATGGAATTATGAAACAATCAAATAATAATACTGTCTCCTGATGAATATTTAATTTTCAAAGTTTCATTTGCTTGTTATTTATCTTACAAACAAAACAAATATTAATTTTACTCTTTTACTGAATAAAATAATACTCATTATACAGAATGTTTCAATATTTTCGGAAAAAAAGATATATGGTAGCCACTACATGATATATTGATCTCGGATCAATAATATATTTTTTTAAAATTCGTAATATTTATACTTTACATGAAGTACAATACTGCCACTGACATGAGAGTTATTTAAAAATGTATCATCACTCCTTTTACCCACTTTTGGATGTGGTATTATATCGTAACTGATATCGGTAAATGATATATTTATGCACGTGAATTGCAGTTACCAGCCGGCAAATCACGGCCCCCAAAGATGTTAATGGAGAAGAAGGCACAAGGATAATTTAAATGTGGTGAAAATTGTTTGTCGACTGGGGGAATTTAACCCAGGTTCTCAAATTCAGAAATAATAAATAATTAGTTAATTGACTATGTAGTGTTACAGTTATAATTTAATTATTAAACAGGCAGATTCATAAAACGGATTAGTGCTAACACCGTTTTTAATATTATCTATAACTCTGTTTCAAATTAAAACAGATCAAAGAAATGAACTAAATTTGATGCTAATTAACTCTCTTTTTAACTCAAGTTAAAATAAACTTGTTTAGTGCATTGAAAATAGAGTTAAAAACGAAATAAAAAATGGTGCTAATCCGCTTTATGAATCTGCATGAATATGTACTCGTATATTTCGAAATAACTCTCAATTCATTGATCTACTGTTTACTTCATGTAAACTGCACTTAATTTTGTGAATTTTTTAAAAGTTCTTTTTGATCTGAGATCTGTGTATCCATGTAGTATCTGCCATTTAATTTTTTCCTTGAAGTATTGAAACATCCTGTATTAGCTTTAAAGGTATGTAACACTTAACAGTAGTCAATAGACCTCCTACAAATTGCAATTAACAATTTTGCAACACCTTTTCCATTTGACACAAAAATGTAAAATAAATTATCTTTTACGATTCATGAAATCAATTTTCATTTGTTGAATGACATGAAACTGTTGTTTTATAATACGTTTACCAATTGAAGAATTTTATTATGGAAGCATAAAGAAATAAAATTTGTACAGGTTTCTATGAATACCTGTGCACATCAATTTGTTTCCATATATAGAGAAGATAAAAGTCGGTTCTATAAATAGATGTACGAGCAATTACAATATTTTAAATTCGAATTGAGATAAGCACGTATTACACGCTACAAACTAGATGCGGGTTTTATTTTATAACATAAAGCTATCGCTTTCACTGTTCTCGCGTTCATACGGGTGATCAGAACCTATTTATGGCATCGAGCTCGAGGTATCGAATTAACTTGTCACCACACTATAACACAATTAAACATGAAAGCGAAATTGTAAACGATAGAAGAAACATTAGGTATGTTTAACGACAATTTTATTATTCATTTCATTTTAGAACAATACATTGGTGAAATTGGAAATCAGTAAGAAATTATATCATCTTTTTTACATGTTTTGGTTATGTAACAGGAAATCTAAGTTGATAACATGTCCATTTTAAAATATGTTTTTTTTTTAATATACGGAGATATTAAGATAAAAATTACATCTTGGTATTTAAATTAAAATAAGACTTCTGTAGAGTCACAGATCTTAATAGATATACGAGGTGTGGCTATTAAATAACGAGACTGACGCTGCTACAGACGAAGACCGTCAGCTTTTTAACGCGAAGCTTTCTCTTTCGAGCCGTAGCATTCGTTCTAATTAGAGTTGTTTTTTTGTTTCGCCGAAAAAATGAAAAGTGCAACATTAGAGCAACGAATTGTTGTGAAATTTCACATGAAACTTCGCAAAACTACTACTGAAACTTATAATTTATTGAAAAAAGTACCCGAATTTTGGAAGAACAAGTCATGGTTTCTCCATCAAAACAATGCGCTGGCTCATTCCGCAATGTCTGTCAAGAGATTTCTAGCCAAGTACAGCATCCCAGTGTTGGACCATCGGGCTTATTTGCCAGATCTTGCACCGTGCGTCTTCTATCTATTTCCTAAGGTGAAATTTGCCTTAATTGCAACAAGATTTGAGCTTTAAAAGAGAAATCGGCACGCGTTCTGAAGGAGCTGACAGAAGAAGACTTCCAACACTGTAACGAACAATAGAAGATTCGCATGGAGCATTTTAGGGATAGAGGAGGAATGTATATGGTATGGAATCAAAATGAAATGTTAAAACAGCATCAGTCTCGTTATTTAATAGCCAAACCTCGTACAGTCGAACCGCCACAACTTCAAATTTTTCTTAAGTCGAAGTTGACTGCTGTTCTCTGTACATTTTTTCTCTCTCTAAATTGAATTTTCTTATTTTGGAAATCTCTGTAATTTAAAGCTAATAACAGGACCCAATAACACAGTATTATCTATACGTTGAATGTTATTGGTCAAAATGAATTATTTCGTCAGAATATTTGCACATTATCTTGGTGTACAGTGGTCAAGATTCGTCAAGTTTTGTTGCACTGCGTACGACGCGTGCAATCTGTAATCTGTGTAGTTTTTTAGGAATCCCCGAAAGCGATGAGACTGATTTTTTATTAGTACAGAGTATATGTTCAATTCAAACTAATTTTGCAGTCCCTTGATATTCAAGTTATAGAGGTTTGAATGTACTTTAATTCAAGTAAAATAGATTAATGGTTGCTTAAATTCAAGCAACTTACTATACTAATGTAAACCTAGTTTAAACAACAGTTTGTTCTAGTAAAATTATAATAAAAACATAAAAACAATTGAAAAACAAAATAAATAAATATATCATCACGCCTTTTACCCATTACTGGGTGTGGCAGTCTGCCGAAGCAGATCTTGGTAAGTGATATATTTATGCGCGTGAAGTGCGGTTACCAGTCGTCAAATCACAGCCCTCAAAGATGTTAGTGGTGGGAGAGCCAAAGGGGTAATTTTAAATTTGTGAAAATGTTTTGTCGGTTATGAGATCCACAGGCCAACTTGATACCACTGAGCCATTACCCCATAAAAACAATTAGTGAAGTTCAATTCCATGTGCGAGCGGCAATAGACTAATTTCTGTTCTACGTACACAAATAACTATTTTCCTCTTTTTATAACTCATGTCGCTCAAATATTATGTGTAATTTAAGTCAAACACTACAAAATTTAAAAATAATGTCAAATAATTCGATTTGATAGTGCCTGTTGATATTTAAGGGCAGTGGTGTAACTTGCCATTAGTTATAATTCTACTATAGTTAGATATGATTTTATAGAAGTATAAGGCTTTGAAGCATGCATGTATGAGACCAGATAACAATTAAATTTAAACCAATAAATATCTTGAAACTCCCGCGTAACCAATATAAACCATTGTATATCTCTATGAACCAAACACACACTCGTATATTGGATACCACCACTAGTTTTTGTAACCTTGCGAAATCAGAACGATAAATATCTCTCCATTTCGCTTAAAAACTCCGGTTCTCCCAGCCCGTATATAAACATAAATTACACAAGATTAGTATCAACAGCTCTGGCACTGGGCAGTGCGAGATTTAACGGGCTGTAGAATTGATATTTAGCTGCGAGCCCCCCTGGCTCTGCTAATCTCCCGGTGCACGCCACTGGTGGCTGTACGTCCGGCGCCAAACCAGATCACAGAGAAGATTTCTCAAAGAGCTTTTATTATGCACTCTTGCATTAACCAACATTTTACGTTAGTAGGAGAAGTGGAACTGGATGTTATGTATCATTTGTAACCATAGTTGAGACGAGAGATTCATTTTTTAGGTTTTGTTTGTTTCTTGTGATTAATTAGGTACTTTAGGGTTTTCTTGTTTGACGTTTCTAGGTTATATGCATGTAATAATTCATTTCAGAATAGTCTTGCTTTTATTATTAAATTGAGATTTTGGAAACTATTTCAAAATTAATAAAATAATTTATAAAATATTATTACATGAATTATGTTGTATTACTACTGACTGCATTTAAAATATTAAATATTTGAATATTTTCTTCAACTGCATGCAAGGTATAAAATAAGTAAAAAATATTGATATTATTTCCTGAAATAATCATTTTAATATAAGTAATTAATAAAAGTTTTTCGAGGATTTATGATTGCGGCTATTTTTCCAATTTTATTCCATTCGAAAGAGTAATTTTTCCTCTATACAAACATATTAAAAATAGTAACACTTTATTTGAAAAAAATTGAAAAAATCGTGTAGAAAAATGAATTTTAGTTGCCATATCTAAACTAATGATAAAATAAATAATAATCATAGAGACGGCTGTTATTCTCGCCATGACATTTTAATCATTAACAGAGACAAGAATTATACATAAATTATATTTTTCATCGTCAGAAATGTAAGCAAAATGATTAAGGATGTTAGGGTGAACCACAAAAACAATTTTTGATATAGGTTATAGAACCCGGACAGTCGAACCCACTAAATATTTAAATAACTAAGTGGTCAGAGGTGACAGTTGAACCAATTTATTTATTTATTTGGCCACAGAACCCACAACAGGAAATTGTTCTCAATTACAGTGCTACGTGCTAGGTACTAAACAGATCAAGAATATTACTTTGGTGAATTCAAATAAGTTGTACACATTTGTATTTTCTGTTCATCACCTTAAAAGCATAAGGACGTGTGTAACAATTTTATACATATAATATACTTCTTTTTTTACTTTGTGTCATTTATTTCATCGAAATTTTGGACTTTTAATTGTAAAAATATCGTACTGAAATAATCTAGGGATTTATGTAGCATGAGGTTATGCTGCCGATTATTTTTTGACGTTTTCTCAAAACCAATCAAATGCTTCATTGTATGTCACGTGTCTGCGTTTTAACCAATCCTGTCATTATTATGCTGAGAATAAAGCTCTTGTGATTATTCTCGGGATTTACCTCTGTATATGCTCTTTTGTTTGTGACAAATGATAGGTAGATTTCAGATAATTATTTAAAACTGTCAACACGTCAAGTAAAATGTATGAAAAAAATCTATTTAGTTGTATTTTAGATACAGAAATACCAACAAATTTTGGAAACAACTTCCAAGAATACATTAATAAGTAATCAATCGAAATGGACTCAGTTCAAAATCTTTTATGTTGATGAATCGATCTCAACAGCTAAGTCAAAAAATAATCTAATTAAATATAACTCGAGACTTTGATAAATTATAAAATAATTCTCCAGTATCTTTCTCAAACTTGTTGCTATTTGGCAATAGCCACTCAAGCCCTACGGGCTTTCGTGATTATTGCCTGGCAACAAGTTTTCGAAAGATCTGTCAAATTATTTTCAATTTATTCTCACTCTCTTGTTATATTATTACTGAATAAATTTTGACGTTTCTCAACTGTAAATTCAGAAAAATATACATACTTGTAATATTTAAAGCACGAAATAAAGAACATTTGAAAATATTTGAGGTTATGACATTTAACTGCGTAGTAGTGCCAATCTTACAAAGTTGAAAGTTACCAAAAAAAGTTTACAATACCTCTATTATTAAACTGTTTTCAGTATAAGTATAAAAAATAGTTTTTGCTCTCTTTTCAACTATCAAAAAGTTGTATAAATACAGTAATAAAATTCAAAATATTCTGCGACCATAAGACTGAATATGATCTGTATTATTTAATTATTATTATTTAGGAAGTGTAGCAAAGCAAAATATTGCATTAAAATTTAGTAAATATGCCCTTTATATAATTTATATAACAGTATTGTACAATAAAGATTCAAGTGATGAAATCTCTAAAGTTTGGTTATTGTTACATACGATCGTATGCTTTTAGGGTGACATGTTAATATTTGAAATTAGCGAAATTTGAAGCCATTAACACTCGATTATGAAGCAAACGTGCTAACCATAACACGATACCTGCCTGTTTAGTAACAAATATGGTTCAGTTTTATATTACTTAGTTTCGTGATAAACTTAAATCAAATGTAAAATAATAATAATTCCTAGTTTATGTTTTCAGCAATTTCAACTTGAAATGTGACTTTTAAAGGTAATATTTTGATTCAACTCAAGTGAACCGTATAAGCTTTAAACAAAAAACAAAAAATGGTGGCAGTGCTCTTGCATAAAAATGACATAGCAATGGTCGGTTAAACAGCATTGGATTTCTGTAGACACAATAGTGTTCAGAGTTTATTTAATAGCTTCTGCTGCCCATGACTGCACAATGCTTACGTGAAGTAATGTGCATGCACTTCTATAACATGCACATTTATATTGCTACCATGAGCACATGAGCCATGTTCATGTTCGAAATAATAACTGCAGACAAAAGAAGCTGAATATCTTATCTCAAATACATGGGAGGTATATCCGTACATTGCTTCCTTTATTCAATTAGTTTTCTTTAAATAGACGACTTACTCTATTAATAGATACGACATTAATGTATCACTCGAGTTATATGATGCGTTACATATCCGGATTAAGACAACATCAACTAATTAAATTATATGTATTTTTATGTGCTTAGATTTTACGTAAATTGAAATCAAAATTTATGAAGTTACAACCCGTCAAACTGTAATTACTTTTATACCAACCTCACAGTTAACCATTTGCAGGAATGTACAAACAATTTATAAAATATATATATATATATATATATATATATACAGGCTGGTGAACGCGACTCTCGAACAAAGGGATTTAACATGTAAAATCATATTTTTGTAATTTCCTGCTTCCCTAATTATTTTAAGCAAAAAAGCTTCATATAAAACTTTTAGGGCATATATTTCTGCATCTAAACCAATAAACAGTATTAATTTTGCATGCTTTCTAATGGCATAAATTAGATCTGAAAATAACGAAAATAACCTAAAAACTATCGATAGCCATGGAATTGAAACAAAATTAAACAAATGTTTGTCGTTTAACCTGTCAAAATAATTTATCTATTCATTAAGTCATTTATTTTGACAAATAAAACGTCTAGCATTTGTTTAATTTTGTTTCAATTGTTTTAGATGCAGAAATTTATACCCTAAAAGTTTTATTTGAAGCTTTTTTGTTTAAAATAATTAGGGAAGCAGGAAATTACAAAAATATGATTTTACGTATTAAATACCTATGTTCGAGAGACGCGTTCACCAGCCTGTATATCATCACGCCTTCTATCCATTACTGGGTGTGGCACTCTGCCGAAGCAGATCTCGGTAAGTGATATATTTTGCACGTGAAGTGCGGTTACCAGTCGTCAAATCACGACCTCCAAAGATGTTAGTGGAGGGAGAGCCTCAGGGATAGTTTTAATATAGTGAAAATTGTTTGTCGGCTGTGGGAATCGAACTGAGGTTCTCAGGATCCACAGGCCGACTCGATATCATTGAGCCTCCATTCCATAATGTTTATTTTATCTGTATTAAACTCTAAGTCAAAGTTAGAGACGGGGTAGTTTTTGAAATTATGAAAATTGTTTATCAGTTAATTAATTATATTCTTTAAATACTGTGATGTGCATACATCAATTTAACCAGATGGTATGTTTCATAAATAGGCAGATGTAGCATCATGGTTGTGCTGTCACTTCATAAGCTAGAGATCGCGAATTTGAACCTCATTGACTTAATGCTTGTTTTGCAATACTAGCGGAAATAACCGATCTATCAATTGAGTGAGAACATATCGCACAATAGTATATTAAGTATCAAGTACGGTAAGGACTATTTACCGGCCGAAAACAATTCAATGTTTACCTAGTATTATCCTTAAAAATTCAAAGTTAATAAACAATAAAATTATATTTTTGTACTCGCAAAATTCAAAATAAGGTTTTTGTACTCACATCATTCAAAATAAAGTTTACATCAATTTTTATGGTTCTAAATTTTGACTATTAAAACGCTAATTGTACTTATATACACATATTTTACGGAATTTACAAAAGATATAGAGGCATTAGTTTATATCATCAATCAGATATATTTTAACAAGCTTTACGAGAAAAAATGAACAATTTTGTTCAAATAACAAATGTCAATTCATGACATACTAAACTGTCAAAATAAATTCACGCTTCAAATTTCATAAATTTTCTAATTGTACAAACCTCGTGCCTAAAGACGTCATTGGCACCATTCGCCCAAATTAAAGCACTCGCTTTGCTCGTGCTTTTAAAATTGCGCTCATGTACAAAATAAGTCTTCGCGCACTTGTTATGTAAATAGCTATTATGAAGTACCCTGGTTTTTTTAACAATTAAGCTTCTCGTTTGTTGTTGCGTTCTGTTCGGTTGAACGGTAAATAATCACTTAGGGCCGTTTCACTTAAACGGTATTTTATCAGACAATAAAAAAAATCGTCCGGTAAACTTAAATGCATTGAATGCAATGACAGGCTTCATACGGTGACAGTATGATAAAAATAAAATTATCGCACGATAAAATATAGCTCGTGCGAAACGGCAGTTAAGCTTACCGTATGATTTTTTTATCGTACAGTAAAAAAAAAACTTCCGATACAATATCGCTTTTATGAAACGGCCTTTATCGTCGTGTTTCTTAGCCCTAGCAACCAGTAAACACAACTTAACCGCTTTTTTTCGGTCATTGATATCAGATTTAAACGATCCCAATCAGATGAAAAATGTTCTTTTGATTTAAGATCTAGTTCTTCCACTTCCGAATTTTGAATTGTAATCCGTTATTTCCTTGCTCTTCTGAATCGCTGTTTAAATTACGATCCGTCCAATCGGATTGCTACTGCGTGTAAATTGGTAGAAAAGTAACCTTTGCTGCTGTTGTCAGTCTTGTTTTATTTGTTTTACTTTTTGGAAAGTATTTAATAAATATTTAAATATATAAAATATGCACTGCAGAACGGAAAATAAAATGCAATAATAATCATGAAAATTATTTGTAAAATAAATATCTTTTATCTGATACTTCAATGGGGACTTATAATTTTGACGTTACATTCAGCAGACCTCCCTCCACCAATTTTTTATGAAACTACAAATTTGTAGAAAGAGCGAAGTATGTGATAGACATGGTCTCCAGTGTTGCCAGTACCACAGATTTATCTGTAGATCCACAGATAATCACATCTGCCTACAGATCTACAGACTAAACTGAAATTTCTACAGATAATTTTTAATTTGATATATAATTGAGTCATGGTTCTGCAGCGTATCCTACATTATCAAAATTTGCCTTAACGATACTATGTTTACCGCATTCCAGTGCGAATTGTGAGAGATTATTATCTACTGTTAATTTGTTAAAAACAAAAACTAGAAATAAATTATAAACAAGAACTATATGTGTCTTAATACACACAAAACAAGTTTTACAAAATCATCACTGCTACAATTTTGAATTTGAAAAAAACCATGTTGAATATATTAAACTACAAAAAAGGGTATAATAAAAAAAAATATTAGTTGTCTATTTAAAGTTGCAATGTCTTACTTATGGCTGTAATTTTTAATTTTAAAGTACTTTATTTGCAACTGAAATTTGAGAAAAATATTTCTTTGTGATGTTTTCATGTGATTCTATACAAAAATTGTAATATTTATTAAATGTATATTTATATAACAATAATGAATTTATTTGTTTACGTGTTTTACATATTATAGATAATTAGCTATTTTAGATCTACAGATTTTCTACAGTTTTCTACAGATTTTTGTGGTCGTTAAAACAGATTTTTCTAAAATTTTAGTAGCAACACTGATGGTCCCGCAGATATCTTCATTTGATGATCAGTCAACACATGCATGTTTGGATGTTTGACGTTGACGTTTTAAGTATAAAAATGAATTTCACACAAGATATTTATTTATTCTTACGTGATCAGTCTCAGGTAGGTTTGCATATTTTATTGGACCTTCAAATGCGCAGTTGTTGTGATCACGTGATAAATTTCAAACTGTAAATCTATACTATATTCGCTGTATAACAAATTATTAAATTATATTTACTCACTAAACGGCAACCGAAAAATTTGAATTTTATAACTACACATTATAATTAATTCATTTTCATCTTGTTATTTGAGAAACTTGAGTATCAAAACATTTCTTTTGCTTTACTGATTGCAATCATTAATGACGTCATTCAATCAGATCGCAACAGTCCGACCTGATTGTGACAGAGGAGTGAAAGAAAGTGGCTTTACTGTCATTGAAACAGACGCAGTAAATAAACAAACAAGATTGACCGTTTAACAATTATGCTATCTATCATTTATTAATATGATGTTACGCCATTTTATCCATTATTTAATCAAAATCAGCTCAGTGGTATGAAGTCGCCCTGTGGATCCTGAGAACCCTGGTTCGATTCCCACAGGCGACAAACAATTTTCATAATTTTAAAAACTACCTCTGTGGCTCCTCCACCACTGACATCTTTGGGGGCCGTCGTAAGACTGGTAACCGCACTTCACGCGCAAAATATATCACTTACCGGGATCTGCTTCGGCAGAGTGCCACACCCAGTAATGGGTAGAAGGCGTGATGATATATTTATTTTATTTTAATTAATCAAAATCAGTTGTCGGCTGAATCGAATCCGAGTTCTCATATCTACAATCCGATACGCTGCCACTGAGAATTATCAGATGGAAAAGTTACTTGTCATTTTATCTCAACGAGTCCTTAAACCTATAACCATAATACAACTGCGTTTGAGTACTTCGGATTTCACTATATTCCATTATATAATTAGGATTAAGTTCTTGTTGTTCATCGTAGAAAATAAATTTAAAAAATAGATCATATAATCTAGCCTTTTAGGCCTGTTAATCTCTAGTAACACTAAGCCACCTTCTCTCTATTATCCAAAATTTATGAACAACCAACAATGGATAGCGTATCTATATCAACTATTTATAGTGACAATCATAAGTCCCTAGACAATCCTGTGCATCGTCTACACTTCGCGAATCCTTTCTCGCGCGAACCAGACTGTCTCCAGCAGCAGCAAGTAGCAGTTCATCTTCATGTGTGAGCGATGGCACTGGCAGTATCACGGCGGTCGCAGATGGCTTAGAATGGCCACCCTGGATTTATAGGGGATCTCGTGCTCTTCTGCCCTCGGACTCACTGCTTGTGTTGCTGCTACTGCTTTCGTATAACGCAGTGTTTCTCAAAGTTTTTACTGTAGCGGACGGTTAAATGTGGACCGTCCATTGCCAGGAAAAGGATATTCAAGTTTGTTTTATTGGATAATCAGATTTGAGCATTAAGAACTCAACTTGAAGTGTAACGTTGATAAAACTATTGAATTCTTTCCCTCCTTACTTTCATTGGATCTACTACTTTATCTACTTTAGTAATGGGGACTTATACAATTCAAATTTTTCTGTTGCCGTCTAGTGAGTAAAGTAGAATTTAATAATTTGTTATGTAGTGAACATGGTACAGCTTTACAGTTTGACATTTATCACGTGATCACGAAAACTGCTTATTTGAAAATCAATCAAAATATGCAAACACATCTGAGACTGAACACGTAAAAATAGAAAAATAAAAATAAATAAATAAATATATCATCACGCCTTCTACCCATTACTGGGTGTGGCACTCTGCCGAAGCAGATCTCGGTAAATGATATATTTTGCGCGTGAAGTGCGGTTACCAGCCGTCAAATCACGGCCGCTAAAGATGTTAGTGGGGCGGGGCACAGGGGTAATTTTAAATTGGTGAAAATGTTTTGTCGGCTTTGGGAATCGAATCAGAGTTCTTAGGATCCACAGGCCGACTTGATACCACTGAGCCATTACTCCATAAAATAACGACCCCCAAAGATGTTAGTGGTGGAGGAGCAACAGGGGTAGCTTTTTTGAAATTATGAAAATTGTTTGTCGCCTGTGGGAACCGAACCAGGCCGACCTTATACCACTGAGCTAGCCACCCCATTTAGAAAAATCTTGTGTTAAATTCATTTCTTTACTTCAAATAGACCATAAAAAAGATCAAATAAATTCATTAACCAAGCGTTAAACAACCAAATATGTGTCGACTGAATAATAAATGATGGTATCTGCGGGGAGAAGTATTGAAGGAGAAAACAGTTGATGGACTAGGCTACGGTCTATCATTTCGCTCTTTCTACAAATTTGTTGACAGATTACCGCCGTGGTTGATATAAATTTATAAAAATTGTTAATTATTGTTTGAATTTACGGTTCAATGACAAACATCTTGAATGTAATAAACTGTACTGGGTTTTTCGCGGTTCACCGATTTTGTATGTTTTAAAATCTGATTTGTTTAAAAATTTGCAACCCAATTCTCAAAAAAGTTTTAGCTAATCCTAAATTTTGAAATAGCTAGTCTTCTGCTAGTCCGATTTAAAAGAGTCAATTTAATTCACTTTCCTAAAACTAAATAGTAAGAAGATTACATTAAAGTTTATTTAATTTTTTTTTGGGACTATAGTTTAGTTTAATTTGATAAATCCAAAAATTCAGGATTAGCTAGATTCTAGTTAAAACTCTTTCGAGAATTGGTCAGGTTAAGTTTAAAATAACCGTCAACTGCAAGTTTGCCAAATATAAATTACAAACATATGTAAAATGAGCATATTGTTAATAAAATGTAACTGTGCATTTTCATTTTTTATAAAAAGACCTGTGCGCTTATCTCCACTATCACTAACAGTGTAAACCAAGCTAACCAGTTTGAAAACATGAAACTATTTGAACCAATTTCGTCTTTGACGTTTCGATTGAACCACGAAAATACACTGATTTAAAACACTCTTTGACATTTGTAAATATTTATGAACCTTAATTACTAAATTTAAAGTTTATGACAGAAAAATTCGGGAGACGCCAGGACTCGAAAAGAGGACCTTCAGCTTGCCGGGCTGATGCTGAAGGTCCTCGGTTCGAGCCCGGGCGTCTCCCGAATTTTTTTGTCATAAACTTTAAATTTATCAAATTCAAAGTCCTTCATATGATTGAAAACTCTTGAAACTTAATTACTAAGTTAAAAAAATATTAATTTCTCTGCCTGACACAAATATTTCAAAAACTAGTTCGAATTTTGAAATGAAACGTCATATGAGTATTTAGGTTTACAACTAAAATCAAGGTCAAGTTCAATAATGAACCATATTTGTCTGAAGACAGTAATAAAAACAGTCATTTTACTTCTTTAATCTTTATGTTAATATTTATATAACGAACTTGAATATTTAAATATAAGTACCATACCATTTGATGGTTGGTCATTGACAACAATTTGAGAAGCACTGATGTAGCTCAATGTGGAGGAAGGATAGGGGTTTCCAAGTGCTCTGGAGACGAATTTATAAAAAAATATTGCCTCTTATTAGAATGGGGAATGGGAACAGACCAGGGGTAACGGTTTGGAAGAATTGTTGTTTAATTTGATTTGAGTTGTGACTGTTTTATTGTTTTTCGATTGGGTAATGGCCTGATTTATATGTGTTTTTATTGGCATTTGATTAATTTGAACTCACTGGCAACTAATATAATGGAAGTTCAATTATAATACATGGCAGAACAATTATTAACTATGTATGTATATGAACTCATGAACCGATATCGAGTAGATGAAATTTTATTTTGCATTGTACGAGTATGTTCGTATTACAAAAGCAATCTTAGATATGCCATCATATTTTACTTCATTGTTTCATTTGGAGAATATGTAAACAATCTCAAATTAATAGCATACATACATAAGTAAATTTAACAACAGATATTTTAATTTCCTTTATAATATAGCTTATTTAGTAACACCTTACAACAGAAAATTAATCCCAATACAGAGGACCTATTAGTAGAATCCGAACTGCTTGGATGCAAATTTTGTATTTTTCGCGATTATGTTTCGTTTTTATATGATGACTTCGCTAGCATAGAAATGGAATTGCTTAAATTTTAAACATTTGCATCGCTGCACAGGGTCAAATCGGGATTTTACTGTTCAAAAATCGGCGGAGACCTTGATATCCATCGGATCTGGATAATATTTTTTTTAAATTAAAGGTAATTAAATTCCTTACAGATCTGTCGAGGCTGATTTTTAAAAGACTCTCTCAAATTTTATTAATTACATAATAAACTGTCAAAAAACTGTAAAAAATATAAAAAATGTAGACAATGAAAATTATTTATTTTTATATTATTTTTATATATTACAGCAACATGAAAAATTTTACAAAGCTATTGATAGATGTCAACTTTATATTATGTTGAGAATAATTACAATACGGATTTAATGAATAGATTAGAAATTTATCTTAAGACAGGGAATTAAAGTTGACATCTGTCAATAGCTTTGTAAAATCTGTCATGTTGCTTTAATATGTAAAAATAATATAAGAATACATAATTTTATTATTTAAGTTTTTAATATTTTTTACAGTTTTTCGAAAATTTATTATGTAATTAATAAAATTTTACAGTCATTTAAAAATCTGCCTCTACAGATATGTAGGGAATTTAATTACCTTTAATTAGAAAAAAAAATTATCCACATCCGATGGATATTAAGGTCTCCACCTCAGACAAAACATTACTAGACAGATAATAACGGCGTTTGTTGTGAAGCAGAAGGTGATAGAATAACTGGGTGATGAGACGCTGGTGCGCGGCAAGGAGCTAGTACAAGTTGGTGTTATGCAGGTTGCATTTATGTTGATGACAGTTATCAGACGCGAGCATTTTATTTATTTAAATACAAAAGTGCGTATACAAAACACAAATAAATAAATATAAATATATCATCACGCCTTCTACCCATTACTGGGTGTGGCACTCTGCTAAAGCAGATCTCGGTAAGTGATATATTTTGCGCGTGAAGTGCGGTTACCAGTCGTCAAATCACGGCCCCCAAACGTGTTAGTGGTGGAGGAGCCACAGGGATAGCTTTTTCAAATTATGAAAATTTGTCGCCTGTGGGAATCGAACCAGGGACCTCAGGATCCACAGGCCGACTTCATACCACTGTGCTAGCCATCCCATCAAATCCATAGGACCACGCTTAATATATAAAAAACTTAATATATAAAAAACTAACCTTTACTTTGATGTATGAAAAGTAACTAATTGAATATAAAAATAACTACACAGATGTTTGCAACTTGCATAACATCAAAGTGTAATCGCTCCTTGCCGCGCACCCGCCTCACCGACAAGTTATTCCATCCCTTTCTGCTTCACAACACTGCATTGACTTGAATACGGCATAATTTGTCTAGTAATGTTTTGTCTGAGGTCTCCACCGTTTTTTGAATAGTAAAATCCCGATTTGCGCTGAGGGTATTCGTGATCTCATGACACAGAAATTAAAAATGTTTTAAATCCATTTCGGTCAATCATCCCTGTATTTTATTATTATTTTGTCAATTATAAATATGAATATGTCAAAGAAGAATTTTGTCAACATTTTATAACACTGAAATAATTAATGTCTACGTAAATTTATGTAATTTTATAAATGGAGTAAATAGTTTAGTAACCACGCGTGGTCCTATGGATTTGAGACCCCCAAATTTAATTTTCACTTTCGACAAACTGTTTTTTTTATATTATAATTACCCTTGTGTCCACTAACATCTATTAAAGCCGTGATTTGACGGCTATTAATTACACTTACACAGAAATACAGGCTGATCAAAAATAACTGTTTCAGTTGGCAATACAGTTCTGGGGATCTTTTCATTGCACAGTTTACACAACTTCAGGTAAAGGCGAAAATACTATGTGGCATGTCATTTTTAAAATAATTACAAATAAGTTATATTTATATGTTTACAACAGGAAATACATTTTTGTATGAGTTTTGCCAATTACGTGTAATTTTTTTTTTCCAACAAACAGATCTGCCTCTAGATAAAAGGCTGTGAACTTAATAATTTTTATTATTGTCAAGATCAACGTTGCGCCGTGCTAGTCATGTTTATGAGTGTATGAAGTCACCATAAAAGCAAGATTTGATGTTTTAAAGTTGAAGTCAACAACGTTTATGCTGGATTGCATGAAAAAATAAAGAGCTCTTTAGTTAAAGAATTGTTTATCTAGCAACAGTATCAATAGCGATTTTCTGAAATTTATTGAACCGATACAACTTTCATGCAACTCAGCATTAATCTCGTGAATTACTTGTGTAACGAGAGCGCTACCACGATGCTACAATTTACAATTACACTTCTACTTAATATTCTAAAATAAGTAGTTCACAATTTATTGTAATAAGAAACTTATTTGTATTTTATTCGCCTGAAATAACAATCGTAATAAATCACAGTCCACAATGTTGTAACTTATAGCCGGTCTTTTCATGGCTCTAAAATATAATAAAAGCTTTACGTAAGTTTCCCCATTGTGCATCAAAATTCAAGCTGCTGTATTTTGATTGTAGGTTAAGTCACCCCTAGTTCCAAATAACCCCCGAATGTATTCCTTTCCCGCCGTAAAAATATTGACCGTCTATTCCGATCCTAATCTATAATATTCTTTAGTTCACGGCAAACCGTCACTACGTCAAGGCATTCAGGGATAATCTGTCCAAACACCCCCTAAAGTGGGGCGAGGGAATTTCTATTGTTATTGAGTTATTTTTTTGCTGTATCACTGTAATAATAATAAATTTATTCTAGTTACCTTAGACCTAATATTTAACTTGTTTTCCGTTTCTATGTATTATTTATCAATGTCAATCACATATAATAATTGTAATACTTATGTCATAATTTATGTTAAATAAACCCTACATTACCGGGCATACTTTATTACAATTTATTTAACATAAATTACGCAATATGGACAAGTACTTGAAACCTGAACGATTTGAAGCTGACCCATCAACTGGAACTGATAATGGCCCTGAATGGATTCATTGGAAAAGAACATTTACCAACTTCTTAGACACTGTAACTGAATCCATTTCTGGAGAAACGAAAGTTAAGTTACTTTTCAACTATGTATCATCTAAAATATTTTCTCACATATCGGAATGTAAAACATTTGAATCTGCCATATATATACTCGACTCAATCTTTATTAAGCCTAAAAACGAAATTTTTGCACGGCATAAGCTTGCAACACGGCAACAACAGTCTGATGAATCAGTAGATTTATATTTACAAGCACTTAAGATACTTTCTAAAGATTGTCAATTCAACGCTGTTACGGCAGATCAAAATGAGAAAGATTTTATTAGAGACGCTTTTATTGCCGGACTTTCTTCAGCAAGCATCCGTCAAAGATTATTAGAAAACACAAAACTCAGTCTAGACGACGCATACAATCAAGCTAGAGCACTTGAGCTTGCACAAATTCATTCTGATAGCTATACTACTTCCTTGACTGCATCTAATTTTCCAGCAACTTCAGCTGCCACTAACTATGATCCTCGTAAAAATAATACCTGTTATTTTTGTGGAAACAAACGTCATACTCGAAAGAATTGTCCTGCATACAACACAACTTGCCTCAGTTGTGGAAAGCGCGGACATTTTGCGAAAGTATGTAGAAGTAAATTAGTTAAAGAAAATTCAGCTTCAGCTTCCATAGAATCACCTATTGCAGAAGAAGTATTATCAAGTGTAATATCAGCTGCGACATCATTGGATAGAAGCACGATATATATTCATGCGAATGGGCGACTGGTAAAAGCGCTCATTGATACTGGTAGCACTGTAAGTTTTATCAATCAGCGTGTAGTTCAACGATACGGATTTCCAGTAGAGCCTTGGCGGCAAAACGTATCTATGGCTTCTTCATCATTAGTATCCAGTGCCAATGGTGCTTGTTTCGTAAATGTAGAGGTTCAAGGTTACAAATGGAAAAACATGAGACTTCTTGTTTTGAAGGATCTTTGTACTGATGTTGTTATGGGTCATGACATATTACGAAAACATTCTTCATTGGAAATGTCATTTGGTGGTCCCAATCCGCCTTTAAAGATTTGTATGCTAACTGAAACAAAGATTGAACCTGTGAGTCTATTTTCAAATATAACACCAGACTGCAGACCTGTTGCTATTAAATCAAGACGATTTTCTCTTGAAGACAAAGCCTTCATTGAGAAAGAGATACACAAATTGCTTGCTGATGGTATCATTGAAGAAAGTAAGTCTCCTTGGCGTGCACAAGTACTTGTTACATCAAATGAACATCACAGAAAACGTATGGTTATCGATTACTCGCAGACCATTAATCGATTTACTCAATTGGATGCGTATCCTTTACCTCATATAGAAGATATTGTAGCTAAAGTTGCGCAATATAAATTTTTTAGTAAAATAGATTTAAAATCAGCCTATCATCAAATACCAATAAAACCTCACGACAAATTATACACTGCATTTGAAGCTTGCGGGAATCTATACCAGTTTTGTCGCATACCTTTTGGCGTAACTAATGGTGTTGCATGTTACCAAAGAACAGTTGATACAATTATTCGAAACAGAAATTTACAAGGAGTATTCCCATATCTCGATGATATAACAGTTTGTGGAATTAATCAGAAAGACCACGATGAAAAATTACAAAAGTTTCTTGAAGTAGCTGAAGAATATAATTTAACATTAAACAAAGAGAAGAGTTCCTTCAATCAAACCGAAATAAATATATTGGGTTATAATATTTGTAATGGTATTGTGAAACCAGACCCGGATCGACTTCGTGCTCTGCTCGACCTGCCTGTGCCAAAAGATTCAGCATCATTAAAGAGGGTTGTTGGTCTTTTTTCACACTATTCAAAATGGATACCAAAATTTTCTACTAAAATTAGGCCAATATCTGCTACAGAAAAATTTCCCTTGAACTCGACACAAATAAAAATTTTCGAAGAAATAAAACAGGACATATCTAAATCCAGTCTTTGTGCAATCGACTTTAATATACCATTTACCGTTGAAACCGATGCTTCCGAATACGCTATAGCAGCATCCCTCACCCAAGCAGGTAAACCTGTCGCATTCTTTTCTAGGATGCTTTCCGAGTCTGAAAGAAAATATTCAGCAATTGAAAAAGAGGCTTGTGCAATTATAGAATCTCTTAGAAAATGGCGACAGTTCCTTATAGGTAGGCAATTTCGACTTATTACTGATCAAAAATCAGTATCATACATGTTAGACCAGAAACATTCATCAAAAATTAAAAATGAAAAGATCCAACGTTGGCGCTTGGAATTATCAAGCTACAATTTCGACATGACTTATAGACCAGGAAAAGAGAATGTGGTCGCGGATGCTCTATCCAGAGAAACCTGTGCTGCAATCACTAACAATTCTCTTCAGAAAATTCACGAATCCCTGTGTCACCCTGGTATTTCACGCATGGCACATTGGGTACGAAGCAAGAACATGCCCTATTCACTTGAAGACGTCAAACGTGTTGTGTCATCGTGTCAATCTTGTGCAGAAATTAAACCTCGTTTTCTGAAAATAGAAAGCACTCTTATAAAAGCTACTAAACCTTTTGAAAGAATATCTCTTGATTTCAAAGGACCTTTGCCTTCCACAACACAAAATAAATATTTACTTACAATAATAGATGAATATTCAAGGTTCCCTTTTGGCTACGCTTGCAGAGACGTTAGCAGTAATTCTGTAATTAAGCATTTGACAGATTTATTCTCTATCTTTGGGATGCCATCGTATATACATTCAGACCAAGGATCAGCGTTCATGTCTGCGGAATTAAAACAATTTCTCCATAATTTAGGCATCGCTACTAGCCGAACTGCCCCGTATAATCCGCAGTGTAATGGACAAGTAGAGAGACTCAATGGAACACTTTGGCAAACCATACGCCTTGCACTAAAAACAAAAGAACTCCCGATAAAAATGTGGGAGTCTGTGCTAACTCAAGCGTTACATAGCATCCGCTCTCTCTTGTGCACTGCTACAAACGCCACTCCGCATGAAATGATGTTTCAACATCCACGTCGATCTTCTCATGGTCATTCCATTCCGACATGGTTGCATCCAGGTAAAGTTCTTATGAAACGTTTCAATAGGTCGAATAAGTACGAGCCTCTGATAGATCAAGTAGAACTCCTAGAAGCAAATCCTGACTACAGCTATGTCAAATTGCGGAATGGTAGAGAAATCACAGTCTCAAACCGACATCTAGCACCTACAGGTAGCGGAGAAGGTGTACAAATTGAAGAATATTCTCCTTCTTTAACTTCTGAAGATCCTTCTTTATCTTCTGAAGTTAAAGATTCCGATTTATGTTGTAATTCCCCTGTAAATTCTGCAGTGGAAAATATTACTCCTTCCAGGTCCTCGCGAACTTCAGTAGATCCTGGCCCTAGACGCTCTGTACGAGAACGACGCCCTCCAAATTATCTCCAAGACTACGAATTTTAAAATAGAAGGGAAGAATGTAATAATAATAAATTTATTCTAGTTACCTTAGACCTAATATTTAACTTGTTTTCCGTTTCTATGTATTATTTATCAATGTCAATCACATATAATAATTGTAATACTTATGTCATAATTTATGTTAAATAAACCCTACATTACCGGGCATACTTTATTACAATCACATGTTGGGAGTTCGCACTCGTCGCGTCTATTGTGAATGGTGTCCACGCAGTGTTGTTATTTCATCACATCGAGTGTGCCAGGATGGCCACCCCCGTCACCCTGGACACGCCTTTCTTCTGTCTCGTCACGAGTAATTGGAGGGTGCGATTGAATTTATTATGTTTTGTTTTATTGGTATTTTTTGGAGCAAGTGTTCGTTGTTTTTTATTTAGTGAAGGGCAATCTAAAAGTAATTCGATTTTCTTTCATTTTTTTTTTAACTTGAACTACAGCAATCTAGTTTTTGCATAAATCTATTATTTTCGCACCCTATTTATCTAGTCGGACTGTGAATTTGAGAAACCGACTTCGATTCCCACACCCGACAAACAATTTTCATCATATTAAAATTACCAATGACTTCTCCTCCACTATACTCTGTTTTTTAACCAGGAGGAGTAATTTAAATTTTAACCGCTAAAACTGACGCTTCTGATTGGCTAGTGCTTCGTCCAGTTTACACTGTATATAGATTTTACATTTGATTTATTAGAGCTGTCATAAGTTTTGAGGTTATCTGTTTTCTTGATGGTTTTTTGCATTTCTGTGACATTAACATAAATCGGTTCTTTTAAGAACTAATAATATACGGAGTGACAAATTAGAGTTTATAATGTCATTTGTATTTTAAAATAAATTCCATGAGTCTTAATCAGTGCAGATGTGTAAGAAATTTTTGTATTTCGCGCGAACAAAAATCTAGTAACTTTCTTTGGTAACTTTCTATAGTGTAAATCTGACTTGTGCATTACTCCTCCTAGTTAAAAAACAGAATATATTATCTTTGGCGGCTGTTAACCGCACTTGACTTGTTTTCCATAGAAACCTCCTGAAATCTGCTACGGCAGAATGCCACACCCAGTAATAAGTAAAGACATGATGATATAATTTTTGTTTGTTTATAAATACAAGCAAAACGATATAATGTATTGTTTTAAAATCATTATAATTACATACTCCTACAAAAAAAAAATAGTAAAGCAATAGACAATTGACGTACAATTATTATCAGGTTCAAATTTCACTAACCTATGCTCAATTTTTCATTCAACTGTTATATATTTCTGTTATAACTATCTGCCTGTTAAATATAAGAGAATACATAATTAGTATATTACATAACAAGCATCGAAACGAAAGTGTAAGATAACGTGCGAGTGTACAAATTGAAAAACGAGGCGCCCAGCGCCGAGTGATTCAAGTAAACGAGCACAGTTATCACACTTTCGAGCGAGTTATGTACACTATTTTTCAGACGACCAGAAAATATTTCTAAAAAAAGTTTACAAGAGCAATGTTGTTACACTTTGATAGCTGATGCGTTTTTGTAGATGAGCGTTGATGTTTGAGGTTATTCTACTAACCATAATGTCAAAATATTAAATAATGCTAAAATATTACTAAATAAGTAATTATTAATTTTAAAAAATAAGATTTATCTGTGCAAATGTGTTGAAAAATCTGCCAAAACTTCAATCTAAATAATAATAAAAATTCTTTTCATTTATTTTATTATTTTCTTTCATCGTAGCGCCATCTGTTGTCAATCAGTGAAACTTCACCTGATATGTTAGAAGTGTACGTTATGCTAACATATCAGTCTATGCTATGTTCAACTTTCCGTAGTAGTTTATGATGTTATGGTTACTTTCATACGTGGTCGTCTGAAATAGTTATTTATGTATCAAGGGTGAAAACAGACGTTTCTGGCCCGAGGCATGGGCTAATAACATGGCCAGGGTCAGGGTCAGAAACGCTAATTTCACCCGTAGTACATACAATATTTATGCACAACAAAATAATATTTAATTATTTGTTTAAAAGATTATTAATATGTATATATGTTATGTTAAAATGACATTTTATAAAACTCAAGTATTCACAATATACAAAAATTGTGTTTTTATTTATAATAAAAAAATAAATATATCATCACGCCTTCTACCCATTACTGGGTGTGGCACTCTGCTAAAGCAGATCTCGGTAAGTGATATATTTTGCGCGTGAAGTGCGGTTACCAGTCGTCAAATCACGGCCCCCAAACATGTTAGTGGTGGAGGAGCCACAGGGATAGCTTTTTCAAATTATGAAAATTTGTCGCCTGTGGGAATCGAACCAGGATCCACAGGCCGACTTCATACCATAGAAATTATTTTTTAATGCCCTAGGGCTAAAAACAAGTGTTCAGGCCCGCTTTTTGGGGCTAAAACACATGAATTTCGGCCCGGTTGTGCATAAATATAAATAGCCAAAAGAAATTATCAAATTCAAAATTATATTTATATTGCTGTTAGCAAACATTTACTCAATAATCGATTAGTAAATCGGACCTTAAATTTATAATTAAAAGTATAAGTAGTTCGTGTGATACTGATTTTCTACGTACCTGCTATAAGTTCTGGGTTTCCTGTATTGTAATTGAAATTAAGTTTCTGTTGTGTAGAGTTGTAAATAATGTAATAAAAATTCGCAAAAGTTTTTCAAGAAATTATGTTTTAGTTATCATTAATATTTATTTTTATGTAAACTGCAACAGGAAATTAATTTAGAATATAAATCTTGAATCTTCTTAAATAATTTATTTCAACATTTCATGTAAATTCTAGCTGTATTTCTTCCTTTGTAAGTCTTCAGAGATTTTGCAATTTTAAATCTAAGCTGATACTGTTTCTCAGGATCTCAAGATTAAGTGCCTTTTCAGAAATCTTATTTCTCCTACAGCTACAGTCACAGTCAAAGGATATTTATACTTCTTCTTGCATCTTGCATATTTTGAATTCACCGTCGCGTAATACACAAAAAGATATACCGTGAAATGTTAAATTTGGAATAAATCTGTTATTTATTTGCTCTATGCTTTGTTATGGCATTGTAAAGTGTAAAAATATTTCATTTGTTTTAATGTTATTTAATAGAATTTTAAAATTTTAGCACCTCCCCACAAACTACTTATTTAATAAAATTTAATATTCTAAAAAATATATTAAACATTATAAAATAATTTTTAGTTTAACAATTGTCTCTTTTTGCAAATAAAGAAAAATGCATTAATTCTAGATTTCGTATGTACTAGTCTCGTTAATATTCAGTTAACTATACCGGGTGTGTCACGAAAAGCGAGCCGTATGCGTTTAAACAAGGAAAAACAGTTTATTTTAGACAAGAATGCTTCAAATAAAATTTATAGAGTTTAAATTCTGTATGTGAATCAATAAACTAAATTTAAATTCATAAAATTTTTACTTCAACCTTAGGGTTGTAAAATATTATATTATCATGTAAAATTATACTTATACAAGACTTGATAATGACAGTAATCAGTATCGAAACGTCGTCTTTTAAATAAAGATTTATATTAAAAGCCAGTAATCCATAATTACACTAAATCATTATCCTTTCGGCTTATTAAAAAAAAAATCAGAAAACAAGTTTAGTTTTTTAATTAAAAAAAAAAAAAATATATATATATCATCACGCCTTCTACCCATTACTGGATGTGGCACTCTGCTGAAGCAGATCTCGGTAAGTGATATATTTTGCGCGTGAAGTGCGGTTACCAGTCGTCAAATCACGGCCCCCAAACATGTTAGTGGTGGAGGAGCCACAGGGATAGCTTTTTGAAATTATGAAAATTTGTCGCCTGTGGGAATCGAACCAGGGACCTTAGGATCCACAGGTTTTTTAAATTTAGATATAGAATATAGCTCAACAGCTTTTTAAAAGCATTTTCGTTTAAAATAATCTTAGACGCAATGCGCATGGAAAAACTATTTTCCTATGTTAAATGACTATAGCCCGCTTTATATGATACACCCAGTACAAATCTTCAAAAATAAGTATAAAAGTTGCAAAATATAATTTGTAAGTTATTCATTAATTTGATTAATGTTTTTCGTCCGTCTAGAGTTTAGAATGTAATATATTTAACATTTATAAGTACATATATAATCAACATAAAAACTGGTGCCTCGACTGGTGCATTAGATAAATCACTCATAAAATTCTAAAGCCTTTGCATAATTTATCTCATTTGTTCACTATAATCCACAAAAAAGCCATAAATGAACATTCCTGAATTTTTAACGATATGCAAACACCCAACAATCAGAACGTGCAGTGAAAACATCGAAGTCACGATGACGGGCTACTTCATTTCGATCGAAAATCACGGTCACTAAACGATGACTGACGGTTCAGAAAATGTAACACGCCTCAAAAGTAGCCTGAAGTGAAGTGAAGAGTTTCTGTAGAATAAATAACATACTGCTAGCGAAGCGAACGTGTTTTACTCTTCTGTCATGTGAGATTGTGTGTGAATACTGACGAGTTTGTTAGAAATCTAGCCACTGGTGGTTTTGATGATCGTCATCTGTTACTTTGAAGAAATTTTGGCACTATTAATTAAAATTAATCTTTTGTTTATGTTGATTTATATCTAGCTTACAAAAAGAAATATAGTCACTTTCGAATTTTTTGTTTTTCCATAACTCAATTAGAGAAAATTTAAAGTAAATTTTATGAAAGAAAAATTTGGGAGACACTCGGAGTCGAACCGGGGACCTTCAGCTTGCCGCCTGATGCTTTAACCATTAGGCCACGCCTCCTCTACGTTGCAGGCGTAAATCAATTTCTTCTGTAATAGTGTTTAGACACATCGTACAGAGGAGCCGTGGCCTAGTGGTTAAGGCATCATCCCGGCAAGCTGAAGATCCCCGGTTCGAGTCCGAGCGTTTCCCGAATTTTTCTGGCATAAAATTTACTTTAAATTTATCAGTGTCACTGTACGTCAAAATCGTAAAATATTATTACGTTTTTTTACTTCCAAATGAAAATCTATATATTTTACGACTTTGAGCACAAGAAAAGTAATTTGCTCAAATGCCTCGTTTTGGCGGTCCGAATTTTTTGTCCGTGCTCTATCTCATTCTAGATAATTTAACCGATCAAGACGAAATTTACATGAAAAATACTTCAATCTAGCTTATTTTTTTTTGTAGCGTAATTATCAGTCGTCAGGTCAAAGGATACGACATAAATATTGACGATAGATAAATGACGTCACTATTAATATTTAAAATAAAATCTCGTCTTTTACCCATTACTGGTTGTGGCACATATTTATGTTCGTGATAAGGGATAATATTAATGTGGTGAAAATTGTTCCCAAAACCACAAGGCGACTTGATACCACTGAGCCATCTACCTCATTTAATATTTATACGGTTTGAATGACACATTCAAAATATATACAGACGTCTAACTAAATATATTTAGTTAGACGTCTGTATATATTTTGAATGTTTTCTCAATGACATTTCTAGGTCTTGACGAGTCTGTATTGCAACGCTAATATCGATTTAGTTCATGGACAATGAATTAGTACACTAAAAATAAAGAAATTATAATTTCACAATACACAATTCATTTTAAAAGGAATTAATTCACAATTAAAATGAATTTGTAAATACATAAATCGTAATTTATCGTTCATGAACTATTAATCGACATTAGCACGGCCATGCCAACTCATCCAGAACTACAAATTTCATTTTTAAACAGTGTTACCATTTGAATACATTTAGGTAGATATCTGTATTCGAATATATTTTGTCTATGGCAATAGTAGAAGTAAAGGAATATGTTATACAAGTGTAATATGTAGATATATATATTCGGAAAACAATGACGTTAATATTATCAAATTTAATATAAATTGTAATAACTCAATAGCTTCAAATTTATATTTGAGATGGAATTTAATCTAGATCACCCAAGCTATAACCAATTTTATAAAACAATATGCCATTTTAGTTTATAAAATTTAACATATAATTTAGTTCGCATTCGTGATTTATGCAGGGATGACACCAGCATTTGACAGCAAAACATTGGCAAAATCTTGGTAGTCTGAGCAGCCGTAAATCTTCCACTACTAACAAAAATATTGTACAGTTTACTAAGGGCCGGTTTCTGAAAACAAATTTAACTGGTCAGTTAGTTTAACTCTTCGATAAACTGTCAAATGGGTTTCTGAAACATCATGTTGGTATTTAACTGCCCCGTTAAGTTAACGCGGCAAATTGGTCCAGTTAAATTATATTTATATTTATGGGATGGCTAGCACAGTGGTATGAAGTCGGCCTGTGGATCCTGAGGTCCCTGGTTCGATTCCCACAGGCGACAAATTTTCATAATTTGAAAAAGCTATCCCTGTGGCTCCTCCACCACTAACATGTTTGGGGGCCGTGATTTGACGACTGGTAACCGCACTTCACGCGCAAAATATATCACTTACCGAGATCTGCTTTAGCAGAGTGCCATACCCAGTAATGGGTAGAAGGCGTGATGATATATTTTATTTATTTTATTTAAATTATATGACGCATGCGCAGTTGTTTCATAAATTGCAAACGGCTGACAGTGGCAGTTCTCATCTTGTCTAACCTTGTTTTAAAAACCAATCAGATGTCATATTGCAGTTTGTTAAGCAAATTTAAAAAAAAATATTATTCAGGTGATAAAATAGTCCGGCGGTACGGTAGTATGATAGCATTACGTTGTTCAAATCCGAAAATCTCTAGTTCGAATCCCAGTCAAGCTAAATATATCTGAATTACCACACTGCGATTCGGTGAATGCGGACTCTGTACTGTAATTGGGATTAAGTTCCTATTGTACAAAGTAGCATAAATAAATAGTTTCGTCATATTATCGAAGTTTTTGTTAATTAATCACATATGATAATTACTCATCGTTCGTGTAATTTTGACAACATGTACGAGTATGTACTTGTTTGTAACTGTATCTAATTTACAGAAATTTATAATTTACATATCAATGTTTATGAATGAAATGTACACACAACATAATAAAAATGACCTAACACTAAAAATAAAGATAAATTTTCGAATCTGTTTTGTCTAATAAAACCACATTTGAATCAGAATCACTCCTACGAATTCGTATAGCGTCATTTTTCACATAAAACCAATAAACCGTTAAGCATTTAACTATAACACACAAAACTAAAACGCTCTCTTTTGGTATTGGAATACATCTGCCATAAAAAATAATTTTATGATCCGAAAAACGATTAAGACTCCAATAATGGTTAATAAATACAACGTAGACACTTCATTAGTAGACAATTACGCAGGTAGTGGTTTCATATCAGAGGAGAGCTACTGTTTTTGCTTTCCCTGATTTTATTTTTCCCGATAGATTAGTTAGTAATGGCGCACATGTGCGATTATGTAATGATTAATTATAATTATTAACCAAGAAGCGAATTAGAGCTCTGCAGTAAGATTGCTCATTAAGGATGTAGCGCATGTTTAGTGTAGGTTCTAATTATCCTTATATTCATTAACATGTAAATTACTTATTAATACGAAGTTTATGCTTCATATGTAAAACTGTAACATTCTATTTATTATTCTTGATTTGAGATGGCTGATAATATATTTTTTCTATTTTGGTTGTAATATGCTTTCTAATATTTTAATTAAATGATGGTAATTTGATTATAAATTTATATCTATAGGAAGTATGCAATATCTTGATTAAATTATTTTTGAATCAATACACACCTCATTAAATAATTTTAAGTGTAGATTAACATTTGCGAAGTACGATAGATCATGTTTTGCACACTACACATACTATAGACTATAATGATAAGTATTTCATAAAAATATACATATAACTTCATTTAAATTACAGTTTTTTATCTACGACCGTGCGATAAATGACACTTATCGCATTCATTTTGAGTGAGATAAGTACTTTATGAACGTACTAGTGCGGTTTTGAAAATATTAACCCACTAGTGTTTCAATAAAGTACTTATCGCACTCAAAATGATAGTTAGCATGGTTTCGATAAAAAAATGTAAATGGAAAATTTTAAAATTGTCAATTCAATATAATTTTAATTTATTTCGTCATTAAGATACTTGTGCGATTACATCACTCGGCCGGCCGTCGCCTCGTGCAAATTTCATACGCGCATCTTAATGATGCTCTTATCTCACTTATATAGTAAATATCTATTACGCAACGAGACTTTCAGCACGAGCCGTAGACAATTTTTGCAAATCTTAGAGTGTAATACAAGACACTTTTAACATGAGTTGCATACTCTATTTTTTGTACAATTGAGCTTTACCTAATTATACTAATTTTACTAATTAGTTTTCAAACGTCAAAAACATTTATTCTGTACATTTTTATAAGTTATGTAGTAAAATTTGCTTCGTAGCAACTATTTTATTGCCTGGTTGCCTTTGGCAGCGTGGGATAAAACGTATTATCTACAACTATTAAATAATACCTGCATTATATATTTAACTCTATGTAAATACATAACGCTACTCATATTATCGTACACTAGTGTAATATGAAAGTTCATATTCCACGGCCTATTTCCAATTAATAACAACCAAGTATTTTTTCATGTTTCTAGAACGGGGTTTGTCGTTTGATCTATGACAGATAAAAGTAAAGATATTTTTTACTATTTTTGTTGCGTGTACTTAAATAATTGTAAATAAATAAGTATAGTATTTGATTCGTATACAGGGTGATTCACAACTTCGTGCATTAATTTTAAGGACATGTAGTATTCAATGTACTGATAACAAAACTTTTTTTTTAATCGAAATTTTAATTTTCAGAGAATCAAAGCGATATGTTTTGGGTCACTGTTTTGAAATGAAACGTCACAGAGTTTTGTAATCGTTACCGATAAATTTGTATAATTTAATTAATTATTCCTTTGTTCATTTCACCGATATTCTGTTATGCAATGCAATATTAATCAGTGATACCCAAAATGTACCATATTTAAAAACTACGCTTATTTTTGATATTTTTCCAAAAACAATATTTGATTGATACATGCCCTTAAAATTAATCACCCTATATAATTATTACATTATATGTTCAGTAAATAATATACTATATCGCATACGGTGAGTACATAATGACGCATTTTTTGCCCGATCATAAAAAATAAATATCATCATGCCTTCTATTCATTACTGGGTATGGCACTCTTCCATAAGTGATGTATTTATGCGTGTAAAGTATGGTTACCAACCGTCAAATCACAATTCCCAAAGATGTTTGTAGAGGAGCTACAGAGGTAATTTTATTGTAATTTAAAGTTTGTCGGTTGCAGGAATCTAACTCGGGCGTTGAATACATACATTCATTTTGCATTAATTAATCCTAAAATTTGATGATCGTCTTAATACCTTCAAATATAAATTTACTACAGTAAGTTTTACATAAAGGGTTGATATTTTATCTTTCTAATAAAGAACTGAATAAATAAATAATCTGTTAAATACGAGCCCTGTCTCACTTCAATTGACCCGAATCTTATTTTTCCGTTAAAAATTTAAATAATACTAAATATCTGACATTTACTAAATTCGGTAATTAATTTTCAACATCTTAAACAAAATCTAACATTGAATATTCCTTAGACACAAACTGTATAACAATATTACTTGCAATTATTTTTTTACAAAAAAAAACTAATTCAACACACAAATATACTATCATGATTATTATCTTATAGGCAGTTTGACCGATGAAATCGAAGGTAATTATTATTTAAAACAAACTTTATTGTTATACAGTTTTTGAATAAAACAAAAAAAAATTAGTTACTATAGAAATGTTTATTTTATCTTTCAATGGCTGTCATTCCAAAATGTGTGTATCGATTGACTTCTAATTTTATCTATGTATTAACAATATATTAATATATGTCTCATTAAAATTTCATTTCATTTTCTTGCATACTACACGAAAAATAAAACTGCAAAATCAAAAAACGAAAGAAAACGTAAGATTCGGGTCAACTGATGTGAGACAGAGTAAAAGAAAACTATTCGATGTCATAAATAAAATAAAAACGTTTAAATTATTGTCATTTTTTATGCTACACTTTTATTTAGTATCTTGTGTTAATTTAAAATAAACAATAGCACTTAACGTATGGTAAATTAAATAAATAAATATATCATCACGCCTTTTACCCATTACTGGGTGTGGCACTCTGCCGAAGCAGATTTCGGTAAGTGATATATTTATGCGCGTGAAGTGCGGTTACCAGCCGTCAAATCACGGCCCCCAAGGATGTTAGTGGTGGGGGAGTCACAGGGGTAATTTTAAATTGGTGAAAATGTTTTGTCAGCTGTGGGGATTGTACCAGGGTTCTTTGGATCCACAGGCCGACTTAAATTAATATTACTATAAAAACTGAAATGGTAGTTAGCGTTAATATATTTTTTTATAATTTTATTAGTACCTGATAAAAAGGCCTTTACATTAAACGTATGTATTGCTTGTAAATAAATATTTCAATCTTTGTTACACAATAATTATATGATTGATTATTATTTCTGTTATGCGGCCAATTGCCAAATGAAATACATATGTAACATATTAGTAGTGTATTAACTAAAAAGTTATTCCAAATTCAGAGAATTCATATAAATTACTTCTTTATATAGTAGCAGTATTATAAAAACTATGACAAGTTAGTGCAGTGTTCTAATTTTGCCGAAGAAACAAAATCCTCGTATGTTTGTACAGTTTATAGCCGGATGGGCTGAATAACGACTTAGTATCTTTTTTAAAAACCAACTGTTTTTTAGTTTTCTTTTTAAACAGATATCCGTTCACTGTCGTCAATTTAAGTGTTATTTCTTTGATTTGATGAAATATTTACGGACCCTGATAACGATTTTCTAGAAATCCACTAAATTTTTTCATTATCTATTTCATCAACTCATATTTTTGTATAAGTACAGTTTTGATAAAGACAAAGAAAAGACTATAATCCTTCGAAGACAAGAAGATAAAAATATAAAAGTAATTCTTTTTATTTAATTGCATGTTCAGTATTTACTAAACAAATATCCGTAAGTAGACTTTAATTAAACTCATGTTTACAATGCGTAGTAAAAGATAAAATTAGCTTCCTTTAATTAAAAAAATGTTTACATTCAGCAATAAAGAAATTTCTTCCTTGGCAACCAATATTTAAATTTATATTTTCAGGTCAGTATTAAATGAGATGGTACACTTAACAAATTTGTTTCTTTTTTTATACCGGATTTACCCACTTGAAATTTAAAATGCATTAAATTAGTTCGCAGTAAGAAGTTGTCTGCAGGAAACAAATTATATTTGAGGTTAAGGTTCGACGAGAACAGAAAAGTTTTGTTTTTGTTGAGTGCTTCAAATAGTATGAACAACTGTAAGTGACACTTTTTAGGTCAAGAATGTAGTTTGCGACATCGAGATCCGTAGGGTCGAGATTTCCTATACATTCACGACCTAAAAAATCACTTACAGATCGAAGTTAATAAGCTATTTTTTACAATATCTGCATGAAGAGAAGGAAAAGAAAAATATGTTTCAAAATTAACAGTTGTCAAATTGTTGCCGAAGTAAACAGGATCTTGATCCATAATATTTATTTACTAACAGAGCTGGGCAGTAGCTAGCTACTTTTGTAGCTTAGCTATGTTTACCTTAGCTGTAGCTGTAGCTTAGCTAAATGTGAAAAAATATAGCTGTAGCTTGTAGCGAGCTATGTTTTTTTCTATTAGCTTAAAAATATTGTTATAACAACTGAAGCTACTTTTAAAGCTACTTTTTGTAGCTTAAAGCTACTTTTTTTTAATTTAAAGCTACTTTTTGTAGCCCAAAGCTACTTTTTGTTGCTTAAAGCTACCACTGTTCATTAAGAAATACCTATTAATTTTTAATTAATTATTTTAATTATGGGGTGGCTAGCTCAGTGGTATGAAGTCGGCCTGTCGATCCTGAGAACCCTGGTTCGATTCCCACAGGCGACAAACAATTTTCATAATTTCAAAAAACTACCCCTGTGGCTCCTCCACCACTAACATCTTAGGGGGCCGTGATTTGACGACTGGTAACCGCACTTCACGCGCAAAATATATCACTTACCGAGATCTGCTTCAGCAGAGTGCCACACCCAGTAATGGGTAGAAGGCGTGATGATATATTTATTTATTTATTTATTTATTAATTTTTGTTTTGTATTTGAATTGTACCTTCTTTATTGTTTTCGATAACTGTAGGATAACTAGTTATTATATAGCGTAAAATCTATTAACATTTTTTTTTTAGTTGTTGATAACCTATCCTAATTTTGTATTAAATATTAGATGAACTAAACATTGACTGTTTAGGAGTCTTCTGTTAATGTGTCTGTTAATTTCTTCCGATATAAATAAGAATTATAGCATAACAAATTAACAGTATATTTGTCCATTTGTGATTTTTTATATTTATTAACAGTCATTATAACAAAAGACTGATCAACTGATCATATGACAATGGCAAATTTAATAATTCACAATAATTGAAAAAGTAGCTTTAAAATTTAACAGCTACTTTAATGAAAGTTTTTAGCTGTAGCTTAGCTATATTTTACAAAATGTAGCTTATAGCTGTAGCTCAGCTACTTTTTTAAAGAATAGCTGTAGCTGTAGCTTAGCTAATTTTTTGTAAGTAGCTTGCCCAGCTCTGCTTACTGACCACGGTGGCTGGTAAATAAATATTATAGTCCTGATGTAACCATGTAACAACTGTGCAATAAAAGTTCCATTTACTATATTTAAATTTTGTTGATTAATGGATAACTTACAGAACAGATATTGTAAAAAAATATTTGTATTAATCCCACTACGACTAAACTCACAATACAATCGAAATTTTGTTGAATAATTTATGCAATTTTCTACTCTTATAATATTAATAATTATAATGTTATATTTTACTAATAACTTTAGAGAAAAAATATTTCTAGAAAGATACATATTGGGGAATTAAATGAATATTAAACAAATGTAATTAATCATAATATTATTAATTATCAAATATGTAGCAGCATAAAATCAAGTAATTTTCGTGACAGGTAAATTAGTCAAAATCCGATGGTTGCCGTGGATCCAGCGATCTAGTTACATCTGAAATTACATCCAGTGGAGTGATGAATCGTTTCCGTGTCTTAAGATTAGGCGGCGTAGACCGTAGACGAAAACGTCAAATAAAAAACAAAAGTCTGTAACAAGTAACAACCGTCACTGCTACAGATCTTACGTATTTACATTTAAGTGTACTTGGGTCTGCACACTTGCATTTGTTTCATTTGTCGTTTAACGGATTTCCGCAAGTCTGATTAACTGCTTTTTTACGACACCAAAATCTCGCTATTATGGCGCGTATAATTATGTTCATTGTTATTAAAATAATGCTTTGTTTTGTTTGATGTCTCTTTGTTACATGATGATAAATGAGTTCGTAATTGCATTTGTTCTAAACAGCTGACTGTCATCATTCAATTTTTATGTTTTATATGCTTTGTGTAAGGGTACACACAGTAAATTCGATATATATTTTATGTAAAATTCGACAGTGCATATATAATGGGTGGTGAACTGATTTATGTATATAGGAAATATAATGTTTTTTTTGTATTCATAAGCGGATTTTAGAGCAATATGCTTGAAATAAATCTTGTAGTTAATTGAATTCTGCGTCGCTAATCATACTTTATTTTACATCAAGTCGGCCTGTGAATTCTGAGAACCCTGGTTCGATCCCCAGAGCCGACAAACATTTTCACCAAATTAAAATTATCCCTGTGGCTCCCCATCACTAACATATTTGAGAGGCCGTAATTTGTTGACTGGTAACCGCATTTCACGCGTATAAATATATCACTTACTGAGATCTGCTTCGGCAGACTGCCACACCCAGTAATGGGTAAAAGGCGTGATGATATATTTATATTTATTTATCTTTCTTTTATAACTTGTATGCAAATTTGAAATTTTATAAAATTACTCATTTGTAATGATAGCCATGGAATTTAAACAAAATTACAAACAAATGCAAGCAATTTTCATCAGTATGACAAATACACGCAAGCATTTATATTATCGTTGTTACATATAAATAAAATAAAAATAAATATATCATCATGCCTTCTACCCTATACTGGGTGTGGCACTCTGCCGAAGCAGATCTCGGTAAGTGATATATTTTGCCCGTGAAGTGTGGTTACCAGTCGTCAAATCACGGCCTCCATAGATATTAGTGGCGGGAGAGCCACAGGGGTAGTTTAAGGTTCTCAGGATCCACAGGCCAACTTGATACCACTGAGCTAGATACTCCATAGTTACATAGTTTTTGAAAATACTCCTTAATTAAAAAATAATGAAAATGCTATGTAATATTGGCAATAATAATGATTGCGCGAACTGTCAAACTAATGAAAATTGTTGTGCATTTGTTGGAAATTTTGTTTAAATTCCATGGCTATCTCTACAAATGAGCAATTTTATAAAATTTCAAACTTGCCTCATTTTTACGCGTCAGTTTGCTATCCAGTGTTTTAATAAAATCCTTGAAATTACCCTTGTGGCTCCCCCTCCACTAACATCTTTGGGGGACGTGTTTTGACGTCTGGTAACTGCACTTCATGTTCCTTAATATATCACTTCACGAGATCTACTACGGCAAAGTGCACTTTTATAATTTTTTTTTTGTTAGAGATTTTCTTATATTTGTTTATTTTGTATTTTGGTGATATGATAATGAATTATTTGAATATATCAATATTTATTCACATTTTGACTTTTTTAATCTGATTAAACTAATTATTTTACAATGAAAATATGACAAAAAACAACTGACACCAGCGCTTCAGGGACATGTCGCATGTTTCTGATTTAATTGGTTTAATGAATCTGGTTCTTTCGGATTATGTTTTGTAATAAAAAAAAATGTGGATGACGATTCGTCTGTTGGTAATATATTTAATTAAATTTAGCAAATAAAAAATCTTGAAGAGATGTATCAGAAAAATCATAAATATTTTAATTTAGTATTAAAAGAGAATATTGTGCATAAAGCAAGTACGTCCATTGTATAATTTCAATGTAATCTCAAATATTTTATATTTTAATAAGGAAAGAGAAGCAATAACATTTTCTAGAAATCTCAGGTTATGTAATAAAAAATTTCATCTGAAACAGAGGATAAAATTACATACATTGTTGGGAAGTTTATTATATTTATTTAGTGGAATGAAAAATATGTTCCGTACGTAATATATGAGCGGAGGAGAAATTTAATGAAATGAAAACAGAAATTCTGGTATACGAGGGAAACAAATAAGGTTTTATTTTTTGTTTCGTTCAATTAATTTTTTGCTGGCTTGCTTGTTAATCTAGTCGTAACTAAGCAGAACATTTCCTATCGGTTTTTCCGTGGTAAGTCATATTTTAATCTAGATTATGAATCTCTTCACCTCATTATTTTATCTGTTGTGGTGTTTTCATATCCTCTCCTAAATTATAATTTATGTTAGTATTTCTCGTACATATTCATAATTTATTTAAATATGAAAGTAAATAATTATTTCTTCTATCGATTTATTTACATATTTCAATTTCTATTTCCAATCACTTTTATTCCTATATACATTGTGCAGGTATATTATACAAGTTGATATTTTAATCAGTCATCTTTAATTATTTATTCGAAACTAAACATACATAGCAATATATCAGGTAGAATTTAATCTTGAATTATGTACGATAATCAGTCATGTTATTATTCATTCTAAAGCGATCTACAGTGTGTATTGTTACTGTGTTTGATCATGAACGCTGGCAGTAGATCTTGAAATATTTATGTTATTTACTAGTTAATAGTCTATTAACTTTTTAGGGGAAAATTGAACTCTATATATCAGCAAATATCTACTGTTAACAATTATTAATATTAACTCTACACACTCACATACATCGGCGTCCACAGACATTTTTCCAGGGGGGGCGAGTCGCAAAAAACTCTCAGATATACATAAATTTCTAAAATATTTATTTTTACATAACATAAATACAAATACACATAACAAATGGATAAAAAATATTTAAATTTGTGAAATAAATTACTAGTCTTTGTCGTCTGGGTTTGCATTGAAGAGGAAGGACAATTTTCTAATAACTCTTCCATAAATTGACACCATTTCTTCAATAAATTCCGATTTAGCAGTTTTACAGTTTTTATTTTCTAATATTTTGTGTCTGTGTATGCTTAAACTTAGATTATTCAATCGTTACGATAGGGAACATGTCGCTAGCTTAAGAATACTGCTGGAAATTTAGTTTCAGTTTGAATTTATAATCTTTAAACTTATAATTTAATTTTTATTTAATTTATATATACATATACAGTATGGTGGCCACGATTCTCGAACATAGGACTTTAACATGTAAAATCACATTGTTTTAAATTTCCTGCTTCCTAATTATTTAAAAGAAAAAAGCTTCAAATAAAATTTTTAGGGCATAAAATATGAAATTAATTTTGCATGCTTTGTAACTGCACAAATTATATCTGAAAATGACTAAAATTGTCTCAAATCTATCGATAGCTATGAAATTGACATAAAATTAACAAATGTTTGTCGTCCAATCTGTCAAAACTGTCAGAATAAATTCATTATTTATTAGTTCATTTATTTTGACAAATAAAACGTCAAACATATGTTTAATTTTGTTACAATTTCAAGTTTTGAGGCAATTTTCGTCATTTTCAAATCTAATTTGTGTCGTTACAAAGTATGCAAAATTAATTTTGTTTATTGGTTCAGATGCAGAATTTTATGCCCTAAAACTTTTATTTCAAGCTTTTTTGCTTCAAATATTTAAGGAAACAGGAAATTAAAAAATTATAGTTTTACATGTTAAAGTCCTATTTTAGAGAGTCTTGGTCACCACCCTAGTTAATATCCCAGGGGGGGCGCCCCCCCTTGCCTCCCCCTGCGGACGCCCATGCTCACATACAGATAGATATGATCGCTAATTTATTAAAAGTTTAAATTTAATGTATATAGTACAGTTTCATAATAGTATTAAAGTACAAGTTTTATAATACTTGTCCTTTAGAATCACCTGCGGCTCGTTTTCTAAACTTGAACACGTGGAATTAAAAGTCAAATGCTCATTTTACACTGAGCAAGCACAACCCGCAATTGCAACTTGCAAGTTTTACGTTCAACTAGTTGCACTAAAACGTTGCAGGAGATAATATTTTCACTTTTCATTTAGCAACTTGCAACTGCAATATGATATATATTTATTTACAAATTTTTGACGTTACTAACTTCATATTATATCAGCTAAACCTCTTATATCACTTGTATTATTGACAGATGTTTCATATGTTGTTGCATTGATATAAAAATGTATTCTTATAAGTATTTGCACAATTATTTGCAATGCAGTAAATCATTTTAATATCCTTAACCCAACTTTATCGTTTTTGACATTTATATTAAGTTGGTAGCATTCTAACAAATTTAAAATTACTAGCAACAACTATCAATGACCACAGATCATAATATACTACTATAGATAAGAAACTGCCATGTTACGCACTGGGACTGTATTTTGCGCCATCTGAGTAGTGGAAGTCTAACTAAAGTCATGCAACCCGATATGCATATTTAGGCAGCTTGTAATTTTTATTATTATTTTATATTTATTTAAACTACATAAAATAAAAATTCAGTATTATAATACAAATATTTATTAAAATATTCACCTATATACAATTTATTTATAATTTGAACTGTTTCAATCGCAGTTTTATCCAACTCTTGTGAACTTGAAAATATATTATGACTTCCTCATCTAAATATTATTTATTATATGATCACTTACTTGCCAGTAGCAGTGCAGTTTTTTACACAACAATTGATATTAGTTGATAAAATTATTTATATGACATTATTTCACAAATAAAAATTAATTGGATATTTGACAGATTAAAAAATTTGAAATATTTACAAATGACAACTACAGGAACAATCTAGTAACCAAAGATTGCCGATATTGTAGTTATTTAAAATGGATGTCTTCACATAAAGACTATCAGCGCCATTCTTTAGGTGGAAGTCTAACTATAAACACAGTCCCATGGTTACCTATATAACTTTCCGCTGCCTGATCAATGACCTTGCAAGTCTTGCAAAAATTAGAACACGTTTTAATTCGTGCAAGAGGTTGATGCAATATTGCTTCTGCCTCTTGCACTTGCAATTTCTGTATTACACTCGTTCAATATTGCTTCAACTAGTTGAAAGTTGCAGATGCACTTGCAATATTGCTCAGTGTAAAACAGGCATTACACTCGTTCAATATTGCTTCAACTTGTTGCAAGTTGCAGCTGCACTTGCAATATTGCTCAGTGTAAAACAGGCATTATAAATTCAGTTACTTATATATACAATTTTTTCTATTTTCCGTCATTAATAAATTAAAATTTTACAAAAATCTGTGCTACTTTAAACCGAGTTAATTTAGGGAAAATTGTGTATGTAATATTGTGGTTGCTAACTGTTTTTACACTTATGCAATTATTAAAAAATTTGCAATCATTTCCAAATTTTAAAATTATTTCTATTATTTTTGTTAGATTTTGTGTATCATGCAAGATGAAATCAATTGTACTCCACCTGAGCTACGTAAAGTAATTGAAGCACGATAAATAATCCACTTCCAAACAAATTTTGAGGTTATATTGAAATTTTTATATTCTCATCTTGATAGTTACAGTATGTCATCAGGTATTACCAACCGTCTAAAACAAAAAGTTGCGTATCGTAATAAATGCTCTTTCGATACGCAACTGAATTTTATAATAACTTCCTTATGAACGTAAAAGAGAAAAAAATATGTGCATCTCGTCCATGAAGTGTTGGGCGTTCTTAGAACATCGTCTGACATGTTCATTCTTCAATAGGCCAAACACTCATTTCACAGTGTAGATCTACAAATAACTATTATTTGCTTCTTTGCACAACAGGAAATTAATAAAATTCATTTTCTCAAGCTCCCTTTACTCACTGTTTTATAGTCAAGCCATAAATTTGCAGAACACAGTTGATAAACTAAAACCGTGCTCGTTTTACAATTTTTGAATTATCAAAAATATAACTGCATTCAAATGATTCAAATCAGTATCATATATACGTACTACAAGTTGTAAATCCCCTATAAGGGTTAAGAGAGGGTTAAAAAGTGGTTGCAATGCTTTGACGTCAGTCTTAATGACACTAAAAACTCAAATATCTTAAAAACCTGTAATATTTTTCAAACTTAAATCGTCTGTGGCACCAAGTTTTTCGGTTAGCGATAACATAAATGAGTAATTTTAATTTTGTGACAACAGTGGAGGACCCCATTAGCTACGTCATTTTTTAATCCATAGCATCGGAACAACAAACGAGGTATATTGTTGTTTTCTTGAAATATATTATAAAAATTTAAATGGCAGAAACAATATAAGTAATATTCCTCTACCACAATAAACCATGGGCGTCCGCAGGGGGAGGCAAGGGGGGGCACGTGCCCCCCCTGGATATTAACTAGCGTGGTGACCAAGACTCTCGAAATTAGGACTTTAACATGTAAAACTATAATTTTTTAATTTCCTGCTTCCTTAAATATTTGAAGCAAAAAAGCTTGAAATAAAAGTGCATCTGAACCAATAAACAAAATTAATTTTGCATACTTTGTAACGACACAAATTAGATTTGAAAATGACGAAAATTGCCTCAAAACTATCGATAGGCATGAAATTGAAACAAAATTAAACATGTTTCACGTTTTATTTGTCAAAATAAAGGAATTTATTCTGACAGTTTTGACAGACTGCACGACAAACATTTGTTTAATTTTGTGTCAATTTCATAGCTATCGATAGTTTTGAGAAAATTTTAGTAATTTTCAGATCTAATTTGTGCCGATACAAAGCATGCAAAATTAATTTAATATTTTATGCCCTAAAAATATTAGAAAATAAAAACTGTAAAACTGCTAAATCGGAATTTATTGAAGAAATGGTGTCAATTTATGGAATAGTTATTCGAAAATTGTCCTACCTCTTCAATTCAAACCCAGACGACAAAGACTATTAATTTATTTCACAAATTTAAATATATTTTTATCTATTTGTTATGTGTGTTTGTATTTATGTTATGTAAAAAAAAATATTTTAGAAATTTGTGTATATCTGAGAGTTTTTTCTGACTCGCCCCCCCCCCCCCCCTGGAAAAATGTCTGTGGACGCCCATGCCACAAACAAAATCAGTGATTTAGGTAGTCGTACTATTTGACATAGCCTGTATTTATGCCATTCCTTTTCTAAATTATTAAATACTGGCAATGCCTGCCTGGATAAATATTCCTTTCCATAACAATTCCATAAACTTTTTTATATCCTTTCTAGTTCCATATTTGATTGTGATAACGATAACTTGACTACGGCTAGTGCGTGCCAGAGCCAGTGCTAGGCCAGGAACGAAAGTAAAATTGACCGTGACACTGTTGTGCGGCCACAGCGCTCGGCGACCCGGCCTGGTGGTGGAGCCGGTGTCGGTACAGCGCATGCGTATAATACAAACCCGCGCTGTTCCGTGTCAATGCCCCTGTCCCCGCGAGCCGCTGGTTCCGGCCCGGATCGGCCCTGGAGTCTGCAACGGTCATCGATACCGAGGGATGTGTGCGAAATGTTGTATGTGTTACGTTGGTAGAGTTATTAAGCAGTGGTAGGATGTAAAATGAAATCTAAATCTATCTTTAAACAATCGTACTTATCTGTTACATAAAGTTAAATTCAGATGTAAACATTTACCAGCAGAAAATAGTTAATTAGTTGAGAGATAATATTTGCATATTTCAAATTTAAAATTAGAAACTGTTTGTAATTAAAAACAGAATTTTGTATCGCATTGAAGTTCTACTTTTTAATAACATTTAAACAATGAAAGCTAGTATGAACATCAATTAAAGGCTAAGTACTATTTGGCTAACATTATTTTTAAACTGTTAAACGTTTCTATACTATTTTACATAAAACTATTAAAAAATAAACTAGATCGTTACTTCTATAGGTACTCGAATATCATTTATTTGTAGAATATTATTTAAAATATTTAGGCACGCTTGACGGTCAAAATAAATTATTGCTTCGAATACGAAAATCAATGCTGCAATAAAGCAAACGATCTATAAAATAATTTAAATATTATTTTATTATTAAATATAATATAATATGGAGTAATGGCTCAGTGGTATCAAGTCGATCGGTGGATCCAAAGAACCCTGGTTCGATCCCCACAGCCGACAAAACATTTTCACCAATTTAAAAACTACCCCTGTGGTTCCCCCACCACTAACATCTTTGGGGGCCGTGAGTCGACGGCTGGTGCATAAATATATCACTTACCGAAATCTGCTTCGGCAGAATGCCACACCCAGTAATGGGTAAAAGGCATGATGTTATATTTATTTATTTTATTTATAAATAAAATAAATATATCATCACGCCTTCTACCTATTACTGGGTGTGGCACTTTGCCGAAACAGATCTCGGTAAGTGATATATTTTGCCGTGAAGTGCGGTTACCAGTCCTCAAATCACGGCCCCCAAAGATGATAGTGGTGGAGGACCCACAGGGGTAGTTTTTGAAATTATGAAAATTGTTTGTCTCCTGTGGGAATCGAACCAGGGATCTCAGAATCCACAGGCCGACTTCATATCACTGAGCTAGCCACCCCATATTATTATTATATATATTATTAAATGACAGTTATTGTAATTTATAGGGTAGATAGCTCAGCACAATGTATCGGATTGTGGATTTGAGAACCCGAATTCGATTCCCACACTCGGCAACTGATTTTTGCCATATTTTACTCCTTCTCCAATATCTTTGGAGGCCGTGATTTAACAGCTGTTAACTACACGCATTAAAATATATCACTTATCGAAATATGCAATATCCAATAATGGATAAAAAGCTTGATGATATATTTATTTTACTCAATTTCATAACGTAATATCAAAATTGCAATACTAAAACGCGTGTCGTATTATGATACAAGTGCTGTAATAAATTTTGACATTAAAATGACAATCTAACACAAATAATGAAACCTAGATTTTGGTGAAAATTGAATCAACCTACTCACGCCTTAAATAAGAACAAGAAAGGAACACTGTCAAATTTAAAAATGTGAATTTTGTAATAATTTTTCTCATAATGAAACTATATAAAACATTGTACGATATTTGTATTGTAATGTGTTATACAATACTCGATGGATTATCAAATTCAGCCTACGGTTTTGTTCGACAATCTTTCCCATCTCGTATTTCAATATAATACATTACAATACTTATATCTTAAATAACTATTATATATTTATTTAATAGAATTTGTATAAATTATGCTGTAATTTTGAGCGATATTTTCTTACTTATCTACTACGAGTATGAAATGCGTTGCCTGTCAATTCATTCCTGCATTGATTAATCGTTTGTCAATATGTTTTCTAAAATACGTAAACAATATTTCGTTCATTGACACTGTATATCTACAAGGAAAACATTTACCTAGATCGTGGCTCAAAATAGAAAAACCGTTCTCCGTTCATATTATAAAAACATATCATGCATTCACGTTTGTACAGTTATATGCAGGCTATTATATTATCTAAACGTGTTGTTTGATAACATAAAAGAAATACTCGTCCTTATAATCGTACACTCGTATCAATGCTGTTTGCTTTATCGTTTTACTCTCTGAGCCTTCTGCAAGTTCTGTTATCCTGTGAGATATCCTACCTATCAATTGAAGCTATAGAATAAATTGCTACATATCGCGTGAAGACAAGTTTCTCTCTCGATGGTTCACTTCTTTTTTCAATTTTCCCATTCAATATAATATGCCAAATTTGATATTCGTGTTCTTTTTCAACAATTTTAGATAAATTTTGTTTTTGTTGCAACTAAACTAAGTTTAAGTACAATTGATATCTACTTAAATTTTAAGGATCGCTTAACTAAAAAATATCGAATCAAAAATTTGAAGTCGATATGATTTTATGGTATGAAGTCGGCCTGTGGATCCTGAGAACCCTGGTTCGATTCCCACAGGCGACAAACAATTTTCATAATTTCAAAAACTACCCCTGTGGTTCCTCCACCACTAACATCTTTGGGGGCCGTGATTTGACGACTGGTAACCGCACTTCACGCGTAAAATATATCACTTACAAAGATCTGCTTCGGCAGAGTGCCACACCCAGTAATGGGTAGAAGGCGTGATGATATATTTATTTATTTATAAAATTTAATCCAAATAAAAACTACTTCTGCCCTTACGGATGCAGGATCCGCAAAATAACCTCAAAATAAACTAAGACACAAATTCTGTGGAGGGAATTTATGAGCTTGACAAAGTTGAAAGGTAGAAGGTAACATCGTGTCTCATGTCTGTATTTTGTATAAAGAATACATCTAATGATCAAGATATTCTTATTAATTCATTGAAATTGTTTGTATTCGTAGTACAAGACAATATATAATTAATTTTATTCCTGTCATTCATGGAGGATTTACAATTATAATATTAAAAAAAAATACAACATATTATTTTGCTTGTAGCATTGTCATGATTTCAAAAATAACGAAATTGTCTAGTAATTTGACATAGCATGTACATGATGTGCAGAAACACAGATAATAGTAATTTAACACAGGATTTTAATGTTCCGAAATTGGCTGTCCTGTACATTTTAAAGCAAAAGTACAAAAATAGAAATGTTTAAAATTAAATTTTACGTTTATTAAGTTTAAAATTGTTATAGTAGCATGTACTACTAGATATTTGAAAAGTAAAATGTGACATTTTTGTCAAAAATAAGATAGCCAGGAATGTAAAAAACAAATTAAACAAAATCTATTTTGACAGTTCAGTCAAGAAATTCTTATCTTAATTAGTAAGCTGAACTGTTTTATTTGTTTTTTATCTTTAAGGGGTAGATGGGTCAGTGGTATCGAGTCGGCCTGTTGATTTGAGAACTCGGGTTCGATTCCCACAGACGATAAACAACTTTCACCACGTTAAAACTCCTCTTTCACTAATATGTTTGAGGGGCCGTGATTTGACGGCTGGTAACCGCACTTCACGCACAAAATATATGACTTACCGAGATCTGCTACGGCAGAGTTCCACACCCAGTAAGGGGTAGGCGATGTGATGCTATATTTATTTATTTATCTTTATGTCTATCTGATTTTTGATAAAAAAGGCACGTTTTATTTTTCGAATATATATCTAATAATATAGACATGCTAGTAGAACAGACCTTTTTGAACGTAAAATTTGATTTTTATCAATTTTTTGTTCTTTTACTGTAAAATGACAGAAAATTTCTATACATTTTTAAAATCCTATGTACCGCATTTCTGTGTACATCCCGTATACAAGTTTTCTGTAATATGGTTTAAGAATTTAATTGTTGTTGAGACACTCTAGAAATGATTTAAGAACACAGCTATTAAAGCACTCTAACAATGCGAAATATGCGCATTGTCCTCTTGCAGAATCCATGCACAGGGCTCCGGTGGTGACCTAGGCACGGGCACAGGCTGACTACACGTCCTGCCTCGCTTTTTATACCCCGCGGTTTTTTATTTTTTATTAACTGCCTCTTTTTTTCTTAATATCAAAATTTTTATGCAAAGAGCTGTTCGCAAGCGCTATTATAAGGTGCTGGCCATTCTTCTGACTTTGTTATATGACATCGAGGAAAGTATTTTTTGTGTCTTTTGTTATTTTTAACCGGAATTTATTAAAGCAAAACGTGGGATGTAACGAGTGATGAAGTAAAAGTATTTAATCAGCGGGTAGTAAATGGTTTATTAAAGTTTATTACGTTATTAAATGTTGCAAACCAGATATGGATGCTGTGGGTAAACTGGTTGCGATAGAATAAATCTAGAAGTATCTAGTTTTATTTTAGTTGTTTTCCTAAAACGGTTCCTTGCCGAGTTGTGATAACTTGAAAACTGCAAATCCTTTTCTACACTGTCTAGCGTAGAGTATATCAGTAGCGTACCTAGGGGGGGGGGTGGGCATAGGCGGACTTTGGCCTAGGCTAAAGAGGCAATATTTAGCCTAGGGCCCAAAAATTTTAGGGCCCGGATTCAAATTTTTAGTTTAAATAATATATAAATATATAATTTTATTCCCTTATAAATATATATATATATATATATATATATATATATATATATATATATATATATATATATATATATATATACAGGGTGGTGACAACGACTCTCGAACATGAGTATTTAATATGTAAAATTATAATTTTATAATTTCCTGCTTCCCTAATTATTTTAAGCAAGACAGCTTCAAATAAAAGTTTTAGGACATAAAATTCTGCATCTAACTAATCCAATAAACAAAATTAATTTTGCATCTTTCTTAACGGCACAAATTAGATCTGAAAATAACGAAAATAGCCTCAAAACTATCGACAGTCATGGAATTGAAACAAAATTAAACAAATGTTTGACGTTTAATCTGTCAAAATAATTTCTTTATTTATTATGTCATTTATTTTGACAGATAAATCGTCAAACATTTGTTAATTTTGTTTCAATTTCATAGCTATCGATAATTTCGTTATTTTCAGATCTAATTTGTGTCGTTACGAAGTATGTAAAATTAATTTTGTTTATTGGGTTAGATGCAGAATTTTATGTCCTAAAACTTCTATTTGAAGCTTTCTTGCTTAAAATAATTAGGGAAGCAGGAAATTACAAAATTATGATTATACATGTTAAATCCCTATTTTCGAGAGTCGTGGTCATATTTTTAAAGGGCCCAAAATAAATATTTTGCCTAGGGCCCGAAATATTTTAAATCAGCTTCTGGGGGTGGGGCGGTATTTTTTATATTTAGTTTTAGTTGCAAAAAACAACTTGTTCACTTCATAAGTTTACTATTCGATTTCTACGAATTATGAATTACTATATGATTTCAAATATTTTACTTCATTGTCAAGTCAATGTAGGGTTGAAAATATTATCTCGAAAAATTCCTTTATTACTGCCTAATTTAAATATGCCATCCAATGGTAAAAAAGTTCCCCACCTATAGTTTGTCTCAATTACAATTATTTATTTATGTTTATTAATTTAATGGGATAATGGCTCAGTGGTTTCGAGTTGGCCTGTGGATCCTGAGGACCCCGGTTCGATTCCCACAACCGACAAACAATTTTCACCAAATTAAAATTACCCCTGTGGCTCCTCCACCACTAACATCTGTCGGGGCCGTGATTTGACGGCTAGTATCCGCATATCACGTAAATAAATATATCACTTACCGAGATCTGTTTCGGCAGAGTGCCACTTCCAGTAATGGGTAAAAGTTGTGATGATATATTTATTTTATATTTATTTTTTTAATTTATAAAAACCACATTTGATTGACTTAGAAAGGGCGGCAAATTGGAGGCCGCCCTGGGCGGCAAAAGTTCTAGGTACGCCACTGGACTATATGCTAAATTTAATTAATATTATATGTTTTCTAAGAAGGTAAATTTCTTCGTTTCAAATATGTAAAACTTTTGTATAAAAAGTAGAGATATGTACATCATGCTAATTAATAATTAGTGCATTCTTTCGTTAGAGAAACAAGGTTAAATATATTTAAGGCTAATTAATTTCATCTGGTTTTCATGCTTTTGAAGATCAGATAATATGCAAACTTGTGGCATACATTTTTCATTTCGCAATTTGTTTATCAACGTCGTCAACACTTTCAGACTGTTTAGACGTGCGTTGTTGCACATGTAGTTCTATGAATTTTCTTTCAACTTCACGCAAAGAAACAAGAAAACTAGTATTTAATATCACTTTTAAATTTATTACAATATTTATAAAACTGTATTTATAGTTATTTACGTCATAAGCTCAATACCTAAATAAGTGTTTACGGAATGAGTATGATGTTTTTGTCTGGTAGTACGGTGGTGTAGTTCGCGTTACGGCATCCGAATTCGAAGGTCCCGAGTTCGAATTTCACCCAAGCTAGAAATATATTAACTATACTGAAAACGTTATAAGGACGGACTGACGTCATTCATCCTACTTATACTAAATTAAATCATTAAAAAACCTGGTGCAATATTGAAATAAAAAAAATAAATATATCATCACGCCTTCTACCCATTACTGGGTGTGGCACTCTGCCGAAGCAGATCTCGGTAAGTGATATATTTTGCGCGTGAAGTGCGGTTATCTGTCGTCAAAAATTATTTGTCGCCTGTGGGAATCGAACCAGGGTTCTCGGGATCCACAGGCCGACTTCATTACCACTGAGCTAGCCACCCCATATATTTAAATATTTAAATGACAATTTAAACAAAAATTACATTGAAACACAAATTTTATATAAGTATATTGAATAATAGCTATTTACTGTCGATTCATTATTTTTCATTTCTAATAATTTTTTTTATATTTTGCACGTTCACATGATATATAATTTTTGTCATTGATCTGTCAGATTCATGATCAATTGATACAAACATCAAAAAAATCTGTTTAACCTCACGATAATAATGCCTTAATCTATTATAAAGTCTCACTTAAAATCACTCTTGTAAACAAGAAAATAAGACACAATATGAAATAAATAATATTACAAGAAAAATATAATAATTACATACATACATACATCCATAGCTTCACGCTATATCCCAACAAATGGGGTAGCACGAACCCTAAAATCACACATAAAACATTCACTCATCACACTCAAACAATCAGCCCTCGTCAAACATTTTCATCCAAACAAACCACCCTCACTTTAACCACATTCATAGATCACTCCATATAAATTCATTCATTTATTACACTCGAAATCATTATCACACAATAAACCTTCAATCACATCATTCCTATTCACTTATCATTCATTTTCTTTCTTCAACATACATAACATATGCATAAAACATCTCAAATTACTCACGTTTACTCCTAACAACGAATCTAATAACGAAACTAACAATATAATAATTAATTGACGTAATAAGATCTAAGTTGCTATTCTTGTTTATTTTTTTTCTATTACATAATAGTCAGGATAGTAATAGGAAACAAAGTCAATAAACTATAGTTTTCCATGTAAAAGTATATATCATGGTTACATAGATTTCATACATATCGATTAGTTTTTGACAGTTTACTGATGTATTTCTTTTTGTTGCAGAATACGTACACAAACGCGGAGAAGCTGCTGGCGGCGGCGGAGGAGCTGGCGCACACCGGCGAGTGCGACGCGGACGACATCTACTCCGTGGCGCACGAGCTGGAGGCGCACGTGGCCTCGTTTGCCGCGCGCGTCGAGCAGCGGCGCCGCCGCCTCGATCTCGCCGTCCTCTTCTATACGCACGAGAAGGAGGTAAGTACATCTGCTCCCATTTGTCTGTCGACTAAATTAAAGCACTCATTCAAGTTTTTTCTGTGAAGACAAATGAAAAACGGAATTATAAGATGGATGATTGTATGGAATTACATTGCCAGTTTTATATTCTGTCTTAACAAATCGGATTTATATTCTGTAATATTCGTATCACCTGCATATACTTTTTAAGGATAAGGATAGCCCAAAAATTTATTTAATTTCCTGATTTATGTTGGTATTTTTGTAATGATAAATGAAAGTACAGTTGTAAACGGAGTATTGTTCATACTTAAAAATAAGAGTTACGTTATGTTCGAAGAATTAGATTTGGGTGATAACTATACCCACCTTTTGAAAATTAACAAATTCTAGCCTTTTGCACTACAACGATACCCATGTCTTATAATTGTAGTTAAAATCGAAACTGGTTATAAATTAGTTATATGTGTAACGATTTTGCACTAAATACTCAAAGTTTTTAATTACCTAATTAAAATAAATTGCTGTTGACAGATCAAGCGAAATAAAACTGTTGCTCTTAAATCAAACGATCTCAGAGGTCACTTTAAATCTTTAGAATTGAAAGTGAGAGTTGATAGCATTTAAAAGACAGCCATTCAATAGAACTACACAATACTTTCTGTTTTTAATTATTTTACAACAGTTAGCCGGTGACATACTGTTAATTCTTTTTGATCAAAATATGCATTATGAAGTCACATCATTCAATTTGATGTATGATGAAAATCAGGTCTGTCAGACATCATTCTTCTCATTAAAGTAAGAACTATCAAAAATAATTATAACCTATATTATCTTACACTTAATCTGCACTTACAATTGTATTTACATTACTTCCAATTCTAATAATTATTTTAATTATATTCAAAACTTGAACCTAGTAACCAGATTTTAATTTTATTCACTCGATATGTTAAAATTATGAAAATAAAATAAAAGAATTCTACATAATACATACATAATATTACGCTATATCCCATCAAATGGAGTAGCACGTACCCTAAAAACATTCACAAAATATTAACTCATCAGATTCGTCAAACATACTTATCTTAACACAACACCCTCGCTTCAACCACATTCATAGTTTTCTACATTTAAACTCATTTAGTTTTCACAATCGGAATCATTCATCACACAACAAACTTTCAATAATATCCATCTAGTCACTCCTATTCACTCCTATTCACTTTCCTGCATTATTAAATTGTTTAATTTAATCAATAATTACATACATATATCTTCACACTATATCCCAACAAATGGGGTAGCACGAACCCTAAAATCACTCATAAAATATTCACTCATTACATTCATCAAATAATCAGCCCTCGTCAAACATTATCATCCGAACACACCACCCTCACTTTAACTACATTCATAGTTCACTCCATATAAACTCATTCATTTATTACACTCGAAATCATTTATCACAATCAAACCTTAAATCACATCATTCCTATTCACTTATCATTCATCTTTTTTCTTCGACGTACATAACATATGCATAAAACATCTCAAATTACTCACGCTTACTCCTAACAACGAATCTAATAACGAAACTAACAACGAATCTACAAGATTAGAAAAGATGAAAGTGATAGCCTGCACTTGTAAATAAAAGAAAAGTCCAGACAATGCAGTAACTGAAAATGAAACAAAAATCTAAGAAAGGAAGGGAGTGTCGCCCTGCGCTTGTTTTTGAAAGTGAATTTCACACAATTGCAGGTAAACACTCTAATAAAATTACTAAACAACAAAACTAAAATAAAAAATCCTGCACTTTTCTTAAATCATCAGATTCATTCTGCAATTAATCTTCGCCAAACATTCCTATCCTGACACACCACTTTAGCTTCATCCTCATTCATAATTCCTTTCATACAAGCACGTTTGTTCCTCATACTCAGAAACTTTTGTTCCCGCAACAATCCTTCAATCAATAATTAATCATAAATAATTTAAAATGTTTCAATTTTTTTATATAAATTGTATTGACAAAAAACTACGTATTCAAGGTTACAAGTACAAAAAAAAAGCAATCAGGTAAAATACAAAACAGTCAGGTAAAATCTTTACCAGAATGATTTGTCTTTTACCAGACTGTTATTTCTGTTCTCTCTAGCCTTAATTAAGTACTTTACTTGACTTTTTTAGTAAAAATCTACGTTCCACACTGAAATTAGTCAGGAAAATAGGCACTTTCTTGCCGGTTTCGGAATTTTTTTTTTTGCACTTTTGGGAGTAAATGATCTACTTTATTTTTTCTTTTCGATGACTGAAGTGTCTCTTTTAATCTCGAAGGGATTCAGTTTCAAAATTAATTCCACCGGGAATAAATTGCAGGTAAAGAAGCATTACCGTAGCAAATAAGTATATTATAAACCTCACAATATTTTACTTTGCTTATGTTTTTTAAGTTACCTAAAAATTAGTATAGTATAGTAGTAGTATAGTAAATGTAAGGCTGGAATGGCGACAAATAACGAAATATTCGTGGTCGCTTACGACAAACACCCTGCATATCACTTACTGTGTTCTGCTACAGGAGACTGTCATTCGCAGTAATATTTTTTTGTTTAGTACATTACCACAGAACTAAAGTGCATTTAATCCCTCAGGTGATTATTACCCTCGCCTGCAGCCCGTGAAATTAACTTCACTCTCATAATTAAATTATACATTTTAGTCTCTTGGTATTCAATATACCATTAATTCTCGTTTTAATCAAAGTGTATGTTGTCTTTTTCTTTGTTTTCTTAGCGAGAATTCTTTCTTTCTAATTGCATTTGAACTAAGTCTGTTGGTGTCTTACCAACCACAGACTCCAGACATAAGCAATTACATTAAACGATTAAATTTCTAATAACATCCTTTACCAAACCGAAACAATACATCGCTGCACGTTGCACTTAAGTCTAGCATTATCCAGCCTCTACCTCCAGACAATACACGAATCCTAATCCAAACAAATCATAATAATCACACTTTCCAAGTTCCACTCCTCTTAAGCAAGTGCGCACACATTAAAATCTAATTACCGCGTGCATCACCGACGTAGGTAGTCTCAGTGGTATCGAGTCGGTCTGTGGATCCTGAGAAGTCTGGTTCGATTCCCACAGCCAACAAACATTTTCACCAAATTAAAATTATCCCTGTGGCTCCCCCAGCATGAACATTAGGGTCAGAGCTGGGCAGTAGCTAGCTACTTTTGTAGCTTAGCTACTAGCTTAGCTACTAGCTTAGCTTAGCTACATTTACCTTAGCTGTAGCTGTAGCTTAGCTAACTGTGAAAAAATATAGCTGTAGCTTGTAGCTAGCTACTTTTTTTTCTATTAGCTAAAAATAACAACTGAAGCTACTTTTTTAGCAGAAGATCAACAAAGTATGCATACGTACAAGCTAAACCCACACAAAATAATTATTTGTTGCCGGTTCTAACTGGCTCTATATAAAAAAAAATAAAAAAATATATCATCACGCCTTCTACCCATTACTGGGTGTGGCACTCTGTTGAAGCAGATCTCGGTAAGTGATATATTTTGCGCGTGAAGTGCGGTTACCAGTCGTCAAATCACGGCCCCCAAACATGTTAGTGGTGGAGGAGCCACAGGGATAGCTTTTTCAAATTATGAAAATTTGTCGCCTGTGGGAATCGAACCAGGGACCTCAGGATCCACAGGCCGACTTCATACCACTGAGCTAGCCATCCCATAATACGGCAATATGGCTCTAATACGCAAAAATACACAGTAGGTGCCAGATGGTATTTGCTATTTTTGATATTTATGTACATAATAGTAAATTAACAGTCATTATAACAAAAGACTGATCATACGACAATGGCAAATTTAATTATTTCACAATAATTTAAAAAAGTAGCTTAAAAATTTAACAGCTACTTTAACGAAAGCTTTTAGCTGTAGCTTAGCTACTTTTTTTAAGTAGCTTGCCCAGCTCTGATTAGGCAAAGTCGAAAATTTGATGCTCGCACCCTCTAAAACTACTCATAATAAATTTAAAAAAAGTTGAGCTGACTCCCAGGTCCGTCAAATGACGTTAAAACGTGCCACCAGAGGGCTCAATATTTGCACGTAGTTTAAATGGGGAAATTGCTTATTCCGATACTTTTATGCATAACTTTTTATATTTCAAGATAACTGTCAGAAAGCTTATGAAATAAGCTTTCAGGCAAATTAAAATTCAAGTCATTTAGATAAAAATCAACGGCGTAGCGGCAATTTGAATAATAAGAAGTTTGAAGCAAAAAACGATAAAGACTTTAATATATTTGACGTTCTCAAACTTGGTTGGACATCGCTCGATCCAAATCTGATGTCAAAATTGCCATTTTTATTATTGATAGCTGTCAAGAAAGCTGTTAACAAATGAGTCTAAATGGTTTTCCTTTATTTTACCGGTTTTTCGAGAGTTTAGTTAGTTTTTCAAGACTAAATTCGTATTTTTTGCTAAAAACAATATATTTTGACATTTGACAACTGTCAAATAGCTGTCAAAATTAATGGATAGCCAGAAATTTTTGTACACTTTTGAAAATTTAATAAGGTTTTTAATCAATTCAGACATGGGAAGGTAGAAACTATTAAAGAGTAACTACAATTTAAATTAATGATAAGAAATTTAATAAATCAGGTTATTTGTTTACTTTGTACTTTGCGGTTATAAGTCGTAACGATCATTTTCATCAAAGTTACATTTTTCCAACCAACGTTGATTTACGAGTATCTGCAATTTTAATAATCTTCAACAATTTGAACGACGTATGAATTTAGCCTTGAAAAACTAACTGAAATCTCGAAAAACCGGTAAAATGAAGCAAAACCATTTAGACTTATTTGTTGACAGCTTTCTTGACAGCTGTCAATAATAAAAATGTCAATTTTAACATCAGATTCGGATCGAGCGATGTCCAAACCAGAAGACTACCAAGTTTGAGAACGTCAAATATGTTAACGTCTTTGTCGTTTTTTTGCTTCAAACTTCTTATTATTCAAATTGACGCTATGCCGTTGATTTTTATCTAAATTTTAATCTTATTTCATAAGCTTTCTGACAGTTATCTTGAAATATTTTTAGGTCTGAATGATAAAAAGTTATGCGTAAAAGTATCGGAATAAGCAATTTCCCCATTTAAACTACGTGCAAATATTGAGCCCTCTGGTGGCACGTTTTAACGTCATTTGACGGACCTGGGAGTCAGCTCAACTTTTTTTAAATTTATTATGAGTAGTTGTAGGGGACCCGAGCACCAAATTTCCGTCTTTGCGAAAATAATGGACACCCTAATGAACATCTTTGAGTGCCGTGATTTGACAGCTGATAATCGCACTTCACGCGCGTAAGTAAATATATCACTTACCGAGATCTGCTTCGACAGAGTGCTACACCCAGTAATGGGTAGAAGGCGTGATGATATATTTATATATACATTTCTTTTATCACCGACGACCACTCTGAGTTGATGGAAGCAGAACTCGAGAACTCGGCACTCAACACTGCCCAAGTCCGGTCAAATGTGTGATGTCCACTAGCACTTGCACTCGAGTCGCTAATGGCGAGAGCAGCGGTCCATGGCCTACCCTGACATTGTATGACTCGTATGTCTGGCGGTCTGGTCATCGTCTTGTTTCAGAACGTTGGGGACAACGGGATTGTTGTTCGGAATTGCTTGACTAGACGTTATAAGTAAATGAGGGTTGCAAAAAGTAGTTTTAGGTTTTACGATTTTTATTTCGTTTATCTTGGAATTTATCAACTCACATTTATTTTTATTTGCTATTTCTTCAAGATTGTTTAGAAATATATTTTAATTCAATTTGAAATTAACTGAATTCAGATCTGTAGAGCTTGTGATATATGAATGAAAATTCATTAAAGTAAAGTAGAGTTTGACAAAACAAAATAAAACCGTGGCTGGAATGCGCTTTAACTCCACCCATTCCGGTATATAACGAATGGTGTGGCTCTACTTTGGCGGGAAAGTGAAATATACAGTTTCAGTGAAAACACATGGTCGTCACACCATGTACGATATGCGCATTTATGCAAATTTATTAATGATACATTTATTCATTATTAATCCATCATAAATTATTGTTCTTTTAATATGCTATTCTTATAAATGAAAAGAATTATATACCGTCTTATTATTTCATAAATTAAAATACACCGTCATTTTTGTAAATACAAGTTTTGACACTAAATGTACCGACGATAGTAGCGACTTCCGAAGACACTCCTTTCAGGGTTTTACTTTGATTTGTCGAGCTCTAAGATTATCTATTACTTTATTAATATCAATATGCAAAAAAATACGTGTACGACACGTAATGAAAACATATTTTTTTCGCTTTCATTTTCATTACTAGTTGTACAAATATGGATTAAATCTCACTACGATCAATTTTGTCAATACTTCTTTAATAGGGACTTATACAATTCAAATTTTTCGGTTGCCATCTAGTGTGTAAAATAGAATTTAATAATTTGTTATGTAGCGAACATGGTACAGATATACTGTTTGACGTTTATCACGTGATCCAAACGTTAAACGTCAAACAAATGTTGGGATCTGAGGGGAGAAGTGCTGAAAGGAGAAAGCAGTTGATCGACTCGGCAAGGTGTCACCTCGTTCTTTCTACAAATTTGTTGTTTCACACAAAATTGTGTGGAGGGGGGTCTGCTGCATATGACGTCAAAATTATAAGTCCCTATTGCGCTCTATACATCAAATATTGAAAAAATCAATAAACTTGCAATCTTCAAAATGCAAGAAAAAGTATTTTTATTGCTGCGGCATGAATAGTGCCAGGGGAAACATATCGCAGTGCTGTGATGTATCAAATACAAAATAATGAAAAACATTTAGTAAAATGACTTTCTAATTAACTTCTGTAAAAAAATTAATAAGTAAATACATTTTTTAATTTATAATAATAAATTGAAGTCGTGAGATAATGAAAATTATGTGCTCCACTCTCCTTTCCAGCTCGGGGAAAAAAAACCTATTGAGAAAATGTAATAGTTATGCGTTTTTAACTAACATTAAAATTGAATTAAATAAAATAATAATTAAAATGGAGACTGTAACGAAAAATAAATATAAAATTTTAAATTGAATACAGGTAGAGTTAATAGAAGCTGAAGTAAATCTTTAGTAATTTACAAATATGCGAAGCCTTCTATTCTTTTTTGACATGTCTCAATTTATTTCCATTTCACTTTATATAAATTATTGCATTTTGAAAATAGATTAAAAGGATTACAGGCTTAATTTGTTGAAAAGTTGTACAAAAAATTGAAAACACAACTTTTCAACAAATTAAGCCTGTAATCCTTTTAATCTATTTTCAAAATTATATCTTTTCGGCTTATTTAAAATAATTTATAAATTATTGCAGTTATTATTTTTACCATAACTATAAAATGAGTTGAACTCTCGCTATTTATTGCCTTCTTCCCGATGCTGTATCACCCGCACAATGTTCGTGATATTCATCTTTAGTAGAGGGAATAATAATATCAGCTGTCAGTTGTAAGAGTATTTTATTTAGGTTATGTATTTTACGAACTAGACATCAGCCTTTTATTAAAAATGAAAGGTATAAATAAATATGTGTTCCTTTTTGCATTTTATCGCTCTTCATGTCATTCAGTTATAAAATCAATTAACCTTAACAAAAAAATAAGTTTTAAGTGCAGAAAATGGATGTTATAATAACGGATGTTCAATAAGTCTTGGCGTCCTGGGTGGCTATGGGCTGTGAAACGCATGTCTGTACCTTATTCATACAATTTTACCTTAAACGTCATAATTTATGTGACATAAATTAAACTAGAACAATAATTTATTTTGGAACTGTTTTACAGTAAAATGTTGACTCAGGAATAAAAAACATTTATAGTGAAGTCTTATTTTCACGATGGTCAACGATATAAAAACGGAAATGCACTTTCCTCATTTAGAATAACATTTGACGTTTTATTTAAGGTTAAATTATATGAATAAAGTAGGCATGTGTTCAGAGCTGGGCAGTAGCTAGCTACTTTTGTAGCTTAGCTACTAGCTTAGCTACGTTTACCGTAGCTGTAGCTGTAGCTTAGCTAAATGTGAAAAAATATAGCTGTAGCTTGTAGCAAGCTATGTTTTTTTTCTATTAGCTTAAAAATATTGGTATAACAACTGAAGCTACTTTTAAAGCTACTTTTTGGAGCTTAAAGCTGCCACTGTTCATTAAGAAATACCTATTAATTTTAGTTTTGTATTTGAATTGTACCTTCTTTATTGTTTTCTATAACTGTAGGATAACAAGTTATTATATAGTGTAAAATCTATTAACATATTTTATTTTTCACTTGTTCTTAACCTATTCTACTTTTGTGTTAAATATTAGATGAACTAAACAATGACTATTTAGGAGTCTTCTGTTAATGTGACTGTTAATTTATTCCGATATAAATAAGAATTATAGTATAACAAATTAATAGTACATTTGTCCATTTGCGATTTTCTATATTTGTTAACTGTCATTATAACAAAAGACTGATCAACTGATCATATCAAATTTAATAATTCACAATAATTGAAAAAAAGTAGCTTTAAAATTTAACAGCTACTTTAATGAAAGCTTTTAGCTGTAGCTTAGCTATATTTTACAAAATGTAGCTTATAGCTGTAGGTCAGCTACTTTTCAAAAGAATAGCTGTAGCTGTAGCTTAGCTACTTTTTTAAATTGGCTTGCCCCGCTCTGCATGTGTTTCACAGCCCATAGCCACGCTAGACTAAAAGACTTATTGAACATTCTATATAATATATACTACATTTTATATCCATATTTGATAACGTGATAACTGCAATTCAGAGCTCAATACCTATTTTTGGTTATGAAGATTTGTTATCATATAAATATGAACAGGAAATGAATGAATAAAAGACACGGTGAGGTTATGTGCTTAAACTTCATAAATTCCTATATAAAATACACGAAACGACATAAACACTAATTAGATCAATTTAATGTACTACATTTTCTGAAGTAAACATTCCATCTAATTAATAGTTTCCCCCAATAACTCTCTACTAGCCCCAATAAATTCCCTCTGTAATTGTATAATGAGCCATGTTTGATACTCCCCTCTAATGCACGTTGTGTTTGCAGCTTGGTACGTGGGTAGACGAGCTGCGAGCAGAGTTGCAAGCAGAGGAGAGCTGCGCTGAAGGACTCGAGGCCACGGAGCGCCTTCTGGAGCAGACGGCACAGCAACGTGACTCCAGCCTCGACGCCTGCGCCTCCACCATAGCGCAGGGTGACGCACTTCTCCAGGAGTTGAGGTAAGCGAGATTATTTGGTTGATGAAAACAGGAGTTGAACGGGCTTAAGGTGGTACTATCATGGAAGCATTTAACCCGGATTTTAATGAAATGTTAATATGTAATTTTTCATGTGTTTCTACACTAGTAGGCAAATTTTTTAAAAACGATTACCGTTGTTGAGCTGAGTAATGTAAAGTTAAAGTCGACCAAAAATGCATTAACTGTAGCTCGCGAGGCAGCTTACTGCGTAATAAATTCATATATTGTTGTTACTTTTTAATAAAAAACTAACACACAGTACATCATGTAAAGATAAAGGTATGAGAACTAAAAAATCCATGCTTTACCGGAATAGTTTCAAAGAAATTGACGATGAAAGTTGGATATTCTATGATTTTCAATGAAACTGTTAGAAATGCTTGGCAACGTTGCACGGGTAGACAGAGATAGTCGCACGCTTAAACAGAGATGGTCGCAGGCGTAGACAGAAATGGTCGCACGAATGACAAAGCAAGAACTATGAAAGTTATTATTTCGATCAGTAAAATATATTAATTTTAAAACAAACAAAAAAATTACAGCATTTTATATTTATTTATTTGTTGTCACAGTTAATAATAATTGCTTTGGTGCATTTTTCTCATTTTTCTTATGGACTGTCAACAGGATGTATCGATAATACAGTTACGTTTCGTACCGACTGGTAATATCATGCTGCTTGTAGTTCTCGCCTTGTTGTCATAGCTTCTGCTGTGTAAAATTTTACACTGCTATTGGTTGGCATGAAACATTTCACTTCCAAAAATTTTGTTATGTTACTGAATTTTATAAACTAGTAAATAGTTTTATTGAATATATTCAATGTTATTGTTAATTATACGATATTTGCAGCGAAATGTTAATTCTGTTAATAACCTACACCATACAAAAATGTAATAATTATTTTTATAAACTTTTTAGGTTACCTATACTTTTGTATGAGACTGTCATGATAGAACCACCTTAACAAGTAGATTCATAATATTAGAAATACGTTGTAATTCCGAATTGCAATAATTGGTATTAGAGTTGTTCACAAAGCAAAAAAAAAACAACTTGTAGTTAAATTTGGAATTATATACGGTATATCTCTGCAAATGGGTTAGCACGAACCCTAAAACCCTTCATAAAACATTTACTCATTAAATTAATTAAATAATCAGTCCTCGTCAAACATTCTCATCCTAACACACTACACTCATTTTAACCACATTAATATTGCCCTCCATATAAGCTTTTCTTACTCGTAATCATTCATCACCCAACAAACCTTCAATCACATCTATCCAGTCACTTCTATTCACTTTTCATATATATTTCTTCGACGTACATAACATATGCAAACATCATATAAAGGAAAATATTTCGCGGTCAAAAGATGGATGAACTTGACATTCTTGATACATTTGTATTTCTGTATTTATTTCGTTAAAAAACATGTACATTTGTGCTTTTTATTTACATTTTTTACTTTTTAAAACAGTCGGTCTGTGGATTTGAGAATCCGGGTTCGATTACCGCAGTGGACAAACAATTTTCATCACATTTAAAAACTACCCCTGGGGTTCTTCCTTCACTAACATTTTTGGGGGTCGTAGTTTGATAGCTGGTAACTGCACTTCACGCGCATAAATATATAATTAATCGAAATCTGCTCTGGTAGGGTGCCACATCCAGTAATGGGAAAAAAGCGTGATGATATATTTATTTATTTATCAAATAATAATATTTGTTATGTTAATTATAAAAACATTTAAAACTTTGTGTTGGGGAATTCAGTTTTATAAATCTGTCTCTAAATATAAACATTTTCTAAAAAATAAATATATCATAATTCCTTTTATTGAGTACGGCATTCTGCCGTAACAGATCTCGGTAAGTGATATATTTATACTCTTGAAGTGCGAGTACCAACCGTCAAATCACGGTCTCTAATAATATTAGTAGAGTCAAGCCATAGGGATAATTTTAATGTGGTGAAAATTGTTTGTCGGTTTTGTAAATCGAACCTGGGTTCTCCAAACCATAGTGCAACTGATACCATTGAGCCACCTATCCAATTAAGAATATTGAGCATTAGGTAAATTTGATAATAATTATGACAGTTAGAAAGCTATATTGATGATAAAATACATTTTAGATAATGTAGATTATAAAGAAGAAACATAAGCTGGTAGAAAGTGGAGATTATAAATATATATTTTAATCTACTGAGATTGATTTACTTCCAGCAAGAAAGATTACTGCTTGTTCATCGTGTACCGTAACACAGTTTCATGAAATTTAGTTAAATTCATAAAAGAATATTTAAAAAATGAAATATAAATTGCAATTATGTTTATTATCGAATCGGACTGTGGATTTGAGAACCCGGGTTCGATTTCTACAGACGACAATTTTCACTACATTAAAATTACCACTGCAGGTCTCTCTCCACTTACATCTTTGGGGATCGTGATTTGACAGTTGGTAACCGCACGTCACAAGTGAAAATATATCACTTATCGAGATCTGCGATGGCACAGTGCCACACCCAGCAATGGGTAAGGGGCGTGATGATATATTTATTTATGTTTGTTAAATAAGATTTTATTGTTAATTTTATATTTGAAGAACTATGATTAAATATATAAATAAAATTAGAATTAAGAATGCAATAGTTGACAAGCGTGTTAATGTACATCTCCTAACATGCTGACGTCATCCGACCATTGGGTCGTCAGTTCGAATCCGCCTGTCGACAATGTGTGATTTGTCGTTAAATATAAAAATACAGTTACATGTATTATCACGCTCGGGCGCTATGATCTAGTCACTCATACACCTGAAATAATGTAACATCGACTATGGAAAAACCAGCAGTACGGCAGTGTAAAAACTGCGGCTCGGTGGGCCTGGTCCCCTATATGGAGCATGCCAAAATCCACAAAGGATTGTAGTGCAATAGAAAGAATAACTGACAAGAATTGTTAAATAATCTGCATATTCTGCAGCAGTTCGACAACGCCATGTGTGAGTATATAATCTCAATCTCACTAGTGTATAATAGTTGCGGGTGCGAATCACGTTCGGCAGCGCTGATGCGCAAGCAACACGTGCGTGTCTCGTGACTGCACGTGTACAGCGTGTATAGCACCTTCATAGATATATGCCGCACCAACTTAATTGTTTAACTGTTAATGAGATCGTTCAGTGCTTAGGGTTAACACACTTACATGAATGCATTACAGACGTTAATGGAAACAAAGATCTATCTAGGACTCACTTACATAATTTCTTGTATTTTTAATCTGAGATAAACTAGAAAACTTACCTTCTATTATAAACCTTCATGTTTATGTTCTCGTAAAAATTAATATACCGGGTGACTATAATCTATTACCAAAAAAATTAGAGTTGGCTACCCTGTTTAGTTAGTAAGCCTCGTCACTGTCAACATGACATCCCTTGATGCATTTTTAGGTTAAAGTTTTTCCAATTTGGTGTTATTGTAAATAAGAATTTTTATAAATAAAGGTGAAGTTAAGTTTGACAATGACAGATAATCAAATTGCAATTGTATTTTATTGGACATATTTGAATTTGACATAAATAAACGTAAAATAAAGTTAGACAGTGACAGGTAAGCACATTACAATAGACCACGGGCGTGTGACGTCACGATTTTAGATGTGGTCCGTAACTGTCAAACGAGTGACTCTCACATCAGTATTAAATGTACGATTTAGACTGTAATGTTAAAAATTCTAACAAAATTAGTTGATTTGGAAAATGTAACCTAAAATGAACTGTTCAAACTTCAATAAAAGTAACACTATTGTATATTATAGTAATTACATGGCTTTACACTATGAAGTAAACATATAAAATTGTTTTTAAACATTTATTTTCTATATATTAAATATATAAACAGTATAAAATTGTAAAAGTATGCACTCGCGACACAATCTTCAAATTACGTTTCACTTGATAAAATAAATCACACACTTTGTCATGCATAAAATCATGCATAAAATAGAAACTTGTCACTTTTGGAATTATATGCACATATACTTGTTAAAAATATATTCTATCTATACAGTCTAAATCGTACATTTAATACTGATGTGAGAGTCACTCGTTTGACAGTTACGGACCACATCTCAAATCGTGACGTCACACGCCCGTGGTCTATTATATTTTATTTTACATATTTTAATTTGACAATCAGGTATACCATTATAAAACTTAAAATAAATAGGTATCACTAAGAAACAATGTCAATCATTTATAGTCGCCCAATATTATAATACTTTATAACTAATTATGGATGTAACGGCTTCGTAACTCTACAGTTGAAGATACAGAAAGTATAGGGCTGTTCGATGTTCCGATTTTAACATCGATGTATTGATCATCGATACTAATACATTCTACAGAATGATCAAAAGAAATTGTTACAGTTGGCAATACAATTCCAGAGATCTTTTTATTCCACAGTTGGCACAACGCCAGATAAAGACGGAAATGCTATTTGACATTTCTAATAAATACAAATAGGTTATGCCATGAGTCTGACAGCTAATACAATTTTGACTTTTTAAGTAATAGAAATACTTTAGAAATAAATGTAATAATAAATGTACTCAAATTTAAATATAAATTTTCAAATGTCACTGTCAACAACAGGTAATGAATTTATGTATCAGGCTTACCAATTTCAAGTATTTTTTTTTATTGCCAATTGTAACAATTCCTTTTGATCACTCTGTATAATCTTGGTATTAGATATATGCTAATATAATATTTTTTTAAAGGCTTCAATATCTAGAAAATGGGAAATGGGTATCACGAAAATTTATTTGATAAATGCATTTTATTGTGAATTTGTAAACAAAATTTTCGTAAATGTTTTTATTTTTTATATGAAATTCAAATTTTCTCCTATTTAAATTTTAGACTATCGAATATTAATTGATTAAAAAAATATCTTGAAAATATATATATATATATAAGAAACTATGAACTAGCCACAAATGTTTTTGTACACTGAGCCTCGAAGCTTAAACTACTTGCTGTTTCCGTAGAGTTTAAGTATTTCCTACTTAACGGACGCAATACTTCAGAACCAAAATAAAAGTATAAAACTCTCTATCCCTGTATCCGTCGAAATACCAACTGAACACAAAACTGTCATTGTGTTTACATTTTGTAAATAAATATTTTCAGTACATCAATATACGATATTTTACAGGATTGATACATCGATATATCAAGACCTACATTGATACATTAACATCGAAATATTGATAAATCGAAACATAGAGACATCGATTTCGATATATTAGCATGTTGGGATATCGATACATCGAAACACCAAAACAACGACATATAGAAACATCGATATATCGATATTGTTATTGCCGAATATCGTTTTTCGAAATAATATTGATATATCGCTGTAACTACACAACCCTACTAGGTACCTATTACTTTTTTTTATCCGTTACTGGGTGTGGCATTCTGCCGTAGCAGATGTCGGTAAGTGATATCTTTATGGACGTGCGTAAAGTGCGGTTACCAGCCGTCAAATCGCGGCCTCCAAAAGATGTTAATGGAGAGGGATCCACAGGGATAATTATCGGCTGTGGGAATCGAAAAGAGATTCTCAAATCCACAGACTAACTCGAAATCACAAAGCCTCCCACCTCTATAAATAGGTACTGATGTCAGCTGTCAATCATAAAATGGTATCTGTGCAAAGGAGAATAAGGTAAAAAAGGGGATGTTGAAAAAAGAAAAGAGAACAATTTTCTGCATAATTTCATTTCTTATTTATCGATTACTAGAAAACAAAAATATTAAATTATTGTTACTTCGACATTGTGACAGTAAACCTTAAACAAAATATTTTTCTATACCACTAGTTAAATAAATACAGGGTGATCAAAAGGAATTGTTATAGTTGGCAATACAATTCCAGAGATCTTTTTATTCCACAGTTGGCACAACGTCAGATAAAGGCGGAAATGCTATTTGACATTTCTATACTCTGTTTTTTAACCAGGAGGAATAATTTAAATTTTAACCGCTAAAACTGACGCTTCTGATTGGCTAGTGTTTCGTCCAGTTTACACTGTACATAGATTTTACATTTGATTTATTAGAGCTGTAATAAGTTTTGAAGTTATCTGTTTTCTTGTTGGTTTCTTGCATTTCTGTGACATTAACATAAATCAGTTCTTTTAAGAACTAATAATATACGCAGTGACAAATTAGAGTTTATAATGTCATTTGTATTTTAAAATAAATTCCATGAGACTTAATCAGTGCAGATGTGTAAGAAATTTTTGTATTTCGCGCGAACAAAAGTCTAGTAACTTTCTTTGGTAACTTTCTATAGTGTAAATCTGACTTGTGCATTTACTCCTCCTGGTTAAAAAACAGAGTATAATAAATACAAATATGTTATGTCAGGAGTCTGACAGCGAATAGAATTTTGACATTTTAAGTACCTAATAGAAATACTTTAAAAATAAATGTAATAATAAATGTACTCAAATTTAAATTTTAAATGTCACTGTTAATAACAGGAAATGAATTTATGTATCAGGCTTACCAATTTCAAGTAGTTATTTTTATTGCCAACTGTAACAATTCCTTTTGATCACTCTCTATATCAGCACGCCTTTGAACCATTACTAAATATGGCACTTCGCGGATCTCAATAAGTGAAATATATTTGCGCGTGATGTGGGATTTGTCGGCTGTGGGAATCGAAATCGGGTTCTCAGTTTACAGTTAGACATGTTGGCACAGAAATAAATAAATAATACATAGTATAAATTTTTATAATTTTATTTGTAATTACTAATGTGATATTTTTATGTAATTTAACCAATATTGTTGCTCTTATAAGTTGTCTAGATTCCAATAGTTGCCCTTGAAATTTAAACATTTTGTAGATATTGTCTTCTGCTGACTCCTGACTAGTGGTTCATGGTTGTTAGTGTTTGTTCCAATCTCTACTCGTAGACAGCTTGGCTAGGATGTTAAATCCAGTCATTTAAAAAAGTTTTACGACATCAACGAGACTATAAAACTGAAACACCTGCATTAACCTACTAAAAAAATGATCTGTTCATCTCACGCAAACTAATTGTGATTGAAAGAGAATAGCTGCTTATTTATCTAAGTATTTCCTCTGATAGTGCAGTATTTGATCTTTCCATGGTAATGCATTTCAATTATGCTCTCATTTCATCTCAAAACGGAGATTTAAAGTACCGTTTAATGCTTCCCTTGCACATCTTGTTTCCTGTCGTTATTTCTAACGAGATCCAAAGAAACTAAAGTGTCACACGGAGAACTACACGTATTTTATTCGTTTATTCGCAAACATTGTCGTTAGCATTTTATTATCGCTCTAAAAATACTCAAATTAAACGTCTTGTTATTTCTGATTGTGCAGATATTACGATTGTAGATCTTCATAGCATAATGGAAATACCTTATTCAAACGAGGTTTCATTTCTGCTTTCATTTTCTTTTATTTTCATTACGCTGTAATCTGCTGAAATTAAAATAAATTCATTTTATACGTGACGTACGTGTCCTACAAATTTGGAATCTCTAGACGTTATGAGATATGAGAGAAAATTAAATTAAATTTTTGTTTGTTTTATTTTTCTCATAAACGTGAAACATATTAAAATAAAATAAGAATAAGATAGGAGTGTACAGAATATTAATATAAATTATTCAAGAAATGCAAAAAAATTGAATAACTAATGATGGAAGAGTATTAAAGATTTTTGCTTCCAAGAGGAATACAACTAATTTACATAATTTAAATACTGATTCCTGGAATCTGCAAATGGAAATAGTACAAGTTCATTGCATAATATACTTTAATGCTTAATATGCTTCAAATTATTATCCGATAATTAATGATACAATTATGAAAAATCATGTATGCATTTTATAACCGGTTTACAACGATATCGAAATGATTTGCAATCAAAAATAGCAAATCACATAATGTTGATGAATTTAATTCATTTTTAATTATATTAATTATAAACTGGTACATATTTGTTCCAATACTAATTAATTTTATTTAGTAGTTATGAAACAGTTTCATATGCTCTCTGTTTGGCAAAGCACAGTACGATAGCATGAATTCATCAGCCAATGGTAAATGGTATATGTCTGGTTCAACCGTTGACTTCAGGTCAGTCTGCGAAGAACCGTGAAGTTGGCTGCTTGGTCGCTGTTTGCGTTCGCTCCCTTGACATTTAGAAATTAACTTCAATTACACAAAGTTCAATTAGTGTTTGTTTGTATTGTTTACTTGCATCTTCGTGGGAAGAAACGTTAAACACTATCAGTTACCCTGTCGCATCTCGACACAACAAAATGTGAAAAATTAGGTTATGTTGAGGAATAAACATTTTTATAAAAAACTGTGTGATGCTAGATAAAGATAAACGGAAATAAGTACTTGAGAGTGGAATTTCTTTGTGAATATAGTTCGGAATGTTCTTTTATATCGCTAATGTTTAACTCGAGTGGTTGAACAAGATGATTCACCTGGGCAGACGGGTTTACAAGAGTAGAAAACAACAAATAAAACACAGACGATGGAGGTGGGTAGGTTGTTTTGTGCGCCAGAATTCGGCTTGTGACGCCCCTTTCGTGGCTAAAGAATTGCCAATTTCGGGACCTTAATTTGGAAAACAGAAAAGGATAATAAAAAACCATGGGAACATGACTGGATTGTTGATGAAACAACAATGCATCTTACAGAGCACTCGTCATGATTACTTTTTTATTTGTAAAATAAAACACTTTTAATCTATGTTTATATAAATCATTAACGCAAAAATAATCTGTTAAAAGCTTTTGTATAATATTGAAATTTGCATTTATATTGAAATACAAAATCAAGCATAAGTAAATAAAAAAGTGTGTATAAACGAAACTGTTTTTGATTAATTTCGTGATTTATTGCGAATATTGTAGAGACAGTTACAAACTATCGAAATAATATCTGCAAAAGTAATATATCTTCCATTTTGACAAAAACAGAAACAAACTTCGAACAAAAATAAAGATTTATTGTCCAGCAATCTATGACATTTTCAGATAGTATAAACATAAACAATAATATAAGAGCAATCTTGTAATTTTGTTGGCGTGTAGTTTTATCGTCGTTGACAGTAAAAATGAATCCCGCAGTTTTCTTTTTTATCGTCCGTTAACATAACGAACAATACAGTCTGGAAATTTACAGAGAAGAGAAGAACAATCAGTATCGATTTTTCTCATAGACTTCGTTTTTCCGATTTCTAAGCTGGGTTCGTTATCTCCCTCAAGTAATCAAATTGAAAACATGGAACCGTAGATCTAACGATCTTTTTAGAAATGACGTGGTTGAATTTTTTTCTTTTCTCGTAACGAATTCGGGTCCAACATTTAATTTTTTTAGTTTGTCGGTTTGTGCTTTGTCTTATTGTTACTCGAAATAATAGGTTTTGAAAATGAATGAACTCAACTTAAATCAAATGGAATTTAATCGTACTTCAGATGCCCAATTTAGTTTTAGTTCTATTTAATTTAATTATAGTTTTATTATTGCTTTAAACAAAACATCCAGATTTAATTTCAAACTATGCTGATTGGATTAATTTAAACACCACATTTATTAGAGCTCAAATATTGTTCCTATAATTAATTTTTCTCCTGTGCTGTACAACAATATATTTTATGAAAATATATAATAGCTACGTAATTAAAATTTAATTTATACAACATGTTATCGATTGTAAAATAATTATCATGCAATGCAACAATTTTATTTTCTTCTATTTTGTTATGATGCTATTACGTATTACGAAAACGACTACTAAAATTGTAGTTTCATTTTATTTGATCATAAATTAAAAGAAATTATTTAAATACATATTTTCTGCTTGTAAGATTATACAAGTTTACTTACTTATGATTTATTTCTTATTTTAAATCATGGAAAGAATTACTCTATATGTATTCATCCATTTCTGGATTTATCAATTCTATAGGATGCGGGCACTCACGTGACACTGTGACGTTTTGTGACGTAAAAACAGCTGTTCGGACAAAGATCACTGCGCCATCTACAAAATGAATTAATTTTTTTTGGGACGAGATTTGAAAGAATCGTCCTTTACAAATCTCGCCACAAAAAAATAGTTCATTTTGTAGGTGGCGCTGTGATCGCAGCCCAACAAGATTTGAAAAGAACGGTTTTTTTCAAATCTCGTCCCAAAAAATAGTTCATTTTGTAGATGGCGCAGTGATCTTTGCCCGAACAGCTGTTTGTTTACGTCACAAAACGTCACAGTGTGTCACGTGCGTGCCCGCATCCTATTGATAACAGATACCGGTTTCTGATATTTATGTAACAAATGTAGTTACCGGTTTAACTGATTATTTGTAGAATGCACCTGAAAATCATGCAGAGCTTCAAAATGAAATTTTTGAAACACAGGATTAGTATTTTAACAAATTATTATTTATTGTATGTATTTTTGGAGCTAAAGGTTAAAGTATTATTTTGTCCAAAATAAACCAAAGGCTTTTTTTTTCGAAGGTATATTTCTAAAGTAGATAGTCTACAACAGTGGTCTCCAAAGTGGAGTACGTGGATCCCAGAGGGTGCATGCGTAGATACAAAGGGGTGCGCTAAGAATTAATAATTTTGTTTCTTTTTTTCTTTTGAGCAATATTTCAAATTTCCAGACGAAAAAATAAATATGTTCTACATAGTTTCTTTAAAATAAAACATATTGTTTTGAATAAAATTTATTGTCAATAAAATGTTCTTTAATCTTTAATATTTGTGGATTTCATTAAAAAGTTAGGAGATTGCTGGTATAATAAAGAAAATTTTCAGTCAAATTACAAATAAAAGTTCTGTATTCAGATTGGCTGATAAATTTGTTAAGCTAGCCCATCTTAGTACTATCTAATTATATTTTAAATTTTAATTATGGGATCCATTTTGGAGTAAATTGAAATCATATTTGGAAAAATAAATAAATATTTTATTTAAAAAAAATTAAATGGTCTGCAGTTAACTTCAGCCTGAATTATTCACCTTAAATCAGAATCCGTAAAGGTATTAGTGAAGGGGAAACCAAAGGGAAAAAATCGGCTGAGGGATTCAAACTGGTTTCTCATTTTAACATTCCAATGTTATGTCACGGAGCTTTTTATTCTATTTTAAAAAATTCTGCATTTTCATTTCCATAAAGGAAAATATTGTAATTTAGTCCTAAAAATTGGCACAATTGACATTTTTCAAGTGTACAACACTTGAAAATTCCCCATATGCTTCAATATTACTCACCACGAATCACATTTCACAATAATGGAACAGGATATTTAAATTTTTAAGTCACCCCCAATGAAACACATTTGATAAAATGACCGGGTACTTCAACATGAATTCAAATCCGGACATTAGTAATTCTAAACGCGTTGTCACAGTATAATTCCCGATCGAAATTAATGCGGGCATCAATCATTATTCAGTCAAATCACTGAACGGTATTGTACGCATTTTCAATGCTTTCATTCGAGTGTTTACTACCCTGTTGCCCCCACCCCTTAATCAAATGTGATATGTAAAGTTACGCTACTATGATGTAACGCAATATAGTGTATTTATACTAAATATTAAATCATAGATTAACTTCAGAATATTGAAGTTTTATTTTCATAATTATAATTTACATACTACTATTTTTCAGCACGATTAGTTAATCAGATTAAATGATTATGCAAACTATATTTAAAATTATAAAATGTTTCCGTCATATAAGAAAATAAAGTAAAAGTTACCATGATTCTAAATTATTTAATCGAAATTCCTGAAAGCTTTATTAAATTTCACATATTTGTTACCGTTGCCATACAAAATCAAACATTTTTTAAGACTTTGAAGTAAACTTTGTGCAACTTTTTACGTAATTTTAAATGTAGTTTTTTTGATATATAGATAGAACGTAACATTGTTTCCTTCCTGTTCAAAATGTAAATTTAAAAAAATAGGTTAATTTCATCGGTATGTTAAATTAACTCTATTCATATTCAGCCCAATTCTCAAAAGAGTTTTAGCTAGAATCTAGTTATTCTGAATTTTGGATTTGTCAAATTATGCTAAACCATATGCCCAAAAAAGTTTAAAAAACTTTAATATGAGCTTCTTACAAATTAGTTTTAGGAAACTGAATTGAATTATCGTTTTTAAATCGGACTAGCATAATATTAGCTAATCATAATATCAGAATTAGCTAAAACTTTTTTGAGAATCAGGCTGATTGATTTTAAAGTAAAAACATACCATTGATTAAATCAAATTTATGAGAAAAAACTATTTCTAGAGAAAATGTTCATTATTATTTTCTCTATCATTCACCATTTTAATGTTTTTAATATCTAATAAATAAAAGTAATATCAACGAACGTATTAGATTAAAGTCTTATAATCCGTTAATAAAGAATAAAATGTATCTTTACCATGAAATAAGTTTTACCGTAATAACTGAACTCAATAATTTTTTTACATTACATTTACCGGAAATGACTTGATAAATGTGATTGAAAGTTATTCGATGATAGGTAGCTGGGAAATTAATCAATAATTTTGATTAAAACTAAAAGACATATAATTGTGTTGCAGATCTGTGGGCGATATGGATACAACTGGTTCCGTATCCGCCGTAGAAGCTGCTCTCGATCGATTGGCGAAACAACGCGGAGACCTCGAGGAACTATGGGCTACAAGGAAAATGCGTCTGGATCTTTGTCTTCGGTTGCGACTCTTTGAACGAGATGCTCTGGAGGTAAGTTATGATTATTAACCTAATCATCATCTTTATTAAAAATTTTATTACTCTCTTTTATAACAAGACCTAGTAGCTATTAAAATAGTTAAATAGTAATAATAATGCTGCTATTTAAAATGCAAATGATGAAAGTTTTTGTAATTTGCCTGTGTAATAAAGGTTTTTAATGATGAAAGTGAAAATTCTGTATAAAGTACCTTACGCCTTATTAATGCAGTTTCTCACACAACTAAATTTTTATATTAAAAAAACACAAATAAAAAGTCCAGCGTTTATAGTTGTTTCCTGCGTTTAAAACGACATTTCCGTTTTGCACAATGTAACACTTCTTTTATTGCTTTTGTGTATACAGTAAAATAATTGAATATAATTGTTCACAGGTATCATCACAACTGGAGATGTGGTCAGAAGAACTTCAGCATAGCGAACTTACCCGAGATGTGGCCAAAGCCGAACAGTTCTTGCGATTGCACAACGAAAGCGTCAGCCAAATGCAGAACACCACATTCCAAATCCTTCAACAAGGACAAGAGTTGGTGAACGTATTCGAATCCTCAGGAGTTTGTATCATGGCAGACGCACAATACAATGCCCAAACTCGCGTGCAAGTTTTGTTGGAATTCCTTCATGAGCGTGAAATCGAGCTTGAGGATTTAGCCGAAATCAAACGAATCAAGTTAGAGCAGTGCGTCCAACTAGGACAGTTCCAGAACGACGCGAATCAAGTCATCAGTTGGATACGTAATGGAGAATCGATGTTGTTAGCTAGTTTTGCAGTTCCTAATAGTCTTGCCGATGCCGAATTACTTAAGAAAGAACACGAACAGTTTCAAGTGGCCATTGAAAAAACTCATACGTCAGCCGTTCAGGTCAAGTACAGAGCCGACGCACTTATCAACGGCAATCACTATGATCCGCAATCGATACGGGAGATCTCCGAAGAGGTTACTAAAAGGTGGCAACAGCTTGTTACCTGTGCGGAAGAGCGGCATAAATTAGTCACAGCCAGCTTAAATTTTTATAAGACAGCCGAACAAGTTTGCTCGGTGTTGGATAGCCTAGAGCGGGAGTACCGTAGGGATGAAGATTGGTGCGCTGGCGGTCAACAAGGTAGTAACTCTGACAAAGCAACAGCTGTGTCACAACTTATAAACAAACATCAAGAACAAAAAGAAGCATTTTTGAAAGCGTGTACGCTCGCCCGGCGAACCGCAGAAACTTTCCTCAAATACACAACTAGAAGTTTGCAATTCTACAACTATCAGTCAACGGGAACGTCGGAAACTCGTGTTAAAAATATCCTCGACAAACTTCTCACACAGGAAAACAAAGTTTTAGAGTACTGGACGCAGCGCAAAAAGCGCTTAGATCAATGTCAGCAATTTGTTTTGTTTGAACGATCAGCGAAACAAGCCATCGAGTGGATTCACGAAACTGGTGAATGCTACTTGACAACACACGCAACTAATCTCGGCAACAGTCAAGAAGAAACAGAGAGTTTGTTGCGTGAACACAACGAATTTAAGGGCACGGCGAAAGAAACTCGCGAAAGAGTTAAACTTTTAATTCAGTTGGCGGATAGTTTAGTTGAAAAAGGTCATGCCCACGCTAACTCAATCAAACAGTGGGTTGCGGCAGTTGATAACAGATACAAAGATTTCAGTTCTCGGATGGATCATTATAGACAACAACTGGAAGAGACTTTAGGTATTCAGGCTGAAGAAAGCGAGAAAAAAGAATTATCCATCGACAGGAATTCTGATCCAAGTTTAGAAGCAAAAGTCAAGGAAGCTGCCGCGAAAGAACTAAAAGAATTAAACGAGGAAAAACGAAAATCAGCAAGAAGGAAAGAGTAAGTTATTATTATTTTCCCTTTTAACAGCATGATATTAAATATATTTATTTTTGTTGCAGGTTTATAATGGCAGAACTGTTACAAACCGAACGAACATACGTAAAAGATTTGGAAACTTGTATAAAAGTTTTCTTATCCGAAATGCGTATCAGCAACAATATTCCTCCAGCTTTATGTAATAAAGAGGACACCATTTTTGGGAACATGGAAGAAATATATAATTTTCACAACTCTATTTTCATACGCGAATTAGAAAAATATGAAACGATGCCTGAAGATGTGGGCCATTGTTTTGTTACTTGGGCTTCTAAGTTTGATATGTATGTACATTACTGTAAGAATAAGCCAGAATCAAATAGTCTGTTGGTGCAACATGGCGGTGGATTCTTCGAAGACTTGCAGAAGAAGCACAAGGTAGAACATCCCATCGCTGCTTATCTTATCAAGCCTGTTCAACGTATCACGAAGTACCAACTCTTGCTCAAAGATCTCCAGTCTTGCTGCCAAGAAGGACAAGGAGAAATAAAGGTATGAATTATTTTCATTCATTTCTTTATTATTTAATTAATATTTTAAAAAATAGAAATAATAATGTTAATTTGAAACATTTTTCTTAAAAATAATCTTAAAATAGTTAACGGAAATAAAATTATATTAGGCTCCTTTATCGTCTGCCATACTAACGATCGTTATTTCGACTTTAATTTCTAAAAAACTAATTTATTGATTAATATTTTATAGTGATAAGCATTTGTCGGGTAATTATAATTATGTTAATTATCTGGTTAATTATCTAGTTGAATGAATTTAATAATTTACCATACATTTTCTATTAATTCGTCGCGAAGATCTTAATCAAACTTTTATTTTGATACCAAATACAGCAAATTTAGCTAATTACAATTAATAACACAAATTTGTTAATTAAAAAATAATAAAATATGAACTAAAATGATTTTAATTTTTTTTTCATGTTTCAAATTAGTACAAAATTAGAACACACTATATATTTAATTTTTTTAAATAAATAAAAATAAGTATTATTACTTACAAAACTACAATGTTAACAAAATAAACAATTTCTTTCGTGTGGAAAAAAAAATGAAATACCGAAGTACTTCTTGTTTTTTTACATTTTGTTTAAATCTAACCAAACTTTAAAATAGCAGGAAAAGTAAAATTAACCGCTTAATTATGAGAGCACAATTAATCCGGTTAATTAACGTCAATTATGCTAATTATCATTTCGGTCAATCATCCTTGCCCATTACTAGTATTATATACATATTTTTGCGTATTATTATTATATTCACTATTACATAAGCGTTCTTTATTAATATTCATTGTAAATTGTTACTGTTTTTTTTTTCGATGTATCATTACATGACAAAAGCACATAAATCGTTCAGTTATTTAAAAATAGTCACACGATAAAAACATCCTTTGTTACAATTTACAATAACATTTTTGTGATATAATAAAGCTAAAATGAATGTTTGAATTCTTTCAGGACGGCCTAGAAGTGATGTTGAACGTTCCAAAGAAAGCAAACGACGCCATGTACCTGTCACTAGTAGAAGGCTGCGATGTTTCTTCAGATAAGTTAGGAGAAGTAGTTTTACAAGACGCCTTCAGTGTCTGGGATCCAAAACAACTTATTAGAAAAGGCAGAGATAGACATATTTTCTTATTCGAATTGTACTTACTTTTCACCAAGGAAGTTAAGGACTCCGCTGGCAAAGTTAAATATATTTACAAGAATAAACTCATGGTAAGTTAAAAAAGAACATATTTCATTCGAATATAAAAAATTTAAATATAATAAATCATTAACAAAAGCTACAATTTAGTTTCAAATTTAATTTTTATATCATTATTAAAGTCGGTGAAAAACCATCAGGAGAATGTTTTATTTAATATGTAATAAAAATTATTAGCTGTTATCTTTTTAGATAAAACTAAAATTAATTTCAATAGCACAGTTAATGTTATTTTTGTTACAACTGAACTTGGTTAAAGTACGACTCGTCGTTTACCGATATTGTATCATAAATTCAAAATTATTTGTGATACACAATTTTAGAGGTCGTAATGTTGTCCGCTGTAAATAATATTTTGTTTAAGGTTAATTATCTTATGTGCTTGACTTCAGATCTTGTTTCAAACAGAAAATTTAATGGTATACTTAAATACATATTTGTTCTTTCTCATATCACTTCTTAACTGTTTATTTATTAGTTATGCTTATAAAATGAGCCGAATATGTACAGTAAAAAGAATATAGTTGCAGTACAAATTTATCAAGAACAAAGTGTAATGTCTTTTTAAATATTAATACGTTTGTTATTTTATTTTCAGACATCTGAGTTGGGGGTAACAGAGCATATGGAAGGCGACGAATGCAAATTCGCCGTGTGGACTGGCCGAGCGCCTATTTCCGATTACCGTATCGTTTTGCGAGCATCTTCGCTTGAAACCAAACAGTCGTGGGTGAAGAAACTCAGGGAAGTTATTCAGGAGACTTACTTCAGTGGAGCACTACCGCTGTCCCTACCCAAGAGTCCTGCTAAACTTAAGCCGCATAGTCAGCGATCCAGCCGGTAAGTAGTTTACTCTATTAATTTTGTTAGAATATATTGTAGTAATATTCTCAATTAGAATGAAAATGAGCCTTTAACGTCTAGACTTCTTATTCAAAAACAGATTAATTAACTGATAACTGCGGAAAGTAATATTTATTTATACTTGTGTAAGAGTCTTCTTGGAATGTAAAATGAAACATTAGATTTAGATCTTTTTAATGATTAAAATTGAAATTAATCGTTGATATTATGTACCATTTTAATGAAATATATTTACTTGTTGCAGAGATTTGGAGGAGTGCACATCGCTAGATGAGAGTGTCGAAAACTTGGACCGAAACTCTTTGACGTCCTTCGGATCTGGGAATACGACGGACTCCGACAAGGTCAGAAATTTCATTTTATATATTCTTAATGTTAAAACTAATAAATATTTATTAAACAGTTAATCATTAGGAACAGAGATCACAAATAAAACTTTATACGCAAAACAGATATTGAAGGAAATAATTTTTTAAATTTTATGTTAAATTTCTTTTGATAAACGATGTGATATGATTTATTTCATACATTTTATGAATTTTAATAAAATAAATAATAGAGGAAAATCTATAGCAATCCAGAACATTTTATGATTAAATTATGAGGAAAATTCTAATTTAGTATATTTCATCGGACCGCGTAAATATTTGATTACATTTTAGTTTTTTATAGTTTGTCTGTTTTGCCTGAGGATAAATATTCCATTTCTACGTTTTATTATTCATATCAGTTAAATGCTCGTAAATAAAAATATTGATTTATATATTATACTCGACCATTAGTATGCGACAAATAAAATGACACTCCAACGGTATTGAATAAGTCGGAATATGTAAATTAGTTTTATTTCTTTTTATTTTATTTACGGACAAATGTCTTGACTCTTTGTATTCATAACTTCTCTACCACTCATTCGCTCATTGATTAGAAGAGTTCGCAAATAATTTCTTTTTAGATTTTAAAAAGATAATTATAATGAAAGGAATTGTTTAGTATCCAAAATAATTCTATATGTAACGAAGTAATTATGTTTACATGTAGATATAAAATTTATATTTTATTACAAAAGACAATAGTTCAGTAGTAATTAATATAAAAATAAACTACTATTAATAATTCAACCAAATATTATTTATGCTTCAAGCCGATAAATATATAAATACGGCCCTGATAACTGTGTTTTATTAGCAAGAACTAAGCATGTACAATGTATTTATAACAGGTGACGCAAAAACAGGTACCTATCGACTTCAATTAACAAATGAAATTGTTGCTTTTCTCTGATTGGCCAGTTTTTACCACTCGTACTCATTCTGATCGAACACATGTCACATTACTTTCTATCAGTACAACTTTTATCCATATACGGGCAAACGACCTAAATCAACTATTATCTATTGTATTTTGCCGTCTAACTTCAAACAGACATTGCAGAGAAATATCTGATTAGATATAATTTAATTTTGTTGTGGTTATCCTTGTGTTCTTTTCGATTTTTTATCTAGTTACGTCTTGAGGTAGTTTTGGCAGAGTTTGGAAAGTGCGTGGGTGTCTGTCACAGTCAATCATGCCCCTAATTCAGCCGTTCTTTTTTTTGGTTTATCTTTTACTTTATTGTTTGTTTCATGCTGCTAACATTGTTTGCTTGATTATTTTTATCATTTTATGTTTAGAATACTGTATTCAAAAGTTTTTTGGGCTGGTTTTTATATATAATTTTATAAATCAAATAAATTATTATATCATCTTGTATTTTATTCAAATTCTGGGTGAGACAGTTCTATAAATATCATTTGTAGCGGATTAAGGAGAATATATTCCATTAAATGATGATATTTTATGCGCTATTTTTTATCATAGCAACGGGCCCGAATTTAAAATCGAATCCGATATTATCTATTTCAGGGATAGACAACTTTTTATTCATTGCCGCCACGTGTGACGAATGAAAATTGGAATTCAACGCATCAGGAATTTTCAATTTGTTTGAGGTGGGGATAATTTTTTACCAGTAATAAAAACAAAAGGAACACAATCGAATGTTTATTTTTTTTAATTTTAAAAATTGTTTAAACACGTTTATGAGTATAATTTAATCAATGAGAAATTTGACATTTTTTTGTTTGTTTAATAAATTGCAGAAACATTGGCTGAATATCTAAATTCAATGCACATGTAATTGACATCAACAATTCGAGATCTGCTTTACAAATTTATTAACAAGTTATGTAATGGAAAACTTAAATTCGTCATAATGGAGATTGGCGAATTAATTTCTCACCCTTAATGTATATAGTGACAAATTTTATGATGCGTATTGATATATTCAACTACTAAGAGATGGCGTTAGTCACGATATGTCAAGTTGGTCTCCCTAAGATAATCATTGCTGTCATTTGTATTTCCTTGTTTTATTTTTTGTTTTAGCTGGTAGTGTTTTTATATTAATTTATAAAGAATATATGCTCTATTCCAGTTAAGAATGGAGTAGATGGCACTGTGTATCCGATCGGTTTTACATGCTCAGATTTGTCATCAATAATAAAGTAATTAACAAAACAAATTAATAAATTAGATATTACATGTATTATACCTCAATTGAAATACTTGATTAATTAGAGCCTAATGTCAGACATCTGTCACTACTGTACATAGCGTATTTTTTTATTTTCTCCTTTGTGAACTTCCAAACCAAGTTTGGATTTCGACCAATCAGAGGACAAAAATGATTTGCCCTATCTAACTCTATGATCTATTTTTAACTAGAATGGACTATAGTTATATTTGTAATTTTAGGGTTAGTTTCACTTATCTTTTACCTTTTAGATACAAATTTAAGTATAATATTCATAGATTCTTTTAATAGTGATTGTTTTTCTTAATAGAAATTAGTTTTTTCAGTAGGTATAATATTAGTAAATTATAGTTTTATTACCTTTTTTGTTGTTAATATTAACTTTATTATCATTCATTTTTATAATTTTTTACTAGTACTTATTAGGTTAGTAGCGAACTGTACCTTTGTCGTAGTTCCAATTTTCGCCACTAAGTGCATTCTTATTTAAAAATTCTAATAATACAATTATTATTAATTTTTTAATCTAGAACTATGTTTGAGGTACTATAACTGAATATTTACATTTAAAGGATTATTATTATTTGTACACTATCGTAAAATTGTATTCATTTTGCATTCTTTATATATCTAAATTCAGTATTTATATAAATTTTAGTTGAACCATATGATTCTAAATATAAATTTTTTAAAAAAGAAAAATAAATATATTAAATGAATACTATTAGAATTTATATAGTTTTCGAAATCGAATAATACACGAATAGCTTAGTTTATAATTTGAAAAAGCTATCTCTGTGGCTCCTCCACCACTAACATGTTTGGGGGCCGTGATTTGACGACTGGTAACCGCACTTCACGCGCAAAATATATCACTTACCGAGATCTGCTTCAGCAGAGTGCCACACCCAGTAATGGGTAGAAGGCGTGATGATATATTTATTTATTTATTTTATATAAATTATAAAGAGTTAGTCTTTCTACCTCCGAATCAATTTTTCGATAGTTATCGACGGAATAAATAAAAAAGTATCACATGGTAAAATTTATATTGACTCACATTTTGTAGCATTTTTTTTTTTACTGTTTCAGTAATTGTTATTAGGAACTTTATCCGATAATAGAAAGATTGGTGCTAAAATTATTGTTCAAGTTATTTTATTTCATTTTTATAAATAACAATAGACTTGTCAATTTCACGTTCGAATAATAAAAATAATTAATTATGCGTTAGATAGATTTGAACAGAATTATAAACTTTAGTTTTACTACAAATAAAATTAGAGGTAGGTACTTTTTGTTTGGTCGCTACTCTATACCCGCCACGAATGTGTAACCACCTTCACGCATAATTGACTGAAGTTTGAGCGGTCGTTTCGCTGTCGTAACTTTACACCCCAACCCGAATTCAACCTTTATATTCTCCTTCCTGAATCCTTCGTACCCCTCACGTTCCATTCTTCATTTTCTCCCGAATAAAGATTGTGTTTTCGCCCGGATATGGTTCACATAATAATTTACTTCGCGAGAAATTGCCCAAAGAAAGTCCGAACTTGTGCTTTATTATTTATATAATATTTATACAGTCGTTATTGCGTTCTTTTAGGGTTATACATTTGGAAAGGTAAATTTCTGAATTAATAACAAGTACAATTTGGCCTTTCTGTTCATCAGATAAAAAATTTCTTGCGTGTTATTTACAAATGTGTAGATTTGTGTTACATTTTTTTAATTTACCAGTGGAAACGTTGATATAACAGATTATGATTTAATTTTTAAGCCGATTAAAATTTCGAAACTTTTTTCTCTGTCTAATAAATTTGTGAAGTTTATATACCCTCAGATCTGTACTAATTAATTTCGATACTGTTTCCACTTTCTAGATAAGAATTTGTTTTTTAAGATTTATTTATGATCCGCTAATAATTAGACTATCTGTTAATGAACGATATATTAAACAAACTTATTTCATACAGAAACCGTAGAATATTTAATTCATCATCAAAACTTACATTTGACGTTTTACCTTAAATGGATTTTTTCGCATTGATAATTTAACAGCAATATAAACTATTTCGTATGACATAAAACTTAGGTTTACCTGTTATTTGAAGCATTTAAAAGATAATAATTGAAGATCGATTTTCAGAGCGGAAAATTTATATAATATGCTCATATCATCTACATGTTTAGTAGAACAGCTTTAAATAATTTCAGGCCAAAATGGGCTGCTATACTATAATCGAAATAACAAGAATTAATGATAAAAACGTAAAATATATATTGAATTAAGACTTTAACGGAAAAAATTGTTAAAAATAATGTTTTATTCCAGAGATTTCAGCGATTAAAAATATAGTGACGTGCTCATTGGCCACTTTTTCGTACTAAAACAATGTAAAGTAGAATGTAATTAACTTCATTGAACCAGGAGGATTTGTTATATTAGTTTACTTTGGTGATGTTCTTTTTACTTACTTACTTATAATATAAATACAAATTGCTCGAAAAAGCATGAGTATTCGCCGAGTGTTTGTAGCTCAATTGATTAGAGCAGTCATCATGCGAATGAAAGGTTCTGGTTTCGAATCTCGGCGAACGCTTATAAATTTTTCAAAAATTATTTCTAACAATTACGAATTGGCTATATGTCACTAAATTATTTCTTATACTATTACGAGATTCTTCTTGGGATTACCCACTGCAATCTAAGTTGTTATTTGTAACGAATTGACGCAATCCATGTCACTTTACAAATTTCATCAACTACAAATTGCACGAAAAAGCATGAGTATTCGCCGAGTGTTTGTAGCTCAATTGGTTAGAGCAGTCATCATGCGAATGAAAGGTTCTGGGTTCAAATCCCGGCGAACGCTCATAGCTTTTTAAAAAATTATTTCTAACAATTACGAACTGGCCATGTGTCACTAAATTATTTCTTCAACATATTCAGATTAGTTTTCAAGAACTAAATTGTATATTATTTGCATTCTTTGAATGCAACTAGTTTAGTATCACTGAGAGACATTTGACATCACAGCTCAATACAAAACTTCAAAAAATCGTATCTCTTCTAATATAAAGAATTTTAAATCTGCGTTATAGTTTATCATGTAGTAAAAAAAGAAAAAATAAATACATAGACGCCCATTCTTTAATTTTATGTAAATAAACCTAATCTCTTTGTCCAAATTAGAATAAAGTTACCGAGTTCATTTTAAATGTCACTCAAGTTTTTATAAAGACTGCGTGTTTAAAAAACCGTAGTTAGGGTGTGGAAACTGTTCAGTTAGAAAAAACTTCGGTGGTTGAGAGGCACAGCAGGTCACGACCCCTGACATTCGCGTCACTGTGGACCCTCCTCCTACGCCGGGCCTGTATACGCCCCTCGCACAATCTCCTCTGCGTTTGCAGCTTCTCATTGCCCCAGTTTCTCAGGAAGGAGAATGTTCGTGTCGTACGTTCGTAGCCCGTACCCTGGGTTCTTGCTTGCATACATATAGGCACAGATCTAAGGACGTGACTCGTGAATAGATTAAAGACGCGTAGGCGATTGGTGATAGCTTGACACCCTGATAGAGGAGATTTAAAGCTGGGATTGTCTCGATGAAATTTTAATAGGGTTATTTTACAACAAAATTACCTGTGATGAGATTACGTAGGATTTAGATTCGAGCAAGTTCCGGAATGAGTTATTAATGGATTTTGTTATTCAGCCTAATCTTTTTTTTTGCTTTGAGGCACTGACAAAATACGAGGGTAGGGTGAAAAGTCCATGAAAAATAAATCATATGGCGCCACAATCGCAAATCTCATGTGACATTTGTGATGCATCATCATTAACTAGAACGCATGAAAATTTTCAGACTGATATGTCATTCAGTTCTGTTTTGACACCCATCGAAAGCAAATTTTTTTAAAACATGGAAAAAAGTGAATTTCGCGTCTTGATTTTTATGTAGACAATTCTCATTAACTTTATACATCTTCTCTTTGTCTCGGCATCCTTCATTTTCAACAGCTTTTCTTACTCTCTGACCAGCAGTTTTTTGTGACAGATCATTTTGTAAATGATCTAAATCAAAACAACCGGTTGTAGATTTATGTTTGTATTGGGAGTTTACATCTACTTATTTATATGAGGGCAGGGTGAAAAGTCCCTGAAAAATAAAACAGATGGCAAACAATCGCAAATCTCATGTGACATTTGTGATGTACCATCTTTAACTGGAACGCATTAAAATTTTCAGAATGATATGTCATTCCGTTCTGTTTTGACACTCATGGAAAACAAGCAACCTTGAGATTTTTGAAAACATGGAAAAAAGTGAATTTCGCGTCTTGATTAAACATTATTTCTTGCGTGGAAAAAATATTACGCAAACCAAGGCATCGCTTGTTAAACATTATGGGGACTCCTCACCATCGATTGGAACGATTCACAAGTGGTTTACTGATTTTCGTTGTGGTAGTATGACCACAAAGGACGCCGAACGTTCTGGTCGTCCAATTGAGGTTACAACGCCAGAAATCGTCGATAAAATCCATGGTATGATATTGGACGATCGGCGAGTTAAAGTGCACGAGCTGGCTGAGGCTATGAGCATCTCAACCGAACGGATACGGAACATGTTGCATAAATTTTTGGATATGAGAAAGCTATCTGCCAGATGGGTGCCGCATTTGCAGGCAACGCACCGGCACACAGGTCCGCAGTTACAATGGCAAAATTACATGAATTTCGCTACGAATTGGTTCGTCATCCACCATATTCTCCAGATTTGGCCCCCTGCGATTTTTATCTATTTCCAAACTTGAAGAAATGACTCGGCAGAAAGAGATTTGGCTCCAACGATGAGGTCATCGTTGAGACAAACGTCTATTTTGAAGGATTGTCAAAATCGTATTATTTGGAAGGGATCGAAACATCAGAAAAACGTTGGATGAAGTGTATCGAGCAAAAGGAGATTATGTTGAGAAATAAAATATGTTTTGACCAAATAAATCATTTCTTGTTTAATTTTTCAGGGACTTTTCACCCTGCCCTCTTATACGCAGACTTCTAATGGCAGCGCTTTTTATCAATGAAATTTGTAGTTCCGGACGAGTTTGTATCGTAGCGCTAATGTCGATTTAGTTCGCAATACATACACAATTCATTTGAAAAGGAATTAATTCATAATTCAAAATTAATTATAAATACAAAAATTGTAATTTTTTGTTTGTGAACCCGGGTTCGATTCCCGCAGACGACAAACAATTTTCACCACTTTTACACTATCCCTGTGGCTCCCCTCCACTTACCGAGATTTGCTACGGCAGAGTACCAGATTCAGTGATGGTATTTATTTATTTAGCTAGTCAACATTAGTGCTCAATAAGAATGCGAACCAAGTGGCGAAATTTTAAACTATTACAAAGGAGCATTCTTATGAGATTTATGTGCTGTTACATAAGATGCTACTGTTTCAATATTGTTTGCATATTTATTTTAAATGTTTTTGAAGAAAATTTAACTTCTAATTTCATCTTTATAATTTTTTGTTTCCGTAGGTACAAATTAATTGTTATGTTATGTTGTATACTTCATATGAAATAGAATAGCAAATTTGTATGACTTTTGTAGGTTATTGTATAAAATATAATTTTCTAAAAAAAAAACTTTAAAATGTAGACGGTCTTATTGTGTACCTGAATGTAAATTAACTGCGAAAAACAATTGAACAGTTAAATTCCACACATAACTAGTTACTAAATTACATATCTAAACTGAAAAATTAAAATTAATATACCACTAAAATTAACATAACAAGAAACACTGAACTATCTACCTAAATTAATCATAAAAAACTTAGAAAATACTTAAAATATAAGAAGAAAATAAAGAAATACAGCAGCCTGCAATGTCACATTTAAAGAAGTCAAACAAATGTGCTCCGTTATTTAATTGTTGACATATGGGTTTCAACGTCATTTCTTATTAGTAAGATATCCCAATACAAACTTGTCCAGAACTACAAATTTCATTGATAAAAAGCGCTACCATTTGAACACATCTGGTTAGACGTCTGTGTATATATTTTGTCTGTGATTGAGATAATTTTCTTGAATTGAAAGCCGTCATTATTTATAAATTATTTCTGCGCTGAAAATCACTGCCGTATCTCACCTACTAACAGTTAATGAACATTTGATTAACTCTATTATTATTCCGTGTTGAAATAATTGATATATTCGAGCTATTTAATAAAAGTAAGGTTGTAGATAGTTACATTTGAAGTTAGCGTTAGTTCTTCAAACTTCGTATTATTCTCTTTGCCGTCTTAAAACTATTTAAAGGTTTAATAATAACTATTCAAAACGGAATTAAATTTTAAATTAAATATCTGTTTTACGAATATGGCTGTAAAATAATTAAAATTTAAATTAAGTACAACACGGCTAAGTTCTTGAAATTAATCTAGATTAATTAGACAAAGTTGGATGTAAATAAGCACTATTTGTACAAGACGGTATAACAAAAAATATTGGCCGAACTTACTGATTAATATAATATACATCAACCGAAATTTGTAATTACAGATCTGCTGTACTCAATATTGTTTAGAAACGTAAAAACATAGACCGTTAACTTGTATAACTATTTTTAGATGTTAACATTAGTAAATACTTAAAAAAAATTATTAAAAATACACTATCACGTCTTTTTACCCATTACTGAGCGTGGCACTCTACCGAAGCAGATTTCCGTAAATGCTATATTTATGCGCGTGAAATGCGCTTACCAGGCGTCAAACCACGACTCCTAAAGTTGTTAGTGGAGGGGGAACCACAGGAATAATTTTAATGTGGTGAAAATTGTTTCTAGGCTGAAAGAACCGAATCCGGGTTTTCAAATCCGCAATCTGAGTCGATAACTAAATATTATATTTCTTTTATTTTAGTTATTATCCTAAAAAATTATTAAGGAACGTTTAACAGCAATATATACGATATAGTTAGCCAAGTTGTCAACTACTAGTTAGTCTGCTGTATTGGCGTTCATATTAGCGATTATACTGTTTCCTAATTTTAATTATTGGTTTTCATATATTTCAAAAAAATATGGTATTCATGCATTTGGTTATTAATCTCTTACAGGCAGATTCATAAAGCGGATTAGCGCTAACACCATTTTTTATTTCGTTTTTAACTCTCTTTTCAATGTACGAAACAAGTTTATTTTAACTTGAGTTAAAAAGATAGTTAATTAGCATCAAATTTAGTTCATTTCTTTAATCTGTTTTAATTCGAAACAGAGTTATAGATAATATTAAAAACGGTGTTAGCGCTATCCGTTTTGTGAAGCTGCCTGTTAAAATAGATTTCCAATTGAAAATTCTTCAATATTTTACCTTTTATATTACAATATATGAATAGTGTATAAAAATATACTCATGTATAAAATTAGTTTTTAACCGGGCGGACTATTTCGTCATCTGTTGAGCGACCAAATAACTTACCCTCAAGCGCTGCAGTCGGTTTTTTTGTTCACATTTTCTATCAAAGTTACTAAATTTTAAATCGAGTTAGAAACTTTAAAAATTGTAGTTTGTAACCATTTTAAATTGGAAGTATAATTAATTAAAAGTACATTTTTAAAAGTTAATATTACAATACACCCACATGCCACATATTTTTTTATTCTAATATTAATATTTAATTTGTTAGCTATTATTATTTTCTATTTGCAATTTTCTTACTTTATTACCGTATTTTTCGGACTGTAAGACGCCCCTCAAATTTATAAGATTTTAATGTTACTTTCGGATGATAATTTTTATTTATTGTTAACATAACTCGTACATCTTCACTCTCGGTACTATAACTCGTCTTGTTAATGTCACCGTTCGTATTACTTTCGTCTGAACTATTGTTGTCACTCCTTTAAAAAACTGCGTCATCTTCAGTACCATCTATAGCATTACTTATTCCGCATTTTTTAAATGGCTTTATAATCGTCTCTTTCACAGCTTCCCATGAATTTTTCACCCAGGTACAAAGTTCTGAAATTGTTGGTTGTTTCATACGTCCTGTTGCGGTGACATCATGATTTGGATTTGCCATCCATTTATTCCACTCTTCTCGCATAAAATTTTTAATGAATTTAGAGACGATTTATTGAAAAACATATTTTAATGTTACCTTCGGACCATAAGACGCATCCAAAATTTGAGTCCATTTTCTATGTAAAAAGGTGCGTTTTATAGTCAGAAAAACACGCTACAACATAATTATTTTCGATTGTAGTTGATACGGGAGCAGGGTGAAAAGTCTCTGAAAAATAAAACAGATGGCGCCACAATCGCAAATCTCATGTGACATTTGTGATGTGCCATCTTTAACTAGAACGCATTAAAATTTTCAGACTGATATGTCATTCAGTTCTGTTTTAACATCCATCGAAACAAGCAACCTTGAAGATTTTTGAAAACATGGAAAAAAATGAATTTCGCGTCTTGATTAAACATTATTTCTTGCGTGGAGAAAACATTACGCAAACCAAAGCCTCGCTTGTTAAACATTACGGGAACTCCTCACCATCGATTGGAACGATTCACAAGTGGTTTACTGATTTTCGTTGTGGTAGTATGACCACAAAGGACGCCGAACGTTCTGGTCGTCCAATTGAGGTTACAACGCCAGAAATCCATGATATGATATTGGACGATCGGCGAGTTAAAGTGCACGAAATGCTGAGGCTATGAGCATCTCAACCGTATGGGAACGGAACATTTTGCATAAATTTTTGGATATGAGAAAGCTATCTGCCGGATGGTGCCGCATTTGCTCTCTGTTGACAACAAGCGCGACCGCAGTCGTCATGGCAAAATTGCATGAATTGCGCTACGAATTGGTTCGTCATCCACCATATTCTTCAGATTTGGCCCCCTGCGATTTTTATCTATTTCCAAACTTGAAGAAATGGCTCGGCGGAAAGAGATTTGGCTCCAAGGATGATGTCATCGCTGAGACTAACGCCTATTTTGAAGGATTGCCAAAATCGTATTATTTGGAAGGGATCGAAAAATTTGAAAAACGTTGGACGAAGTGTATCGAGCTACAAGGAGACTATGTTGATAAATAAAATATGTTTTGACCAAATAAATCATTTCTTGTTTCATTTTTCAGGGACTTTTCACCCTGCCCTCGTACTAGCAGATTTAATTGGTGATGATGTAGTGCGCGACATTGCAAGTTATTTTTGCAGGAATTTCTGTGTGCTAATTTGTTAGTATAATCAAACATTGTCAACCCTGAAAATGACACTTTGTTTTGTAATAAAAGGTACGTTGATCTTTTAAACTGATACATATATAAATTCTTGCATAATTACTGTTCTAGTTCTAAATAATGAAGGCCGAAAAAAGAGCAAAATTACCAACAAACTGATTGTGAAAACGATGAAAATAAAGTTTGAACATCTAGTTTTGTTGTTACATTACGTTAAGATCAAATCAAACGCAGAGTATTTTATTTACAGTTTCTATTTAATCGTGGCGAACGCGGCTTGCATTTAAAATTGGAAATTCTCCTAAGTCGAAGCACAAATATAGATGCATTTTTGTTCTTATTTATAGCGCACCTCTTCGATTCTAAGTAGCTATCAGGTAATTACATCTCTCGCTTCGTTAATTGGCGGAACTTGTTATCTTCGCGCTGAAAATTCCACTTTCAAGCTAATCTGTTTTGATACGATGTTCTACCTACGATCGGAGTTAAAATACGATTTTAGAACGAGCTGTAAATACTTTATCTTTTAGTTAATATTTATAGCATCGTATGCTAAACTGAAATAAAATTCAATATTTTTATTAATAATGAAATATGAATGTACGAGCAGATAAACAGTTTATTTTTCAATTTTATGCCGATCAGTAAAATTGAAATAAACAACGAAAATGCTTGAATAATAAAACATTTTAATTGTTCATTTATTCTACTAATGCGCGACTATCGTTTGACTGTTAAATATTAACTATCAGCAACATAAACTGTATGTATTTGCCAATATTTCACAGAATGGTGATTATGACTGAAACATGACATGAACAAATTGACACAATTAGGCTAAAATTACGTAACATACCCTCTCGAAATGGTGAATAATTTATAGGTATTTTAATTTTCCTTTTCGTGTTGAAAAACAGCTCTGGATTCTGGTACTCAATTTTAATGATTCTTCAATTATAATTTATGAATTCACGATAAGGTGACCAGACGACCTGCTAAATGGTTTTTCCTGCATAATAATAAAGCCCTCCTTGTTTCCTGTTTTGAACAAAATTGTCGTTATGTTCACTTTAATTAAATTATGTGCTTTATGGCTCAGTGGTATAGAGTCGGCCTGTGCATCCTAAGAACCCTGGTTCGATCTCTACAGCCGACAAACATTTTCACCAATTTAAAATTACCCCTGTGGCTCCCCCATCACTAACATCTTTGGGGGCCGTGATTTGATGGCTGGTAACCGCACTTCATGCGCATAAATATATCACTTACCGAGATCTGCTTGGGCAGAGTGCCACATCCAGTAATGGGTAAAAGAAGTGATGGTATATACATCTTTGTAAAATTTGTACCAAGCGTTAATTTGGTAACAATTCTTTGTTTACTAATCTAAATGTTTGTTTCAACCAGACGGTACGTATGAATTCTTCTTTACACTCTTATTGCTTCACAAATTGCTTTAAAAAAAAAGTTTCACATTTTTAAAGTTGTAGAAAATAAAATCTATAATGGGCCTTTCAAGACTTTTTTGAATTTTTTATATATTAATCTACGTAATAAAATAATTATACCTAAATTTTTTATTTTTTTTTAAACTGGTATTAAGCATGATAAAAATATTTAAACTTTCGAAACAAATGAATATGACGTAGTTGCATCTTAGCTTAAAGAGAGACAGATAAGACAGAGATAAATAACACGTAACTTGTCGTTGTCAGTAGAATCCTCAGACAAAACATAACTAGACGGATAACATCGGCGTTTGTTGTGAGTCAGAAAGGGATAGAATAACTGGTTGGTGAGGCGGGTGCGCGGCAAGGAGCAACTTGCATAACATCAAAGTGTACTCGCTCCTTGCCGCGCACCCGTCGGACCCTCAAGTTATTCCATTCCTCTCTGCTTCACAACACTGCATTGACTTGAATACGACATAATTCGTCTAGTATTATATGTCATTGGTAGAATCGTAGAATGCTGAATGCTTATTTCTTCTTCGTCTTCTTGAGCACCGACAAACGTTTCAGACAAAGCTCTGTGATTGGCTTAATGCAACTACGTCATTGCAATATGGCAGTGCGAACGTTTTAAATTGTTCAACTTTAACTTTCATATTTCAGCAATAAAGATATCATTTATGGTATGATTTTATATTGTATTAAATATGATGTACAGTCAAGAATTTATTTTAATAAATATATATATTAAAAAGCACTAACACTTGAATCCCCCATTATTCAAAAAAAAATTACCTTTTTGAAATTATATTGTGGCGCGAAATTTTTTTTTGCAGATATGAATGAAATTTGTCGCACGTTAACATTGCACAGTCATACGCATCCTGCTAAAATATGAAACACATTCATCGTCTGTGAACAAATATATTCGCTTGTAAAGTTGAGTTCTTATACACGGGGCTTATGGTGGTCATCACTCAGAATAGAACATATTTGGTTTGTGTACTTCTAAAATTTTGCAGTTTCATTTGAGAAACTAGTATGACGTTCTAGAACTATCCATGTATATTGTATCAGAAGAAGAAAGTTTTTTATCGTTTAGTAATGGATATATAGCCATGCAATGTCTTGTTTTTAACGAAAAATTAAGAATCCTAATTTATAATGGCAACACCACACTGTAGTATGGTATTTGAAAATTCACTAGACCAACAACCTGTTAACAATCCATGATATTCAAATCATAATAGGTATAAAACACTTATTTTATTCAATTTTTATATTTTTTTGAGCGTCAGTTTCGCCACTCGACAACCGATGGCGCCACCGTCACACTAGTACTACCTTAACAATTCTTGCAGTCAGTTGTGTATGTGTTTATCACGCTGTTGTATTGAAGTTTTGAGATTATACATCCCACGGGCCGACTTTAGCAGCTCGGCTATCTGTATAACTGTACAATTGCGGCGTTTGTTTCAAGTAGAGATGTCATCTAATGGGAGTTGTAAGTTTTAATTGTTTTAATCATTATACTGAGTTGTATCATTTACAAACTCAAATGTTATGTTTATCGTATCGTTAACAATATCTATGGTTTATTTTTGTTAAAATTAATTCGCTTAAATTTTCATTGATGATAATTGTACTATTTAAACAATAGTAGTAGACTAATATAAATACTGCATATAAGTTAAAAAGAAAAAACCGCACAAAAAAAAGAAACTAGTTGAACAGAATAATTTAAGTGTGCAGCAGACATGCAGTGCTTTATTCCATGTCGACAATGCAGAATCGTATTAACACAAAAATCTAATCCGCACAAGGACGTTGATTTATTATTAACAACTGTCCGTTTTATACCATTCATGTTCATTATCATGTCTTTCACTAAATTAACGAAGATGATTTTAAAAAATAATGAATAGAGTTTATCTTTCATTATCATCTTAACAAATCCTTGATGGAAATAAGGAAAGGAAGTTTTCGAAACCTTATTAGTTTATAGACAAATGTAGCTGAGCGTTACACAACCTAGCGGCAATTTTTAGAACTACTGTATCCAGGATTCATTTTGAACTGTATTATACATATATTAGATACAGATATTTAGCTCAGTGGTATGAAGTCGGCCTGTGGATCCTGAGAACCCTGGTTCGATTCCCACAAACGACAAACAATTTTCATAATTTCAAAAAAAACTACCCCTCTGGCTCCTCCACCATTAACATCTTTGTGGGCCGTGATTTGACGACTGGTAACCGCACTTCACGCGCAAAATATATCACTTATCGAAATCTGCTTCGGCAGAGTGCCACACCCAGTAAAGGGTAGAAGGCGTGATGATATATTTATTTATTTATTTTAGATATTTTGAAATATTTTCGGTATGTTGATAAAATATATAATCTAGAACGATTATTACTATGTACCAGGATGCAAAAAAACATCCAGATATATCTTTTCATGTATTGCCAAAGAAAGAAACACAAAAAGTAAAATTTGAGACAAAATTTAGGGTTACCGAATTTATAGATAAGCATGCAGTATGGATTATGCGATTAAAAATAGGAAAAAAAAGTTAATGGTACGGTAGTATGTTCCCTACATTTCACCAAAAATTATTACATTATTATTTCAACTTTTTCACATGTAAAAGAATGCTACTCGTATTACAGGAATGTTTACGTTACCATGAATACGTCTTAGGACCAAAAATAACATTTTTACGACAATTGTCATGTGATGATAAATAATAAAATAATAACATTTATTACTTTCTGCAAACCCTATGTTTATGCGCAGCGACAAAGACAGAGACTGAGATTAAAACAGTAGCTGGAAACGCTCAGCTTTATGTAATGACAAACTCTCAAGGTTATGTCGAAAAACTAAAACTAAGACCATGTTAAGAAGTGGAAACAAGGCTTTAAGAGCTCTATGCTATAGGTATATACGAGTATGTAAGTACATACAAAATTCGGTTAAATTAGATAAAACGGCAACAATTTCTGAATTATCTAATAAGGAAACATTTTTATTTGTTTAGATAGATAGAGAGAGACAAGAATATTGATTCTAAAATTTCTGAGATGTTTAACATTTTCATGTAGATTTCGCAGGCGTATTCAAAATTTAATTATCTTATGTAAATCATTTTCATGTTATCAATATTAACTTTTATTTTTAAATACCTTACAAATAATAACAAGAAATGTAGAATAATTCATATAACCAAATGGGTGTTTATACTGGTTTTCAATTTACCGTACAAGATACATTTTGTAAAAAATAATGTAAAATGCACGATTAAACAAAACTAGTCTAGCCGCAAGGCTTGAGCAGTCTTGGTCTCGTCTCGACACAACTTTTGTTTTATTTCTTTTATGTAAAAATTCATTTAAAAATAAGATTAATTTCAATTTCGGTGTGAAAATTTTGCGTATATTGCAAGATTCTAAAATTGTCTCATGACGTCATACAAATTGCAGTAGGAATATATCCAATACTTAAATTTATAACATTATCACGCCTTTTACCCATCACTGGGTGTGGCACTCTGCCGTAGCAGATTGTAGGAAGTGATATTTTTTGCACGTGAAGTGCGGTTACCATTGCTCCAAAGATCTTATTGGTGGAGAAGCCACAGTAGTTTAAATGTGGCTTAAAATTTGTCGGTCGCAGGAATCGAACTCGGATTCTCAAATCCATAGGCCAACATGCTTCCACTGCTATTCCATCTAACAGAATACATAGGCCGTATTTGTTTGGGAACTTTGGGTTCAACCCTAAACTAACCTAGAACTAACTCGTGTTACTTCCAAATAAATTATGTATCTCAAGTGTCAGTTGTAAACATTAGCGGTAAATTTAAAATCTGAATGCATGTTCGAAGCGACATCTGCTTAGTTTTATTTGTGTGTTTAATTGCGCTTTTAATTGGATGTTTTAAGTCATCTTTATATTTTTTATATGTAGTCAAAAAGCAAATAACGTCAGAATCTATCCATTTTTTTATAATTTTGTCATCAGCAGTATCAAAATAATTTATTTCGGAGTCGCAATTATCTGTTATAATATTACTCTCTGTGACTACTATATTGCAAGAAACACATACTGCATATTACTTTTCCATCAGCTGCATAAATAATAGTTTTGTATATTTTTTCAGAAAATTATTATAAAATTATTTACGTTTTTCATAAAAATAGCTTCTAACCTTTCTAAACTATTACAAATCGCGATGCCGCCACGGATAATAAGGAACACAAGTTGAGTAGAAAGGAATAGCAAACGGGTTCAACCTGCCAATCCGCTAAAATAGCTGGAGCAGTAGAGTCAGTACAAGATCAGTTCTGGGTTACTCAAAGCGTGCCAATTAAACAAAAGTAACCTATCGGGTTACTTAAAAAATCCCAAATAAATACGGCCATAATAAGTTGTGAAACTTAAAAATTCGCGACTTGAGATCGAGACGAGACTGATCTTAAGTCTCGCTTCGTCTCGCGGCAGAACTATGAATCATAAAACAAATTTATGCCAACATTTTATACATTTTACTTTAAAAGTAAACACTGACGCCGAAGTACGTATTAAAATATTCAAAATGCTGGAGCTGAATGTTTGCTTACATAATACGCGTGCAAATATGTTGCACAGCTACGTATATCTTAGGTTACTTTAAATACAATAACAAATTGTAAACCTGTCAGAACTCTTTTTAAAAATGGATGAAATTCGTTAGAACATATATATTTAATTTATGAATATGATTATTGAAAATTTGCAATAAGGCATATTCAGCACGAGTGTGACGATTCCACGAGTGCAGAATAGCCAATCAAAACATGTTCCAGACTATACTTTCTCTACTACTACAAATTTAGTTGAACTTAAGAAAACATAACCAAGAAAAAACTTTAAATAAAATAATATTTTTAATATTTATACACTGATGAGAAAAAAAAACGTTTAAAAAAGGAATCAAATAAATGATCCAGGAGTATTGGATAAAATGGCTTTATTGAAGTAGTTAAATTATTAATTAAATAATAATGACGACGTTTCGAACACTAGTCTATGTTCATTATCAAGTCCACTAATAACCACATGTACAGTAACTGTTTTGACTCTGAGTAATGCTCACTGCATACTCTTTGTAATAATTTATAATTTCTATCAACATGTAACTCAACGTAAATTTATTTTTAATTTTTTATTTGTTCTTGTAAATAACCACATGTGGTTATTAGTGGACTTGATAATGAACATAGACTAGTGTTCGAAACGTCGTCATTATTATTTAATTAATAATTTAACTTCTTCAATAAAGCCATTTTATCCAATACTCCTGGATCATTTATTTGATTCCTTTTTTAAACAATATTCTCGGCTTACTAACTTCAAAATTCAAGAAAAAAAAAAACGAAACACTTAATGTTCGTGAAATTTCCCCAAAAAAATGTCTATTTGTGAGATCTGTACGGTGCTAAGAAAAATTTGTGAACTCGATTCACCATCAGGATAATAAAGTTTATTCAATTCCCTACAAAAGACGCAAAAAATGAAGTGTCTACAATGATTTGACACAGAATTATGCGTGTTTATGAGTCTTTTTTAATGATTTTTAACTGCTACTAGATGTCGCCACGCGTGGCTATTCCCATGGCCAACTTCATTGAATTGCGCTACGTTTATTATGGCCGTTTCATTTCATCATTTTGCCATATAAAAATTTGTTGTGAGTTTTTTACAGTTTTGGTACGTCAAGTATTGCCATCTAGTGCTTTTTATTTCTATTAACGGAAAATGACAACGCTGTCAAGTTACAAAAATAACCTTAAAATATTTGAAAACTGAAGTTTATGTGATCAAACCAAATACATTTAATGGAACCGGGTATTTTATTTATACATTCAATATTATTAAATATTATGACTAGGATTCTGATTTTTCGACTAAAGTAACTAGCAAGTCTAGACTAAGTGAATTTCGCTTGGCAACGTAGCATTATCTGTCACTTCAGATAAATAATGTCGCCATATTGTCTACCTATTTAAAATTTTTGAAGTGTTTATAGGTCAAAAGAAGGAAGTATGATTGAATTATTGGTGCCAACGGTTAGTATTTTACTGTAAAGATCGTATGATAATAAATATGCAATGACTAGGCTTGTTTTTAGGATTTTTTCAATCAATGCAATCGGCAGTATTTTCAAATTTAGTTGCGACGTATCTCGTTAGAGGCGCTAGTTGACGTACCCGCTCTGTAAATTTGAAACTAGGAATTTTAATGACATATGAAACGGCCATAATAAGCGTAGTGCAATTCAATGAAGTTGGCCATGCTATTCCAACACTAGTGAAAGAATAATGCTACAATTTTGCAGAATGTATTCATTCTATAATTGAAAATTATACAAGAATGGTATTATTCTATAATAGTCGTAGAGAAAAGTATTCTGGAATGTTTGACATTCATATGAATCAATATTGAATAATTCGTACCCAATTCTGAATGCAATAACCAAACCTAACCACAAAATCACCGTGCACAATTTCAATTTCTGCCCTCATCAGTCTCAAACAAGTCATACCAAAGTGGTTAACCATTTCACTCGCTCAAATCACTGCCCTGTGTCTCTCACCCTCTGAACAGCCCTCGCACCACCGGACCACCCCGAGTTCGTAACTGGTGACTGTGACGTGTCCGTTTGGAATAATTGATGCGTCGTTCACCAGTAGCGCACCGAGTAAAGCAACGCCGCATGTAGTGCGAGAATCGATCTGTTATGGTAATTCCGTAGTAGAGGAACGGGTGAACGTGGAAGTGTAGATGTTTTCTTGTGTGAATGTTGTTCTGGGATGGTGTGGTGATGACGGAAGGTGGATTTAGATTTTCTAGATTGGTTCAGATTTTTTAAGATAGTTAAGTTTAAAAATGTTATTGTTACTTAAATATCAACATGCCTTTTGTATACTAGAGGCCGGTATTATTGACAACTCAAATTAACTATAGTGGCGCTGCGTTCGCCTTGCTTTGGTAGGATAAATGGTTTGTTTACATTATAATGGCTCGTTTCCATGCATCCGTTGCAGTGGATACAGCGCTGCGCACTGCACGACGGACGAAAATATAGGCGTTCACATGCATCCGTCTTTTTGTTTAGTTATAACCTAAAAAATGTCGGCTAATAATATATTTATTATTTCATATTTATATTTCAAATATGTTAAAAGGCAGCGAATGAAGTGTTCCCGCATCGTTAACAAAATTTTACCTATAAATTTATAATAATCATTAACCAAATGCAAAGTATTTCTTTAAAATTCAAAATATATTTACAAAAGACATATGTAGATAATATAAAATAACAAACCAAGCCCTAAATACGCGGTATTTGATATTTGTCACTATTGCTATCTCATATTATATGAGAGAGATGCTTCCGTCATCAAGGTCACACTGCATGGAGTAGAGAGTAGACGAACTCTGTCCGTCACTGCAAGTAGCTTCGCGCCCTTTTTAATTATTCAAATTCAACCAATCAAATTTCACGACGGACGCACTGCAACGGACGCGACGGATGCATGGAAACGAGCCATAATACATATGTTAATGTAGAGCTAGAATGGCCAATTTTGACGATGAAATTAAGTATTGTGCAATTGTTTAAATTCTTGGATATCTTAACATTCGTAGGAAAATTGTATATATTTTTTTAAATTCTGAATAACTCGCTTAATATTAGAAAAAAAGAAGATATATGACTTGATGTTACAAAATATATACTAAATATGGAGGTGCATTAAACTATAAAAAATTGATATACGTTCAATATTTCTTCAAACGCCGTACTATTTGAATAGCCTATTCTGGCCTTATATCAAATATATATTTAGCTTCACAATTACATCATATTTGAAACGATGATACATTCTTGTTTTCTTGAGATATATTGAAATTATATAAATGACTGAAACAAAATTAATAAAGTGTATCATGTATCAAAAACCAATTCGATGACGTAATTCAATTGCCAAGACAATTGGTACGGCCATGAATTGAAGCTGATCTATTGAGCTGCGAATCAGCGCATTTAACATCATTCTTATTTGGCTACACCCACCAAAATTGTAATATAACCTCAAATAATCATATTTTACAAACATATATACAAATGTGTTACCGTGCACAACATTGTTATTATTAAAGTAAAAAAGTATTAAACAAAATAAACTCTCAAACAACATTTTAACTTATCAACAACATTAGGTGATAAATATATTTTGCATTTCTATATTACCGACAGTTTGAAATTTGATGCTTCGTTCTGATTGGACGTTGCACTGAGCGGTGTAGCGCAAAACGGACAAAACCTATAACGTTGCAAGTACTACAATCTAATTCTGAATATAAATGGTTGCGTTTGTGTTATTTATGCAATAATTCTGCACTACAATATCGTTGTAGTTCACTGCAATTATATTCTCATATTAGGTAATTATTATTTCTATCGATTTACTTTCTTTAGCGCCTCTGCCGGCAAATTTATGAAATGAAAAAAGCGTACCAGGGTGACAAACTTTTTTTCTATTTTTTCAAATTATGTTGGCAATACTAATGTGTGTGACACCATGTGACTCGTACGGTGATGCATATGCGCATGTGCGCATAAATTGTGACAGTTTTATTGCCGCCAGTTTGAAGTTGACATGAAATCTTTCATTTGAAATGTTGGTCTGTTTACTATTCTTGGGAAAGAAATGAAAAGATATTCCCTTATTAATTAATTAATTCAAATTACAATCCGGGACGCAACAATTGTAACCAGGAATTGGCGCTTAAAATTTTAAAAATTTTAATATATATTTGATTATTAATGTATTGATTATTTATATATTATAAGGGCAGAATCCGATAGTAAAAAATGAAGCATAACTTGCATAAAAAAATTATCATTCATTTACGTTTAGATAAAATGATATTTGACTTTAAAAATACAATTTTTCCCATAAGAATACATTGGTTTCATTTTAGCTGTACTTCCAAGCATATGATTGGTGCATTATGAGCATGCGTACTAAGAGTGTAATATAGTCTATTAGACCTGTAGCTCGTTCGACGAGAAAATACAGTGTGAAATGTATAAAGCGTATTCGATATTCATTATAATTGGCTGGCTGACAAAACGTCAAAATGAAGACAAATTTAAGCTGTACGAAAATCACTTTTGACTTTTCTTTACAAAACCAGTTCAGTATTATAATTCGTTCTTGAATTATACTATGTTATATAATTGAAAAGTCATATAAATCAACTAGGAATTATAATTTTGAGCTGCCCCCGGATCATGTAAATGTGAAAACGATATTGCGTTTTCACTGATCACGTAAAATTAGTCACTCACTACGTTTTCAACTTCCGATATGAAAATATCTTTCGTGCGTTGCCATTGGAAACGTATTCAAAAATAAATATTGATATATTTTTTTAAAGATATTTTTCAATTACTCCTCAAAAAACATCAACTTTATATTGATAATTGAGAGCGTAATTCTAAACTTTTTATAGCAATCGTAGAAAAAAATCAGCCGGCTCTGGCTGTTACATACTTTACTAGACCGTAATTAGTTAAAAAAAAGTAAAAATGTAAACAAGTACATTTATCCAATTCGGTTAAAACTTAAACGGAGTGGGTACAAGAAATGTCAAGTTATTTCACCTTTTGGCCGGAAGACATTGCTTTGGTTTTGCTATACGTGTTTATGAGGTTTATGAGTCGAGTTGAGTGCAACTGTCAAGCATTAGATATTTGATGTTTGTAGTTTGCTTTAGTACTTGCTAGGTAGTTACATTTTACAGTCTGTAAATAATAGATAAAATTCAAATATCATAACTTACAGTTTAAATGCGCAAATTTTACTGCTTATGAGCTCGGTTTTTGGGTACAAGAGCATAATTTTAGCATTACCTGGTCATCGAAAAGCGAATGGTTAATATAGAATTGCAAATTGTAAATTATAATTTATTATATCCGACAACAAATATAGCTTGAAAGCGTAAATTTTATAATTATATTTGCTGTTTCCAGTACAATAACACCAAAAAGTCCAGTTTGTCAATGCAAGAATAAAGTGACATTTAATTCTTCTGTTAGATAAGAAATAAAAAATCGTATTAAAATAATTTGTCACGGCGGAAGGCTCGGACAATAATGGAAGATGGGAAGTTTAAAATGAAAAGTAATAAACCAAGAAATTGAAAAAAATACAACTATTCTTCCCAATTTTCTTTCGTATTTTCGCTCATATCTCAAAAACAATGGGTGATATCAATTTTAGTCACAATCGATTTCCTGGGTCAAATTATATTGTCCTATTGGCATATATTTTGAAATAAATTTTCATCATTTTTTTCCCAATTTTCTTTCAAAATGACATACTAAATCAATTTTCTGGAGGATGATCAGACCTAGTTAGATCGTTTTCCAGGGCCAAAAAACATTAGAATAGGTACCAAGTTTTATTAAAATTATTAGGGCAGATTCCGAGATTGTTGACAGACAAAAATATTGGCGATGTCAAGATAGATGCCACCGCTGAAGCGGAAAAATATTCGAACCAGTCTACTCGGTATTGTACGCTTTTGTTTATCTTTGTTACTTATTTCTAGAGTCATTTAATTAAAGCATACTTTTTAGTAAATATTACAGTATATTACTCGTATATGTTTGACCTATTTATTTTAATAATAATTAATATAAAGAATTGTGTTTTTTACAGTTGTATATACATACAAAAGTAACCTCAAATTGTTTTAGAAAACACAAACTAAAGAATAATAGTTATTTTTATAACAAGTGCCGAAAAAGGCTCGTTACGTGCAAGTGCAGAAGCCGAGTGCGGAAATCTGCACGAGCATGTAACCTTTTTCGGCACGTGTTATAAACAACATTTTTCCTACAACTGTGCGATTTAGTAAATCACTAAAATATAATTAAAATTTATAAAATTTTAATGATATTACATGAGAACGATGTTTTACAGCGTTGCTATGATTTGTTTGTTGATTGCTTGCATATTGTTCTACGTTATTTAAAAATATTTCACAAACGTCAAAATAATTTCTTCAAAATCATCTTGATTGGAATAGTACAGTGAGTGATTCTTCTTTATCATTAACACCTCCAAAGATAATTGAAGCTCCGGATCATACTATGTTGGATCTATTTTCGACAATGACAATCAACCTGCTGCTGGTACTTCTGAAGCTTCCGAAATTGTTACCAATAATATTACTGTTAATAATATGAACAGGTACGGAAGAAATCAATGTTTCTTTAGACACAAAAGTTTCCACTTTACATTATGTCAATATAAGCAACTGTAACAACTGTATTAATAATATACATAAACAATAAATATGATGTATTTCACTTACTCTTTAAATAAAACCATTTATCGATATATTTTACTTTGTTCGGTTCTTTTTATTAGTTGTCTACAGATTAGATATACTGCAAATTAAGGTTACGTTTATAAACGTCAAAATATACTACTGCATATTTACTAGCGCTGGTTCACCGTATCTTTTTCTTCCATAAGCGTCTGTGGTCAAAATATGAATTCCGCGCTCGGCGCGAAATTTAAATCGCTGTCAAAACAATTTTCTTTTGACAGTTACGTAATGAAGCACTTTCCGCACTAGTGTTTCTTTGCTTTCGGAAACGCACTTGGTCTGCATTCATCTACTTTCCATACGTAACCAAGGCAATTATAGTTACGTAATAACAAAGAAATCGCACAGTTGTAGGAAAAATTATTATTCATTGCAAATGTTTTAAAAAGTTTTAAAATTCATACTAAATGTTTAACTTTTGTTTCATTTATTTCCAATAGATTAACAAATGACACTTTTCATTTACCAGATTTGAGAAATCTTTGAAAACTAATTTTTGGCTTCTATTTAACTCGCGAATTACACTCTGGATCACAACAATATTTATTACTCATTGCCAAGAAAAATGGCTCCTAGCTTTCCTGAAAAGTACTGCACTGATTCGATTCAAATTTGGTACAGGCATAGACGAGAACCAATCTTAACATATAGGTATAATAAAGCTGCAGTCCGCCATCTTGAAAGAAAATGGCCACCAGCTATCTTGAAAAGTACTGCACTGATTCGATTCAAATTTGGTATAGGCATAGACGAGAACGCTTCAGTCCGATGCCATTCGAATTCAAACGTTTGCAGCTTCCGGTACGACTCGCATTTGCAATGACCATCAACAAAGCACAGGGACAATCGCTACAAGTGTGTGGACTAAATTTGGAAAATGCATGCTTCTCACATGGACGCTGTATGTGGCATGCTCACGCGTCGGAATACCTTCTGATTTATTCGTGTATGTCCCAAAGAGAAAGACAAAAAATATTGTGTCTCCAAAAGCACTTCAATAAACAAAATTAAACACAAATACTTTCTTTCTTTGAGTTGCAATGCAACACATGCCAGGTACTCGCATTAAATTGTAGGCCACGCGAACGAAGTCGCGGGTAATAGCTAGTATAAAATAAAAAGAATTTTGAAAACAATACCTGATAGGAGGATTCCAAATTTATCCGCCAGATGGAGAGCGCTAGGTTTACATCGCCAGTAAGATATTTTACTTATCTGACAGATGAACTATCTGCCAGTTTATCTCAGCATTGTTAAATGGTCCTAAATTGATATGTAACATTCTAATCACATTAGAGGCGCTACAAAAAAAAATAATAGCATTTGTGTACATATGTAGTTTAGAGATGGGAATTCTAGTTCATTTGAGTGAACTAATTCATTCGTTCTCGTTCACCAACAAGATTAGTTCACTTTCTCTCACAAAATTTTTAAGACTATAATAAACGGAAATCGTATTGCATTGTGATACACGAACGAGAACAAGTGAATTTTTAGGATCTGGTTCTGGTATAATTTGACAGCAAGTATGAAAGAAGAAAAAAATAAAAGACAAAAACAACAATAAAGACAATATCTAAAATAAGAGCAAATGAAAGAAATTAAAAATTACTATTTAAAATTAATATTTGTGACACGAACGAACGAAGTATGAAGTAAGCTTCTCTATTAATTAGGCTCGTTCACTCGTTCACTTGTTCTCCGCTCTCCACTGTCGTTCGACCTCATCGACCATGCCGCCGTACTGGTGAATCATATCCCAATAGTTCGCAGTGAACTAGTATTTAATAAACTCACGAATTAGTTCGTTTCGTTCACTATAAGGAATAGTTCATATGAACTAGTTCGTTCACGAACTACACACCTCTAATGTAGTTCCTTACAAGGTTATAGTGCTTAACGGTAGTAGGATTTAGTTGAACGCATCCTGGTACTACAAGCCTTCGGGGAGCAAGTAATTGAATAGTTTAAATGCACGCGCGCATTACCTCGTAACTTACCACATGCGAGCTCTCTGTTTGCCTCGTCATTTGCCAATGCCATTCCACCGCAAATATTTTCATATGAGCTTCTCTTTAATTATGCCTACATTTAGTTTAATTATCTCGTCAGGGAATAAAAAACTAATTAAATTCCATATGATTTTGCAATCAACTTTCAGTTCATTTTATTAATGTTTTCAGTGTAAACCATGTAATTTTAACTCATCATTTCATTGTGACAAATTTGTATGGTTTCTTTTTTGTAAACTAATGACTTGTATTTTTCAGAATTTGATATTAGTGATGTATTTTAATTAGGGCATTAACGTAAAATGAGAACTAGGTGCGATAAAACGCAAGGTCAGATAATTAAACCACATCCATAAATATTCACAAAGTTTAATATTCATTTGAAGTGCATAAAAGGAAAATTACTGGCTTACAATCGATGTGAACCATACGGATTTGTAAATTAATACGTCTCTATTGGTAGTTACATTTTTATGGACTTGGATCTTTGCCAAACATGAAACGTAGAATTCCTATTTAAAAAGTTTTTGTCTGTTTCTGACGTTTGTTTACATGATACATTCCGTGGACAGAATTATTTTTATGTAGACAATTCTCATTAACTTTATACATCTTCTCTTTGTCGCGGCATCCTTCATTTTCAACAGCTTTTCTTACTCGCTGACCAGCAGTTTTTTGTGACAGATCATTTTTTAAATGATCTAAATCAAAACAACCGGTTGTAGATTTATTTTTGTATTCGGAGTTTACATCTATTTATTTATATATGATCAGATATCAGGAACAGGAATTTTTATTCACGAGTATGTCGATATTCATTTTTGAATTATTTAATAATTATCTACTTACATAAATTTAATTTAATTTATGGGGTGGCTAGCTCAGTGGTATGAAGTCGGCCTGTGGATCCTGAGAACCCTGGTTCGATTCCCACAGGCGACAAACAATTTTCATAATTTCCAAAAGTACCCCTGTGGCTCCTCCACCACTAACATCTTTGGGGGCCGTGATTTGACGACTGGTAACCGCACTTCACGCGCAAAATATATCACTTACCGAGATCTGCTTCGGCAGAGTGCCGCACCCAGTAATGGGTAGAAGGCGTGATGATATATTTTGATATTTATTTTATAAATTTAAAAGATGTAATGATTAATAATTAGCTAATAACTGTACCTTTGTCGTAGTTCCAATTTTCGCCACAATGAGTTTATTCTTATTTTAAAAGCACAATAGGTCATTTTAAAACACGTAACCAAATTGTAAGCTATTTATTTATTTAAAGACCAATTACCGCTGTCAGTGTCATAAATTTTTTATGCTATAAAAATATGTCTTTCTTTTGAGAAAATTAGGAGTAGTAAAGGTTAAAAATAAATATACCTGCTCCTCAATTTATTGAATAACTTGGCTTTGTATTATGAGGTGGCTAGCTCAGTGGTATGAAGTCGGCCTGTAAATCCTGAGAACCCTGGTTCAATTCCCACAGGCGACAAACAATTTTCATAATTTCAAAAACTACCCCTGTGGCTTCTCCACTACTATCATCTTTGGGGGACGTGATTTGACGACTGGTAATCGCACTTTACGTGCAAAATATATAACTTACTGAAATCTGCTTCGGCAGAGTGCCACACCCAGTAATGGGTAGAAGGCGTGATGATATATTTATATTTATAATGCAAAACTGTTTTTATAAACGTACGATGATTGACGATGTTTCGAGAATAATTATGTTTAACAGAAACATGTTAAAAATATAGGTTGCGGCGACACCAGAGTCAAAAAACAATTGACAATTTGAGATTTTACAAATTATGTCTTTATTTTAACGTTTTCATCAGCCAAACAGTATCAGAATAAAAAACGTCATATGCAACCACACTGTAATGTTTTACTGAATAGATGTACCATACGATATTAAAATATTTTAGATTTATAGACTAAAGTTTGATTTGAATGAAACAATATATTTTTCTGAAACCGGCAAAAAAGTGTTAACTTTTTGGACCAATTTTAGTTTGGAAAGTAGATTTTTACCAAAATTATCAAGCAAAGTACGTATCCAAGGCTACAACAAAAATAACAGTCTGCTAAAGTACAAAACAGTCTGGTAAAGATTTTACCTGACTGTTTTGTATTTTACTTGAGTGTATTTTTATTTTTTTTTTTGTAACCTTGGATACGTAGTCTGCTGTCAATATAATTCATATCAAAAAAATATAATCATTCTGAATTACTTATGATTAATTATTGATTTTTACTTACTCAACGAATTAAAATACTGTCGTTGGGCGTCGCATATGTGCAATTTGCTACTCTCGGTTGAAGTATTTTAATTCTTTTTTTTGAGTTTTCGCTGATAGATTTAACTTTAGTGCTTTATTTTGTGCTTCATTATAAAATATCTATATAAACTTGCAAAAATATCCGCGCGCTCCACTACGAATAGTGTTGCCGTGTTCAGATTTTATTTTACTACCATTATGTGTTGCATTTATCGCAGCTTGCAAACAAAGTGGGGATACAGTGGTACAACTGTACTCTCGACAGAACGGCACTGAAAAATTGTATATATTCCACTGGTCTATTACAGTTAGTATTGGTCGGCAGAGCGGTTCATGTAGTACGTATAACTCTAATAGTAAAATATTTCTAAACGCGGTGCCGCTTTATACAGATCCTGCATTCATTTCACATTTTTGAGCTTGGCATGCTGTCGTGTCGATAACAGCAACCGCTTCATCAAGTAAAATATCACTTTCTTGACTTATTATATAATATACTATTACCGCAATATTATACATCCAGTTATATATTTTGTATGGGATGGCTAGATCAGTGGTATGAAGTCGGCCTGTGGATTCTGAGAACCCTGGTTCGATTCCCACAGCCGACAAACAATTTTCATAATTTCAAAAACTACCCCTGTGGCTCCTCCACCACTAACATCTTTGGGGGCCGTGATTTGACGACTGGTAACCGCACTTCAGGCGCAAAATATATCACTTACCGAGATCTGCTTCGGTAGAGTGCCACACCCAGTAATGGGTAGAAGGCGTGATGATATTTTTATATATTTTGTATGCAGCTGTGACAAAAATAAATGTAAGGTAAGCTGCTCCCCCAATAATAAATAAACACAAACAGTATGATGATATAAGTAAATAAATATCTCATTATTTTTCTTTCCAATTTCATGCTTCCCCGTATTTACTAAGGAAATACAATTATCCTTGTCAAGTTGTCAGTCACTACTCCAATATTTATGTTAACTAATTGTTTATTTATAATTATGTCATTGAAATAATATTGAATCAATAGTAAACGATGTTGAAATGATAAAAATAGTATTCTGATGGCAGCATTTAATCAACAGGTCTAGGCAGTGTGTTTCGTGAGTGAGCAAATTATCGCGTTTCCGTTCGGAACTAATAGATGTTGTGCGTTGTAGTGCCTACCGCCTACAACAACTTGTTACTCTCTTCGTGTCTACCAGCGCTTATAACAATGTAATTATCTGATAACAATTGAATCAACACTTGAAAATAGAAAAATTGAAAAAAGGATGTCATTTTTATCTCACGTTCGTCTCTTATTTATGGTGCTCGATGCTGCAATTAATGAATGAGTTGATAATGTTAAATATAAAATGCGCTTGACGTAGGTAACAGTCTGGCGATAGTGACTGTCAATATTTTCATGTTTTGCGGTAGTATATCATCGAGATTTGCTTTCGAAATACCCTATTATATATCAAAATCAAAAATATTTTGTTTAATCAACTTATTATTAACTTACTCATGTTAGATTTGAAATACAATATATTTAATTAATTTAGTATGATCTGGTTTTATTAATTAAATATAGGATTACACAGTTAAGACCAAATGTCAAATTGTTCACTTTTGGTTGAGGAATATTCTCTTTGGTAACGTAATATTTTTACTTCTTCTGCCAATATAAGAGAAATATTATTAATCGTTATTTTTAGGCATTTAGGGATTTTAACGAATCTTCATAATTTTAGAGTAAAATTTGTACTGAACTTAAATTAGCAAGTTTAAAAAAAAGTCAATGTGTATATTGATATTAGTTTAACTATTTTGAACGTTTATTATTTCATAATAACGTTGGTCTTTTGGAATAAAATATAATATTTTAAAATTTCAATTCATTTATGAACTATACCAATGAATTCTAGTGTTAAATAAAAATAAATTTGTATTTGATAAAATATAAGTAGACTAAATGGGTAATGGCTCAGTGGTGTCAAGTCGGCCTGTGGATCCTAAGAACCCTGGTTCGATCCCCACAGCCTACAAACATTTTCACCAATTTAAAATTACCCCTGAGGCTCCCCTACCACTAACATCTTTGGGGGCCATGATTTGACGGCTAGTAACCGCACTTCACGCGCATAAATATATCACTTACTGAGATCTGTTTCGGCAGAGTGCCACACCCAGTAATGGGTAAAAGGCTTGATGATATATTTATTTTTATTTTTTAAATATAGAAATAGATTGTAACGGGCCGATATTGCTGAATATGGTCGTTTCGGAAGCAGGTATCAGCAAAATCAAATTATGATAACTTCTCACAAAATAATAATTACATTGAAGCGTTTCTGTTGAAAATTCAACTTATGTTTTTATTTCGTTTGTACTTTCTTATACGCAGTATAAGGAAGTATTGGAATATTGAAAAAAATCGTTGACGAGATTTTCGCGGAAATACGTGTTTTGAGGTCCAATGAATCCGTTTTGATCATTTTCTCAATGATGTCTGTCTGTGTGTGTGTGTGTGGATGGATGGATGAATGGATGGATGGATGGATGAATGTGTGTCCGAGTGTGCAATATCTCATGAACGAGATAAGATTTGTTCACGAAACTTGGTAATTATAAGTTTCATGAAAATACGAAGAGCTGAGTTGATTTTGAATGAAATTGAATAGCCGGAAGCGAAAGTTTACTGGACACACAAAACAATAAATTCCATTTATTTCAAAAATGGAATCAGTTACGAAAAAAAGTTTCAAATAAAAGATGTTGGCAAAAATATTTGGAACATAAAATGTTACTTGCAATTTTTCTGTATATGCGTCTAATTTTAAGTAAAACTAATTTTTTGTATTTAATAATATATTTCAATAATCATAGTAGCAATAGAAACAAAAAACATAAATTTTTATTTTTGCTTTATCTAGTTATCTATGTCTTCTTTCGGAAAAAAACTTAATTACATGTTTAATAACATATATTCTAAATATTATAAATGCTGTGTATAAGAAAGTCGTGTGGTGACCACACCAGATTTTTTTGTTCTAGTTTGATAGTTTTCGTTTGATTCGGTATGCGAACCGTTTCAAGTTTAGTTCAGTTTATGATTAATTCTTTAATTTAAATTAGAAATACGTACACATAGATTCAATAATGTAAAAATGAAATGCAGATTTTTTGAAAATAGAAAGTAATATTGCTACAACAAATTGGAAGCTAAATATAAATAACTGACTGCTGTAACCAAATGTTCGTACTTAATTTGGTTCGAGCGTCATTTAGTGTATGAAATGAAGAATGTTTATAGCTTCTTCAAAAATTATTTATAATTTCTACATTCAAATTAACTTGTCATTATACTTATTTTGAAACTAAATATAGTTATAATTATTTATTCAACAATACTTTTTCAGGCATGATCACTTAAATTGAATCGAACCAATTTTAAAACCGGTCCAGTGAACCAGTTTAACCAGTTTAATTTTTATGGTTCGTTTGAGGTTCTCGCTCTTGAATATTACAGGTTCAGGTTTCTTACAAATATGCCGGTTCAATTCAATTTCGGTTCATGTCCCTTTATTAAAGTAGTTCGGTCTTCGGAGTACATTATAAAAAATAGGTTTATGACTATAATAGAGAATAATTTCGTGTTGTTTAGTAGAGTACTTAATCGTAACATTGAATTTTGTGTTGACCGTTGAAAATTTTATAAAGCTGAATGTAATGTATGTGTGTGGAATAATTTTCATTGGCGGTGAGAATGCGGTATATCAGTAGTACAAATCGCAATTGTCTGCGTACGGAATTGTTTGTTGCGGAGAGTCGGAAGTTTGTTTGTTTGTTGTATTCTAAGTGTATATAGTGTGTAATGTAAATGATTTCCCCGGTTACACGGTAGAAATTGGTCTGTTTGGAGATGGTGGTTGATATGATTGTTGTGTTGTGAGTTGCGCGTGCGCCCCACGTGTGCCGCACCGTGCCGTAGGTGGCAGCCGGGGGATGCCGGCTGTCCCGGCCGCATCGACCGCCTTGTGCGTTCTGTGCGCTCCGTACTGTAACACTCTGTCCGCTGTCGCGTTCTCATCGTCACCGTGAGTGATGGTCGTGTGATGTGTATGTGTACCGATGCTGTGCGTCCAGTGCCGACACAGTGATGTCCAAGTGCTAGCACAATGTCCGGTGCGGACGGCGGCGGTGGCGGCGCCAAGCCCCAGAAGGCCCGTCGCAAGATCTCCCTGCCGTGGTTCCGCCAGGGCTCCGTCACGCCCCCGCACCCTGCGCTCACTCGCCAGCACACCATCGACACGCCGGGCTCCTTCCAGGCACGGCTTCTTCGTCGACAGCCCAGTCACCATGCTATGGTACTTACTTCACCATAACCTCTCCTCAGCTTCATTCCATACATTACACTATTTTGTAAATTTGTTATTCACACCTATAATTCTTGTACTCATCACCATCTTCAATAGCTTCACCAAACCTTACTATTACTTATTCATTCAATCAGAAATTGATTTTGTGTTTAAGGGAAATTTCAAGCTGTCACAAAGTTTTTTCATATGATTCATTACGTCGTCAACAAACCTCATTCATATCTTATTATCCAAATTTTATGATATATATTAGACATGTTCTTCAAATTTTCATAAAACTCATTTAAATCATACCAAGGATCAGTCTTCTACTTCCGTTGAATGTTCCCAATAATTATCGGGATGGTAAAAAAAAAAATGTCTCATCGAAATCATTGTATAAATGGTAGAATCATTTAATTATCCAGAACTTGATACGGAAATGGAAATAACGATTCTAAGGACCGGTTTTTTCATCTCCGGGTGAAGATCCCGATAACTATCGGCAGGATAAATGAAAATGACATTCAGTATAATTATAATCATTTGTGCCGTGGTTTCGATTTGATATATTGTTATTTATCCCGCTGATAGTTATTGGGAACTTTATACGGAGATAAAAATATGTTGTAATTTTTCAACTACAATATATTTATTTCAACTATAAAAATAGAATATTTCGTCATAATACCAGCGATGATAACTACCAATGGGGTCCAAAAAATAATTCGAGTAAAAAGTTGAAAAGCAGTGTACGCGATACCCCCTTTATTTCATGCACCACGTCAGTATCATTCATAAATTCATTCTCTAATTAACGCAAACAAATAAACATATTTGTAAATATCGCCAACTCTATTAATAATTCAAATGATAAATACTACGCGAGGTACAGAGAGTTGATTAAAATTTAAAAATCCATTGGCTAATTGAAACCAAAAGCCTTTTTAGCCATCAAAGCAACCTGGTGGTTTTAGATTAAATAATTTATTACTTCATGTGTATTACTCAGGGTAAAACGGATAATACTCTCATTCATAAATAATATCACGCGACTACATAGTTGTAAGTATTTGCACCTGTTTACCTCCCATATCTTACAGAATTTATTGAATTGTAATGGGTACAAAAAAGAAAACGAGTAAGTAAAGCAAACAACCGCAACTATAATAAAAACTTTACTCTTTACGTTCACGTGAAAAATCCATCAAACAAATATGACCCCAATCGCGTTAGTTGCTGAATATCTACATAATTATATTCGCTAGTCCAGGTAATTACGGGAAGTAGAACTCTATTAGCATAATAACTAATTTTCACAGTGTTCTTAAGAGCATATCAGCTATGAAAATATTGATCCCCGCAGTCCGACACCTATAAATGATTGATTAAAAACGTGAACATACTTTTTCTGAGTAAAATAATGTCGTACTCTCCGATGTAATAATATCACAAAGTGTGCTAAGTAATTAAAACGTTTATAAACTCCTTTATTCCATGAATTCACCTCTATTCATCGCATTAAATTTATTAATCTAGATCTAGCGATCTGGACGTTGATTTGTTGATTACATTTACATATCATTTTTAGAAATATTAACACTGATGTTTTGTATTTATCCATATATTTAGTTCTACTTTATCAATAAATGTTATAATAAATATATTATAGCTTATAATATATCTAGTGCAATCATTTTTTTGAGCTTACGGGTGCTTTTGTTGCTGTGGAAATAGATTTCCTAAGAGCATCAAAAGCCCGAATAAACAGCGAGAAACAAATATCTGGGAATATTCAATGCAGGTGTTATATTCAGTAAGAATATTACTCCACGAAAACATTCATAATTTTTATAAAAATTAATGTTTTGACATGCTTAGAATAAAATTAATTTGATCATATTATGTCAGACAACCTAGTTGCTAGGAAAATTAGAGTAAAACTATTCACTTTTTATACAGAAAATTATTGCGATTATTTTTTGACATTTCTCAAAAATGCTGTCATTATTATAGTGAGAATAAAACTCTTGTGATTATTCCCGGGAATAATCTCTGTAGATGTTTTTTTGTTTGTGACAAGTGATAGGTAGTTGTCAAATAATTATTTAAAACTGTCAACGTGTCAAGTAAAATGTGCGAAAAAAACAAATTTTGGAAACAAATTCCAAGAATACATTAATAAGTAATCAATCGATATGGACGCAGTTCAAATTTTTTTAAGTTGGATGGCTCGATCTCAACAGCTAAGTCAAAAAATAATCTAATGAAATTTAACTCGAGAGTTCGATAAATTAGAAAATAATTCTGCAGTATTTTTCTCAATCTTGTTGCCATTTGGCAATAGTCACGAAAGCCCGTAGTTTTCGACAGATCTGACAAATTATTTTCAATTTATTCTCACTCTCTTGTTTTATTATTACTGATAATTGGATTAGTGCAAATTACCGTTGTAATTGCACTAGTGCAGTCCGGCAGTACGGTGGGGTGGGTAGCGTTATGGAATTCGAATCCGGAGATCCCGAGTTCGATTCCCACTCAAGCTATAAATTATAATTACAACCACTCTGCGGCTCGGTGAGTTCGGACCCTGTACTGTAATTGGGCATCAATTCCTGTTGTACAGAGTAACATAAATAAATAAATCAATTATTAAAAAATAAAAAAAATATATATCATCACGCCTTCTACCCATTACTGGATGTGGCACTCTGCTGAAGCAGATCTCGGTAAGTGATATATTTTGCGCGTGAAGTGCGGTTACCAGTCCTCAAATCACGGCCCCCAAAGATGTTAGTGGTGAAGGAGCCACAGGGGTAGTTTTTGAAATTATGAAAATTGTTTGTCGCCTGTGGGAATCGAACCCGGGTTCTCAGGATCCACAGGCCGACTTCATACCACTGAGCTAGCCACCCCATATATATTATCACTTATTAATTCACGTATTTCCAGGATAACATAGTCAAATAATGAAACGCTATTGGTTGTTAAAAGTAATGATTATTTATTAATTTTGAGGAAATTGGTACGTAGCGTCATTGAGCACTGTTTTCCCTTTCCGATTAAAGTGTCAGATATTTATCTATTAGATAAATGATATAAATATTGGACAGAAGTCACATCATAAATTTATTTAATCCCATCTGCATTTACAAGTGCATACTCGTTGAAGCCAGCTAGTTTTCAACGAAGATAAAAATTCTATCTATTGCCAGCAATATGTGAAGTCGTCAATTCGCAAAATGTCTAGACAATATGAACTATCACAAATGGAAAAAATATATTATTTGCCAGGTCGTTCACACTTTTAACAAACAAACTCAAAGCTCGTAGAATATATGTTCCACACATGCAGGCTGTTAATTCTATTACAGCTCAAACTATTCCAAGTTTTATATATTTGTTTGAATATTGTATTGAACGTGTTCTTAGGAAAGTTCGTTTCTCTGGTATACAAACTCTAAGCCCGTTGAACGCGCGCCCTTACAAGCAAGCATTTATACTAGTTTTTCGCAAGATTTGTCTAATTTAACATCCTATATACTAATCGTTCAAATTCACTATATATTCCTCCGGACGGCAACCAAACATTATGATCGCCTACAGCCTAAACGGTTTGTGTGATTGTTGTAATTTTTTTTCTAGGATTTAAAGAATGTTTGGGACTAGTGCCTTTTGGGTATTTCAGATTTTTTGAAAGTACAGTCCGCTTGAAATTAACGACAAACTTTGCAAATTTTCTTGATCGAAGCATGCACGCGTTGCTATGCATTTGAAATTTGACCGCAAGCAGAAATTTTTCTGAGCTGTCAATCACTTTTGACGTTTCGCATGAAACGTTTTTACATAAATATTTCAATTTCTAGACAAGTTGGAGAAATTTTCTAATTTGATTTAGGTATTAGAGGATTGAGGACAAATGTTTTGAACGGTTTTCAATTGATTTCATGTTTGTATAAAAGTTTTTAATGATGCAACGTCCATTTCACAAATCTATGGTTAAGAAACAACATTACCTCTTATATTCACGATCCAGGTTTTGAAAAATCATAGACCTAAGCTGTCATTTTTGACGTTACGCATGGAATTTTTCGATAGAATTATTTCAATTTCTAGACAAATTGTGAAAATTTTGTAATTTGATTTAGGTATTAGATGATTGAGGATACATGTTTTGAACTGTCTTGAATTGATTTCATGTTCAAAAAAAGTTTTAAGACCAAACGTCAATTTGACAAATAGTTTGTTAAAGTATATAGTAAAACCAAGCAAAAGTTAACCTCGGTGATAATATACAGTAAAACCAAAAAGAATCTACATTGTAAAAAAAAGTTAATCGAATAAAAAAATTTAAGAATTAATATTCCAGCGATTTTCAACAGTTTAAAAAAATAGATATGAAAGGGCTTTAAAAGACCTTTTAAATGTAATTGGAACAAATTTAAAATTTGCGATAGGCAATTCTTTGAAAATACAACTAGTCAGAATCATGCCGTGTTTGGTATCATATGAAAGGGCATAAAAGACCTTTTAAATGCAATTGGAAATAATAGAAAATTTAGGATAGGCAACTGTTTGAAAATTCAACTATTCCGAATCATGTCGTGTTTGGTATCATATGAAAGGGCATTAAAAAACCTTTTAAATATAATTGGAAAAAATTTAAAATTTGCGATAGGCAATTGTTTGAAAATTCAACTATTCAGAATCATGCCGTGTTTGGTATCATATGTAAAGGCATAAAAAGTACTTTCGAATGCAATATGAAAAAATTGAAAATTTACGATAGGCAACTGATTAAAAATTCAACTATTCAGAATCACGTCATGTTTGGTATCATATGAAAGGGCATTAAAAGACCTTTTAAATACAATTGGAAATAATTGAAAATTTACGATAGGCAACTGTTTAAAAATTCAACTATTCCGAATCATGTCGTGTTTGGTATCATATGAAAGGGCATTAAAAGACCTTTTAAATATAATTGGAAAAAATTTAAAATTTGCGATAGGCAATTGTTTGAAAATTCAACTATTCAGAATCATGCCGTGTTTGGTATCATATGAAAGGGCATTAAAAGAACTTTTAAATGCAATTGGAAAAAATTTAAAATTTACGATTGGCAATTGTTTGAAAATTCAACTATTCCGAATCATGTCGTGTCTGGTATCATATGAAAGGGCATTAAAAGACCTTTTATATGCAATTGGAAAAAATTGAAAATTTACGATTGGCAATTGTTTGAAAATTCAACTATTCCGAATCATGTCGTGTCTGGTATAATATGAAAGGGCATTAAAAGACATTTTAAATGCAATTTGAAAAAATTGAAAATTTACGATAGACAATTGTTTGAAAATTCAACTATTCAGAATCATGTCGTGTTTGGTATCGTATGAAAGGGCATTAAAAGAACTTTTAAATGCAGTTCGAAAAAATTGAAAATATACGATAGGCAACTGTTTGAAAATTCAACTATTCAGAATCATGTCGTGTTTGGTATCATATGAAAGGTCATTTAAAGACCTTTCAAATGCAATTGGAAAAAATTAAAAAGTTACGATAAGCAATTTAAAAAAAAAAATTCCGAATCATGTCGTGTTTGGTATCATATGAAAGGGCATTAAAAGACCTTTCAAATTCAATTGGAAAAAATTTAAAATTTACGAAAGTCAGGTGTTTGAAAATTCAACTATTCAGAATCACGTCATATTTGGTATCATATGAAAGGGCATTAAAAGACCTTTTAAATGCAATTGGAAATAATTGAAAATTTACGATAGGCAACTGTTTAAAAATTCAACTATTCCGAATCATGTCGTGTCTGGTATCATATGAAAGGGCATTAAAAGACCTTTTATATGCAATTGGAAAAAATTGAAAATTTACGATAGGCAACTGTTTGAAAATTCAACTATTCCGAATCATGTCGTGTTTGGTATCATATGAAAGGGCATTAAAAGACCTTTCAAATGCAATTGGAAAAAATTTAAAATTTACGATAGGCAACTGTTTGAAAATTCAACTATTCCGAATCATGTCGTGTTTGGTATAATATGAAAGGGCATTAAAAGACATTTTAAATGCAATTTGAAAAAATTGAAAATTTACGATAGACAATTGTTTGAAAATTCAACTATTCAGAATCATGTCGTATTTGGTATCGTATGAAAGGGCATTAAAAGACCTTTCAAATGCAATTGGAAAAAATTAAAAATTTACGATTGGCAATTGTTTGAAAATTCAACTATTCCGAATCATGTCGTGTCTGGTATCATATGAAAGGGCATTAAAAGACCTTTTATATGCAATTGGAAAAAATTGAAAATTTACGATTGGCAATTGTTTGAAAATTCAACTATTCCGAATCATGTCGTGTCTGGTATAATATGAAAGGGCATTAAAAGACATTTTAAATGCAATTTGAAAAAATTGAAAATTTACGATAGACAATTGTTTGAAAATTCAACTATTCAGAATCATGTCGTGTTTGGTATCGTATGAAAGGGCATTAAAAGAACTTTTAAATGCAGTTCGAAAAAATTGAAAATATACGATAGGCAACTGTTTGAAAATTCAACTATTCAGAATCATGTCGTGTTTGGTATCATATGAAAGGTCATTTAAAGACCTTTCAAATGCAATTGGAAAAAATTAAAAAGTTACGATAAGCAATTTAAAAAAAAAAATTCCGAATCATGTCGTGTTTGGTATCATATGAAAGGGCATTAAAAGACCTTTCAAATTCAATTGGAAAAAATTTAAAATTTACGAAAGTCAGGTGTTTGAAAATTCAACTATTCAGAATCACGTCATATTTGGTATCATATGAAAGGGCATTAAAAGACCTTTTAAATGCAATTGGAAATAATTGAAAATTTTCGACAGGCAACTGTTTGAAAATTCAACTATTCCGATTCATGTCGTGTTTGGTATCATATGAAAGGGCATTAAAAGACCTTTAAATGCAATTGGAAAAAATTGAAAATTCACGATAGGCAACTGTTTGAAAATTCAACTATTCCGAATCATGTCGTGTTTGGTATCATATGAAAAGACCTTTTAAATGCAATTGAAAAAAATTGAAAATTCACGATAGGCAACTGTTTGAAAATTCAACTATTCCGATTCATGTCGTGTTTGGTATCATACGAAAGGGCATTAAAAGTACTTTCGAATGCAATATGAAAAAATTGAAAATTTACGATAGGCAACTGTTTGAAAATTCAACTATTCCGATTCATGTCGTGTTTGGTATCATATGAAAGGGCATTAAAAGAGCTTTTATATGCAATTAGAAAAAATTAAAAATTTACGATAGGCAACTGTTTGAAAATTCAACTATTCCGAATCATGTTGTGTTTGGTATCATATGAATGAGCATTAAAAGACCTTTCAAATGCAATTGAAAAAAATTTAAAATTTACGATAGGCAATTGTTTGAAAATTCAACTATTCCGAATCATGTCGTGTTTGGTATCATATGAAAGGGCATTAAAAGACATTTTAAATGCAATTTGAAAAAATTGAAAATTTACGATAGGCAACTGTTTGAAAATTCAACTATTCAGAATCATGTCGTGTTTGGTATCTTATGAAAGGGCATTAAAAGTACTTTCGAATGCAATAAGAAAAAATTTAAAATTTACGATAGGCAATTTTTGGAAAATACAACTATTCCGAATCATGTCGTGTTTGGTATCATATGAAAGGGCATTCAAAGACCTTTCAAATGCAATTGGAAAAAATTGAAAATTTACGATAGGCAGTTGTTTGAAAATTCAACTATTCAGAATCACGTCATGTTTGGTATCATATGAAGGGGCATTAAAAGACTTTTTAAATGTAATTGGAAAAAATTTAAAATTTGCGATAGGCAATTGTTTGAAAATTCAACTATTCAGAATCATGCTGTGTTTGGTATCATATGAAAGGGCATTAATAATACTTTCGAATGCAATATGAAAAAATTGAAAATTTACGATAGGCAACTGATTGAAAATTCAACTATTCAGAATCACGTCATGTTTGGTATCATATGAAAGGGCATTAAAAGACCTTTTAAATACAATTGGAAATAATTGAAAATTTACGATAGGCAACTGTTTAAAAATTCAACTATTCCGAATCATGTCGCGTTTGGTATCATATGAAAGGGCATTAAAAGACCTTTTAAATATAATTGGAAAAAATTTAAAATTTGCGATAGGCAATTGTTTGAAAATTCAACTATTCAGAATCATGTCGTATTTGGTATCATATGAAAGGGCATTAAAAGACCTTTTAAATATAATTGGAAAAAATTTAAAATTTGCGATAGGCAATTGTTTGAAAATTCAACTATTCAGAATCATGCCGTGTTTGGTATCATATGAAAGGGCATTAAAAGTACTTTCGAATGCAATATGAAAAAATTGAAAATTTACGATAGGCAACTGTTTAAAAATTCAACTATTCCGAATCATGTCGTGTTTGGTATCATATGAAAGGGCATTAAAAGACCTTTCAAATGCAATTGGAAAAAATTTAAAATTTGCGATAGGCAATTGTTTGAAAATTCAACTATTCAGAATCATGCCGTGTTTGGTATCATATAAAAGGGCATTAAAAGTACTTTCGAATGCAATATGAAAAAATTGAAAATTTACGATAGGCAACTGTTTGAAAATTCAACTATTCCGAATCATGTCGTATTTGGTATCATATGAAAGGGCATTAAAAGACCTTTTAAATATAATTGGAAAAAATTTAAAATTTGCGATAGGCAATTGTTTGAAAATTCAACTATTCAGAATCATGCCGTGTTTGGTATCATATGAAAGGGCATTAAAAGTACTTTCGAATGCAATATGAAAAAATTGAAAATTTACGATAGGCAACTGTTTGAAAATTCAACTATTCCGAATCATGTCGTGTTTGGTATCATATGAAAGGGCATTAAAAGACCTTTCAAATGCAATTGGAAAAAATTTAAAATTTACGATAGGTAATTGCTTGAAAATACAATTATTCCGAATCATGTCGTGTTTTCCAACGATTTCCAACAGTTTTTCAAAAAGTTAAGAGAAAAAATTCAACTGATTTCATGTAAATATAAAATTTAAATGTGGAACTATCAGAAATGATGTCCGAAGAATTTTTCTCAGTTTAACAAAATCTTTTTGGAAATAAAACACGTATCTGATTGAAATTTTACGACTGTCAATGTGACAAATAGTTTTTAAAAGTATATAGTAAAACAAAGCAAAATTTGTCCTCGGCAGTAATATACAGTAAAATCAAAAAATATCTTTAGATGAGCAGAAGTACAGAAATAAAAAGTTTTAGATCGTAATTCAATTAAACCGTACTTCAGTGTCCGCGGAGCCTAGCGAAAAGGCCTGGCGAAGCCAGGCCGAACGCTAGTCCTATATACTAATCGTTCAAATTCACTATATATTCCTCCGGACGGCAACCAAACATTATGATCGCCTACAGCCTAAACGGTTTGTGCGATTGTTGGAATTTTTTTTCTAGAATTTAAAGAATGTTTGGGACTAGTGCCTTTTGGGTATTTCAGATTTTTTGAAAGTACAGTCCGCTTGAAATTAACGACAAACTTTGCAAATTTTCTTGATCGAAGCATGCACGCGTTGCTATGCATTTGAAATTTGACCGCAAGCAGAAATTTTTCAGAGCTGTCAATCACTTTTGACGTTTCACATGAAACGTTTTTACATAAATATTTCAATTTCTAGACAAGTTGGAGAAATTTTCTAATTTGATTTAGGTATTAGAGGAATGCGGATATATGTTTCGAATGGTTTTCAATTGATATCATGTTTATATAAAAGTTTTTAAGGACAAAACGTCCATTTGACAAATCTATGGTTAAGAAACAATTTTATCTCTTATATACACAATCCAGGTTTTGAAAACCATAGACCTAAGCTGTCATTTTTGACGTTACGCATGGAAATTTTAGATAGAATTATTTCAATTTTTAGACAAGTTGTAGCAATTTTGTAAATTGATTTAGGTATTAGATGATTGAGGATACATGTTTTGAACTGTTTTGAATTGATTTCATGTTCAAAAAAAGTTTTAAGACCAAACGTCAATTTGACATATAGTTTGTTAAAGTATATAGTAAAACCAAACAAAAATTGACCTCGGTAATAATATACAGTAAAACCAAAAAGAATCTACTTCATAAAAAAAAGATAATCGAATAAAAAAATTTCAGAATTAATATTCCAGCGATTTTCAACAGTTTAGAAAAAAAAGATAGAAAAATTACATTTTTTGACAGTAACTATAAACTTTGCTGAATTGATTTCATGTTCAAATAAAGTTTTAAGACAAAAACGTCAATTTGACATATAGTCTGATAAAGTTTATAATAAAACCAAGCAAAAATTGACCTCGGTGATAATATACAATAAAACCAAAATGAATCAACATTGTAAAAAAAGTTAATCGAATAAAAAAATTTCAGAATTAATATACCAGCGATATTCAACAGTTTAAAAAAAAAATAGAGAAAAATTACATTTTTTTAAAGTAACTCTAGACTGCTGAATTTATTTCATGTTCAAATAAAGTTTGAAGACAAAGATGTCAATTTGACATATAGTCTGTTAAAGTATATAGTAAAACAAGCAAAAATTGACCTCGGTGATAATATACAGTAAAACCAAAAATAATCTACATTGTAAAAAAAAATTAATCGAATAAAAAAATTTCAGAATTAATATTCAAGCAATTTTCAACAGTTTAAAAAAAATTCAACTATTTCGAATCAATGTTTGGTATCATATGAAAGGGCATTAAAAGAACTTTTAAATACAATTAGAAAAAATTGAAAATTCACGATAGGCAACTGTTTGAAAATTTAACTATTCCGAATCACGTCGTGTTTGATATCATATGAAAGGGTATTAAAAGACCTTTTAAATGCAATAAGAAAAAATTGAAAATTTATGATAGGCAACTGTTTGAAAATTCAACTATTCCGAATCATGTCGTGTTTGGTATTATATGAAAGGGCATTAAAAGTACTTTCGAATGCAATAAGAAAAAATTGAAAATTTACGATAGGCAACTGTTTGAAAATTCAACTATTCCGAATCATGTCGTGTTTGGTATCATATGAAAGGGCATTAAAAGAACTTTTAAATGCAGTTGGAAAAAATTGAAAATATACGATAGGAAACTGTTTGAAAATACAACTATTCCGAATCATGTCGTGTTTGGTATCATATGAAAGGGCCTTAAAAGACCTTTCAAATGCAATTGGAAAAAAATTAAAATTTACGATAGGCAGTTGTTTGAAAATTCAACTATTCAGAATCACGTTATGTTTGGTATCATATGAAAAGGCATTAAAAAACCTTTTAAATGCAATTGGAAATAATTAAAAATTTACGATAGGCAACTGTTTAAAAATTCAACTATTCCGCATCATGTCGTGTTTGGTATCATATGAAAGGGCCTTAAAAGACCTTTCAAATGCAATTGGAAAAAAATTAAAATTTCCGATAGGCAATTGTTTGAAAATTCAACTATTCAGAATCATGTCGTGTTTGGTATCATATGAAAGGGCATTAAAAGTACTTTCGAATGCAATATGAAAAAATTGAAAATTTACGATAGGCAACTGTTTAAAAATTCAACTATTCCGAATCATGTCGTCATTGTATCATATGAAAGGGCATTAAAAGATCTTTTAAATGCAATTGGAAAAAATAGAAAATTTGCGATAGGCAATTGTTTGAAAATTCAACTATTCAGAATCATGCCGTGTTTGGTATCATATGAAAGGGCATTAAAAGTACTTTCGAATGCAATATGAAAAAATTGAAAATTTACGATAGGCAACTGTTTAAAAATTCAACTATTCCGAATCATGTCGTGATTGTATCATATGAAAGGGCATTAAAAGATCTTTTAAATGCAATTGGAAAAAATAGAGAATTTGCGATAGGCAATTGTTTGAAAATTCAACTATTCAGAATCATGACGTGTTTGGTATCATATGAAAGGGCATTAAAAGTACTTTCGAATGCAATATGAAAAAATTGAAAATTTACGATAGGCAACTGTTTGAAAATTCAACTATTCCGAATCATGTCGTGTTTGGTATCATATGAAACGGCATTAAAACACCTTTCAAATGCAATTGGAAAAAATTTAAAATTTACGATAGGCAATTGTTTGAAAATTCAACTATTCCGAATCATGTCGTGTTTGGTATCATATGAAAGCGCATTAAAAGACATTTTAAATGCAATTTGAAAAAATTGAAAATTTACGATAGGCAACTGTTTGAAAATTCAACTATTCAGAATCATGCCGTGTTTGGTATCATATGAAAGGGCATTAAAAGACCTTTTAAATGCAATTGGTAATAATTGAAAATTTACGATAGGCAACTGTTTAAAAATTCAACTATTCCGAATCATGTCGTGATTGTATCATATGAAAGGGCATTAAAAGATCTTTTAAATGCAATTGGAAAAAATAGAAAATTTGCGATAGGCAATATGAAAGGGCATTAAAAGACATTTTAAATGCAATTTGAAAAAATTGAAAATTTACGATAGGCAACTGTTTCAAAATTCAACTTTTCAGAATCATGTCGTGTTTGGTATCATATGAAAGGGCATTTAAAGACCTGTCAAATGCTATTGGAAAAAATAAAAGTACTTTCGAATGCAATGAGAAAAAATTGAAAATTTACGATAGGCAACTGTTTGAAAATTCAACTATTCCGAATCATGTCGTGTTTGGTATCATATGAAAGGGCAATAAAAGAACTTTTAAATGCAGTTCGAAAAAATTAAAAATATACGATAGGCAAGTGTTTGAAAATTTCAACTATTCAGAATCATGTCGTGTTTGGTATCATATGAAAGGGCATTTAAAGACCTTTCAAATGCTATTGGAAAAAATAAAAAATTTACGATAGGTAATTTTTTGAAAATACAACTATTCCGAATCATGTCGTGTTTGAAAGGGCATTAAAAGACCTTTCAAATGCAATTGGAAAAAATTTAAAATTTACGATAGGCAGTTTGAAAATTCAACTATTCAGAATCACGTTATGTTTGGTATCATATGAAATCGCATTAAAAGACCTTTTAAATGCAATTGGAAATAATTGAAAATTTACGATAGGCAACTGTTTAAAAATTCAACTATTCAGAATCATGTCGTGTTTGGTATCATAAGAAAGGGCATTAAAAGTACTTTCGAATGCAATAAGAAAAAATTGAAACATGATAAAAGTTTTTAATGATGCAACGTCCATTTCACAAATCTATGGTTAAGAAACAACATTACCTCTTATATACACGATCCAGGTTTTGAAAAATCATAGACCTAAGCTGTCATTTTTGACGTTACGCATAGAATTTTTCGATAGAATTATTTCAATTTCTAGACAAATTGTGAAAATTTTGTAATTTGATTTAGGTATTAGACGATTGAGGATACATGTTTTGAACTGTTTTGAATTGATTTCTTGTTCAAATAAAGTTTTAAGACAAAACGTCAATTTGACATATAGTTTGTTAAAGTATATAGTAAAACCAAGCAAAAATTTACCTCGGTAATAATATACAGTAAAACCAAAAAGAATCTACTTTATAAATAAAGAATCGAATAAAAAAATTTCAGAATTAATATTCCAGCGATTTTCAACAGTTTAAAAAAATAGAGAAAAATTATTTTTTTTTACAGTAACTCTAGACTGCTGAATTGATTTCATGTTCAAATAAAGTTTTAAGAAAAAGACGTCAATTTGACATATAGTCTGTTAAAGTATATAGTAAAACCAAGCAAAAATTGACCTCGGTGATAATATACAGTAATACCAAAAAGAATCTACATTGTAAAAAAAAAATTTATCGAATAAAAAAATTTCAGAATTAATATTCCAGCGAATTTCAACAGTTTAAAAAAAATCAACTATTTCGAATCACGTCATGTTTGATATCATATGAAAGGGCATTAAAAGAACTTTTAAATGCAATTAGAAAAAATTGAAAATTCACAATAGACAACTGTTTGAAAATTTAACTATTCCGAATCACGTCATGTTTGGTATCATATGAAAGGGCATTAAAAGACCTTTTAAATGCAATATGAAAAAAAAGAAAATTTACGTTAGGCAACTGTTTGAAAATGAAACTATTCCGAATCATGTCGTGTTTGGTATCATATGAAATGGTATTAAAAGTACTTTCGAATGCAATAAGAAAAAATTTAAAATATACGATAGGCAACTGTTTGAAAATTCAACTATTCAGAATCATGTCGTGTTTGGTATCATATGAAAGGGCATTTAAAGACCTTTCAAATGCAATTGGAAAAAAATAAAATTTTAGGATAGGCAATTGTTTTGAAATACAACTATTCCGATCATGTCGTGTTTGGTATCATATGAAAGGGCATTAAAAGACCTTTCAAATGCAATTGGAAAAAATTGGAAATTTACGATAGGCAGTTGTTTGAAAATTCAACTATTCAGAATCACGTCATGTTTGGTATGATATGAAAGGGCATTAAAAGACCTTTTAAATGCAATTGGAAATAATTGAAAATTTACGATAGGCAATTGTTTAAAAATTCAACTATTCCGAATCATGTCGTGTTTGGTATCATATGAAAGGGCATTAAAAGAACTTTCAAATGCAATTGGAAAAAATTAAAAATTTACGATAGGCAATTTTTTGAAAATACAACTATTCCGAATCATGTCGTGTTTGCTATCATATGAAAGGACATTAAAAGACCTTTTAAATGTAATTGGAAAAAATTTAAAATTTACGATAGGCAGTTGTTTGAAAAATCAACTATTCAGAATCACGTCATGTTTGGTATCATATGAAAGGGCATTAAAAGACCTTTTAAATGTAATTGGAAAAAATTAAAAATTTGCGATAAGTAATTGTTTTAAAATTCAACTATTCAGAATCATGCCGTGTTTGGTATCATATGAAAGGGCATTAAAAGACCTTACAAATGCAATTGGAAAAAAATTAAAATTTACGATAGGCAGTTGTTTGAAAATTTAACTATTCAGAATCACGTCATGTTTGGTATTATATGAAAGGGCATTAAAAGACCTTTTAAATGCAATTAGAAATAGTTGAAAATTTACGATAGGCAACTGTTTAAAAATTCAACTATTCCGAATCATGTCGTGTTTGGTATCATATGAAAGGGCATTAAAAGACCTTTTAAATGTAATTGGAAAAAATTGAAAATTTACGATAGGCAGTTGTTTGAAAATTCAACTATTCAGAATCACGTCATGTTTGGTATCATATGAAAGGGCATTAAAAAACCTTTCAAATGTAATTGCAAAAAAATTGAAAATTTACGATAGGCAACTGTTTGAAAATTCAACTATTCCGAATCATATCGTGTTTGATATCATATGAAAGGGCATTAAAAGACCTTTCAAATGCAATTAGAAAACATTTAAAATTTACTATAGGCAATTGTTTGAAAATTCAACTATTCCGAATCATGTCGTGTTTGGTATCATATGAAAGGGCATTAAAAGACATTTTAAATACAATTTGAAAAAAATTAAAATTTACGATAGGCAACTGTTTGAAAATTCAACTATTCAGAATCATGTCGTGGTTGGTATCATATGAAAGGGCATTAAAAGACCTTTCAAATGTAATTGGAAAAAATTTAAAATTTACGATAGGCAATTGTTTTAAGATACAACTATTCCGAATCATGTCGTGTTTGGTATCATATGAAAGGGCATTAAAACACCTTTCAAATGCAATTGGAAAAAATTGAAAATTTACGATAGGCAATTGCTTGAAAATACAACTATTCCTAATCATGTCGTGTTTTCCAACGATTTCCAACAGTTTTTCAAAAAGTTAAGAGAAAAAATTGAACTGATTTCATGTACATATAAAATGTAAATGTGGAACTATCAGAAATGATGTCCGAAGAATTTTTCTTAGTTTAACAAAATCTTTTTGGAAATAAAACACGTATCTGATTGAAATTTTACGACTGTCAATGTGACAAATAGTTTTTAAAAGTATATAGTAAAACAAAGCAAAATTTGTCCTCGGCAGTAATATACAGTAAAATCAAAAAGTATCTTTAGATGAGCAGAAGTACAGAAATAAAAAGTTTTATATCGTAATTCAATTAAACCTTACTTCAGTGTCCGCGGAGCCTAGCGAAAAGGCCTGGCGAAGCCAGGCCGAACGCTAGTCCTATATACTATTTTGATAAGCGGTATATATATTTATATATATATATATATATTTATATGGATTCATCACGCCCATTTGTAAATCGCTACAGCCTAGATGGTTTATCCGATTTATTTCAAACTGTTCTTATTTGATAGAGGTCAATCTTGTGGAGTGCCTTTTGATAGTCTCAGATTTTTCGTGCACATGATGTGCGAGAAAACTTGAAAAAACATGTGTTTTTGGGGCAAAATCAACTAAGAGTGTGGAGGCTTTGAAATTTTTAAGAAGAAGATCTACTGTCACTTTGACGTTTGTCAGTGGACATGTCGCATTTTTAATTGTAAATTACTTAAAATTGAAACTTTTGTGAGTAGTTTTGAAATACTTTACGCATATTGTGGAAATGAGGGGACGTTTTTATTATAATTATACATTTCAAATATGTGTATTTAAAAAGTAAATTTTTGACACTCCACTATGAAGTTGGTTTTAAAGCAAAACGTCAAATTGACAAGTTTTATAAAGTATAAAGAATATGAAGGCTTTGAAATTTTTAAGATGAACATCTATTGTCATTTTGACATTTGTCATTGGACATGTCGCATTTTTAATTATAAATTACTTAAATATTAAATGTTTGTGAGTAGTTTTGAAATACTTTACGCATATTATGGATATGAGGGGACGTTTTTATTATAATTACACATTTCAAATACGTGTATTTAAAAAGTAAATTTTTGACGGTTCACAATGAATTTGGTTTCGAAACAAAACGTCGAATTGACAAGTTTTATAATTTATACAGGTGAACTCAACCAAATTTGATCTCGATAATAATATACAATAAAACCAAGCAAATTTTGTCTACGGCAAAGTTCAATTTAGAAAAACCAGATAACTCGAATTAGAATCATTTGGGCACTCCTAAATTTTCTATCGATAATTTAATTGAAAGTGCTTCAAAACCAGTCATATTTGGTATATTATGAAAGTTCTTTTACAGGGTACGTGTGCAAAACTAAAATATTTTCGATCGGCAATAGTTTTAGTGAAAGGCCTATCGTGTTTGGTATCAAATGAAAGGTTATTTAAAGGGCTCGAATTTTTTCGTTCGGCAATTGTTTTAGTTAAAATGATTAAAAACCTATCGAATTTGGTATCAAATGAAAGGTCTTTGAAAGGGCTCGCATATAAAATTTATCACTTTTAGATCGTCAATTGTTTTAGTAAAAGTGCTTCTAAACTAATCGTATTTGGTATCAAATGAAAGGTCTTTTCAAGGGCTTGCGTACAAAATTTAATAATTTTCGATCGTCAATTGTTTTAGTGAAAGAGCTTAAAAAATATCATGTTTGGTACTAAATGAAAGGTTTTTTGAAGGTCTCGCGTGAAAAATTGATTCTTTTCGATCGTCAGTTATTTTATTGAAAGTGTTTCAAAACATTTTGTGTTTGGTATAAAATGAAAGGTCTTCTGAAAGGCTCTCGTGAAAAATTGTTTTTTTTTCGACAGATAATTGTTTTAGTGAAAGTGCAGCAAAACTAATTCTGTTTGGTACGCATGGAATTTTCTGATAGAATTATTTCAATATCTAGACAAGGTAGAGAAATTTTTAAAATTGATTTGGGCATTAACTGATTGAGAATACATGTTTTAAACTGTTTTCAACTGATTTTATTTGAAGAAGAAATGTCAGTAAATTTTTAAAAGTATATCGCGAAACAAAGCATAATTTGTCCGCAGTAATAATATACAGTAAAAAAAAAATAAAAAATTGACCGCAGCATGCTACAATGCAAACAAAGGTAACTCGAAAAAACGATGTCGGAAAGTTTAAAGAAAATTTTCAATTGATTTCATGTATATATAAATATAAATGTGGAATGTCATCAGAAATGACGTCCGAAGGATTTTTAATAAATAGTAAAATGTATTCAGATGAAATTAAAAAAGTTGAAATTTTACGATAGGCAATTGTTTCAAATTTAAAGTATTCCAAATCATAACTTGTTTGCATTTGTATGGTCTTTAGAAGAACTTTCAGATGAAATAAAAAATATATATTTTACGACCGTCAATTATTTTAAACATAAATTATTCCGAATCATACCATCTTTGGTGTCATATTGAAGGGCATTAAAAGAACTTTCAGATGGAATAAAAAAAGTTAAAATTTTACGACAGGCATTTGTTTCAAACTTAAAGTATTCCTAAAATTAACATATTTGGTGTCATATGAAATGGCTTTAGAAAAACTTTCAGATGAAATAAAAAGAGTTGAAATTTTATAATAGTTAATTGTTTCTAACATAAAGTATTCTGAATCATACTGTGTAGGGTGTCACATGAAAGGGCTTTAGAAGACCTTTCCGATAAAACAAAAAAGTTAAATTTTACGATCCTCAATTGTTTCAAACATAAATTATTCCGAATCATGCCTTCTTTGCTGTCATATGAAAGGGCTTTAGAAGAACTTTCAGATGATAAAAAAAAAGTTAGTTTAGCAAAATGTTTTCGGAAATAAAAAACATATTTTATTGAAATATTACGACAGTCCATTGTTTTAAACTTAAAGTGTTCCGAATCATTTCGTGTTTGATATCATATGAAAGGGCTTTAAAAGAACTTTCAGACGAAATAAAAAAATTTAAACATTGCGACCGTCAATTGTTTTAAATTTGAAGTATTCGGAATAATGCCGTGTTTAATGTCATACGAAAGAGTTTTGAAAGAACTTACGATATAAATTGTTTCAAATTTAAAGTTTCGCGAATCATATCACGTTTGATATCAAATAGAAGGTTTTTTTAAAGGGCTGGCATGCAAAATTGACTTTTTCTATCCGCAATTGTTTTAGTGAAAGTGCTTAAAAACATATTGTGTTTGGTATGAAATGAAAGGTCACTTAACGGGCTTGCATGAAAAATTGAAATATTTTCGTTTGTCAATTGTTTTAGTGTTTGATATCAAATGGAAGTTCTTTTGAACAACTCGCGTGCAGCATTAAATTTTATTCGATCGACAATTGTTTTCATGAAAGTAATTCAAAACCGATCGTGTTTGCTATCAAATGAAAGGTCTTTTGAAGGGCTTGCATACAAAACTTAATACATTTCAATCGTCAATTGTTTTACTAAAAGTGTTTCAAATCCCATCGTGGTTGGTTTCAAATGAAAGGTATTTTATAGGGCACGCGTATTAAATGAATTATTATTTTTTTATCGTCTACTGTTTTAGTAATGGTATCAAAAGCTATCATATTTGATATTAAATGACATGTCTTTTGAAGGGTTCAAATATAAAATTGGTATTTTTTTCGACCGAGAATTGCTTTAGTGAAAATGATTCAAAACCAATCATGTTTGATATCAAATGAAGGGTCTTTTGAAGAACTCACGTACAAAATTAAATACTTTTAGATCGGTAATTGTTTGAGTGAAAGTGCTTCAAAACCTATTGTGTTTGGTGTGAAATGAAAGGTCTTTTGAAGAATTAGCTTACAAAATGTAATACTTTTCGATAGTCAATTGTTTTAGTGAAAGTGTTTCAAAACCTATCGTGTTTGTTTTCAAATGAAAGGTCTTTTAAAGAGCACGTGTGTTAAATTAATTTTTTTTTTTTGATCGTCCATTGTTTTAGTAAAGTTGTTTCAAAACCTATCATATTTGGTATTAAATTACAGGCCTTTGAAGGGCTCGAATATAAAATTGGTATTTTTTTCGACCGAGAATTGTTTTAGTGAAAGTGCTTTAAAGCCATTCATGTTTGATATAAAATGAAAGGTCTTTTGAAAAGCTCGCGTACAAAATTAAATACTTTCAGATCTTCAATTGTTTTCGTGAAAGTGCTTCTAAACTAATCGTGTTTGGTATCAAATGAAATGGTTTTTAAAGGGCACGCGAATTAAATTGATTTTTTTTGAGCGGCAATTGTTTTAGTGATACAGATTTAAAACGTATTGTGTTTGGCATCAATTAATAGGTCTTTGCATGAATAAACGTACAGAATTGAAAAGTTTTAGATTGGAATTAATTCAGTTTATATTTTGTCATACAGAAGTGAACCTTACAGTGTCCGCGGAGCCTAGCGTGAGGCCTGGCAAAGCCAGGCCGACCGCTAGTCCTATATACTATTTTGATAAGTGAGGTATATTTATATATTTATATATATGGATTCATCATGCCCATTTGTAAATCGCTACAGCCTAGACGGATTATCCGATTTATTTGCAACTTTTTTTATTTGATAGAGGTCACTCACGGGGAGTGCCTTTTGATAGTCTCAGATTTTTCGTGCACATGATGTGCGAGAAAACTTGCAAAAACATGCGTTTTTGGGGCAAAATCAACTAAGAGTGTGGAGGCTTTGAAATTTTTAAGAAGAAGATCTACTGTCACTTTGACGTTTGTCGCATTTTTAATTATAAATTACTTCAAAATGAAACTTTTGTGAGTAGTTTTGAAATACTTTACGCATATTGTGGAAATGAGGGGACGTTTTTATTATAATTATACATTTCAAATATGTGTATTTAAAAAGTAAATTATTGACACTTCACTATGAAGTTGGTTTTAAAGCCAAACGTCAAATTGATAAGTTTTATAAAGTATAAAGAATATGGAGGCTTTGGAATTTTTAAGAACATCTACTGTCATTTTGACATTTGTCAGTGGACATGTCGCATTTTTAATTATAAATTACTTCAATATTAAATTTTTATGAGTAGTTTTGAAATACTTTACGCATATTGTGGAAATGAGGGGACGTTTTTATTATAATTATACATTTCAAATATGTGTATTTAAAAAGTAAATTTTTGACAGTCCACAATAAATTTGGTTTCGAAACAAAACGTCAAATTGACAAGTTTTATAATTTATACAGGTGAACTCAACCAAATTTGATCTCGATAATAATATACAATAAAACCAAGCAAATTTTGTCTACGGCAAAGTTCAATTTATAAAAACCAGATAACTCGAATTAGAATCATTTGGGCACTTCTAAATTTTCTATCGATAATTTAATTGAAATTGCTTCAAAACCAGTCATATTTGGTATATTATGAAAGTTCTTTTACAGGGTACGTGTGCAAATATAAAATATATCGGCAATAGTTTTAGTGAAAGGCCTATCGTGTTTGGTATCAAATGAAAGGTTATTTAAAGGGCTCGAATTTTTTCGTTCGGCAATTGTTTTAGTGAAAATGATTAAAAACCTATCGTGTTTGGTATCAAATGAAAGACCTTTGAAAGGGCTCGCATATAAAATTTATCACTTTTAGATCGTCAATTGTTTTAGTGAAAGTGCTTCTAAACTAATGGTATTTGGTATCAAATGAAAAGTCTTTTGAAGAGCTTGCGTACAAAATTTAATAATTTTCGATCGTCAATTGTTTTAGTGAAAGAGCTTAAAAAATATCATGTTTGGTACTAAATAAAAGGTTTTTTGAAGGTCTCGCGTGAAAAATTGATTCTTTTCGATCGTCAGTTATTTTGTTGAAAGTGTTTCAAAACATATTGTGTTTGGTATCAAATGAAAGGTCTTCTGAAAGTATGGTTTTTTTTTCGACAGATAATTGTTTTAGTGAAAGTGCAGCAAAACTAATTCTGTTTGGTACGCATGGAATTTTCTGATAGAATTATTTCAATTTCTAGACAAGGTAGAGAAATTTTGAAAATTGATTTAGGCATTAAATGATTGAGAATACATGTTTGAAACTGTTTTCAACTGATTTTATTTGAAGAAAAAATGTCAGTTAATTTTTAAAAGTATATCGCGAAACAAAGCATAATTTGTCCGTAGTAATAATATACAGTAAAAAAAAAATAAAAAATTGACCGCAGCATGCTACAATGCAAACAAAGGTAACTCGAAAAAACGATGTCAGAAATAATATTCCAGCGATTTTCAACAGTTTTTCAAAAAAGTTTAAAGAAAATTTTCAATTGATTTCATGTATATATAAATATAAATGTGGAATGTCATCAGAAATGACGTCCGAAGGATTTTTAATAAATAGTAAAATGTATTCAGATGAAATTAAAAAAGTTGAAATTTTACGACAGGCAATTGTTTCAAATTTAAAGTATTCCAAATCATAACTTGTTTGGTCTCATTTGTATGGTCTTTAGAAGAACTTTCAGATGAAATAAAAAATATATATTTTACGACCGTCAATTATTTTAAACATAAAGTATTCCGAATCATACCGTGTTTAGTGATATATGAATGGGGTTTAGAAGAACTTTCAGATAAAATAAAAAAAGTTGAAATTTTACGATCCTCAATTGTTTCAAACATAAATTATTCCGAATAATACCATCTTTGGTGTCATATTGAAGGGCATTAAAAGAACTTTCAGATGAAATAAAAAAAGTTAAAATTTTACGACAGGCATTTGTTTCAAACTTAAAGTATTCCTAAAATTAACATATTTGGTGTCATATGAAATGGCTTTAGAAAAACTTTCAGATGAAATAAAAAGAGTTGATATTTTATAATAGTTAATTGTTTCTAACATCAAGTATTCTGAATCATACTGTGTAGGGTGTCATATGAAAGGGCTTTAGAAGACCTTTCCGATAAAACAAAAAAGTTAAATTTTACGATCCTCAATTGTTTCAAACATAAATTATTCTGAATCATGCCTTCTTTGCTGTCATATGAAAGGGCTTTAGAAGAACTTTCAGATGATGTAAAAAAAAGTTAGTTTAGCAAAATGCTTTCGGAAATAAAAAACATATTTTATTGAAATTTTACGACAGCTCATTGTTTTAAACTTAAAGTGTTCCAAATCATTTCGTGTTTGATATCATATGAAAGGGCTTTAAAAGAACTTTCAGACGAAATAAAAAAATTTAAACATTGCGACCGTCAATTGTTTTAAATTTGATGTATTCGGAATATTGCCGTGTTTAATGTCATATGAAAGAGTTTTGAAAGAACTTACGATATAAATTGTTTCAAATTTAAAGTTTCGCGAATCATATCGCATTTGATATCAAATAGAAGGTTTTTTAAAGGGTTCGCATGCAAAATTGACTTTTTCGATCCGCAATTGTTTTAGTGAAAGTACTTCAAAACATATTGTGTTTGGTATGAAATGAAAGGTCACTTAACGGGCTTGCATGAAAAATTGAAATATTTTCGTTTGTCAATTGTTTTAGTGTTTGATATCAAATGGAAAGTCTTTTGAAGGACTCGCGTGCAGCATTAAATTTTATTCGATCGACAATTGTTTTAATGAAAGTAATTCAAAACCTATCGTGTTTGCTATCAAATGAAAGGTCTTTTGAAGGGCTTGCGTACAAAACTTAATACATTTCAATCGTCAATTGTTTTACTAAAAGTATTTCAAATCCCATCGTGTTTGGTTTCAAATGAAAGGCATTTTATAGGGTACGCGTATTAAATGAATTTAATTTTTTTTGATCGTCTATTGTTTTAGTAATGGTGTCAAAAGCTATCATATTTGATATTAAATGACATGCCTTTTGAAGGGTTCAAATATAAAATTGGTATTTTTTTCAACCGAGAATTGTTTTAGTGAAAATAATTCAAAACCAATCATGTTTGATATCAAAATGAAGGGTCTTTTGAAGAACTCGCGTACAAAATTAAATACTTTTAGATCTTCAATTGTTTTAGAGGAAGTACTTCAAAACCTATTGTGTTTAGTATCAAATTAAAGTTCTTTTGAAGGACTCACTCACAAAATGTAATACTTTTCGATAGTCAATTGTTTTAGTGAAAGTGTTTCAAAACCTATCGTGTTTGTTTTCAAATGAAAGATCTTTTAAAAAGCACGCATGTTAAATTAATAATTTTTTTTGATCGTCCATTGTTTTAGTAAAGGTGTTTCTAAACGTATCATATTTGGTATTAAATTACAGGCCTTTGAAGGGCTCGAATATAAAATTGGTAATTTTTTTGACCGAGAATTGTTTCACTGAAAGTACTTTAAAACCAATCATGTTTGATATAAAATGAAAGGTCTTTTGAAGAGCTCGCGTACAAAATTAAATACTTTCAGATCTTCAATTGTTTTCGTGAAAGTGTTTTAAAACTTATCGTGTTTGGTATCAAATGAAATGTCTTTTAAAGGGCACGCGAATTAAATTGATTTTTTTGAGCGGCAATTGTTTTAGTGATACAGATTTAAAACCTATTGTGTTTGGCATCAATTAATAGGTCTTTGCATGAATAAACGTACAGAACTGAAATGTTTTAGATTGGAATTAATTCAGTTTATATTTTGTCAATTGTCATACAGAAGTGAATCTTACTTCAGTGTCCGCGGAGCCTAGCGTGAGGCCTGGCAAAGCCAGGCCGACCGCTAGTTACACTACTATTAGGATTACCAGAATTGCAAAAATCATTTAGAATCTCGTTACATAAGAATTACTAAAAATTCTGTAAAAACCTTATTTTAAATTCTTAAATTTTTATAAAAATAAAATAAAAAAAATAAATATATCATCACGCTTTTTATCCATTACTGGGTGTGGCACTGTGCCGAAGCAGATCTCGGTAAGTGACATATATATGCGCGTGAAGTGCGGTTACCAGTCGTCAAATCACGACCCCCAAAGTTGTTAGTGGTGGGGGAGCCACAGGAGAAATTTTTAAATTGGTGAAAATGTTTATCGGCTGTAGGGATCGAACCAGGGTTCTTAAGATCCACAGGCCGACACAATACCACTGTGCCATTACCCCATGTATTTTTATATATTTGGAAAATATATTTATTGTTTAATTTAGTTTTCTTTTTTTTTCGTATGCAGGATATTCAGAGAAAATAGTTTTTACGAAGCTACAATAGCTATTTTTGGCAATTTTTAATCTAATTTTTACAACTAAAATATATTTAGATATAGAATTTTATTATCTACTACTTTTATTGCAAGTATTTTCCAGTAATAATATAACAAGAGAGTGAGAAAAATTGAAAATAATTTGACAGATCTTTCGAAAACTTGTTGCCAGGCAATAGTCGATATGCTTTTATATATTTAAATAGTCACGAAAGCCCGTAGGGCTTGAGTGGTTATTGCCAAATGGCAACAAGTTTGAGAAAGATACTGGAGAATTATTTTCTAATTTATCGAACTCTCGAGTTATATTTAATTAGATTATTTTTTGACTTAGCTGTTGAGGTCGATTCATTCAACTTACATAAAAGATTTTGAACTGGGTCCATATCGATTGATTACTTATTAATGTATTCAATAGATTTCACTGTCGGTTCTCGTTGAAACATTTTTATAATAAAATAATATTAATGTATTCTTGCAAGTTGTTTCCAAAATTTGTTCGTGTATTTCTTTATCTGAAATAGAACTAAATCGATTTTTTTCACACATTTTACGTGACGCGTTGACAGTTTTTAAATAATTATTTGACAACTACCTATCATTTGTTACAAACAAAAAAGCATTTACAGAGATTATTCCCGGGAAGAATCACAAGAGCTTTATTCTCAGTATAATAATGACAGGATTGGTTCAAACGCAGACACGTGACATACAATAGAGCATTTCATTGGTTTTGAGAAACGTCAAAAAATAATCACTAAAATAACTTTGGGAATTTTTGGAATTCACTTTATGTAAAAATCATGATTTTTACTTGACAGACGGCAGCGATTCTATTGTCGCAATTATAATTCTATATGGCTTAATCCGAGGGCAAAAATCTACTCTAAATAAATGGATCTATTGTAATAATTGTAATCGTAGATGGATTGAAGCGGATTTGATAAATTTAATTGTAAATACATTAAACTCAAAACTTTAGAAATACAATTATATGCAATACTACGTTTTTTATCTTTTTTTATAAAACAGATTTTGAAAATAAAAACCACAATCCTTATTTATTGTCATTAATTTTCTATACGACTAACTTTTACAATAAAACAATCACAATTACAAAAAGAAACAAATTCAGCCTTTCCTTGCTAAAGAAAGCCATCAATAACACAAGTATTGATCAACACTTCATAGTGTAAATGATAAATAAGAACGGTAGTTAAATAATGAAAATATAATTAATGATAGCATACTCGGTGTTGTGTATTGAAGCGTAACATCTAATTAATCAAGTGACTTGGGGTGAGGACACCCCCATTGTTGTTCCAGACCCAGGGATGAGCGAAATTACGCCTTTAAAAATGTTATAGCGCTTCAGCGAACGTTCACCGAAAAGATGATTAATAATAAATATCAAGTTTAATAACGTTCTATACTTAATATTTAGTATTTCAAATTTTAAGACAAGAGATTAATAATCATATGGTTAAAAACAAAGTAAAAAGTTCATGTCGGTCGCTATGAATACTTATATTTATTTCAAGATTTTATAAATAGGCAGCAAGTTCGTAAATTGTCGGACGAAAGCTAAAATTTACTATATTTTTTATACCTCTTATAATGGATTTTGTGTAGTAATAAATATTTTAATTTTATTTCGACTGTTATTCAATTAATTATTTGTTTTCATGACATTTAATTTATTCAATTCATCAACTATTCTGCAAATAATTTTGAGACGAGTGAAAAATGAATCGGAAGCAAAATGTCAAATTAATCTCAACTAAAGATAGTACTTTGTTTATTTATCTATCTATCTATTAAATATTCATCAGAAACAATATGTTATAAACTATAAACAATAAACAATCCAGTAATTTTCATGACAAATAATTCTTGGCAGAATTACAGCCTAATTTAGTATTTACTGTACGAGTCGAATATAATGATTAACGTTTATTAGGACGAATTCAGTGCGTAGAGGATTTAAATTTATAAAAAAAAAAGTGTTATTAATGTAAACAAACAATAAATATGATGTATTTCACTTACTCTTTAAATAAAACCATTTATCGATATATTTTAGTTTGTTCGGCTCTTTTCATTAATTGTGTACAGATTAGATATACTGCAATTTAAGGTTATGTTTATAAACGTCAAAATATACTACTGTATATTTACTAGCGCCGACTCACCACATCTTCTTCCATAAGCGTCTGTGGCTGAAATATGAAATTCCGCACTCGGCGCAAAATTTAAATCGCTCTCAATTAAACTTTCGTTTGACAGTTGCGTAAAACACAAATTAGGATTTAAATGTGTAAATAAAATAAATATATCATCACGCCTTTTACCTATTAATGGGTGTAGCACTCTGCTGAAGCAGATCTCGGTAAGTGATATATTTATGCGCGTGAAGTACGGTTACCAGCCGTAAAATCACGGCCCTCAAATATGTTAGTGGAGGGGGAGCCACAGGGGTAATTTTAAATTGGTGAAAATGTTTTGTGGGCTGTGGGGATCGAACCAGGGTTCTTAGGATACACAGGTCGACTTAATACCACTGAGCCATTACCCTCATATATGGGGTTTAGAATTTGATTATTAAAAATTATGCGAAGCTATCCATGCTAAAATAATTCTACTTTTGTGTTTATTCTGATAAAATAACCAGTTGATTAGTATATACAGGCTGTTAAAAAAGTTCCGGGACGGTGAAATATCTCGAGAAAAACACATCGAATCAAGAAACCAAAAAACACGTGTTTCATATTTTGCAAAAACCTATCTAAGCACACCAAACACAAACCCCAACCCCCACCCCCAGTGGGTGGGGCGGGGGGCAACGTTGAAACCTTAAATGGGAACCCCCATTTTTTACAGATTCGTATTCTGCGAAAAAAAATAAGTTAATTTTATCTGAAACTTTTTTCCAATTCGGAATAGATGGCGCTCTAAACGCAAAAATAAGTTTTGACATGATTCTGAAAGAAAAGTAAAAAAGGTCTAATATCACGAGAAATAAACATTGAATCAAATAAAAAAATCAACATAATCACAAGTGACCACAAGCCTTTTTTTTGCAAAATATGAAACACGTGTTTTTTGGTTTCTTGATTCGATGTGTTTTTCTCGAGATATTTCACCGTCCCGGAACTTTTTTAACAGCCTGTATAAACCAGATGAATATTTTATAAAATAGCCAAGTTCTTGCATTTGTCGTCACATATACTTTAATATAGCACTTACGAGATAGGCTACGGCAGGGTGCCACACCCTATGGACTAGAAGGCGTGATGGTATATTTATATTTATTCTATTTTATACATTTATGGTGGAATTCTATGTAAATCCATAAGTTTTGTAGATCTGCAAATTTTTAAATGATGAACAAAAGAGCAACTAAACTTCTGATTAAGAAATATTTTCTTCTTATCAACAAATATTAATGTGATTTTTCATTATTTACTAATTTACAGATCTATAAACTTATAGATTTACTACAAAATTTTACAATAAGTTAGTTTAGGTTCGAATATTGGATAAATATTTCACATATTTCATGAAGAAATTCTAAAATTTAATTAATTCTGCGAACAAGTATTTAATACACCAGCGACTAGGTTAGCTTTTCCGACCTTCACATTGGGCTCCGCGGACACTGATTCACATTCGTGAAACAATTGATAATAGAATTATTTAAATTTTTTACGACTAAATAAATAAAAATAAATATTTCATCACGCCTTCTACACATTACTGAGTGTGGCATTCAGCCGAAGCAGACCTCGGTAAGTGATATATTTTGCGCGTGAAGTGTGGTTACCAGCCGTCAAATCACAGCCCTCAAAGATGTTAAGGGTGGGGAGTTTTAAAATGGTGAAACCAGGGTTCTCAGGATCTACAGGCCGACTTGATACCACTGAGCTAGCTACCCATAATTTTAGGATAATCCTTCGAAATCCTTTTCTAATGCTAACCAAATTGATAGGTTTTAAAGTGTTTTAGCTAAAACAATTGCTGATCGAAAAATTTTAATTCTTCACTTGAGTTGTCCAAAAGTGATGGAAATATTTATATTTTAAGCTCGTTGGTCAAACTTGAAAATAATTTTTTTCTTTTAAATTTGGCATGATTTAAAAACAATGGATTCATATGTACCTAACATCACACTATATACCATCAAATGGGGGTAACACAAACATTAAAATGTTTTCAGACGATCACTTATGGAAGTAATCATAACAACATCAAAAACTACTACGGAAAGTTGAACATAACGTACACTTCTAACATATCAGGTGAAGTTCCACTGATTGATAATAGATGACGTTACGATGAAAGAAGGTAATAAAATAAATGAAAAGAATTTGTATTATTATTTAAATTGAAGTTTTAACTGATTTGCACAAATAAATCTTATTTTTTTAAAATAAATAATTACTTATTTACTAATATATTTACATTATTTAATATTTTGACATTACGGTTATTACAGTTGGTATCACAATACTTCAAACGTCACGCTTATCTACAAAAACGCATCAGCTGTCAAAGTGCAACAACATTGCTTTTGTAGAGTTTTTTAGAAATATTTTGTGGTCGTCTGAAAAATGGTGTACTTAACTCGCTTGAAAGTGTGATAACTGTGCTCGTGTATTTAATCACTCGGCGCTGCGCGCCTCGTTTTTCAATTTGTGCACACGCACGTTATCTTACAGTTTCGATGCTTGTTATGTAATGTACTCAGTCGTCAAACATTCTCATCCTAACACAACACCCTCGATTCAACCACATTCATAGATCCCTCCATATAAGCTCATTTACTCATCACACTCAGACTCATTCATCACACAACACACCTTCAACTACATCTATCCAATCACTCCTATACACTTTTCATTACAACAAAATACATTTAAACCAAAGTCGTCATCTAGGGACGCTGTCCGGGATTTCTATATTTATTTGTATTTTTTTGTAATTTTTGCCGAGTATACAGACGCAATACCGATCACTTATGCTCATCTCTTTGAGGGTTGACGAGCTGGCAACTTTATTAAGAGACAAAAATGTGATTAAAAAAACAATTATCTTGTTTAAAGTGCGATGTAAATGAAACAACCCTTTTTTTACAGTATTTTACTTTTAAAGGAATAAAACAGTATAATTTCTATTTAAGGTATTTCTAGTCATGGCCAACTTCATTGGAATTGCGCTACGCTTATTATGGCCGTTTCATTTCATCATTTTGCCATATACATATTTGTCGTGAGTTTTTTACAGTTTTGGTACGTTAAGTAATGCCATCTATTGCTTTTTATTTCAATTAAAGAAAAGTGACAACGCTGTCAAGTTACAAAAACAACCTTAAAATATTTGAAAACTGAAGTTTATGTTATCAAACAAAATACATTTAATGGAACTGGGTATTTTATTTATACATTCAATATTATTAAATATTATGACTAGTATTCTGAGCTTTCGACTAGTCTAGACTAAATGAATTTTTATTTGGCAACGTGGCATTGTCTGTCCCTTCATGTAAATAATTCCGCCATATTGTCAACGTATTTAAATTTTTTGAAGTGTTTATAGGTCAAAAGAAGGAAGTATTATTGAATTATTGGTGCCAACGGTTAGTATTTTACTGTAAAGATCATATGATAATAAGTATACAATAACTAGACTTGTTTTTAGAATTTTTTCAATCAATACAAGCGACAGTATTTTCAAATTTAGTTACGACGTATCTCGTTAGAAGCGCTAGTTGACGTACCCGCTCTGTAAATTTGTAACTACGAATTTTAATGACATATGAAACGGCCATAATAAGCGTAGCGCAATTCAATGAAGTTGGCCATGTTATAGTGTGACAGTGGCGACATCGGTCGTCGACTGGCGAAAATGACGCTCGGGGAAAGAAAAACAATAAAATAAGTGTTTTATACCTATTATAATTTGAATATCATGAATTGTTAAAAGGTTGTTGGTCTAGTGAATTTTCAAATACCGTGCCACCATGTGGTGTTGCCATTGGAATCCTTAATTTTTCGTTAAATACAAGACTTTGCATGGCTATATATCCATTACTCAACGGTTAAAATCTTTCTCCTTTTGATACAATATACGTGGATAGTTCTAGAACATCATATTAGTTTTTCAAATAAAACTGCAATTTTTTAGAGGTACACGAAGCAAATATGTGCGATTCTGAATGACGATCGCCATAAGCCCTGTGTATAAGAATTCAACTTTACAAACGAATATATTTGTTCACAAACGGTGAATGTATTTCACATTTTAACAGGATGCGTATGACTATCCCATGTTTACGTACGCCTAGTTTCATTCGGATTTGTAAAAATATTTTTCACGCTAGAACTACCTTAAATATCATTATTACTAGAGAAATTTCTTGTAAAATAATCCAAATAAGACCGTCCTTAATTCATTCAGTTGCAGATGTTGATCATTACTATAAGTAATAAATTGATATAATGAGAAAAAGTTACCACATTTAATTCATATATCATTAAAGAAATCAAACATAAAAAGTAATCCAATAAATCTTTCTCATTTAAAGCCATGTAGGTATTCAATTCTTGTCGTTTCACTGCACATAAAAATAAATTGTTTTTAACCTATTAAGGTACCAATAAGATGATAGTATCTAGGCTGCTGAATTCTTTCTTGCAAAAGTAAAACCGAATTCAGACGTTCCAACGCGTGTTGCAATGCCGCTTTAATTATTTTCTTTAAGTAAATAGCATCTTTGATGTTATGTTGTCAGCATTTCAGCGAGCGAAACTTGGATTATGGATGGACTATTAGTTAGTTTAGTTTATACTTGACTTAAAAATAGCACAAATGACTCAAACGTTGCCTTTAAATTCGTTTTAAATCTGCGTGTATCCGTTAATAAAATTTTTGCGGATATAACTATTTTTAAACACGAATTCCTGAGGTTTGACATTTTACGTCATTTTGTTTTAATTACTGATCTTTTTTATTTTCGTTAGTTTATTCTTACAGAAATTTCTATGGTTTATCTTTTTCGCACATTTTTATTTGTTCATGATATTCGCCGTAAGGTCAAAGACTTATAAATTTATTTTTATTAAGTGATTCAATTAGGGCCAGTTTTTCAATCGCCGATTAATGTTAACCATGATTAAATAATAATGGAAACTATGGTTACCATTATTATTTAATCATGATTAACATTAATCGAGAGTAAACCGGCGATTGAAAAACTGGCCCTTAGAGTTTTAACTTTTTTATATAATAGATTTTAATGCATTTTTTCAGACGACCACTTATGAAAGTAACCATAACAACATCATAAACTACTACGGAAAGTTGAATTTAACATGCACTGATAAATTAGTATAGCGCACACTTCTAACATATCAGGTGACGTTCCACTGATTGACAACAGATGGCGTTACGATGAAAGAAAATAATAAAATAAATGAAAAGAATTTGTATTATTATTTAAAACGAAGTTTTGGCAGATTTTTCAACATATTTGCACACATAAATCTTATTTTTTTAAATTAATAATAACTTTTTTACTAATATTATTTAGCATTACTTAATATTTTGACATTACGGTTAATACAGTTGGTATCACAATACCTAGCCTCAAACGTCAAAGCTTACCTACAAAAACGCATTAACTGTCAAAGTGTAACAACATAGCTCTTTTAAATTGTTTTTAGAAATATTTTGTCTGAAAAATAGTGTACATAACTCGCTCAAAAGTGTGATAACTGTGTTCGTGTACTGCGTGCCTCGTTTTTCAATTTCTACACTCGCACGTTATCTTACACTTTCGATGCTTATTATGTAATATACTAATCTATGTTATAGTTTGAAAGAGTCAGTAATAATAATTTATTTATTGATTTTTGTTGTAAATGTTTAATCAAATTTAATTAAGTGAATATTAATAATATAATTTCAGGCTCTGTATAATTCAACACTTAATTACACTACGTATAAATAATTACAAAATATATAAATATTTTATTTATGACCGGTTTTATAAACAAAAAATTAATTTACTTCCGAAGTAAATAAAACCTTATTTATTCAAACGACTGTGGAACTAATGATAGTAATGTTATATATACCATAAAATAAATAAAATTGATTCGAATTTGATAATTCAATTACACTTACAATGAAAGTAAATTTATTATTTATACTTTATGAAACCAAGTATTTTTTAATATTTCATAATATAAACGTGGTAAAAATTTGTATACACATTTTTCTAATAATTTTAGTTTGGAAGAATTCTTATTCTATATTCAAAGTCTAGAAACTAATTTTGAATATTCAATTCAATTAGGTACCTACTGAATTTCTTAATAACAATTAAACAATACGATATAACGAAACTTCGGGCGTCAAAAATAATTTATTATAATTATCATTTTGAAATTGCCTAGTTACGCAAAAGAAACAGTTTTTGTTGCTCTTGACATTATAAAATCAATTCACATGCGAATTTTACCGTACGAAATAATTCGAGCCGTACGGAAAATAATTTCGCAGGCCAAATTTAATTTTAACCATAAATACTCGCATACGAATGGAGTAGGTGGTACAGTGGTATCGTGTCGGCCTGTGGATCCTAAGAACCCTGGTTCGATTCCCAATGCCGACAAACCTTTACAGCACATTACAATTTACCGTTTGGCTCCCCCTTCACTAACATCATTGGGGAGCAATGATTTGACTGCTGCTAACCACAGTTCACGCGCAAAATATATCACTTACCGAGATCTACTAGGGCAAAATGCCACACCCAGTAATGGGTAAAAGGCGTGATGATATATTTATTTATTGTAGTTCTAAAGTAACAAATACAAGTACTTTAATGAAAACCAAAGTATTAGTAAAAAGTTATTCTTTGACTTTAAATTAATAAACTGCTAACTCATTAATACGTTTGAATTTTGAAACAATTGCCGAAAGAATTGTTTAAATGACTGAATCTTGTCATGACTCTTCGACGGTTGACATGTAAATTTAAACAATTCGGAAATTATTACAATTTTTTTTTTTCTGAAACCGGCAAGAAATTGGCTACGTACCTGACTAATTTTAGTATGAAAGGTAGATTTTTACCAAAACAGTCGATGTAAAGTAGGTATCCAACGCTATAACAAAAATAACAGTCTGGTAAAGTACAAAACAGTCTGGTAAAGATTTTACCTGACTCTTTTGTATTTAACATGTTTGGGGGCCGTGATTTGACGACTGGTAATCGCACTTCACGCGCAAAATATATCATTTACCGAGATCTGTTTCAGCAGAGTGCCACGCCCAGTAATGGGTAGAAGGCGTGATGATATATTTATTTATTTTATTTTTGTATTTAACCCGAGTGTTTTTGTTGTTGTAACCTAGGATACATTAGGCGTATTCCATTTGCCATTTGGATCAGATCTAGCTTACATTTACTGAACCAGATCATTTATTTATTTCGCTGGATTACTTCGCTGACCTTATTTTCAGTACTAAAATTATAGATTATAATTTACTTTGAAGTAATTCACCCCAATAAGTGCATCAGTTTGCTTAATTCAGTTCATTTACTCATATGTCAAATTTATCTGAACTAATTTAAGTGAACCAAGTGGCAAATGGAATACAGCTATAGTCTACTGTTAATACAATTCAATTCACAAAATTTAAAAATTTTGAATTATTATTGATTAATTATTGATTAAATTACACGGTTTGAGAAAAAGTAGTATACATAATACGTCAGGAAAGTGTTTTTACTTGATTCATGCTGAGTTGCGAGAAAGAAATAAAGAGCTCTTTAGTTAAAGAATTGTTTATTTAGCAACAGTATCAATGGCGATTTTCTGAAACTAATTGAACCGTTAGTTGCGAATGAACCGATAAAACTTTCATGCAATCCCGCATCAGTTTGTTAAAATACTCGGCCTGCGGCTTCGTATTTCAAACAACCGCTACTTCAAGTAAAATATCACTTTCCTGACTTAATATGTAATATACGAGTACTATTGCATATGTCTACCTCGAACCATTTTATTGTTACTTTAAAATTTACTATTCCTTTTGATCTGAAGCTAGTCCATCTTAAACAATAAAGATTTGTCATAAAAATTTTATTTAATTCTCTTGCATGCTACATGAGAAAAAAACTGCAAAATAAAACATCAAACGAAAAAATTACATTTGGGTCAAGTAATGTGACTCAGGGCGCATATGTTACCTGTACTGTAATTGGAATTATTTTCTTGTTTTCTTGTAGCATAAATAATACAATAAAATCAAATTGAATGCAATACGAGGTGTGACTATTAAATAACAAGACTGACGCTGCTACAGACGAAGTAAGCATGCGCCAAACACTAGCGACCGTCAACGTGAAGCTTTCTCTTTCGAATGCGGTAACTCTCGATTCTGTAAACAAATCCGTATAGCCGTAGCATTCGTTCTAATTAGAGTTGTTTTTTTTTTTGTTACGCCGAAAAAATGTTAAGTGCAACATTAGAGCAACGAATTGTTGTGTAATTTCACATGAAACTAGGCAAAACTGCTACTGAAACTTATAATTTATTGAAAAAGTACCCGAATTGTGGAAGGACAAGTAATAGTTTCTCCAACAAAACAATTCGCTGGCTCATTCCGCAATGTCTGTCAAGAGATTTCTAGCCATGTACAGCATCCCAATGTTGGACCATCCGCCTTATTCGCCAGATCTTGTACCGTGCGACTTCTATCTGTTTCCTAAGGTGAAATTTGCCTTAATAACAACAAGATTTGAGCTTTGAAAGAGAAATCGGCACGCGTTCTGAAGGAGCTGACAGAAGAAGACTTCCAGCACTGTTTCGAACAATGGAAGATTCGCATGGAGTATTGTAGGGATAGAGGAGGGGTGTATATTGAAAGTGATAATAAGTAAATAGGTATGGAATCAAAATAAAATGTTAAAACAGCATCAGTCTCGTTATTTAACAGCCACACCTCGTAGTAATAGTACTATGATTACCCTGTCGCTTTACAAGTGAGAAAGTAATTGATTATTTGTTCAAACTTCAATAAATATTACTTCGAGTGAAAATAAATAAATTTATCCTAACCTTTTATCGAAAAAAATTGAAATATTCGGGTACTCATTAAACATTACATTTTATTCTAAATTGTGAATGGAGCATTGCAGGGATAGAGGAGGGATGTATATTGAAAGTGATAATAAGTAAATAGGTATGGAATCAAAATAAAATGGTAAAACAGCATCAGTCTCGTTATTTAATAGCCACACCTCGTATAATTCATAAAATTTGTAAATTAAACTTATATTAATACCTAGGTACATTTATTTGGGTAGAAACAATTAAGTCCAAAATATCGTTAATTTATAGTACCTGTGTTATCTCATGTAATAACATTTATACCAATTATGCATTTCCACTTCGTCCAGTCCATCTGAACACCCCGGGGACTCATTGCCATGGCTCTAAGCTATATTAATAACCGCGGTAATTCCGCGGCCACTGCAGTAAGTTCGGAATTTGTAACGTAATTTGTAGTGGTCCGTAGTAAGTCCGCCGCCGCTACTAGCAGTGTTCATGTTCCAATTACGGGAATTAATCGCTTCGTGGCTCGTGTGGCGTAAAAGTCCTCTTAGGTGCAAGATCGTTAGCTCCGCTGAGGCGAGGAACGAGGAAGGAAACGATGCTAGTGGAAGGTGAAGAGCCGGATCGAATAGCGAGGTGTTTGTTGGTTTGGTTAAGTGATATTGGAGTTGTACTTCTTCAGTTTTTATGTCTTTAACGATCTATGAGAAGTATTCTGGTGGTGATTTATCCTCAGTTCCGCGTTTTAATGATGATGTCCAGTAGTATGGTGGTGTGGATTGCGTTATTGCGTTCGAAGATACCGAGTTCGAATCCCACTCAAGATAAATATATATGAAGTATCATACTACGCCTTGGTGAGTCCGTACCTTGTACTGTAATTGGGATTAAGGTCCTGTTGTACAGAGTAGAATAAATAAATAAATGTTTCAGTTTTAAAATAAAAACATAAATATATCATCACGCTTTTTACCCATTACTGGGTGTGGCAACATTATACACTTATCGAGCGCTCCTGTAGGAGGACAGAAATAGGTAGTGGTAGAGCTTTTTAATATATATTTATTAAAATAAATTCTTGACCGTTCATCATATTTAATACAATATAAAATCATACCATAAATGATATCTTTATTGCTGAAATATGAAAGTTAAAGTTGAATAATTCAAATCGCTCATTTGTATTTCGCACTGCCATATTGCAATTACGTAGTTGCATTAAGCCAATCACAGAGCTTTGTCTGAAACGTTTGTCGGTGCTCAATTTTACTGAGAGGAAGACGAAGAAGAAATAAGCATTCAGCATTCTACGATTCTACCAATGACGTATAATACTAGACGAATTATGCCGTATTCAACTCAATGCAGTATTGTGGAGCAGAATGGGATGGAATAACTTTTGGGTCCGCCGGGTGCGCGGCAAGGAGCGAGTACACTTTGATGTTATGCAAGTTGCTCCTTGCCGCGCACCCGCCTCACCCACCAGTTATTCTATCCCTTTCTGCTTTACAACAAACGCCGTTGTTATCCGTCTAGTTATGTTTTGTCTGAGGATTCTATGACAACGATACACGTTACGTGAAGTTACGTGTTTTTATCTCTGTCTTATCTGTCTCTCTTTAAGCTAAGATGCAACTACGTCATATTCGTTTGTTTCGAAAGTTTAAATATTTTTATCATGCTTAATACAAGTTTAAAAAAAATTAAAAAATTTGGGGTATAATTATTTTATTACGTAGATTAATATATAAAAAATTCAAAAAAGTCTTGAAAGGCCCATTTTCTTAAAGGTAGCAATACAAAATATATTAGAAGATAAATGAAAATATAAACCTGAATATTAATTTTATGTTTTAGATATTACAAATACATATTTCTCCTTTATCCTAAAAATTACATTTCTAATAAATTAACTCTGCATATACAACAGGTACCTTTATGTATTCACACTTTGTGTACAAAAAGATCATTAGCCTGCGCGGCTGACCAGTTAATTTAGAAATGAAATTTTTTGATCAGACTAAATACTCTTATGCATCCAATTCAATCATGGAGATTGAAGTAAACTCAACATATTTATAAATACGAGTATAATATCGTCAATGATGTGCTCGGTGATGTGCTGATGTGTTTGTTGTTTGTTCGTGATCACGAGAGATGACACGAAGTTTCGTTAACAAATGTGTTTCTCCTCTATACACTTCCAATAACGCAACTAAAACGTGAACTTTTAATAGTTTGATTTTGATATGCTCAGGTTTTCAGTCAACTGTTTCCGTTTTGATTATCTGCCTGTTAAATATAGGAGAATACATAGAATTTATACCGCAGTTAGTTTACGTTGCATTACATAGTCTTTTTTTTAATAATTATTTTTTTACAATACATGTACTATAAGTTACCCACTAATGACAACATTTAAATACAGTAAGTGAAACTTTTATTTCACAGTTGCAGGGCCTGATTAACACTATGAGGGGCCCTAAGTACAACAGATTTTGCCCCCCCCCCTCCATTTCAAGAAAATTTGTCTTTATTCATAGAATAAAGTAATCTCGTTTGTAAATCATTTATAATTGTATGTAAAATTTCCATAAATCTGGACGCCTTGGTTACCAGGAAAGATAAAAACAAAGAAGAATTAGTCATGGGATGGCTAGCACAGTGGTATGAAGTCGGCCTGTGGATCCTGAGGTCCCTGGTTCGATTCCCACAGGCGACAAATTTTCATAATTTGAAAAAGCTATCCCTGTGGCTCCTCCACCACTAACATGTTCACTTACCGAGATCTGCTTCAGCAGAGTGCCACACCCAGTAATGGGTAGAAGGCGTGATGATATATTTATTTATTTATTTAAGAATTAGTCAAAACTGATATAGATTTGCTCCTGATTATTCAGTTCATGTTCATGATTTGACTACAATTACAATAATAACTTAGATAACAATAACGAACTTAAGGTAGTACTAGCGTGAAATTTTTTTTTGCAGATCTGAATGAAATTTGGCCCCCATAAATATTATATAGTCATACGCATCCTGTTAAAATATGAAACACATTTATCGTCAGTGAACAAATATATTCGCTTGTAAAGTTGAGTTCTTATACACGGGGCTTATGGCGATCATCACTCAGAATCGCACATATTTGGTTTGTGTGCCTCTAAAATTTTGCAGTTTCATTTGAAACACTAGTCTGATGTTCTAGAACTATCCATGTATATTGTATCAGAAAGAGAAAGTTTTGTATCGTTTAGTAATGGATATATAGCCGTGCAAAGCCTTATTTTTAACTAAAAATTCAGAATCCCAATTTATAATGGCAACACCACACAGTGGTATGGTATTTGAAAATTCACTAGACCAACAACCTGTTAACAATTCATGATATTCATATCATAATAGGTATAAAACACTTATTTTATTCAATTTTTTTGAGCGTCAGTTTCCGAACTCGACAACCGATGGCGCCACCGTCACACTAGTACTACCTTAAGTTTAAATATGCGTATTTTGCCAATTTAAGTGTTTATTTTTCACAACATAAACATTAATTCTTTTAATTTATTACGTATTTCAAATTGTATAATAATTTTATTGATTATATTATAACTAACCATTGTAGGGTACTGACGTATAACCTCCTATGTCGAGTGCGCGAAACTTGCTTGAATGGAGGGAGTACGCTGTCGTCGATAGAGGGATCACTTATGGGATACTAGCCACTGGCACTCCACTTCGAAGATGAAGTGTTATAAGCGCAAATTTTTCGCCTTTAATACAAAATCAACTAATTCTTGACGACCTTTAGAAATGACCAACAGTTGGGCATACGCAAACTTATATATTCCAGTAGTTTCTTCACTTCGTTATTTGTTACCTAGAAAAATTTTCATGGTTAGTTTTTTTAATTTTCATTTTTTTTTGGCCCCCAATGTGTCGAGGCCCAAGCTATAGCTTAGTCAGCTTATGCTATAATCCAACACTACACAGTTGGTTTCCATGGTTACATCAGGTCTATAATATTTTTTTACCATCCACCGTGTACAGTAAATAAATATTATAGATCAAGGTTATATTTATTTTGACAACAATTTGACAACTGTTAATTTTTAAACCTATTTTTCTTTTCTTTCTATGTGTGCAGGTATTGTCAAAAATGTTTACTATCCTCGAACTTCTAGTAATTTTTTAGGTCGCGAATGTTTCTGTACAACAGAAAATTAATATCAATTGAAGTATACTAAATGTACAGCAAGGGAATACTCGTATAAACTACTCAGACTCATATTTTTTGAAAAGACGTTAATACGAAACTACTACAAGAATCGTTTAGTTAGGGTTAGAGTGTAGATTGACAAACCGAATTTTATAATTCTTTATAATATATTATTTTCAAAAGAATCTTGATTTGACATCCTATATTTTAGTCTTTATTTATGTATCAAAAATGTCACAAACTTAGAAATGACAGGCGAGAAAATAACAAAATCATGGCTATAGGTCTCTATTTTTATTTTATAAACAAATTTGAACAAAGTAAATATAAATTTTCGTATTAGTAAGAACTGTCATACGTTTTCATTACAATAATTAATGTGATAGAACGTGAAAAAACTTGAAACGTGTGTCTTTAGTTATTAAGACATACGTTAATGTCATTCGCATAAATACGAATATGATTAAAAAAAGATAGCTATATTTCATCGTATCTATGACAACCTCGTCCACATATGACGTCATATAGGGAATGGAGTTTATGAAAGCCATCTTGATCAAAACAAACAAATGAAAACCATCCCTTCTGTTCTCGTTGATCCAGAACTAAAATCATACTGAAGCATATTCTCGCTGACACCGCTCATCATAAACAGTAATAAAACCGTTGACGGTGGCTGGAATCGGTTAGTGGCGATTAGGGGTAACTCCCTCCGACCATCTCGTGACATCGATTCCGCTATAAATATCATCCGACCCCGCTGTTCGGGCCAGCACACTTCACTTCACAATATTGACAATGCTGTCCACATTAGCTGCCACATGCCACTGCCGATGCGACGTACGCGGCATGATCATCAACACTGAATAGTACCACTGTGTTATGTTGTATTGGATCCTGTAGAGCTCATGAGTGGATTGCTCGATTTGGGAGAAAACTTTTGAAATTCATTATTGATTCAGGATGAAATTATATGTTGCGTGTGAAGTTAAGAATGATTGATATTCATAATATAATGATCAACTAAACTGCAGGAACATCTCATCGAAATCCAAAACTGGCTTAAAAAATGGCGTATAAAAGCAAATGAAAATAAATCAGCTCACATAACATTTACAAATAAAAAAGGAACCTGTCCATCGGTACAACTAAACGACAAACCAATTCCACAAGTAGAAGTAGTTAAGTACCTTGGAATGCATCTTGACAGACGACTGAACTGGAAAAAACATATCCAAGCAAAACTCACACAAATAAACTTAAAGCTCATAAACTTTAACTGGCTGTTAGGTCGAAAATCACAATTATCTACACAAAATAAACTTCTCGTATATAAAACAATTATTAAACCAATATGGCCATACGGCTTACAGTTATGGGGAACAGCAAGCACATCTAATATTGCCATAATATAAAAGGTGCAATCCAAAATATTAAGAACAATAATAAATGCACCATGGTATTTAAGCAACCATACTATACATAACGACATGAACATCCGCACAGTTCACGAAGAAATCAAGAAATCCAGTACAAATTACATCAAAAGACTCGAACATCACCCGAATACTAGCGCCATAAATCTACTAGACAACAGCTTGGAAACAACGAGATTAAACAGATTCAAGCCCTTAGATTTAATTCACAGATTCTAATTAAATTCAAAAATAACTAATTATTAAGATGATGTAAAGGAATGTTGTGGCTGGACATCATTTCCGCAAGATAAATATATTGTCATAACATTTACTTATTGTCCTTATAGGATAGATTGTAAATATATCATAGAAAAAAATAATAATAATAATAATATAATGAAAGGGATATTCTTATACAGAGTGGCGTACCTAGAGGGAGGCGGTGGTGCGGTCCGTATTTTTTATATTTAGTTTTAGTTGTAGAAAACAACTTGTTCACTTCATAAGTTTACTATTCGATTTCTACGAATTATGAATTACTATATGATTTCGAATATTTTTCTTCATCGTCAAGTCAATGTAGGGTTGAAAACATTATCTAGAAAAATTCCTTTATTACTGCCTAATTTAAATATGCCATCCAATGGTAAAAAAGTTCCCCACCTATAGTTTGTCTCAATTACAATTATTTATTTATTTATGTTTATGGGATGGCTAGCACAGTGGTATGAAGTCGGCCTGTGGATCCTGAGGTCCATGGTTCGATTCCCACAGGCAACAAATTTTCATAATTTGAAAAAAGCTATCCCTGTGGCTCCTCCACCACTAACATGTTTGGGGGCCGTGATTTGACGACTGGTAACCTCACTTCACGCGCAAAAATATTTCACTTACCGAGATCTGCTTTAGCAGAGTGCCACACCCAGTAATGGGTAGTAAGGCGTGATGATATATTTATTTTATTATTTATATTTATGTTTATCAATTTAATAGGGTAATGGCTCGACTTTGCTCGACTTGGCTTGTGGATCCCGAGAACCCCAGTTCGATTACAACAGCCGACAAACAATTTTCACCAAATTAAAATTATCCCTGTGGCTCCCCCATCACTAACATCTTTGGGGGCCGTGCTTTGACGGCTGGTAACCTCATTTCACGTACATAAATATATCACTTATCAAGATTTGCGTCGGCAGAGTGCCACACCCAGTAATGGGTAAAAGTCGTGATGATATATTTATTTTATATCTATTTTTTTAATTTATAAAAACCACCCCAGATATGGGGTAATGGCTCAGTGGTATCCGAGTCGGCCTGTGGATCCTAAGAACCGTGGTTTGATAACAACCGACAAAACATTTTCACCAATTTAAAAATTACTCTGTGGCTCCTCCACCACTAACATCTTTGGGGGCCGTGATTTAACGGCTGGTAACCGCACTTCACGCGCATAAATATATCACTTACCGAGATCTGCTTCGGCAGAGTGCCACACTCAGTAATGGGTACAAGGCGTGATGATATATTTATTTATTTTATTTTATAAAAACCACCATTTTAAGGGTGGTTGTTTATCCCTACACCAATCCACTTTCAGAGCTTCTGTCATCAATGAGCAAGCAGCAATGATTACTGTCAATAATGTTTTTGTCATGTTTTCATCATGAACAAGTAATAATATGTCATACGACACCACAAAAATTGCTTATTTTGCCCGGTTTTGTCGCACATGCGTCACCGGCCACAACGTCTGTCTACCATTTTTATTACTTAATTCTATATTTAAATCTATAATTTAAAGTGAAAATTAGCCTGTAAAAAATATGTCAACAACTACCCTTAAAATCGGCGCATTCACATCGGCGCCATCTATAGTTGCAACCCGTTTCCAAATCTAATTGTATTTTTTTCATGTTTATCATAACATAATCTATTAAAAAATCCATTTCTGTCACTGGAATAAATGAGAAATCATTTTGCACCCTAACTCTCTAACTAGAAATTTATTTGGAATTTTGTTAAGAAATTAAAATATTATCCCTAATCTAAACCTAGAAAAGGAATAAAATATTTCAATTAAACTCTTGTCTTAGAAGCATCTGATTCTGTAATATTTGAATTACGATTAACATAATATTGTATAGTAAAAGTACAACCGTATTCGATATATTAGAATCATAAAACAACTTCATCATGATCTACATATGTAACGAATGCGCTTATATTAATGTAGCTTCAATTAATACAAATGTATAGTACCGAATACCGCGTCCCGCACCAAAGCTTATATTGCACAGCGACGAGTCATTAACATGAAATGAACTCTGGTAATTGCCACATCAAAGTCATGAACTAATTATATTTTCATTGGTTGGTGTAGCGGTGGCATCCAATCATTTGACCAGTTTATTACACCCCGACCAATAGGCAGACTGTTTCAGCCAAGTGGGTATTTACATTATACACGCGGTATTATATTAAAGTCAAGTGGAATTAACAAAGGAATGAAACATGAAAGAAAGGCATTAAGTAAAAGAAATTACTTTATCGACCAAAATCGTATTTTAACTATTGATGTATTATTATTAATATTATGGGGCAATGGCTCAATGGTATCAAGTCGGCTTGTGGATCCTAAGAAGTCAGGCCCCCGGATCTATTTCGAACAATAGAATCGTTGTCATCTGTCAAGTAAAAATTATAATTTTCTCTAATATAACATAAAATAATCGGTACTTTTTGTATTAGATAGTGCACAAATGATGTAAACTATATTTCTACTGCAAAATTATTTAGAATTATAGAATTCCATACGGCGCGATCCCACTACTGGTTCGATTCCCACAGCCGACAAATATTTTTACCAATTTAAATTTACCTCTGTGGCTCCCCCACCACTAACATCTGTGGGGGCCGTGATTTGACGGCTGGTAACCGCACTTCACGTACATAAATATATCACTTATCCAGATTTGCGTCGTCAGAGTGCCACATCCAGTAATGGGTAAAAGTCGTGATGATATATTTATTTTAATTTCATTTTTTTAATTTATAAAAACCATCCCATATATGGGGTAATATCTCAGTGGTATCCGAGTCGGCCTGTGGATCTTAAGAACCCTGGTTCGATCCCACAACCGACATAACATTTTCACCATATTAAAAACTACCTCTGTGGCTCCCTCACCACTAACATCTTTGGGAGCCGTGATTTGACGGCTGGTAACCGCACTTCACGTACATAAATATATCACTTATCGAGATTTGCGTCGTCAGAGTGCCACATCCAGTAATGGGTAAAAGTCGTGATGATATATTTATTTTAATTTTATGTTTTTAATTTATAAAAACCACCCCATATATGGGGTAATGGCTCAGTGGTATCCGAGTCGGCCTGTGGATCTTAAGAACCCTGGTTCGATCCCACAACCGACATAACATTTTCACCATATTAAAAACTACCTCTGTGGCTCCCTCATCACTAACATCTTTGGGAGCCGTGATTTGACGGCTGGTGACCGCACTTCACGCGCATAAGTATATCACTTACCGAGATCTGCTTCGGCAGAGTGCCACACCCAATAATGGGTAAAAGGCATGATGATATAATTATTTATTTATATGTATTATTAAGATTCATTCTCTGTATGAAAACGTTTACGTCATATGTGCACCAGGTTATTATACGATGAAATATAGCTATCTTTTTTATTAATATTATTCATAACTATGCGAATAATATTAACGTATGTCTAAATAAGAAAAGACATACATTTCATGTTTTTTTTCTTGTTTTATCGCATTAAAAACGTATGGCAGTTCTTACTAATACGAAAATATATTTACTTTGTTTCTCGCCTGTCAGTTCGTGAGATTTTTGATACACAAATAAAGACTGTAAAATAAGAAATAACTAGAAAAATTTTGAGTAGTCAAATGTAGAAATGCATTTGTCATCTTCATGATTATTTTGTACCGAAGTTGGAGAGAGGAGGATCTTTAATTAATTTTTTACAATACTTTTTCTGTAAGTAACCTATTAATGACAAAATTTAAATACAGTAAGTGCAACTTTTATTGCACAGTGGTTTCCATGGTTATATCAAAACTTTAATATTTACTTTCTGTCCATCGTGAACAGTAAGTAAATATTACATATCAAGGTCCTATTTATTTTGACAACAATTTGAAATCTGTCAGTTTTTAAACCTATTTATTTTTTCCTCCTATTTGTTCAAGAAAATAAAAAAATAAATATATCATCACGCCTTCTACCCATTACTGTTCAAGTATTGTAAAAAATAGCTTACTAACCTCGAACTGTAAGTTTTAGGTCGTGAATGTTTAGAAAAGCTTGACACTTCGGGCCTCGATTTCCCAAACTACATTCTTGACCTAAAAACTGTCACTTCATGGTACGTAATATACTATAACTGTAGTACAAAAGGTAATGTGCACTGTATTTTGTATTTCCATAAATTATTTATTTAGATATCATTATAATACATATAAAAATATATATTTCTTTGAATTTATTTTACGAAAATATATATTTCAATTAAGTACATAGATAATATTTTTCGTGCGTTAAAATAGATTTATATTTAGTTTTCATTTAATATAGTGGAGAACTTGGTTTCATTTATTAACTAATTTAATTTGATAAAAGTATGGGGTGGCTAGCTCAGTGGTATGAAGTCGGCCTGTGGATCCTGAGAATCCTGGTTAGATTCCCACAGGCGACAAACAATTTTCATAATTTCAAAAACTACCCCTGTGGCTCCTCCACCACTAACATCTTTGGGGACCGTGATTTGACGACTGGTAACCGCACTTCACGCGCAAAATATATCACTTGCCGAGATCTGCTTCGGCAGAGTGCCACACTCAGTAATGGGTAGAAGGCGTGATGATATATTTATTTATTTAATTTTATAAAGTAATAAACATTTTAATCTGATATTTAAATTTTGTGTTATATTTTAAATATGCTAATCCAAACGTTTTAAGTATAAAATCTTGAATCACAGATACAGAATGTGCCGTAATACAGAGCATGAAGTATAAAACAAGCAAGCCAGAGCAAAGAAAGTAATCAGAAAATGATTTCGTTCTGCTTTTCGAATACTATTTCTTCATGTGGTTAATAATTCCTAACCATTCTTCGTTTGATTAAAGTACAGTTGCTGTACTACTTAAGAAAAAGAAATGTAACAATTTAATCAGAAAAGTATGTTTGGCTAAAAGTAGTTCCTGATTATATTTCCCCATGGAAATTAGTTGAGAGCGAACAATACATTAATTCCGAAAGAAAAAAGTACGAGTATATTACAGAAATTTCAAATTACATTTTTATTTCTATTCCGTCCAATCGAAGTGTTCCTGCAGAAACCATCAATCATTTTTCACGCCCTAAATATTTTATAAGTATATATAGAAAGTAGAAGTAGAATATACGCAGAGCTGGGCAGTAGCTAGCTACTTTTGTAGCTTAGCTACGTTTACCTTAGCTGTAGCTTAGCTAAATGTGAAAAAATATAGCTGTAGCTTGTAGCGATCTATGTTTTTCTTTCTATTAGCTTAAAAATATTGTTATAACAACTGAAGCTACTTTTAAAGCTACTTTTTGTAACTTAAAGCTACTTTTTGTAGATTAAAGCTACCACTGTTCATTAAGAAATACCTATTAATTTTTGTTTTGTATTTGAATTGTACCTTCTTTATTGTTTTCTTTAACTGTAGGATAACAGGCAATCGTAGCTCAGTGGATGAAAGCGAGGTAAAACTTGCGTTTCTTAATTAGCAAGCAAGAGGTCGTGCGTTCAAATCTCACTGACTTCTACTTATATCCAAAAACTACGATTGTGTCTGAGTGGTTCGGATTCCACTATAAGCTGTAGGTCCGCTGTACTGTAATTGGGATTTACTTCCTGTTGTGCAGAGTAACAAAATAAATAAAAATAAATAACAAGTTATTATATAGTATAAAATTTATTAACATATTTTATTTTTCACTTGTTCTTACCCTACCCTACTTTAGTATTAAATATTAGAAGAACTAAACATTGACTGTTTAGGAGTCTTCTGTTAATGTGACTGTTAATTTATTCCGATATAAATAAGAATTATAGCATAACAAATTAACAGTACATTTGTCCATTTGCGATTTTTTATATCAACAGATCATATGACAATGGCAAATTTAATAATTCACAATAATTGTAAAAACTAGCTTTAAAATTTAACAGCTACTTTAATGAAAGCTTTTAGCTGTAGTTTAGCTATATTTTACAAAATGTAGCTTATAGCTGTAGCTTAGCTACTTTTTTAAAGAATAGCTGTAGCTTAGCTACTTTTTTTAAGTAGCTTACCCAGCTCTGAATATACGTTGCAAAGCTATGAAAGTTCTGATTAATCATGTACGGAAAATTCTTATTCTTGAGTGCATTCTATTGTTTTACCATTCGTTGTTTTTATTTGCAAATCCTTGAAATAAATTTCCATTATATTTACATAAAACTTAGTATAATAATCATGTGTTTCGATAATACAAGCAAAAGAAGTAAGAATAAGTCATAAATATTTGACATTATTTTCTCTTTCCAGTCTTGTACTCTGTGAAATGGATTTCATTTAAATTTTATTCAAATATCCGAGCAGAGCTACGCTACACAATCAATACTGAATAAAATAATTTCGTTTACGTAATGAACGAACAGCGGAAAATTTAATTCGAAAGACTTATCTGCTTTTGTTTTAACGAATATTGTGAGAAGAGGTGTCAGACGTCATCATTAATGTCTGACAGGAATTAATGATTCATTTTATTACCTTTTTATTAAAATACTTTTAGCACTTCACGATTTATAAGTATGCATATTGCTACAAAACTTATGCTCAGTTATTCATTCAACTGTTACGTTTCTGTTATAATTATCAGCCTGTTAAATATAAGAGAATACATATAATTTATATTGCTGTTAGATAAGGTAGTACTAACGCGAAAAAATTTTTGCAGATCCGAATAAAATTTGACGCACGTAAACATTGGATAATCATACGCATCCTGTTAAAATATGAAACACATTCATCGTCTGTGAACAAATATATTCGCTTGTAAAGTTGAGTTCTTATACACGGGGCTTATGGTGATCATCACTCAGAATCGCACATATTTGGTTTGTGTACCTCTAAAATTTTGAAGTTTCATTTGAAAAGCTAGTATGATGTTCTAGAACTATCCATGTATATTGTAGCAGAAGGAGAAAGTTTTTTTATCGTTTAATAATGGATATATAGCCATGCGAAGCCTTGTTTTTAACGAAAAATTAAGAATCCCAATTTATAATGGCAACACCACACAGTGGTATGGTATTTGAAAATACACTAGACCAACAACCTATTAACAATTCATGCTATTCAAATCATAATAGGTATAAAACACTTATTTTATTCAATTTTTATATTTTTTTGAGCGTCAGTTTCGCCACTCGGCAACCGATGGTGCCACCGTCACTCTAGTACTACCTTAACATTTACTTAACAATCGATTGATAAATCGGATCTAAGTAAAATAAAATAAATAAATGTATCATCATGCCTTTAACCTATTACTGGGAATGGTACTCTGCCGTAGCAGTTCTCGGTAAGTGATATATTTATGCGCGTACCGTTAAATTACGGCCCTGAAAGATATTAGGGGAGGGGAAACCACAGAGGTAATTTTAACGTGGTGAAAATTGTTTGTCGGCTGTGGGAATCGAACTTGGGTTCTTAATTCTGCAGGCCGACTCAATATAACCCATATAAAACTAAGCAACATAATTAATTGCAAATCTACCAAACTGTGAATATTTTATTTATATTACAAATATGAGATAATGGCATTTACATTAATTAGCCTAAAAAAATAATGCAAAAGAAAGATGAAATAAATATTCGCGATTGACATATAGGCGAATCTAACGTTTTGACAGCATTATATTGTTAATCAGAGTTGCTCCTACTATTTTCATTGTAAGAAAGTGGTTCTCAAACGTTTTCGGTTCACGTTGCCATAAGAGTATTAGAATTTTTTCACGGTACCCCAAAAGAAAACAAAGGTCTAACTAACAGTTCCAGTGCACACTTGATAAGGTTAAGTTAGTTAATTAAAAATTAAAAACAATTACAAACTTATAAACATTTTATATTTACCTATAAATGATTTATGGGGTGGCTAGCTCAGTGGTATGAAGTCGGCCGGTGAATCCTGAGAACCCTGGTTCGATTCCCACAGGCTACAAACAATTTTCATAATTTCAAAAAATGCTACCCCTGTGGCTCCTCCACCACTAACATCTTTGGGAGCCGTGATTTGACGACTGGTAACCGCACTTCACGCGCAAAATATATCACTTACCGAGATCTGCTTCGGTAGAGTGCCACACCCTGTAATGGGTAGAAGGCGTGATGATATGTATATTTATTTAATTTATTTATTTAAGAATATTAAATAAAAAACATATTTCGAACAATATTATAATTAGTTAGACTGTCGTAAAGTATTATAATAACAACCACGAAATTCTCGTAAAATATAAGAATTACCGACACAAACCCAATAAATTGTATAAATTTGACAGTAGAAAGATACCTATATTTAGTACCAGATGTCATACTGCAATATGTCAAACAAGAATAGACTAGCTAGTAAGATATATAGTTTCACTATTTTGAGCATGATTAGATCTCTACCTTTGTTGTATGCAAATTAAATAACAATTGAATTGTAACAATGTCAAACTATTCACTATGACAACTGATTGACAAGAAATGTTATGTAAAATATGTATTGCAATAAGAGCTGTTCTGTTGTTCATATTTTTGCAGCAGTGGTGCTATTTTATTATTTTGTATACTCTTTGTATTATTATGAAAGGCGTTTTGTGTTTTAGGCACTGAATATTAGTTATCTTTTCAAGTTGTACGCACTATTCAGTTAATGGACAACGGAGTAGAATATAATAATTTATTGCTGTTCGGAATGTTTAATAATAGGATATTGTTTAAAAAAAATTACAGAGTTATTTTGAGATTTGCTAAGATTTCACTTAAAAAAATGCTATTTTGATTGTATTCGAACATGTGATTTCTATGCCCAAATTACTATTCACTTTTAACATAAGTGTGAAGCCAATATTGTGACGTTAAAACATCGTGTTCCTCTTATTACTAATATTTTTAGTGCAACAATTAACAGATTCGTAATCTACCAATGTTTATTACTAAATTAGTTTGTTGTATGAAACGTGTTCTTTATAAATTTTTTTTCTATTGAGGTAATTTTATAATTCTGTTATGCCTGTTTTACTCTGAACAATATTGCAAGTGCAACTGCAACTTTTAACAAGTTGAAACAATATTGAACGAGTGTAATACAGAAATTGCAAGTGCAAGAGACAGAAGCAATCTTGCATCAACCTCTTGCACGAATTAGAACGTGTTCTAATTTTTGCAAGACTTGCAAGGCCACAGTTAGTTATTTCTAGTAATTTTAAGTTTGTTAGAATGCTACCAACTTATTATAAATGTCAAAAAAGATAAAGTTGGGTTAAGGATATTAAAATGATTTACTGCATTGCAAATAATTGTGCAAATACTTATAAGAATAAATTTTTATATCAATGCAAAATAACATATGAAACAAATGTGAATGTCAAGTGATATAAGGGGTTAAGCTGATATAATATGAAGTTAGTAACGACAAAAATTTGTAAATAAATTAATATTACATTGCAGTTGCAAGTTGCTGAATGTAAAGTGAAAAAAATATATCTGCAACATTTTGGTGCAACTAGTTGAACGTAAAACTTGCAAGTTGCAATTGCAGGTTGCGCTTGCTCAGTGTAAAACAGGCATTAGATTTTAAAAAAAAATAACTGCGACTATAAATTGATGTTTTTATCATTTGTGTTGGTAACGCTTCTCATAACAAAAACAATTAAATTATTTTTGACATTTAATCAATATTTTTTCCCGATTGTAAATGTTTTGAATTTTGTTTGATTATAGCATATTCGTTTAGTAATATTTCGACACCGACAATTTACAATTTTTAGGTTATATGTCATTCATCTTTCAGATTTAATAGCATTTATGCCAATTGTACAAAAGAAAAAGCGCAAAAACAGTGCGCTTGTTGATCTCCTTAACGACGTGTCTATAGACTTATAAGAACACCGAAATAGAAAAAAAAATTGAATACACCTACTATCAAATAAATGTACCAGGAGAACACCAGAGGCAGCACTGGGCTGTATCAATTTTTTAGTATTATGTTGCGCTTCTTTTTACGTTATTTTGTGGTATATTGTATTTCATAAATACGTCGTTTTCTTAAGAAATACGTCACCGAATTGAATCAGTAACTGAACATTATTAATTGTTAGTCGTTCTAAATATAAAATAGATCACTATTACTATTTTAAATTACAAAATGTCTATTAGCTTTACAAGATTAGATTTAATTTTCTTCTTTTTATAGAGTATAAAATATGATTGATTCAACATTAATATTCATAAATTGTAATATATACAGGTACGACTTCTTTAGCTTAATTAATTAAAATTGTGATAAATTAATTAGTTCAATTATCGGTGTTCAGTGTATTTACCAAGTAGAATAAAATATGGCTCTTAGTTAACATGACCTCTTTTTATTAACGCCATTCTAATAAATACGACTTACATAATATAATGTTCTTAAGCTGAATACTAATTATATATAATGAATATGTTGACAGGTTTTTACTGTTAATGTGTCATAAATTTTGTATATGTAAATTATGATAATAATATTATAAATTGACCAAAAAGTAGACGAAAAAAATTAGCTCTAAATTGTAATTTAGATTAGAAGGTGTCGTTAATGGGATACGTGTCTAAAATTTAAATGATTCGGATAAAAAATCCGGATCAGTTTTAATAAGATTAGTTCTATATTTGTTTTACTGCTTCTGTAATCACTGTAGGTGGACAGTTTAATGGAAGTTATGTCACACCTTTTTATATAAATGAATACATTAGTAGATAAAAATTTTGGTTAAACATGGTATTAAAAAAGCAGTTACCATTACCCTTTATTTTTTATGTAAATTTATGGCCTGATTTTAACCAATTTAGCACCAAGTTATTTTCGAAACATTTGATAAAATATAATATTTATTTAGTTTTTCATACCTGTTTGCACCAACGAAACTTAAATTTTAAGATTAAAAAAAAATGTATTACGAAAAATTCGAGTGACCTACGGACTAGAATCGGAAACCTTATGCATGCCGGACAGATGTCTTAACCTCCTTACTGTCTCCCGAATATTTCTGTCATAAATTTAACATTTAAAATTATTATTGTCACTGTACTTCAAAGTATATGACAAAAATTTTAATTTAAGTTGGACATAAACTGACAATGTAAATGTCATCATTTGATATTTTTCTTCGACTTGCTTTTATTTATTTAAGTCAGATATAAAAGTTTAATTAATGCAAACAAGCATCGTAACTGCAATAATAATTCCAACATTTTTAATACCATTTATGGCAGAATTGATATAAACAAGAAAAGGTAAACTAAATCTGTTTTATATAGCGGTGAAGATTAAACATAAAGACGAGTAGTAAATCTCGTGACAATAGTCAGTAACAACAAGAAGTATGTGTTTCTCCTGTGAAAACAATAATTTATTTGCATTCGTGTTAATGGTTCCAACAATTCTATATCTCTTGCCGCAGTTTCATCTTTGAAAGTATTTTTGTTTTTTTTAATTCATGCGCAAAATTTATCACTTACCGAGATCTGATTCGGCAGAGTGTCACACCCAGTAATGGGTAGAAGGCGTGATGATATATTTATTTATTTATTTTTATTTTTCATAGATCCAAAGTTCATGTCCTGGTATCCCAGTATTTCTCTTTATAACTCAATTTGATTTCATCAATTATTTAATATTTAATTAAAATATGAATGTGTAAGCATAGGTTGTCAATTTAAAATTTAAATTAGTTAATAAAATATTAAAATGACGATAAGTATTTCCAAAACTATTTTATAAATTTAAATAGGATTTTTATGACAGTAATTGGTGAATAGTTAATCAACTAACATTTCTGTGTTTGTCTTGTTGCAGACCGGTGTCGTGGAGATGACCTGGGTGGTGATGGACCACGTGGCGGCCGGCGCGACCGAGCTGTCGGTGAGCAAGGGTCAGCAGGTGGAAGTGGTGGAAGTGTGTGCGGCGAGACCCGACTACTGCTTGGTGCGCATGCCCACACAGGGTCACGAGCATGACCCGCCCGAGGGGCTGGTGCCGCTCGCCGTGCTCAAGCAGCCACCTCAGCAGAGATCCTCGCCCTCCAGGAGGCCAAATGCTGATCATGATCTGGGTGAGTCTTCTTTACAATTCTAACTTATGCGCGAAAACGATAACAGTAAATAGAACTGTCAAAACTGATAGATTTAAGTAAAGAAACAATTGAAATATGTTGTCATAAAAAAATTGCATTTGAATATTCGGAAATGTAGATTGGAAACCAGAAGATAACAA